>CM038797.1:102930566-103642576 GCA_021764765.1 Vicia sativa | reverse complement strand
AAATGTCCAATGATTTATTGAATGAAAATATCCGAATGACAAATAATAACCCTCACAAACGAACCGTGGTTCCCCGGGCAAGGAACTAGGCTTAGAGTTTTATTGTTCGAAGCGTAAAAGCAAAAAGCGTAAAACAGAAAAAAAAATTACTCCTACTAAAGTAGATTGGCATAACATCCTTAGCCGTCCAATTTTTGAGTCCATCTCCAGGAGTTGGGAAGATCCAATTGTCGATGTCGAAGTCACCATTATCGTCTTCTATAGCATGAACTCCATTCTTGTTGATGCTGAACATAGGTCCATCGGCACGTTCACGGTGTATCATCTTATGAACTTTGGAGGTGAAACTCAAACCAGTCTTGTCAAATTTGAATGGAAAATCGGGTAGTTGACCCCAAACGGTACAACCTCCTTCTTCGACTACATCTCTGGCATCTTTTAGTGAGGCCATCTTCGATGGAACTCTAGTAACTTGAGGAGTGACAGGAGAGTCGATAGGAATGACTCATGGAACTACTTCGAAAGCTTGACAGGGAGTTTCGATAAATTCACCTTCCATTTCAATGTATCAGAATGACTGCAGATGACTTATCATATAGTCTTCCTCTCCGCAAATGGTAACAATCTTCCCTTTTGCTGGGTATTTCAACTTCTGTTGTAGAGTAGAGGTAACAGCGTCTTCCCCATGTATCCAAGGGCGTCCGAGTAGGCAATAATAAGCTGGAATAGTATCCATCACAAATAAAGTAGAGTCAGAAGTCTGGGGACCCACTTTGATCAGCAAGTTGAGCTCTCCAACTACTGTTCTCTTCGAACCATCAAAATCTCTTACGATTATGTCACTGGATTTCATGACCATTTCTTCAGCATCAAGTCAGTCGATAGCACTCTTCGGTAGGACGTTTAGAGCAGATCCAGTATCCACCAGTTACATGGGACAATTTAGTGCCCTTACACTCTATGTATACTTGCAAGGCTTTGTTGTGTTTCCTCCGGCAGAAGTTAGAAAAACATCAGAAAATCCTAAACCATTGTCTGCGGTCAAGCTATCAATACAACTTTCAAATTGGTCAATAGAAGTGTCTTGCGGTATGTGGGCATTCTTTAGAAACTTCACCAAGGCTTTAGCATTAGCCTCGGAGCACAATAACAGAGCTATCATGGAAATCTTGGACGGGGTTTGTCCCAACTGCTCCACAACATTGTAGTCGGTCTTCTTAATGATCTTCGATATTTCCTCCATCTCTTGTTTGGAGGTGCCTTCAGCAACTTCCTTTGGTACTTCTGTCTGAGCAGGTTGAGTTACTTTCTCTTTCCCGTGAGCCTCGGGAGTTGGTTCAATATCATGAACGCGAACTGGTGTAATAGTGTCTTTTGGAGGAGAGATATATGGAGAAAATACTCTTCCGGTTCTGGTTACTTTTCTTGATCCGGTGATATTGTTGACATCAGGACTAGAAGCTTCAACTGTACTGTCTTCAATGGCTAATGGCTCTTGCTTGACGCCATAATAGTAGACTTCGGCTCCATAATTCCAAGGTATAGCTTTGTTAAAGGAATATGGAACCCATCTGGGCAAGGTGATAATCAGCGGTGCCACTCTAGGTGCAGGATCAGCAGAGGTGATCCTTATTATGTTCACATCAACATATTCTTCGGGATAGTCGTCATATCCCCATCCGTTTTCCTTGATGTCTTTGGTTGCAATCTTGTAGCTCTCAGGGGCGGTATATTTCACCATAAAATCGTACTTCACACTTGGCTGCCCCAAGGTATCCCAGACTTCTGGTACGGCTTCACTTACGTCTTCGTTTTTCAAGTTTTTGGAAACATCTTTGCACAAACTCTTTATGGATGGAGTTTTCAGGAATAACACTTCCCGGTTGTCTATCAGAAGTTGAACACCTCTCTTCAAACAGGTACATCCATTGGGCTCGGATGCGCAGTAACGACAATTGTCAATAGATCTTGGAAATATGTTGGCTTGTAGCATATTATTCTTAACAGTCATTAGGGGATTGGTCAACTCATTCACAGCAAAATCATATGAGTCGTTATCAATGGTGTTGGTACTCTTGCCATGATCGGGCATAGGTGCGTTGATCACATTCGGGGTTTCAACAGGACGGTCGAATTCGATTTCCTGGACTTCAATCATGTCTTGGATCTTGTTCTTCAGGGCCCAACAGTTGTTGGTGTCATGCCCTGGGCTATTGGAGTGGTATGCACACCTTGCATTGGGATTGTACTTCGGAGAAGAGGTGTTGACATACTGAGGAGGATCCCTCAAGGTAATAATCTCTGCTTTCAACATGTGTTGTAATTCTTGAAAAAACGGCATGTTGATCTTCGTAAACTATCTTCTTGGCGCTTTCTGCCTACGCGTGTTGTCTTGTTGAGGTTGCACTGGTGTGGGATTTGAGATCAGGACTGCCACCACAAATTGATGGTGATCACCTTTGTCACGGTTCTTCTGACCATACACAATATTAACTTCTTTCTTCCCACCAAAAGATCTCTTTGCAACATTTAAAGATGTTTCGACTTGAACTTTCCGCTCTTGATTCCAACTTTAATGTGTTTTCCTGTCAATATCAGCTCGGTGAATCCGACTGAAGAGTTTCCAATCAGATGATTGAAGAATGGGCCTGTCAGTGTTCCCATGAACATGTCAACCAACTCCCTATTAGACAAGGGTGGCTGGAATCTGCCTTCTAGATCTCTCCATTTATGGGTGTACTCTTTGAACTTCTCATCATGGCCCATAGATACTAGTACTGTTTGTAGAAAGCATCTGCCAACTTATTCCAGGTATGAGTGTGAGTATTCTCTATCTGATAATACCATTCTAACTGTGCTCTAGATAAACTCTCTTGGAAGAAATGCATCCACAATTTCCTGTCAGTAGTGTGAGGTTGAATCTTCTGAACATAGGACTTCAGATGAAGTTTCGGACAAGAAGTGCCATCGTACTTAGAAAAAGTAGGAACTTAGGAATTCAGAACAAGGACCTTAGGAATTTAAATTTGGCAAACAAAGCATGGACAAACTTTTTTATTAGTCTGATTAGTAATACAAAATAAAGCTCAAGTATAAAGTAAACTCCTAGTGTTTAGGCCTCCAATGGACGCTTCCTCTTTGTGTTATTGTTAATGCTCTGTTCCTCGTGAAGCAACTTTGTCATCTCCAATACTCTTTTCTCGTTTTCATAGCACTGAGCTTCTAATATATCTCTTTCTTCATTGAGTTGAATCCAGGATCTCTTCAATTCTTCGAAATCAGTTGGCATGTCTGGATGGAGAATGGTATAGGGTTCGTTGCGATGTTCCATAGGGTGGACAATGGCATCATGAGATTTTTAGCGCGAGCTCGCACCCATTTTAGGTAAGGTTCTAAAGGAATGGAATTTGTATGCCCCAAGGTCTTGGTATCAATTTTCTTCACCATGCCCCAAGCATGGACACAGATCGGTCGTAGTCAAACATAATGAGTATATTTGAGGACCAAACCATAGTTAGCCCATGTCTTCAAAAGTGTGTCATAGCCTTTAAGAACTCTCGAGCCTTATTTATTAGAATCTTAGCAAGAAAACTCCACTTCTTGTTTCCCAAAATGTCCGACCGTTTAGGTGTAAAGTCGATGCAATATCTTCAAACCTCGAACTTTTAAAGGTAAATTGATCAATAATGGGAAAGTAGCTTAGAGATTCTTCCATTGTAGGACAAAGAACTGGAATACGAGATGTAGCTGGATCATATCTTCTTCTTCAAAATCTGAGGTAACTAAGTCGAGTAAATAACCATGTCTTTTGATGAACTGAGAGTGATCAGGAACTTTTGAAACTAACTCCTTGAGTTGAGAAGGTATGCCCACAAAGTTGATTCGGATTGTATTCCTTGAAGCCATAACCCTATAACAAAGAGCAAAGATAAATCCCTTGGTCCTTGAAATGGTTATAAATGATATGATGATATGATGTTATGATGTTATGATATCATGATGTCATGTTTAAATAGAACACACAATAAATTCACACAATAACCCTAGGTTTAAGGCTTGCATGAGGTATAGGTGTCTACCCTACCGGAATTTAAGTTGGTTCAACCTGTCCTACAATAGTAACCGGGTTCTAGGAGTCTCATATCACAGATCTTTCTTGCAGGCTTTATTTCACTACGACTACCAAATGGTCGACCAAAGTTTCTAGGTCAGATGCTAACTCGGTAGTCGAGGTCTTAATGGTTGTAAGCTCTGTTTCCAGAGATTTCACCTTCTTGTCATCCTTAAGCACCATTTCCTTCAAGTTTTTGTTTTCCTCAGTAAGGGTTTTCTCATTATCGGTCAGCCTCTTGACCTCTTTCTCCAGATCAAAATATTTTGCCTCTACAACATCCCCAGACTCATACAGACCCCGGGCCAAACCAACACACCTCATCACGTAGGAGCTAAGATGTTGGGTGATCTTCTAAGAACCAAGGCTCTTTATCTTGTTAACGTCTTCGGTGGCATTGAGCTGATCATATAAGAACCTTATGCCATCAAATTCAGTTGACCAGAACTTTTTTTCAGTAGAGGGCTGGGTTGTACCATCACCAGTCTCCCTCATCAGGGAAGAGACCTCCCAGTCGACTTGGTTTATCTCGTCGATCATCACAGTTGTATGCCTTTTGGGGGTATTCTCGCAGAGCGTCTCCACGTCTAAGGTGCACTTAATTGGTGATGATGTAATCACTGCTATTTCCATAGTGCTAGTTCCTGCCTTGGGGCCCGAACCCTTCTTTTTCTTTGGGACACAGACCTCCAGGCCGGCCAAGTTTGATTTGGCCTCCGAAGAACCCCTAGTTCTCTTCCGAGTTGCTCAAGAAGCAACCATCAACCTCTTTTGCTCTTTTATGGAGAGATCAGTCATCGTGTATGGATAAAAATAAAAGTGTAAAAATGTTAGAAAGGAAACAAAACTCTCTAAGTAACAAAGAATTAAGAGAAATATTACCCAAAAAGCCCAAGATGTCATCATAGGATAAAGGTAGCAAGTCCTTAACCCTGATCAACCGGAAGGAATCTAAAACTTCGAGAGATTTGGTTTATGTGTCACTCAATTTGTCATAATCAAAACCAGAAATAGGAAGTGGGTTGCTTGTCCAATACAAGGGAAACTTATGGTGACTATCAGCGCCATAGATAATCTTGGGGCACCGTGGACCGCATCTAACCCAGAGGAACTGTTCTTTGAAGCCCTTATAGTTAGAGGTGAAGGCTTGAAGAAAGCTCCTCCTTGGAACACCAATAATGGCCATCCTGCTCCCAGTGTCTACATTCTTCACTTTAAAATATGAGAAAAATAGTCTAATTGTGGAAGTTATGCATAAAGCCTCACAAATCACTTCAAAGGCTTTTATAAATCCCCAACTGTTTGGACGGAGTTGGGATGGAGCCACATTCATCGTCCTGAGTATGTATGTTTTAAAATAGGTAAAAGTGAAGTGTATGTTAATGTCTTCTAGCACCCCGTCATAAAAATAGAACCAATCAGGGTCCACTCCTTTAGGCCGAGACATGCATACACATTCACCGGGTATGCAAACTTCCCGAATCACATCATCCTCATTCTTGGTTGAGGATATTTTCTAGAGAGAGCGGAGTGTAGAGATCTCCACTTCATTCATAGTGTTGTGGTTGTAACCTAGAACTTCTCCACTAAACGTTTTGCTTGTTTCCACCAGGAGCTCCACTGAACCTGAAGAGTCAGGGTCAGAATCACTATCAATGCTTAGAACATCAGAACAAACTTTGTTCATTACCCTCGTAAGTTCCTTTACCCCTAACGCCTCCCACAAAGCTTTACGCACATCGTTACTTAGGTGTTTTTTATTTCCTAAATCTTGCACTCCCTAATGATAACCATATTTTGAAATTAAAATTGCGGAGGTAAGGAAAATAATACCTGTTAAAAATGGAAATTGAAAAAAGAGTTGGGATGGAGTGATTTCCGAGCGAGAGCGGCGGCATGAAAGACTTTGTAGGGGAAATAGAAAAGGAATTATTTTTTAAAGGAAAGAAAGACGTTATAAAAGGGAAAAGGTAGTGTGTTTTACATTTAAAACCCATTAATGCTATCATTACACCTAAAAACCATAGGTGACTGTTGGGTAGGCTAGAGCGTGGAACACACACATTTTGGTGACCTTCTTGTAACTAACGTATACCTCGGCCATGATTTATGCCTTATATGTCGACCATAAGACTTCAAGGCTAGAAGCCATATGCTCGGGGGGCTTATGTTCGTGCATAAAATCCACTGCCTGAGGTACAGAGAATAACCAGGATGTAAGAATAGTCGACTTGGAAGAAGTAAGGGATTTCCACTAAGGGATACACCCTGGTTCATAGGGTTGGACCTATCCGAGCTATGAATCTGGAGGCGTCGGGGACTCCAGCTCAACAGGAGGCGAAGAGACAGCTTCTGGGCTCACACTCCAGATCCGGGGGGTTACTGCCAGCCCGATAGTTATGGGAACATTATGACGAAGCCGACTCTTCAGGGTTGTAACCGCTCATTTATGCATGACGGCGCATGTTATGAAGGTAACTATCATTGGTGACAGCGGACATTACTTACCTTTATGGAAGCTCAGTTATGTAATATGGAGAATCATAGACGTTACATGCAGTAATCATTGAGGTCCAAACACCTCTATAAATAGGGCTCCCGATCGAGGGGTAAGCAAGACACATAGTTTGGAGCTCAAGATAACTCACTTGAGCCTCTGAATACCAAAACAATCTTATATACAGTTTTTAGCAAGAACATACCCTATAATGTAAAATATGAAAATTCTAAAATAACCTTTCTAAAAATTAAAATCTTTGTTACACTTTTATCATATATATCAAAAAAAATTGTGCATGTAGGCTTTTCTTACTAGCTTCTGCTTTATCAAATACCCTCCTTACCTCAAGTTTTTTATTGTAACTTCAACACTTCCTTTATCTTAGTTAATATGAGCAATAGTCTCATTAGTTTTTCCTATAAATTCTGAGAGAGCCGAGTCTCCCATAATTAGGACGAGAGTATCTTCTAGTTCAAACTCTTCCCTCTTAATCACTAATCAAGTGACTTATGATGACATATCAATAACAATTGATTTTGATTTGGAGAAGCTCTCTAGGGGCTATCCATATGAGGGACCTTCCTCTAGGTATTTTTCTTTCTATGTTATCTTCTCTGATGATGACATTGAAGGTATCATGCGGTCGTTTCCACGCCCCATTCTTCTTAAGCTGTCGGGAATTCGACTTCGCCTACTTTGCTGATTTCAAAAATGCAGCTTCTATTCTAAACAAGGAAGATGCTAAGACTATGTTCATGCTTACTAAAAATTCTACCATCAAGATCGCGACGATGCCGACATGGATACCACCTTGAGTGTGCGGTATGACCGGGTGAAGTTGATTGACTTAAACCCTTCGAAACGTTTAAGGTCAATGAACTATCACTAAAATGGGTTACATTAGTGGAGTCGCGCGGCACGAGCAAATGAAAATGGGTGAATGCCGAGATAGTGTGGACCCCTTCAATTTTAAGTACTCAGATGGTCGTAAGTGCAACCAATATTATCGTCAGTCATCCTTTTGATTGGTTGGTCCTTCTAATAGATTCGTAAAAAAGTAAATGCAGCGCCTCTGGAGGGTGTTCAATCCTTTTTTATGAGTTTTTATATACTAGGGTGAATTTGTGGTTGTCTCTTTCTGAATTTTAGGTGAAGGTGTCGAAGTACCTGAAGGTTTCCCTCTCTCAACTCTAGTTTGGTTTCTAGTCTTATATGAAGATGTTCCAATTTTGGCCTAAGTATAAGTCTTGGTAACCTTCTCCCCGACTCTTTTTCAATTTTTTTCGAATTATACACATTGTTCAAAATGATATCTAAGATCATGAGCTTTTTGAGCTTCATCAACATATTCCCTTGTTCGGCCCGTTCATTGTGGACTTGCGCGATTTTTAGGATGCTTCGTGCTCGTGAGACCCCACACTCATGAGGATCATTTTGACTTCTGATCTAGACTTTCCTAGTCTTCTTGCTTTTGTAAGAGTAGGTTTCTAAAATACTAGTATTGTCCATATTTCTGTTCTCAACTTTATACAAATAACATCCAAATGGATTCCCTTACTGTTGAATAAGTTATGATGATAAGGAATCTAGAGTCTCTATACTAAAAACTCATATATGAAGAAGGGTTTGGCTCTGACGAAATGTCATCTTCCTACCAAAGGAGGAAAACTATTGATACTTGTGTTATTATGAGTGTGGTCGATCGTCTAGAGGGAAAATAAATCTTTGGTAAGGAATAGTTCTATTTTTTAAGTATATGTATATCAACAGTCAGTGTTTTTAATTTATTTTAAATTACAGTCTTTAAATTGAACTTAATTTAATAATTAATTAAATAAATATACTAATTAATCATCAAATTAGACTCAATTTAAAAAAATATGATTTAGGATATGTTAAAAAAATCATCTTTGAAGTAAGTTGAAATTCATTCTTATATAACACTTAAAAGATCCAATCATCCTGTACTCCTAAACTTTTCATTCATTAAAAAATATATTTTAGTCAAAAATATATTAGTTCACCTTAAAAATAAGTGCAATCAATGAGTTTTTAGAGTTGTATATCATCTTAAACAAGAAATAATATGATATCGGAAAGTATTTTAAATTTTAAGATGAATTTAACATGCATCTTTATATTTTCTCTGGAATTGATGAGGACTGGGTTAAGTGATTATGGGTTAGGTGCCTGTTTGACTTATTAACAAAGGAAAATGGCTCAGACATTGTCACTTCATACTACCCCACTTCTATGTATTATATGTGGAAGGTCTCGACTTTAGTCTAGAATGTAAAGATGTGATAAGATATCACCACACTGAAATATATGAAAATGTTCATATTTTTATACATTTATTTTGTAAATATTGTTGTATCTTTTTATTGATTCTATTAATTTATTGATTTAATTATTTATTATAGGTATTGAAAGTAATTCATGTGTGTTGAAATTATGTGTGTGTCGAAGGGTCAGAAGTGGATCGAAGCAGGTTGCTCGAAGGAAGCCGATTCAGTCGAAGAGCTTGTGTGTCGAAGCAGGCTGCACACAGATTTGATTTGTTTTAAATTTAGATTTAGTTTTGATTTAAATATATAATAGAATAGATTGGATTTAGTTCCAAATAGATATTTTAAGCTTTTATAGTTTTGGGTTTTAGCTTAGGGAGCAAGCTAACCTAAATCTATAAATAGAGGGAGTAACCCCTAATTTTGTAATCAATCAATCAAGTAGTATTCACAGAATTTGCAGTTGCAAGTGAATAAGAAATTCTCCACAGTTTGTGGGCAGAGAGAAACTCTGCAGAAAAATATTACATTCTTCTTCTTTCTTTCTTTAATTACTCATTGTCATTGTGTATGGTGATATCAATCTTGTTCATCAAGATTGGTGAAATTCACCATATATATTTGGTGGATTTCCAACAACTAGTATCAAGAGCTCCGGTTTCGATTCAAGAGAAGAATAATCAAGAATGATCAAGAACATTCGTAGAAGAAGAATTCACGATGGTAGTGGGATATGGGAATGTGAATTATCCAGCAAGTCTTCCAATTCTGAAAGCAGATAACTATGAGAATTGGTGCAAGCAGATGAAGATTTTATTCCGTTGTCAAGGTCTGTGGGATCTTGTAAAGGATGGAGTAAAAGATCTTGAAGAAGACGCTCCAGAAGAAGAAAAACAAGAACACAGAGAATCAGAGAAGAAGAGTTATAAAGCTGTCTTTATAATTCATCAATGTCTGAGCCCAGACAACTTCGAAAAGGTTAGTGATACAGAATCTACAAAAGAAGCTTGGGATATTCTTGAGAAATCTTTTGGAGGTGCGGAAAAGGTGAAAGAGGTGAGGTTACAAACTCACAAGAGAGCGTATGAATTGCTTCAGATGGAAGACGGTGAAAGCATATTTGGTTTTTTCACTAGAGTTACAAAACTAGTAAATCAAATCAAGATATGTGGAGAAGCATTAACAACAAGAGCTGTTGTTTCAAAGATTTTGAGATCTTTGGCTCCTAATTTCAACCATGTGGTGGTGGCTATAGAAGAGGGAAAATATTTGTCGAAATTGACAAAGGAAGAGCTTCAAGGGACGCTTGAATCTCATGAACAGAGAATGAATGAAAGAGCTGCAAGAAAGAAAAGAATGATGTGGCTTTGCAGGAAAATTCAGAAAAAGAAACCAAAGGCAAATGAAAGTGGTTTGACAAAGGTTTGAGGTGGCTACAACAATTTGACTGGCAGAGGAAACCAGAACGAAGGAAACGTGTCGAATTAGAGAAGACCATACCAAGGAAACCAAAGAGGTGGTGTTGCAAATAGAGGAAAAGGTGGTGGTCGAAAGCCTGACAAGAGTCACATTCAATGTTACAATTGTCAGAAATATGGTCACTATTTTATTGATTGTCTAGAGAAGCGAAAGAATCAAGAAAGTAATGCAAAGTTCTCTAAGTATGAAGAAGAAGAGATGTTGCTGATGGTCACAACAAGAGATGAAAAATTCAAGGATCAATGGTACTTGGATTCAGGATGTTCATCACATATGTCTGGAAGGAAAGATTGGTTTGTCAATCTAAAGCCCTCGATGAAGAACATGGTGAAATTTGCAAATGACAATACTCTAGCAGCTTAAGTTATTGGAGATGCTATGATCATGAGGAAAGATGGAAAAGGTCAGTAATTTCAAATGTGTTATACATTCCAGGCATGAAGAGCAACTTGCTTAGCATAGGGCATTTGGTCGAAAAGAATTACAAAGTGACGGTCAAAGACAAGATGATGAGATTTATCGACGTGAACGGAAGATTAATCTTGAAGGCTCCTATGTCCCATAATAGAACCTTCAAAATCGAACTCAATATGATGGAACACAAGTTCCTTTCGACTGCAGCAAGCGGAGACGAATGGATATGGCACTATCGACTAGGCCATCTCATCTTCAGCGGCATCAGAGATTTGAAGAGAAAGAATATGGTTTTAGGATTTCCAGAAATCGACATTCCAAATGAAGTGTGTGAGGAATGTGTTCAAGCAAAGCAACACAAGAATAGCTTCAGCAAGGATGCAGGAAGCAAGTCGAAGGATGTTCTCGAAATCATATACTCTAATGTATGTTGGCCAATCCAAGTGGATTCGCTTGGAGGTAATAAATACTTTTTCACGTTCATAGATGATTTCAGTCGAAAACTATGGACTTACATGATCAAGAAGAAAAGTGAAGTGATTGATGTATTTTCCAAGTTCAAGTCTATGGTCGAGAGGCAAAGTGGTCGAAAACTCAAAATTTTGAGAACGGATGGTGGTGGAGAGTGTAAAACCCGAGGCCAAAGAAGGCGAGGCGTGGTTACACCGCATGGAACACCTGAGGCCAAAGGAGGCAAGGGTGGTCGCCACATCGGAATGAGGGGGATCCTAAGACTATGTAGGTATGACACTGCATGGTTGAGGGAGGCTTATAAGGATTAATTGGTACTACCTATACCAACAAGGTGCATCTTCTTTTCGGTAGCCTAACCATAAGAACTCCACAGTTAAGCGTGCTTGACATGGAGTAGGATTGGGATGGGTGACCTTCTGGGAAGTTTCCCAGAAAGCGTGCGAGTGAGGCCAAAGCATGCTGAAAAGACTCGTGTTGGTCTGTGGGGTCAGTCGATGATCTTGAAGGCCGTCAGGGGCGTTACAGAGAGTATGTCTCAAAAGACTTCGACAGGTTATGTGAAAAGGAAGGGATTTTTCATAAGGCGGTGCCACCCTACACTCCACAGCAGAATGGGACTGTAGAAAGGAAGAATCGAACTATCATGAATATGGTTCGAAGTATGCTCAAAGACAAGAATTTACCGAAAGAGTTTTGGGGTGAAGTTGTGTCGACTACAACATATATTTTAAACAAATGTCCAACAAAGAAGCTAGAAGGAATTACTCTAGAAGAATGTTGGTCTGGCATAAAACCTAGCTTGGGTCATCTAAAGATATTTGGTTCTATTGCACATAGACATGTGCCAGATCAATTGATAAGAAAACTTGATGACAAGTTGAGTCAAATGATTCTAGTAGGATATCATTCGACAGGATGTTACAAATTGTTCGACCTAGTGAACAATCAGATTGTGATCAGCAGGGACGTGATCATAGATGAGCTTAAAGAGTGGGACTGGAGTTGAAATGTTAAGAAAGATTTAGTGAGAATCTTACTTGAAGAACTAGAAACTCGAGTCGAAAGAGAAGTTCGACAAGAGGAACCAGCAGTTATAGATCAACCAAGCATAACCCGACCTCAAAGACCAAGACGCATTCCTACAAGGTTGCAAGATTGTGTAGTTACATAAGATGATGTGGTTGATGACAAAGGTGAGTTGGTACATTATGATTTCTATGCAAATGTCGAACTTTTCAATGCAGCTGAAGCATTGAAGGATTCGAAGTGGGTGAAAGCAATGAACAAAGAAGTGAAATTCGTCGAAGACAATAGCACTTGGTCACTTTTCGAATTGCCTCAAGGCAATAAGGAAATAGATGTCGAGTGGGTATACAAATTGAAGATGAATCCTAAAGGGTACGTAACTCAACACAAAGCAAGGCTAGTGGCGAAAGGATTTCTCCAGAAAGAAGGAATCGACTTCGATGAGGTTTTTGCACTTGTGGCTAGGATCGAAACAATTAGATTGGTTATTGGTTTAGCATAAATAAATAGTATATGTTAGATGTACGTGAAGTGTGCATTCCTAAATGGACCTTTAGACGAAGAAGTCTATGTTAAACAACCAACTAGGTTTGTGAAACATAACGAAGAGAGAAAGGTGTACAGGCTTCATAAATCCCAGTATGGATTAAAGCAAGCTCTAAGAGCTTGGAATAAGAAGATTGATATATTTCTAAGGGTGAAGGAATTTGTGAATTGCACAAATGAATATGAAGTGTATGTAAGAAGAAGCAATAGTAGATTGCTTATATTATATCTCTATGTTGATGATTTGTTAATCACAAGTAGCTGCAAGAAGGAGATCGAAGACTTCAAAGGTGATCTCAGCAAGGAATTCAAAATGTCTGATCTGGGTGACATTTCATATTTCCTTGGCATCGAATTCTACAAGACTAGTAGAGGTTTGATGATGCATCAAAAAATATATGCAGGTGAAATTCTCAAAAGATTTGAGATGGATCGACTTCGACACCTGCAGAAACAAGACTGTAACTGTCAAAAGACCCTGAAGAATATGATGTCAACCTGTTCGCGTTAAAAAGTGTCGTGCTAGAGAATTGAATCAGAATTCAGATTCTCTGGCTCGAAACGATTTACTCTTTTGATTTGTTTATAAAGATGCTGCGAGCATCAAGCTTTATTATTTTCAACACAAGAAAAGATGATTTAATGATTATGAAAAAGGGGAAAGCTGTTAATACCCTCAATTGATTATGATATGCGTAACGACTAGCGCAAACTAGACGTAATGCATTGGAGAGTATTCTGGGTAAGGGGGTTTGTTATATAAAGGGAATAGATGAAGCACCCTAAATATATATATAGTTATCTATAGCTTTATATATGAATATGTTTGATATGTTTGTGTGTTTTAATTGCTATTTCTATGATTGGGAAAGTTTCTCCTTTGGGATTTTAAAGAAGGATAGATTATGTGGGATCCTAGTGTTTGTTATTATTGTGCTCGCAAAGATCTTTGGATCTTCTGCATACATATCCCTTAGTGGGAATCAGAGCATTTGTAGCTCGGATCTAAAGGGATCTATGGTTTGTTTGGTCTGAGGGAGAAAGAAATTTGCTTGCCAAGGATGAGACCTTGTGCCTACGTATTCTCAAAAGGATGTTGAGAAAGTCAGAGCAATCGTAGTTCCCACTTATGCTAGTGGAAGCAACGGGATGTTAGTAAGAGACACAGACAAATGTCATCTTAATGAAAAATGTATCTAATCTATTTCATCACATACATTTTTGAAGGGATTGATTGATTAAAATCTTTCGTCGTAAGCTATCGGTGTTTTGCTTGAGTGTACAAGCGCTACCACTTACATGTTTAAGAAAGATGTTTTGAAAAAAAAAGACTGAATCTTTTAATTGTAAGCATTAGGTGTTTTTCTTGAGTGTACAAGCGTTACCACTTACGATTAAGAGGAAGCTATAGGGTCTGGCTGGTTTTGGCTTTAAAAGGGATTTCACCGGGAAACCATCCTTTTGGAATTAAGAGCAATTTCACCGGGAAATTATACTCTCAGGGTTCTATCCTAACGCGGGTGATTCTTTGTATTGGAAGCCCAATAGGAGGCTGTTAAGAGATTTCCTGGTCTCTTTCTTTGTATGATGCCCAAGAGAAAGCTAAACTCAATGAGGAGTTCTTTTGAACGAAGCCCAAGAGGAGGTTGACTCAACAGGGGAGTGTTGTCTTATATGAAGCCTAAGCGGAGGCTAAACTCAGATGAATGAGTTTTCTTATATGAAGCCTAAGAGGAGGCTGAACTCAGATGAAATGAGTTACCTTGTACAAAGCCCAAGAGGAGGCTAACTCTGTGGGGATGAGTTATCTTGTATAAAGCCCAAGAGGAGGCTAAACTGTGGGGAACCTATTGGTTAGACTAGTTGTTATGTTATAAATAGACAGTTATATAAACAAGTGTGTGTATGATATGTATTCACAGGAGTTTATGAAGGAAATATAAACAATGCATGGTGTTTATTTACAAGAGTTTATGAAGGAAATATAAACAAGTGTATGTGAAACGAACGTTTAAAACGAGCGCAACTTGATTATTTACAAGTTTGAATGTGTACAAGGAAGTAAATATGTACACGAACGAGTATTTATGTACAGGAGGATGTGGATGTACATAGGAGGGTTGGGACTTACACCATAAGGGTGGCCCATTGGTTTAAAAGCAGTTTCACCGGGAATAATGCTCATTTCAATACCAATGGTATTCAATGTATATACAGACGAAACGGAAACAAACGATCGAAGTTTATCTGTGTTTGAGTATTTACAGAGTTATTTGTATTATTTACAGGTAAAAATTTGTATGTATATGAAAAGAATTTGATATGTACAAGGAAAATATGTATGTACATGAAGAATGTTGGGACTTACACCGTAAGGGAGGCCCATGATCGGTTAAGAATTTCGAGAGAAAATGAATTCGGTTTTATCGTTTAAATCGGATCGATCATGGAAAAAGATGTAAGTTTGATGAAAAGTTTTGAAGAATATTATTTGGAAATATTTTTGAAATGTGAAGTTTCATTTATAAGAAGTTTTGAAAAGAATCGGGCTTCGAAAGTGTGAAAAATTCACCTTTTAAAGGTGTTTTGAAAAGTACTCAAAAGTACCATTTTCGGCTCGATCAAAATATTTTTGCACTATCATAAAATAGATACATTAATTGAAAGTTTTTTCTGAAAATTTTTGCACTATCATAAAATAGATACATTAATTGACAAGTGTACAAAAAATAACCTCAAAATGAGGAGTTTTGATTGGGTTTTGAAAAAGTCAAAGTTTGTAAAAAAAATACAAAAGTTTGGTAAAAAATGGTCCCAAGGCTGCTTGAACCCGGGACCTGTTAGGCAAGGCATGGTACAGTGACTTAAGAGTGAGCTGGCAACCGCTGGGGCGGCAATACATCCGTGTATTGTGTTTAAACAAACTAAATATATTTTAAACTGAAAATTTGAATTCAAAAAAACGCGCGTAGCCTTGTTCTTCTTCCCCGATCCTTCATCAGCCATGGATTTCTTGTTTCTCAATGAAAATACATGATGTAAACATCAAACTTGACCGAAATTTAACAAGGAACACGATGGCAGTGGTTAATTTCATTTATTTTTTGTTTAACATGATTGAATTTCTGAAGAACACGAAGAACCCTAAAACTGAAAAAATCTAATTGAAATCGTGTATGGTTGATGAATTGTTCAATTGATTGAGGGTTAATGATCGTGGATAGTGCAGAAACAAAATGGCCAAGAGTTTTTTTCATTTGGATCAAGAAATCACAGATTTCGAAGTTGGTGTTCTTACCTGTTGAAGCTGGAATCGAATTCTGTATTTGAGTGCTTCCAGTTGTGATTTTGTGATTGCTTGAGCACCAAAGGACCTTATGGAAGGTGTGAGGATGGTCTGCACATCATGAGCTTGCTTGGATTGTTCTGACCAAGTCGACCTGCATACAGCTCAAATTCAAACTGGAAATCGTGGTTAGAGGTGTTACAGTTAGTTGTTAATGGTATGCATCATGTCTATGATGTATGTTGATGATGTTTGGATGATCAGAACTCAAGTTGCTCGACCCAAAGTTCAAATTCGAATGATAAGGCAGTTTTAGCAAGCTTATGGACATGAAATGTAAAAACTGGTTTTTAGCTTGGCTAGTGTTGATTTTATGTTTCAAACAAGTTTTATATTGATATTAAAACATGTTAGACACCAAATTACTCAAAGTTTTTCACAAGTTTTCAAAAATGCAAGTTTTCTCAATTTGAACTATGTTTCTTGAATTTTAAGAAAGAAGAATGAAAGCATGTACTTGCATGGCTTTGGTGTGGTTTGAAATTGAAAACAAGACCTCTATTTATAGGCCATGAGTTCTGAAAAATAAGTGAGAAAGTTTGGCCTTGGTAATTTCAACTTGCCTTAGAGGGCAAGGAAGTCATTTTTGTATTAAATGCAAAAGGAAACTTCCTTTTAACCATGGTTAATTTTCCAACTTGATCTTATATCATCATAATTATCTCCATCTGACTTTTTATCAGTCCTAACTCACTTTGCAAGGTGGCATTACTTCTAGAAGAAGAAACTCAAAAATGACCTATAATCTTGAACTTTGTACTTGAAATTAAAAGATTTTGGAGCTCTATGTTTCAAAATCAAAAGTGTAGCTAGACTTCATGGATTTGAGAGTTCTTGGAGATTTTGGAAAGCTTGTTTCAAGGGCTACAACTTTCATGTTTTGAGTTTTTTCCAATTCAAAGTGGAACTATGTGAAAAAATGCCATGAAGTTTGGAAAAAGTAAGAAATTTTAACACTTGAAAAATTTTCTAAGTGTTGAAAATTTTGACTTTTTGTTGACTTTTCCAAATTTCTTGATTTTTTATGATCATGATGGATCATTTGAAGTATTTTGATGATGGAAAAAGTTTTGTTTTGAAAAAGTTGACCAAAAGTCAAAGTTTGACTTTTCTGTGCAGATGAAATTTCATCAGATGTTTCAGAAATTGACTGATGAATCCTGTGAACTTCTGTGATGTTTTGAATCCATAAATTTGGTCAACATGTTGTATCTAAGATATGAAAATCAATCTCTAATAAAAAAAGTCATCCATTGATCAGAAAATCAGAGATTACTCATGCTCGACAAAAACCCTAATTGGTCGATCCTTGATAGATCAATGAGAAAAGTTGGATATCTAAAGATCAGAGGTTGATGATTTGATCAAGATAGATCAAATAAAGTGAATGAAACTCAAACCCTAATTGGTTTCCTCTTGAATCAGATGAAAAATTGATGAAACCCTAATTTTGACCTGTAGAAGCTACACGATTAATTACATTCGAATGTTAGTGATGCAATGATGCAAATGTAAAGTGGTATATTAGGTCAAAAATTGGGGTATGATAGATGCCCCTATTTAAGTTTCTTTAACCTGAGATATGAAGATGAATATCTTCGTTTTGATAGGTGTAAAGAGACTTAAATATCAGAATACGCAAATTTTGGACCTAAGATACCAAAAGATGCGAGTGATGCAAAATGATTATAAAAAGTTTCACCCAGATATGTCAAAGATGGATATGATGGGGAAAAATTGTGAGGATGACTCAATCTGTCTAGGAAGAGAGGATCCTGTTTGTTGGGAAACAAGCAATATGTCTCGCTGGGGAAAAAGAGATTCACAAAACATGTGAATATCTGTTTCGCTTTGGGAAATGAAGAGATTACCTTCTGTCAGCCTTGTGACAATGTTTAAGGTAAATGGAAATGATATTACCAATTATCAGCCTTGTGATAGTTTATGGTAATGAGCCTCGAAGATATTACCAATTATCAGTGAAGTGATAACTATAACAAGGTAATTCTTGAGAAAATTGCTGAGTATTCAGCCTTGTGAATAACAGTCAATAATGGAAACAGATCTCAAATGAGTTTCTATTTTCACAGCTATAATCTTGCTGGGGATCTCTCCTTTGAGAAGATGCGGGCATTTTAATTGAAAAGACACAGGTTTTCATTTAGATAGAAAGACGACTGTGGAGATTTTCTCGAACTGTCATGATTTGAACTTTTTGAGAAGAACAATCTTTTTACGACAAGTTTCAAGATGAAAAGGAGATAAGCAGCTCAGATGACGAAGCTATTGCTTATTGTTTTGTTGGTTAGAGACGGGGTTCTATCCAGGAATGAACTGGAAAGAAACAGTCAATCAAGACTTTGTTCCTAATGAGAAATACTCTCAGCTGGGGAATATGATAGAGAAAAGATATATTTCTCTGCATGGGGATAATCTGCTGGAGAGATGACACACCCACACTTGTTTTTTTTTTCTTTTCTTTCTTGGGAGCAAATGCAATCCTAAACAAGTGATATTGAAACAAACATTTGAGAAATGCAGAAATGCATTAATGATGCTATTATGTATGAATGATGAATGTTATGAATGTCATATGCATGCTGACAATACTTGACAAGACAACAAAGGGATATTTGGGAAAAGGACTATGTCACAGTTCGAACAAATATTCAGCAAAATCTTGCAACAATGGCGTGAATGTTACTGTTGATGAACATTAGTTGCATGCTTTAAACTTTCTGAAAAAGGCATTTCATTGGCAACTTTGTTGGAAATTCTTTTTGGATAAGAATATCGTCCTTTGATAATCTCTGCTGAGGAAAAGAAGACTTCCGTAGCAGCTGTTCTATCTTTTGGAGATCGAAACACTTATGGACAAAACTGTTGAAGTTTCTTCCGTGTTTATTGTTCAAAGGAAAATTTTGCTTTTATTTCAAAAATTTGATGTAAAAATTCATTTAAAACCTTTTTAGTTTCAAAAAGTGATTTTCACAATAAAAAACGTTATTTTGCAAAACAGAATAAAGCAAGAATTGCAAACAAAAAGGCACAAGGCTCAAATTTATTGATAGAATGGTAATCAGCCAAAGGCGTGATTCCATGAGTTATTTACAAAAGTTGGAAATGATAATTTATTGGGAAAAGGCTACATTGAAAGCAAATAACCGCTATTATCCCTAACAACTTTGAATTCCAACTGTGCTTGTTGCTTCAGAAGAGTTGATTGAAGATCCGTTGATGGAAGATTCTTCAGATTGACGAAGTACGGACTGATTGCAGTTACTTTGTCATTTTTGTATCCTTATTTTTGCCTAGATTGCCTTTTCAGGTTTTCAATCTATCAGGATATTTTTTGTTTATTGTCTCTAATTTTTGCCTGGATCGCCTTTTCAGGTTTTCAGTCCACCGAGACGCTCTTTTTTGCCTAAGCCGCCCTTTTCGGGTTTTCGACTTACCGAGTTGTTCTTTTGTTTTTAGACAAAGTATATCTTGACTGCATCAGCATTCACAGGATGTGGGAGTTCATCACCGTCCATGGTTGTGAGAGTCATAGCACCGCCAGAAAAGCTTCTTTTGACGATGTATGGGCCTTCGTAATTAGGAGTCCATTTGCCCCTAGAATCTGGTTGAAAAGACAAAATCTTTTTAAGCACGAGGTCACCTTCTCGGAATTCACGAGGTCGGACCTTTTTGTCGAAAGCTTTCTTCATCCTTCTTTGATATAGCTGTCCATGACACAGAGCGGTCAGACGCTTTTCTTCGATTAAATTCAACTGGTCGTATCTGCTTTGACACCATTCGGCCTCAGATAACTTAGTTTCCATGAGAACTCTCATTGACGTAATCTCAACTTCTACGGGGAGCACTGCTTCCATGCCGTATACTAGAGAAAAAGGAGTTGCCCCTGTTGAAGTGCGTACTGAAGTACGATACCCATGCAGAGCAAATGGCAGCATTTCGTGCCAGTCTTTGTAGGTGATGACCATTTTCTGGACAATCTTTTTGATGTTCTTGTTGGCAGCTTCAACGGCGCCGTTCATCTTTGACCGGTAAGGAGATGAGTTATGATGCTCGATCTTGAATTCCTCACACAGTTCTTTCATCATTTTATTGTTCAAGTTTGATCCATTATCTGTAATGATCTTGCTTGGAATTTCGTATCGACAAATGAGGTTGTTCTTGATGAACCTCACAACCACTTGTCTTGTGACGTTGGCGTAAGATGCTGCTTCGACCCATTTGGTGAAGTAATCAATAGCCACTAGAATGAAGCGATGTCCATTGGACACTTTTGGTTCGATCATCTCGATCATGTCAATGCCCCACATGGAGAAAGGCCATGGAGAGGAGAGAACGTTGAGTAGAGTCGGTGGTACATGGATCTTATCTGCGTAGATCTGGCACTTGTGACATCTTTTAACGTGTTTACAGCAATCAGATTCCATCGTTATCCAATAGTATCCTGCTCTTAAGATTTTTCTGGACATTGCATGCCCATTTGAATGAGTTCTAAAGGATCCTTCATGTACTTCATGGATGATCGTGTCTGCTTCTTGTCTGTCGACGCATCTGAGCAGGACCATGTCGAAGTTTCTTTTGTATAACACCTCTTCATTCAAGAAGAAATTTCTAGAAAGCCTCCTTAGGGTTTTCTTATCCTTGTACGATGCCCCAAGTGGGTACTCTCGTGTTTGTAGGAAACGCTTGAGGTCGTGGAACCACGGTTTATCATCGAAGACTGCTTCTGCTTCAGTTGCGAATACATATGCAGGTCTTTCAAGGCGTCTGATACGGATTTTAGGCATATCATTCCAATCGTTGACTTTGAACATGGAAGATAGAGTAGCCAAGGCGTCTGCCATTCGATTCTGATCTCGAGGGATATGATGCAGTTCCACTTTGTTGAAGAAAGTCAACAAACGTCTTGCATAATCTCTGTAGGGAATCAAACCAAGATGATGAGTTTCATATTTGTCTTTGATTTGGTTGATTACAAGGGCTGAATCTCCATATATGTCAAGGATCTTGATCCTTAAGTCGATGGCTTCTTCGATACCCATGATACAAGCTTCATATTCTGCGATGTTGTTGGTGCAATCAAATAGCAATCTGGCGGAAAATGGGATGTGAGAACCCTCAGGAGTGATGATGACTGCCCCAATTCCATTGCCAAAAACATTAACTGCTCCATCAAAAATTAGGCCCCATCTAGATTCTGGATCTGGACCTTCTCCGGGCAGCGGTTCGTCACAATCTTTCATCTTTAAGTACATAACATCCTCGTCTGGGAAGTCAAACTTGAGAGATTGGTACTCGTTGAGCGGCTGATAAGCCAAGTGATCGGCGAGAATGCTTCCTTTGACCGCTTTTTGAGCACGTTACTGGATGTCATACTCAGATAATAGCATCTGCCATCGAGCAATTCTTCCCGTTAAGGCAGGCTTTTCAAAGATGTACTTGATTGGATCTATTTTGGAGATTAACCAAGTTGTGTGATTGATCATGTACTGGCGGAGACGTTTTGAAGCCCACACCAAAGCACAACATGTTTTCTCGAGCATGGAGTAACGAGTTTCACAGTCTGTGAACTTTTTACTCAAGTAGTAGATGGCATGCTCCCTCTTACTGGTTTCATCTTGCTGTCCAAGCACGCAGCCCATGGACTCTTCTAGTACGGTAAGGTACATGATTAATGGTCTTCCTTCGACTGGAGGAATCAGTATTGGTGGTTCTGACAGGTATTCCTTGATACTGTCAAACGCTTTTTAGCAATCTTCTGTCCACACAACTTCTTGATTTTTTGCGGAGAAGCTTGAATATCGGCCCACAGGTAGCAGTCATTTGAGAAATAAATCTGGAGATGTAATTCAAACGTCCAAGAAATCCTCTTACTTGCTTTTCTGTATGTGGCGCAGGCATTTCTTGAATAGCCTTGACTTTGTCAGGGTCAACTTCGATACCTCTTTGACTGATAATGAAACCTAGGAGTTTTCCAGATCTTACCCCAAAGGTGCATTTGTTAGGGTTCAGGCGGAGCTGAAACTTCCTTAGTCGTTGAAACAACTTCAAGAGATACTCTATATGCTCTTCTTCAGTGTCAGACTTTGCTATCATGTCGTCCACGTAGACTTCGATCTCTTTGTGCATCATGTCATGAAAGAGAGTAGTCATTGCCCTTTGGTAAGTTGTGCCGGCATTCTTTAATCCAAACGGCATCACTTTGTAGCAAAAAGTTCCCCATGGCGTGATGAAAGATGTCTTCTCCATGTCTTCGGGAGCCATTCTGATCTGATTGTAACCAGAGAAACCGTCCATGAAGGAAAAGACATTAAACTTTGCAGTGCTATCCACTAGCATGTCAATATGCGGTAGTGGGAAATCACCTTTTGGACTTGCTTTGTTCAAGTCCCGGTAGTCAACACACATTCTGACCTTTCCATCTTTCTTGGAGACAGGCACTATGTTGGCTAGCCATTGAGGATATTCCGAAGTGACGAGGAAACCTGCGTTGAGCTGCTTTTGAACTTCCTTTTTGATTTTGTCGGCCATTTCAGGGTGAACCCTTCTCAGTCTTTGTTTAACTGGTGGACACTCCGGTTTTAATGGCAAGTGATGCTCCACGATGCTGGTGTCTAAACCTGGCATGTCCTGGTAGGACCAAGCAAACACATCAACATATTCTTTGAGAAGATCTATCAGTTTGCTCTTGACGTTGCTGTCGAGCGAAGCTCCGATATTTACTTCTTTTTTGTCTTCTTCAGAACCCAAGTTGATTGCTTCTAGAGGCTTTTTTGTGAGGTTGAATGATTCTTTCCTCGTGCTTAAGTAGTCGGGAAATCTCATCTGGGATCTCTTCTTCAACTTCTTCCTCGGCGACTTCACAGGGGATTTCAAAGTTGGGAGAGAGCATAGAGTTATTGCTTTCAATGGATTTGTCCATCTGTTAATCTGCATATTTGATTTATGTCTGATTAATTAATTTTTTCATCATTTTTTTTTGAAAAAGTTAATGTGATTGTGTATTTTTTTTGAAGATTTTTATTGTGTTTTTTAGGATTATCATTTCCAAGAAAGGGTAAAAATGAAAACAAACACAAAGTGTGGAATCAAAACAACGCATTTTGTTTATGATTCACAATATGAAACAGGGCCCTAAAATACAAACTCATTCATCTTGGGCAAGACAAAGAGAAATTATTTAAAAGCTAAACCCTATAAAACATCTCTTCGCTTTGGGCGAAGCGAGAGTTCAAAACAAAAGCAAAGATAAAGTACTTAGAACTATGCACATTAATCCGAACTTCAACAGGTTTCCAGTAGTGGCGAACTCCTTGGAAGTCGAGGTACTCTGGTAGCTTTCCGCTTGGCTTAACCCTTGAATAGACTTTGGTCGTTGGTTGAGCAGGTTTTGAAGATTCTGGATGACGGACCTTGCCTTTTGTGCAGCTAAAGCAGTCTTCTTCGGCTTGATGAATAGATAGGGAAGTATGGGATACAGCATATGTGCTTCCTGTTGGCCTCTGTGTTGAATTCTGGGGATGTACCCTCCAATCTTCTGAGTGAAGGGACTCATTGTCGGCGACACTTTCCAATTCGTATCCCGAATCGTACCCCTGATCTTCAGTGATCACGTTGATGTAGTGGTAGTCAAGATTTGGTTTAACAAATTCCACAGATGCGTCAAAGCAGAGATCTTCGTTTGGAACCTCAATTGGTTCATAGGATCGGGAAGACGTATGCTCCTCTTCTGGTTGACTAGGATACTCAAAAGAATCACCCCATCCAGTGGGCTGGATGTCTTCGATTCTAATTTTTGAGCTTTCTGGCACAGTGTATTTCACCATGTAGTCAAACTTGCCACTTGGTTCTCCCAAGGTGTCCCAAACTTCAGAAGGGACTGGTGGATTTTTATTCTGCTGTAGGGATATGCCTTTGAATTGATCAATTGGAGGATAGTACGGTGCGTACGATTCTTCTTGAGACACATATTCAAGGCTCTTTAGATAAGTGCTCCACTCTTCAGATCCAGAGAGATCATCTTTATCACCTTCAACGGTAATAACGTTAACCTCTTGAAGAACAGGGTTTAAGAAACCCCCACTGTTGAATACTTCTTTGATTGGACGAAGTGCTTCATCTTTTTGCTTGTCTTTGGAGAATACGGGTGCGAACCCGAGTCCGGCTTTTGTCTCGTTGTTGACAGGTTTGATTACTTGTCCCCAACCTTCAGCATTGCCATCTTTCACTATCTGCGCTGCTTCTTTATAAGAAGAGATAGATGATCTACTTTTGCTAGTAGATTCATCTTCTAACGGATATCCTGGGAGATGTGTTCCTTCAACGTCGTTAGCTGTGATGAAAGAAAAGCTGGATAAATGGCTTATTAGTAACGCTTGTTCACCGATGATGGTCACTAGTTTCCCATTTACTGTGAATTTCAGTTTCTGATGGAGAGTGGATGTCACAGCTCCTGCTTCGTGGATCCATGGTCTTCCTAGTAGACAATGGTAAGCAGCTGGCACGTCCATGACCTGGAAAGTGATTTGGAAGGTATGCGGACCAATTGTCATCGGGAGATCGACTTCCCCAATAACTGACTTCCTTGACCCGTCAAAGGCTCTTACCACTATGTCATTGAACTTCATCGATGTTCCTTTGTAAGCTAAACGAGCGAGAGTCGTTTTTGGCATTACGTTTAAGTATGAACCAGTATCTACTAATACATTGGACAGGGAATCTGATTGACAAATCATTGAGATATGCAGAGCCAAATTGTGATCTTTCCCTTCCTCTGGAAGTTCCTCATCACTGAAACTTAGATTATTACAAGCTGTTATGTTGGCGACAATACCTCCAAACGGGTCTGTAGTCACATCATGATCTATATAAGCTTGATCTAGTACTTTCATCAAAGCTTCTCGGTGAGCTTCGGAGTTCAGGAGTAGAGATAGTATAGAAATCTTGGAGGGAGTCTGCATCAACTGATCCACGACTCGGTACTCGCTTTTCTTGATTAACTTCAGTATCTCATCAAAATCTGTGTTGACGTTGGTTCTGTCAGGCGGACCAACATTCGTGCTTGGATTAACAGCGGGAATCATTGTGGGATTCTCGGGAGATATGTTAACTGGATTTTGTCTAACAACAGGAACGGCAGCCAGTCTTGGTGGTAACGGAGTATGTACTCGTCCATTTCGTGTTACTCGTCCTATCTCAGTTATGTTGACATTAGCTGGAAGAGTTGGCATGGGTTTCTCCTTTCCATCCTCTATCACAGTTGCATTGTATTGATAAGGAATTGCTTTGCTAGAACTGTATGGAACAGGACCGGGTAAGCAAATCACCAAAGGAGACCCTGGAACGTTGGAACCGTTGTATTCAATCTCCACATGCTTGGGTACATTGAAACAGGGGACGATAACGTTTACTTCGGGATTTTCCGAGTTGATATCTGAGACTAAAAGCTCATGCGGAAAATGCCCTACTATATTCACGTCATAGTCATCTCTGTTTCTGTAGATCTATATGTCACCAATGTCTAGCAATCGTTGAATGTCTATTCTTAGGGTGGGACACCCTCGAATATCCTTGAAGCAGATGTTGCAAGCTGCGTAATCGTGTTTAGTGAAGGCACCCATTATACTGTACGTATCATGGAGATGTACCAAGTTTCCTCTGATCAGATTCACGTCTGTGACGAGATACCTATCTGTATTTCTTAGTATCAAACTCACGGTATGTCCACTATGACTGGGAAGTGGATTTGCTTACACGTTGGGATTTGTATTTCTAAAGGAAAGAAGATTAGATTTCACTAATCTCTGCACTTCTGCTTTTAACGCTATGCAATGCTCAAGATCGTGGCCTGGTGCCCCTTGGTGAAAAGGGCAAGATACATCCCCCTTGTACCACCACGACCATTTTTCTGGGACCGGAGGTGGTGACCTTGTCTGTACCAGATTCCTTTCTATTAATGCAGGGTATAGTTCTGTGTACGTCATCGGAATTGGGTCGAATTGCAAGACCCGAGGCGCACGGTTTTGATTGTTAAACTACTGAGCCTGTTGTCGAGGCTGTTGAGTTTGTTGGATTTGCTGAGTTTGCTGGAACTGCGGAGCAATTCCTGTGTTTGGACTTGTCTTAACAGCGGGCGTTATGGCAGCTACCTGTCGCTGTTGACTGACATTCTTTCGCGGTTTCCCTCGGGGATACCATTCCTATGTCATGTTCTTTTTTCTTTGGAAAACTGGTTCCAACCTTCCTAGTTCCACTAGAAGATCCCACCTCTTTGGTTAGGCGTCTGGTTCGAACTCCTTCCTCTAACCGCATTCCCATGCTTACCATCTCGGTGAAATCTCCGGGAGCGCTAGCGATCATTCGTTCGTAGTAGAATGTACCAAGAGTGTTTAAGAATACCTTAGTCATCTCCTTTTCTTTTAATGGGGGGTTGACTTGGGCAGCAATTTCCCTCCAACGTTGAGCGTACTCTTTGAATGTCTCTCTTTCTTTCTGAGACATGGAGTGGATTTGATCCCGATCGGGAGCCATATCCAAGTTGAACTTATATTGTTGTACGAAGGCTTCACCTAAGTCATTAAATGTTTGGATACTTGCGCTATCTAATCCCATGTACCACTTCAGTGCGGCACCTGTAAGACTATCTTGGAAGTAGTGGATTAACAACTTGTGATTGTCGTTGTACGTAGACATTTTCCTGGCATACATCGTAAGATGGCTCTGTGGACAGGAATTTCCTTTATACTTTTCAAAGTCAGGGACTTTGAATTTTGCAGGTATCCTTACGCGAGGAACTAAGCACAGATCATGGGCATTCTTCCCAAACAATTCCTTCCATTGAATCGATTTAATTTCAAGCTGCATTTTGAGAAGTTGTTCCTGGAGATTCTCCATAGAACCACGAGAATTTGTGTTGTCGCCTGGAATATGGTGAACTTCTTCGTCTGCAGTAGTGTGCACTACGGAAGCTGAGTTCGTCATGATCGGTTGAGAAACCGTCATAGGTACTTGCGGAAAAGTTATTCCATGTTGCGGAGTAAGTGTTGAGTTTTGCTGCAAAGTAGGTACTTCAAGCGTGGTTGTTTGTACTTGAGAAGTCGGTTGGCGAAATCCGATGCCGAAATTGAAAGGCATGCCCCATGGATAGCCTTCTGGCATACTGAAGAGTGAACTACTGGCTGCAACAGTTGAAACTGGAGTAGTAGTGTCTTCTGAAATCGCTGCTTGATTTTGACTGCTCGATGTCGCTTGCTGACTTTGCGCTGCTGCCAATGAATTAACCAAAGAAGTGAGTCTCTCCACCTCTTCTTGCAAGTGTTGTCACTGTGCTACGAAGCTCAACATTTTCTTGCTCAAATCCTTCCATTACTTTTCTCTTTTTTGAACGTGTATTGTATGTTCGAGTTGGCTGTGGACGTGGTCGAGAAACTCTAAGACGCGACAGCTTGGCGATCTTTTCCTATCTGTTGAAAAAAGTTTCGAAAGATCAAACTCTAGACAATATACTCAATATGCAAAGTATGATGCATGATTATGAATGTAAAGAAAGATTTCCAAAGAATTTACGCTAAAAGAGAAATTTATGGCAAATATTTGGATGAAAAACACACATTCTATTGATTATTGAAAGAAGATTACAACAAATTTTGTTTTTGAGCATTGCTCACACAAATGATAAAATAAATGATAAAAATTACAATCTAAACTAATTAATCGTCCTCGTCGGATGAAGATCCAAAGGCTTGATGTAGCTTCAACTTCAGGATTTCCTTCCCATAGTGAGCTTTTAGTTCAGCTATCTCAGATTTTAGCTTGCTAATGACTTTCTTCCACTCGTCGGGAGCAGGATCGCTGGTTGTCATTTCCTCAAGCTTTCTTTTCCTTTCTTTGATGTATCTTTTGATCGCGTTATCCTTCTGACGAATCTTCTCATCTTTCTCCATGAGCCATTCATCTTGGAAGTAAAGCGTCTTTTCATGATCTTTGACTTGCTTCTTGAGCTTCTCATTTTCGAGATCAGTCTTAAGGAATTTGTCTTCCAAAGCTTCTTTCTCAAGCCTCATCTTGGCCAAAGCCTCTTGGTATTCTCCCATAGTCTCAACGGGAAAAATTGGTGATTTGAAGTCGTGAGAACATGGGTTCTTCATAAGCATAAGGCATTCGAAATTCCTTTGCTCTTTTCTTCACCCAAGAAGTGTAGATTTCCATGGCTACACAATTCTTTGCTTTCCCTTTTTCCTTCCTTCGGATGTGATGCCAAGCTCTGATCATTCTGGCTTTTAAACCTTGTGAATCCTCTCCTTCATGATAGAAATAGCTCTCCACTGTAAAACCAAGAGGTTTACTAGAGTTTGCGTATCCGAGTTGACGTCTCGCCAGGAATGGGTTGTAGTTGATTCCTCCTTTTGCACCGATGAGAGGTACGTTGGCAAATTCTCCACAGCTCTCAATGATTTCCATCTCATTGTCTGCCAAGGTATACCAATGGATATCGTCGTTTGTAAGAGACATGAGTCTTCGAGACCAATGCCAATCATCTTTGTTTTCGCGGAAGATAGGAGATTTAGGCAAGTGTGAGATAATCCATTTGAAGAAGAGAGGTACACAACACACGATAGTACCATCTCCTTGACGATTCCTATGATGAATAGAGAAGTACGTGTCACCAAGCAAAGTGGGAACGGGATTTCCAATCAGAAAGATCCTTATGGCGTTGATATCAATGAAATTTGGGACGTTGGGAAACAACACCAATCCATAGATGAGTAAAGCTAAAATAGCGTCAAAGGCTACCATACTACCGACTTCAGAGAATTTAAGAGCCTTCTCCATTAGGAACTTTGAAGTTAGTCCTAAGAGTTTTCCTCTGGAAGTTAGGTTTTTGTCTATCTCAGATCTCTTTAAATGAGTCATTGTTGCAATGATTGGTGACTTGGGAATGGCTTCCAAACCATTGAAAGGCACTTTGTCTAATACTGAGATGCCTAGTATGTGTGCGTACTCTTCCAAAGTAGGCATCAACTGATAGTCAGGGAATGTGAAACAGCGATAGACTGGATCATAAAACTGAACGAAAGTTTTGAGAAGTCCCTCATCAACGTTAGTGTTCAGAATAGTTAAAAGAGTTCCATAGCGTTTTCTGAAATACGAGGGATCTTCTACCAAGGATGCTAACTCTTTCAACTTCCCTACGTCAGGAATTCTAAAACTGTATCTCTTGGTGAATCTTCCTCTGACGTCCATCACTCTAACCTAAAATATTTTCAAAGAAAAAATCTTTAAATTCTTTGGAAATGGGAAGAGAAATGAAGTTTTTTGAATGAATGCATGAATGCGGCAAACATGGTTAGTAGTTATACACACGATCAAGCGTTCGAAGTCACGAGCATGAGGCCAACGATAAGAATCAAATGTGGTTATGTTCTATGGGCTTATTCATCTGTGAAACGGGTTCTACTGATAATACAGGCTCAACGCTTCTCTTTGAAATATTATCAGATTTGTTGAATACTCGAAGTCCAATAATATTTTTCAAGAAAAACTCGCCTGATCGTAGTCTCGCATGACAATTATTCTAGGCTTACGCCCGAATAATCTCTGCACTACATCCTAAATGGCCAGGATGGGTTATGTGTTCTACAGCTACTCAGCTTTGCAAGTTCTCTCGAAAGCAAAATGTCTTCGCAAATACTTGCTAAACACAAATACTCCCAAGACAACCTCCACTGAGAGAGGGATCTCAAATTAACTCTGTAAGTACTGAGACTTCTCACAAGTTAATAGGACTATACCCCCACCTAGATCTTAAAATGTTTCTTAAATCCGGGTTAGGATTTCTTTCCATCAGATGAAATCGCGAAAACACACAATAAAGAGAAACAAACATATGCGCATATGCAAGCTTAACCCCTTTTTTTCTTTTTGTAAACAAAAAAGCTTGGTGCTCTTGAGCAGAGTCACTTTTTTTTGTTTTGAAAAATCAAAGTTTCAGCGTACTCCCCAGCAGAGTCGCCATTTTTCCTGTTCGCGTTAAAAAGTGTCGTGCTAGAGAATTAAATCAGAATTCAGATTCTCTGGCTCGAAACGATTTACTCTTTTAATTTGTTTATAAAGATGCCAAGAGCATCAAGCTTTATTATTTTCAACACAAGAAAAGATGATTTAATGATTATGAAAAAGGGGAAAGCTGTTAATACCCTCAATTGATTATGATATGCGTAACGACTAGCGCAAACTAGACGTAATGCATTGGAGAGTATTCTGGGTAAGGGGGTTTGTTATATAAAGGGAATAGATGAAGCACCCTAAATATATATATATAGTTATCTATAGCTTTATATATGAATACGTTTGATATGTTTGTGTGTTTTAATTGCTATTTCTATGATTGGGAAAGTTTCTCCTTTGGGATTTTAAAGAAGGATAGATTATGTGGGATCCTAGTGTTTGTTATTATTGTGCTCGCAAAGATCTTTGGATCTTCTGCATACATATCCCTTAGTGGGAATCAGAGCATTTGTAGCTCGGATCTAAAGGGATCTATGGTTTGTTTGGTCTGAGGGAGAAAGAAATTTGCTTGCCAAGGATGAGACCTTGTGCCTACGTATTCTCAAAAGGATGTTGAGAAAGTCAGAGCAATCGTAGTTCCCACTTATGCTAGTGGAAGCAACGGGATGTTAGTAAGAGACACAGACAAATGTCATCTTAATGAAAAATGTATCTAATCTATTTCATCACATACATTTTTGAAGGGATTGATTGATTAAAATCTTTCGTCGTAAGTTATCGGTGTTTTGCTTGAGTGTACAAGCGCTACCACTTACATGTTTAAGAAAGATGTTTTGAAAAAAAAAGACTGAATCTTTTAATTGTAAGCATTAGGTGTTTTTCTTGAGTGTACAAGCGTTACCACTTACGATTAAGAGGAAGCTATAGGGTCTGGCTGGTTTTGGCTTTAAAAGGGATTTCACCGGGAAACCATCCTTTTGGAATTAAGAGCAATTTCACCGGGAAATTATACTCTCAGGGTTCTATCCTAACGCGGGTGATTCTTTGTATTGGAAGCCCAATAGGAGGCTGTTAAGAGATTTCTTGGTCTCTTTCTTTGTATGATGCCCAAGAGAAAGCTAAACTCAATGAGGAGTTCTTTTGAACGAAGCCCAAGAGGAGGTTGACTCAACAGGGGAGTGTTGTCTTATATGAAGCCTAAGCGGAGGCTAAACTCAGATGAATGAGTTTTCTTATATGAAGCCTAAGAGGAGGCTGAACTCAGATGAAATGAGTTACCTTGTACAAAGCCCAAGAGGAGGCTAACTCTGTGGGGATGAGTTATCTTGTATAAAGCCCAAGAGGAGGCTAAACTGTGGGGAACCTATTGGTTAGACTAGTTGTTATGTTATAAATAGACAGTTATATAAACAAGTGTGTGTATGATATGTATTCACAGGAGTTTATGAAGGAAATATAAACAATGCATGGTGTTTATTTACAAGAGTTTATGAAGGAAATATAAACAAGTGTATGTGAAACGAACGTTTAAAACGAGCGCAACTTGATTATTTACAAGTTTGAATGTGTACAAGGAAGTAAATATGTACACGAACGAGTATTTATGTACAGGAGGATGTGGATGTACATAGGAGGGTTGGGACTTACACCATAAGGGTGGCCCATTGGTTTAAAAGCAGTTTCACCGGGAATAATGCTCATTTCAATACCAATGGTATTCAATGTATATACAGACGAAACGGAAACAAACGATCGAAGTTTATCTGTGTTTGAGTATTTACAGAGGTATTTGTATTATTTACAGGTAAAAATTTGTATGTATATGAAAAGAATTTGATATGTACAAGGAAAATATGTATGTACATGAAGAATGTTGGGACTTACACCGTAAGGGAGGCCCATGATCGGTTAAGAATTTCGAGAGAAAATGAATTCGGTTTTATCGTTTAAATCGGATCGATCATGGAAAAAGATGTAAGTTTGATGAAAAGTTTTGAAGAATATTATTTGGAAATATTTTTGAAATGTGAAGTTTCATTTATAAGAAGTTTTGAAAAGAATCGGGCTTCGAAAGTGTGAAAAATTCACCTTTTAAAGGTGTTTTGAAAAGTACTCAAAAGTACCATTTTCGGCTCGATCAAAATATTTTTGCACTATCATAAAATAGATACATTAATTGAAAGTTTTTTCTGAAAATTTTTGCACTATCATAAAATAGATACATTAATTGACAAGTGTACAAAAAATAACCTCAAAATGAGGAGTTTTGATTGGGTTTTGAAAAAGTCAAAGTTTGTAAAAAAAATACAAAAGTTTGGTAAAAAATGGTCCCAAGGCTGCTTGAACCCGGGACCTGTTAGGCAAGGCATGGTACAGTGACTTAAGAGTGAGCTGGCAACCGCTGGGGCGGCAATACATCCGTGTATTGTGTTTAAACAAACTAAATATATTTTAAACTGAAAATTTGAATTCAAAAAAACGCGCGTAGCCTTGTTCTTCTTCCCCGATCCTTCATCAGCCATGGATTTCTTGTTTCTCAATGAAAATACATGATGTAAACATCAAACTTGACCGAAATTTAACAAGGAACACGATGGCAGTGGTTAATTTCATTTATTTTTTGTTTAACATGATTGAATTTCTGAAGAACACGAAGAACCCTAAAACTGGAAAAATCTAATTGAAATCGTGTATGGTTGATGAATTGTTCAATTGATTGAGGGTTAATGATCGTGGATAGTGCAGAAACAAAATGGCCAAGAGTTTTTTTCATTTGGATCAAGAAATCACAGATTTCGAAGTTGGTGTTCTTACCTGTTGAAGCTGGAATCGAATTCTGTATTTGAGTGCTTCCAGTTGTGATTTTGTGATTGCTTGAGCACCAAAGGACCTTATGGAAGGTGTGAGGATGGTCTGCACATCATGAGCTTGCTTGGATTGTTCTGACCAAGTCGACCTGCATACAGCTCAAATTCAAACTGGAAATCGTGGTTAGAGGTGTTACAGTTAGTTGTTAATGGTATGCATCATGTCTATGATGTATGTTGATGATGTTTGGATGATCAGAACTCAAGTTGCTCGACCCAAAGTTCAAATTCGAATGATAAGGCAGTTTTAGCAAGCTTATGGACATGAAATGTAAAAACTGGTTTTTAGCTTGGCTAGTGTTGCTTTTATGTTTCAAACAAGTTTTATATTGATATTAAAACATGTTAGACACGAAATTACTCAAAGTTTTTCACAAGTTTTCAAAAATGCAAGTTTTCTCAATTTGAACTATGTTTCTTGAATTTTAAGAAAGAAGAATGAAAGCATGTACTTGCATGGCTTTGGTGTGGTTTGAAATTGAAAACAAGACCTCTATTTATAGTTCATGAGTTCTGAAAAATAAGTGAGAAAGTTTGGCCTTGGTAATTTCAACTTGCCTTAGAGGGCAAGGAAGTCATTTTTGCATTAAATGCAAAAGGAAACTTCCTTTTAACCATGGTTAATTTTTCCAACTTGATCTTATCTCATCATAATTATCTCCATCTGATTTTTTATCAGTCCTAACTCACTTTGCAAGGTGGCATTGCTTCTAGAAGAAGAAACTCAAAAATGACCTATAATCTTGAACTTTGTACTTGAAATTAAAAGATTTTGGAGCTCTATGTTTCAAAATCAAAAGTGTAGCTAGACTTCATGGATTTGAGAGTTCTTGGAGATTTTGGAAAGCTTGTTTCAAGGGCTACAACTTTCATGTTTTGAGTTTTTTCCAATTCAAAGTGGAACTATGTGAAAAAATGCCATGAAGTTTGGAAAAAGTAAGAAATTTTAACACTTGAAAAATTTTCTAAGTGTTGAAAATTTTGACTTTTTGTTGACTTTTCCAAATTTCTTGATTTTTTATGATCATGATGGATCATTTGAAGTATTTTGATGATGGAAAAAGTTTTGTTTTGAAAAAGTTGACCAAAAGTCAAAGTTTGACTTTTCTGTGCAGATGAAATTTCATCAGATGTTTCAAAAATTGATTGATGAATCCTGTGAACTTCTGTGATGTTTTGAATCCAGAAATTTGGTCAACATGTTGTATCTAAGATATGAAGATCAATCTCCAATCAAAAAAGTCATCCATTGATCAGAAAATCAGAGATTACTCATGCTCGACAAAACCCTAATTGGTCGATCCTTGATAGATCAATGAGAAAAATTGGATATCTAAAGATCAGAGGTTGATGATTTGATCAAGATAGATCAAATGAAGTGAATGAAACTCAAACCCTAATTGGTTGCCTCTTGAATCAGATGAAAAATTGATGAAACCCTAATTTTGACCTGTAGAAGCTACACCCGATTAATTCTGTTCTGAACTGTTAGTGATGCAATGATGCAAATGTAAGGTGGTATATTAGGTCAAAAATTGGGGTATGACACAACCCAACCCAATATAGAAGACTTATTGGGTCCTTAAGATAACTTTGTCATGTGAGGACTGACATAGCATACAATGTTGGTATGGTAAGTAGATTCGTGCAGAAGTCAAAGGTATCTCACCTAGTATCAGCAAAGAGTATATTGAGGTATTTGAAAGGTACTCTTGACTATGGCATGTTATTTCCAGCAACAGATAAAGGAAAAGAATGCAAGTTAGTGGGGTACACAGATTCGAGCTGGTGTAGTGACGCCGAGAATTGAAAATCCACAGTAGGATATGTGTTTATGTTAGGTGGTGCGCCAGTTGCTTGGAGTTCGAGAAAGGAACTAATAGTGGCATTATCATCATGCGAAGCAGAATACATAGCTTCTTCTCTTTGTACATGTCATGCAACTTGGATGGTGAACTTGGTTGAAGAAATCACAGGTAAAAATCATGGAGAAATTATCATGAAAATCGACAACATGTCAACTATCAATCTGGCAAAGAACCCGATAGTGCATGGTCGAAGCAAGCACATCGAAATGAGGTTTCATTATCTTTGAGAGCAGGTAGCTAATGGGAAGAAGAATTTGGAACATTGCAGAACTAAGAATCAGATTGCAGACATTATGATGAAGGGTGTGCAGGTCAAAGTATTTCGAAGATTAAGAGCAATGTTGAATGTAGATAGTTCAGACATAATAAATTAGGTGGTGCATTAAAAGTAATTCATGTGTGTCGAAACTATGTGTATGTCGAAGGGTCAGAGGTGGAATGAAGTAGGTTTCCCGAAGGAAGCTGACCCAGTCGAAGGGTCAGAGGTGGAATGAAGCAGGTTTCCCGAAGGAAGCTGACCCAGTCGAAGAGTTTGTGTGTCGAAGCAGGTTGCACACAAATTTGATTTGTTTTAGATTTAGATTTAGTTTTGATTTAAATCTAGAATAGAATAGATTGGATTTAGTTTCAAATAGATTTTTTGGCCTTTTATAGTTTTGGAATTTTGCTTAGGGAGTAAGCTAACCTAAATCTATAAATAGAGGGAGTAACCCCTAATTTTGTAATCAATCAATCAAGTAGTATTCATAGAATTTGCAGTTGCAAGTGAATAAGAAATTCTCCACAGTTTGTGGGCAGAGAGAAACTCTGCAGAAAAATATTACCTTCTTCTTATTTCTTTCTTTAATTGCTCATTGTCATTGTGTGTGGTGATATCAATCTTGTTTATAAAAATTGGTAGAAATTCATCATAAATATTTGGTTGATTTTCAACAATAGGTAGAAACTTTAATTGATTTCAAGCTAATCTTCGTAAAGTGTTCTGATTATAGATTTGTTATGTAATATTTTTTAAGTTTTTCTAACAAATAAAGTGTAACAAGAAATTTCGCAAATATTTATGAAACCTAAAGAGAGTTTTTGAAAAAACTTAAATTTCTATCTCTCTTTGTTGTCTCTTCTCCATCTCTCCCTGAATCTTTGTTGTCATGCTCTAATTCGCCATTATTTTGTATTATGGGGTGATTTTGACCATAGTGTAGAAAATTGTGAATTCAATGAAAACTATTTTGTCATTATTTTGTATCTCGCCCTGATCATCGTTGACTATATGTAAGTATTTAGAAGAAAAATGCAAAATCAAAATAAAGTAATTTGAAAAGCAATAATGGCTCTCCCTTTATATGCCAGAAAGATGAAGATCAAGAACAAAGACGGATAAAGATCCTTTTCATTTCTCAAAAGAAAAAGAGAATACCATTATTAATTTTTTTATTGAATACAAGTTAAATTATATAAAATATATGTTACATATTTCAAAAATACATGCATTTATAGATCAAGACTTTAGTAATTATACTCAACTCTTCTAATAGACCTTTCATAGAGATGTTTTTTTTTATCATTGTCATGTTATCCTAAAATTTGTGAATCAAGTGTGGGGTCCTAAGTCTTTTAGATTTAATAAAAATTTATTATCTAATAATAGATTCCCAAAGTTAGTTCACTTGACTTGGAGTGGTAATGAGATCCATTATTGGAAAACTTTCGTATGTTTGAGAAGTTAAAAGCTCTCAAATAAACTTTAAATATATTGGTGTTTGGTAATCTTGACTCTTAGTTTTGACAATCATTTTGGTCACTTAACTATACCCTTGGATTCAGGTTGGTCCCTTAACTTTTTTTCATGTTATTTTGGTCCCTTAACTTTCAAAAAATTTCATTTTAGTCCTTTTTGTCTAATTAGCGACGAATTTCAAAGTTTTTCCGTCGCTAATTAGACAAAAAAGAATAAAATGAAATATTTTGAAAGTTAAGGGACCAAAATGACACGAAAAAAAATTAAGGGACCAATGTGAACCTAAGGGTATAGTTAAGGGAGCAAAATGAGTATTTTTCCTTTTAAATATGTATACAAAATGCTATCTTAAATCTAAAGGTGGGAGAACATTAGATTGAATGAGTGTTTGTAGTTAGGCAAAAGGTTGATAAGTCTCTAATATTTTTAAAGAATAGATTATTGATATACCATATCTCGAAGATGTTATTTTTCTCTCTCTTTTGAAAGATGATAATCTTGTTTTGACGGCTCTCTTTAGTCTTCGAGAGTAAGATGTGCGATATCTCAGTTTGAGAGTAACAAAAGTCCATGTCTGAATGGATTCAATTTCCCCTTTCTAAAAAGCTTATCCTTTCTTGTTAGAGAAGATTTGCGGATCAAGTTTGTTTAACTTCATTGTTTTGCATCTCTACCTCATAGGTTTGCATCATACTTTGTGGCTTTGAACCCCTAAGATTAAATCTCCCTCCCATTTGGGTGAATTTAGGTTGATTTATTTGGTGGGGTCTTTCTATAAGTCGGTGAGTAAAGTCATTACTGCGAAAAAATGCCTTTAACAAAAGTTGGAAAAGATATATAATCACATAGGTCCATGAGTTATTATGTAGTGTGTAGTTGTATATGCGTTACTTTCAATTACGGTCCAATGACCGTTGTAGTAAACTAAAAAGTGCACGCCTTATAACAAAGATTATGATAAATAACCGTTGTGATATTTTTTTATGGGTAAAGCTCATTTTATTATACAAGAATCAACACCATCTTTATTACATCAATGATACAATTCCATTAAGTACATATTATTATATCAAACTATACGTAAGAAGGAATATCAAAGAAGGGAAAATAAATTTGAAAAGAAAAGTAAATATAATCATTCAACGACTCGAGGAATTAAAGAACCAATAATGAGAAAACTTGGCATGCATGGAATATTTTGGCTTTTAGACTTTCAAGGATTAGAGAAGATGAAAATAAGAAGAAACAATATAAAACCAAAATTACTCTTTGAACCAAAACACAAAAAGAACTTCATCCAAAAAAATCACAGAAGAAGAATCAAAATGAGTACTTCTGCTGAAGCTTCCAAAAATTGTGAGAGAGCTTCCAACAATGGTGAGAGAGCTTCCAACAATGCTGAAAGAACAAAAGATGTTGTGTCTGTAGAGACTGTTCTTCTACAAAACCCTCCTCAGAATCAAGAAGAGGAAATAAATCGCTCGTTTGCAACCAAACTGTTAAGACCCTTGAGAGCTCTCAGGAAGAGGAGATCAAGAAGAAGAAGAAGAAGGGTGAGAAGACATAAGATTTTTTTTTGGTTCTAACGATGACGATGAATCAGATTATACTTGTTCATAACGGATCCAAACCGAACCGAACTACATGTATATATTTTTTATTTTTTATCAGTACAATCTATTATGTTTTATTATTAGTTGATATTTATTTAATTTTAATGTTATTTATTAGTTTAGTTTATATGTTTATTTTTAATAATTAAGTTGTTTCAAACATAATCGATGTTCTCATTTTGTAACTAATTTTTAAAATATTATATGTTTTATATTACTTCAAACCTGTTATTTTATACTATTTTTTATAATATTAACATTAATATAAAAATTAATTTATTATTTAGATGTTTAAAAATTAATTCAAATTAAATTACATGAAATTAGACTAGATCGGACCATACTTTTTAACTAATTAAACCAAAATTAAATTGAAACGCGTGTAATTTTATCTTTTAATCATATGTATTTTTATCTCAAATCGTACCATCAACATTTTTTCTTAGCTGTGATATTTTTTCATGTTGAATTTTTATTTTATTTGTTTTCTTGGATGTCCTCTACACACTCCTTATACTTTAAACTTGTTATTTATACGGTAATTTTCATCTATTTATTAATATATTATTTTGTCTTTAATAATTATATTTGTTTGTGTATTCCAATTTCTAAATATTTTAGCACTACAATTTAACTGTTGGAACATACAAAAAACTAATTTGTTGAATCAATGGTGAAAAGTGTAAAATGGTTAATTGGAGAAGATGAAGTTTAGATAGAATATTGGAGATTAGAGAGAGAGAGAGAGAGAGAGAGAGAGAGAGAGAGTAATTGAGGAGAAAATTATAATTGACACACACACATCGATGCAGCGATATACTCGGCCTCACAAGAAGAGAGTGCAACCACAAGTTCCTTTTTAGAGCACCGAGAGATTGGAGCTCCGCCGAACTTAAAGACATAATCAGTCGTAGACTTTCGATCATCCTTATCTCCGCACCAATTGGAATCCGTGTAACCGAGTAACTCGCAAATTCTGCCTGTAACAGCCATGAGAAAGAGAATTCCACAACCAAAAGTACCTTTGATGTATCTTAAGATCCTCTTAACTGGTGCCAAGTGAGAAACTTTTGGTCTCTTCATGAATTTACTTGCAATACTGACACTAAACGCCAAATCTGGTTGCGTATTGCACAAGTAACGTAACGATCCAGTCAACCTCCTATATTGTGTTGGATCCATATCTTCCTCATCTCCACTTTTGGACAACTGAAACCTTGGTTCAGCTAGTGTATTGGCAGCATTACAATGCTCCATATCACACATTTTCAAAATCTCAAGACCATACTTTCTTTGATGCATGAGCAGTCCCAATTTTGACTTGTTGAACTCTATGCCAAGAAAGTAAGTCATAGTGCCAAGGTCACTCCTTTCAAAATCTTCCATAAGCTCACTTTTGAATTTAGAAATGAACACTTCATTGTTGTCCGTAATCAATAAATTTTCCACGTATAACCAAAGTATAATCACATCTTTGCTTGCATTTGTATTCACATAAACACCATGTTCGAATACACACTTCTTAAAGCCAACCTCAACTAGAAAATCATATAAGCGTTTGTTCCAAGCTCTAGGACCTTGTTTCAAACCATAAAGTGCCTTATTCAATTTGTAGACTCTTCCCTATTGATTCTTCACCACAAAACCAGGGGTGGTTCTACATATACTTCCTCCTCAAGTGGACCATTAAAAAATGCAGATTTTACATTCATTTGATACATCAACCAATTATTGTCATTTGCAATACTGACAACCAACTGTATAGTCTTTAATCTAGCCACCGGAGAAAACACCTCATCACAGTCTATAACTTCTCTTTGCAAGAATTCTTTCACTACTAGTCGAGGCTTATGCTAGACAATCTCGCCTTCTGGATTTGCTTTCACTTTATAAACTCATTTCACCCCCTATTGGCTTTTTGCATTCCGATAAATCAACCAGCTCCTAAGTACTGTTTTTCCCAATCGACTCCAGCTCTTCTTTCATCGCACACACCCAATTTGAATTTCTTAATGACTCCTCTGTGCTCACCGGCTCTGATTCAGCCATGAGCTCAAAGTGAACAAGATCATCATCATTATTGATATTATTATCATGTAATACTTCACAATCTTGGAGCCTTTGAGGTATAACTTTGTGCATTGTTGGTCGTCTACTGGATTCACCATTTTCTATCTCAACCTACTACTGGACTATTTTTGCATAATCCTAATTTTCTGCATTCTCTTGTGGAAACTGGTTTCATGAAACATGTGAACCTGTTTCTGCTTCGAAAGTTTTAGTTCCAGCAGCTTCATGATGCAAAATCTGTGGAGGAAACCAGTTTCCCTCATCCAAGAAACCGGTTTCCAGTACTGTCATAGACTTTTTCTTCCTGTCAAACAGCCTCAATTCGTCGACGATCACATCTCAACTTATCACAATCTTCTTACTACTTACATCAAACAACTTGAAGCCATGGTAGGATGATATCCAGCTAGCAACATTATCTCCTTTGTCATCCAACTTCTTTTGAAGCTGACCCGAAATATGTTAAAATGCTATCGAACTGAAAACCTTCAAATGTCTTAAACTCAATTTATTACCAGACCATACCTCTTTTGGTGTCACTTTGTTCAGCTTGTTAGTAGGGCACCTATTCAAGAAATTGGTGGCTTTAGAAACGACTTTACCCTATAGTTCCTTCTGCCAGCTTTTTCCCTTTAACATGCTACAAACCATATTTCTTATTGAGCGATTTCTTCTCTCGACAACACCATTTTTTGAGGCTTATAAGGTGGCACAACCTCACGTACTATACCCTCACTATGACAATAATTCCCAAATTCATTCGAGGTATACTCACCTCCACCATCCGTTTTGAGAATTTTCAACTTGTGACCGTTTATCGCTCCGCCATGGATTTAAAACATTTGAACATATCAAACACCTTATTCTTCCTCTTGATTAGATAAATTTATCGCTTCCTACTAAAATCGTCAATAAAAGTGACAAAGTACCTATTTCCTCCATATTAGTCGACTTGCATTGGACCCCACACATCAGAATACACCACCTTAAAATGATGTTTGGTCCTATGACATTCATCCTTGCAGAAACTATTCTTGTGTTGCTTCCCTTAAACACACTCTTCACAACTCTCAGCTGGAATATTAATCTTGGGAAATCCGGTCACCATACCATTCCTTTGCAATGCGTCGAGGTCTCTAAAATTGAGATGTCCAAGATGGTAGTGCCAAAAAAACTCATTTCGAATTTCTGCTCTAGCAAGACACTTGTGCTCCATCACTTTCAACTCTATCTTGAAAGTACGATTTGCAGCCATGGGTGCTCTAAATCTGTCCAAAACACGCAAAACCTTGTTTTCCATGCGAATTGTGTAATTCTTCTCAAGAAATTGGCTAATGCTCAAGAGATCGAATTTAATCCTAGGAATGTATAACACATCTTTGATCATGGAATGACTCGCATCCCTCTTCATGATCAAAACATCACCCACACCATCAGCCGTTAAAGTGGTGTCATCTACGAATATAACTATATTCTTCGTGGATGGATTGATTTTGACAAACCAATCCTTTATACCCTTCACATGTGTTGAAAAATTAGAATCCAAATACCACTCATCACTGCCTTGAATTCCACCTTGAACGGTTACCATTGCGTTTTTCTTCGAACGCGTTTCTGCAGAATTTCCTGCACTACTGACACTACTGCCTAGCTTTTGACATCTACTATCGATGTTGTCCAACAACTTTCCCATGACTAATTCTTCTCTGTGATCATGACCAGAAGCGTATTATCATCATCTACCTATTGTCTTGAAACCTTAGCTTTGTCACCTTGATTTTCCTTCGATTTTGCATTACATTTCCTTACGAAATGATCAAGTTTATGACAATTGTAACACTTTGAACCACTCTTGTCAAATCTCTTGGTATAGTTGCCTTGACCTCCACCTTTGGATCCACTCTCACTTCTTTGTACCATCGAACCCTTTGAATTTTGTGAATGTTTGCACCAAAATTCTGGAAATTTGCATTCCCCTTTGAAGACCAGTTTCCTTTTGATCTCTCGTTCTTCTCATTAAACTGCTATTGCAACGGAATCTCCACTTTGGCCTTGTCATTTCCTCTTTCATCCATTCTTTGTTCATGATCCTCTAATGAGCTTTGAAGCTCTTACTTTCTCATAGTAAGAATATTCTTTAATTCTTCGATTGCAACCATTATGTTGTCAAATTCTAACGTTAAAGAACACATGATTTTAGCTACCACATTCTGCACATAAACAGTTTCACCCCAAGACTTCATTTGATTCACCAAACTTGTTAAACGCATAACGTAATCATTGATCGACTCTTTTTCTTCCATTTGCACAAGCTCGAACTGCCTCTTGTGAGTTTGTAACCTCACAACCTCCGCTTTATAAGCCCATTCATAAGCTTTCTTCAAGATCTCCCAATCTTGTTTCACCGACGCACAATCACCAAATTTCTCAAAGTTGTCATTATCGACGTAAGAATGTATCAAGAAGAGTGTTTTGTAGTTTTCCATCTTCTCTTCCTTGAATGTAGTTTGTTGAGTTTTTGTAGCTTTTGTCCCAAGTGGTGTAACACCACCATTCACCACTTCGAGAACTTCTTGATACCCAAACAAAACATCCATGTGTTTTCATGATTTGTCATGATTTATGGAATCAATATTGGAAGGTTGGGAGGGATTCAATCTTTGGAAACGGTTGACGTGTTTGCAGCATTAATGGATCAGATCCAATGCTCTGATACCTATGTTGAAACATGCAAAAAACTAACTTGGTGAATAAATGGTAAAAAGTGTAAAATGATTAATGGGAGAAGGTGAAGTTTAGAGAGAATATTGGGGGGAGAGAGAGAGAGAGAGAGAGTAATTGAGGAGAAAATTATCATTGATATTAATTTCATTACTAAAACATTATTATAGGAAGGTTTATATAGAGGACATAAAACATGACTTTGGAACCAACACAGTCCCACAAAACAACAAAAAAACCAGAAAATCACGCTGGAAACCGGTTTCTAGAAACAGGAAAATCGGTTTCTCCAACAGGAAAACAGAACAGCAAGTTAAAACTCGTGACAGAAACCGGTTTCTCCAAACTGGAAAACCAATTTTTCCTTTGAAATACAAAATTTTAACAGCTTTCAATAGTGATTTTCAATTAAACTATTTTACACAAACAAATATAAAGCCTTCTAAAATGCATTTGAATTATTACCAACATCTAATATTAGAACGATAACATATTTTTTAGATGATAATCTACTACTTTTGTGAAATAGTATTTATGAGGTAGTATATTTTTTTACATTCATTTAACTAATATTTTACAATGAGTTTTTACTCTGAAAATGCTTTAAAAATAACAAAATATATAGTTTCTAAGATTTTACTATCCGCAAGCCCTTTTTTCATTTGAGTTTTCATTTGGTTATACACCCCATTTCTACACTGGGCCGCACCAATGTCTTCACCCCATATTTCTTTTTTATAAGACCTACTTCTTGCACCCTCTGTCTCAAAAATTACTTTATAAATATATGAATGAATGTGTATATAATAATATAATTGTATCATTACCACTAAGCATAAAATTTGGAGATTGCATACAATTATTCACACCTTTTCTTTGCAAACTACGTGTTTCTTTTATTGAGATAATTTTTCTGTCATTCCCAATTTTATATTTGCACCTCTATGTATAGTATTTTTACTAAAATATTTTTAGAAAATATCGGATATTTAGAGATTTTCGGTACATACTGGAAATTTTGTAAAGAATACCAAAAAAATTGTATGATTTACCATTTTACCGTTTTTGAGGCAAAATTTCAAAAATTTAAAATTTTCGGTACCGTATATTTAAAATTTCGGGAATGTATAATCTGTTAAAATTCATACCGAAAATTTTAAATATACGGTACCGAAATCAATACCTGAAATTTAAAATTTTCGGTATGTAGAATGTATACCAAAAATTTGAAATTTCTGATACCGAAAAAATATCGGATATTTCAAATTCCCAATATGATTCCAGTTCAAAAATAATCGAAAATTTGAAATTTCCAGTATTGTTTTGGTATCGGAAATTTCAAATTTCCGATAATACTGAGACTTAATTTTTTATTTATTTTTTACACTTATATACTTATACTTGAATAAAAAACATGATAAAATATCATACCGTGGTAATATATAAATAGAACTAATGTCACACATAGATGCATTACAAATAAACTACATTCACTCCCCAGACAATACTGCCCAATGTCTGAACCTACCTACATATGTTGATTCTCATCCTTTTGCAACATCAGAACAATTATCCCTCCAACACTTTGTGACGGGAGGTAGTGGACAACCGAGTTTCAATTTTATCATAACCCAATGATTATCGTTGACAAAACCAACATCAATGATTGCATGACAACTCATGTACATGGGTGGAGGTATGAGAAGCGGGAAAAATATCGTGCTAATTCTCATGGAAAAAGAAACAAATACAATACTATATCTTGAGGCTATAGGGAAACCCATATCTGGAATCGACATCCATTTTTCCTTACCCTAAGGACCCAAGTGTTTCACGATTAATGAATTCCTAACATAAGATATAGTGTCATAAATCACATTGGAAAACAATTCTTCGTGTTGATGGATTTGAATATCCAACTGCCTCTGAACATCAAAACATGCATCTTCCCCCATCCTAACGCATTTGCAATACAACGGTAACCCCAGTTTCCATCTAGTTCAACATCAATAATGTCATCGATGTATGGATGAAAGAAAGCAGGAAAATGTGACAAGTACTAGCCTTTTGTAGATTTGATACAAGGTTGCATACGAATCGGTACGGTTCGCGATTGACTTCCACTTGGTTGTGTACATGATCTCCTTATAGTCTGACTCCCCTGCGAAGCTTCAACATATTTCCACTGACTTGAATCACGATGGACATCACTTTCCTCACCTTTTCTACTCTTCTTAACTCATCTCTTTGGCTTATATTTCACTGACAGTTGACACATTGAAGTTGTGGATGGATAGGTTAGATCATAGACTTTTTTCTTCAACACCCTTTGACCCACAATATCTAGAGTACTGAAATGTTTCTTCAACGCTTCACACTCCTCTTCTAAATCCCATTTTCTCTCTTTAGGACTCACCTCATGTTATACAATTTGCAATTTCATCCAAAACACATGAATTGTTTCCAAAAGTATAGGTGTGCCTAGAATCTGGTAACCGGCGAGCTAACACACACAATGTAACACATGTGTTATACTAATGTAACAACCACACCTCTCTTTTCTCGCACCAACATATTTGACTCTTTCAAGTTCCTTTCCAATGAGTTGTATACATTGTCTTGAAACAAAATTGTGCAATTTAGAATAGAATGAGGTGTTATACCTATGATCAATGTTGATGACACTTTTTTGAAACGACACCCTTATAGAACCTAACTGCAACTTCAACATTGTGTTCACAATATTCCACACATAAATCATCATGACTTGTAGTCGACATGTTTTTCAGTCTCCAATATGCATATTCCACCCTACTTGACAAATAATGGAATATCACCACAAACACTCTCAAAGTGGTTCAGATGTACATCAAATTTGTATTATGTATTTAAATACATCATGTTGTTCCATTGATCCATGACATGTTCTTGTCTCTCTGATTTCACATACTCCTTACACTTCATGTTAACGTTTTTTGAAATATGAAACGTACAGAGCAAATGAGATAAATTTGGATACACGGACTCAATGGAATTCATTAATGCAAGCTCCCGATCCGTCACCATGACATTTGATAGCAAATTCTCATAATAAAACAACTCTTTAATCCTATCTAGCGCCCATGTGAAGTTCTCCTCCCTTTCATGTTCTAAATAAGCAAAGCAACTAAAAACGTCAATGTTGTTAATGTAACACCAACAATTTCAAGCAGTGGTATCCGGTACTTGCACAATTAAAAAAACACATTCATCAACTAGATCACTCAACATATTTTTAAGATGTGATGAAATTAAAATTCTTATCTATTTGTTTTGTACGTGCAATCAAAATCAACATATGAAACATATTTAGAAACTTCATAGAATCAGGGTGTGTCCAGAAGATATCAGCCACCATATATGAATTATCCTTATTTCTAGACCAATACATGTATTTATCTTGGTGAACAAGACCCAATAGCATTTGCATTTCTGTCATTGCACCTCTCTTGCCCATTTTGTATGTTGCTCTAGCTTTATATATCTAGGTAATACTTGTGAGATTTTCTAGATCTTTGTCTTTCAAGGAAGAAATGGGGTACCTTTGTGCCATGTTGTACTTCGTCATGTCATTCACAGACTTTCTTTCTCCCTCTTTTAGAAGGCCCAATATGTCATGACCTACCAAATCTTTGTCTAGTCTATGATTATGCATTCCGCATCTTACCATCACCTTCCAACCATCACCACTCAGAACAGATCTCAGTCTAAATGGGCATATATACTTCATAGAATAATTGTCATCAGAAGGGGTCGCAACTTCATTTTTCTTTTTGTAATTACCTCCTTTGTCACAACCCATAATCAATTTATCCTTCCTCCCCGCATACCTTTAGTAGAGTCGGATCGGATTGTAACAACAACATTACCATGAGTTTTTCCAATTGACTGTGCCCATTCTAGAACTTTCTCCCGTGATTAAAAAATCTGGCAATCACATAAACGTCTAATTAGCTAACTTCATCAATTTAGAAAAAAAATAAAAATTTGTATAAAGTCAAGTAAGCATATCGTATCGGTGACGAAGTACTGCGTAAGATCAGTAGATGAATCCGTAGAAGAAGCTGAAGCTGCCGATTCAGGACCACAAATATATAACAATTCATCTGTCATATCTGAAATTTCAGGTTTCAATGAAATTTCCGGTGTATACCAGAAATATGGAATTTTCGGTATTACTTTTATACAAGAAATTTGGAAGATTTCTGGTACGTGTGCTAAATATTTTAAAATATACCGAATTTTTTAAATTTTCGATAAATCGCACCAGAAATTTGAAAATATCTAGTAAATTGATACCGTAAATTTGTGAAATACAAAAAATTTCTGGTATGCGCCAAAAATGAGTACCAAAACTTTGGTCTGAGATACCAGAAATATATTTTTTTTATATATTTGGCAACAATAATTTTTTTTCTTTCAAAAAGGTAAAAAAAATTCAACAAATAATCTCAAAAATATTTTGAGAATAACACAAAATAGGGGGTGACATGTATAAAAGAGAGGTGATAGGCTCGTTTTATATATAAGCTTTTGAATAATTTTTATTCTTTTAATTTTTGGTTTGAAGAGCAGTTTGAATAAAGCTAGAGCCTATGCCTCAATAGGTGTGTGTAGATAAATTAAAAATGAGATTGAAAATATCACCAATATTAAGTTTATAGATAAACCTGTGAAGTATTTAATTTTTAAAATGCATCATGGAAGAACAAATAGAAATGACTTATTTTGGAGATCTATGATAAAAGGTTGGGTGTTTGGAAAATTAAGGTTTTGAATAAGCTTGGTTGTGTGACTCTTGCCAATGCTATTACCACTGCCCCTTTTCTTATAGCATGCAAAATGTTTCTTGTTTGGAATAATATTCTTTAGTTTTAGAATAAGTTATGGGTATCTATCCTCTTAGACAAATATAGTCTTTGAGTTTATGTAGGAGGTTTAAAATTAAAATAATGAGATGGTGATACTAAAATATGGTTTAAAAATAATGAGATGGTGATACTAAAATATGGTTTAGACTTTGGATGGTGCAACAATCCATGAGTGATTATAAAAGTTTATTTAAGTTTAAAGATCATAAATTTAAGGGTCACCCATCCATCTTTTAAAGTGCTTCTACACCACGATGAAAAATCACAACTGTTTTTAAAATTTGAAATACATTTTCAGATGCACTATTTTCATACATACATGTCAACTCAAATTGTTGAAAAATTCGAATTTTGTTTAAAAAGTTAGTTTGGTGATATATCTCTATATCAACATTATTGAGTCTATAGATGCATCTCTGTATTCATCCTTCGTTTTTAATATTTTGTGAGGTTTTCAAAGATGCACTTCCAGAATATTCTATATTAGATCTAACTATAAACTATAGCAGAATGTTGAAAAAACTACATAAATTAACATAAAAACATATTCAAGATATTAGTTAACATAAATTTAACTTTACATTTCATTACAAATGATGATTCAGGATGTTGCAACATCCTTAGAATATCTTCGATCGATCTTGCAATCGTCGCATCCTATTCAATCAGACCCTTTGTTGAGTAATAATAAAATATACTCCACATAACTTTTAAATCATCACCCGTCTTCAGCTCAAGCTTGGTGAACCATATCTTCCCTTTATCGTCAATTGAGTGTGACGATACACGAGTTTGACAAATCTTTGATTTTCTGGATATCATAAAAGAGTATTCAATTTGACTTTCAAATCGACTAGAAGTATCTCCTCGAAAACTCTAAATTGAAGAAGGATATTTGCGCCATTGAAATATACAAATGAAAGATAAGCATACGTATTCATTTTGGTTTTGTAAAGAACATAGAATGATAGGACCTTATTTATATAAGTTGTAGATCAAATTGGACCTCAAAAATTGTATCATTTCATCTGAATATATTTTAGAGATGCATCTTAAGACACACTCTATTTTTTTTTCAAAAATAAGGATGTTTACGGAGATGAACATATGTAAAGTCTCATGTTTTGTTTTTTATATAATTAAAATGTGTGTCCAAAGATGCATATCAAGACCCACCTATAACATTGTTCATACAAAACTGGTATATTATGAAATGTAGAATTTAGCAACATAAAAATTATCCAAAATTATTCTAATATTATATAAGACTATGGACAACAGTACATACGAAAAATGAGTTACATTGTTAGATTAAAACTAAAATGTATCAAAACATGTGTTACTACCTAAATCTACATCTATTGGTGGTTCCTTCTTTAAGCTTTTCTTATTTGGTTATTTCTTAGTGTTGCTCAATTTGGTGAAATTTTCCATCCTTTCCTCAAAGCAATCTAGTTAAGTTTCAGCATCTTGTGTGAAATGTGTCATCTACTCCGGTGATGTCTTTGGTGTGGGACATACTAGTTTGAAATAAACATGAATAACATGCTATATTTTTGAAAGTCGTCCAATGCATATTGACGCATTCGAATGGATTTTGAGGCGGCCTACTCCAAAATAAAAAAAGTTTCATAGAAATCATATCTTGTAAGATCATACACACATACAATAAGAATATGCTATAATATGTCCTATTTACAGAAAAGGCATCCATGTCATATGCATCATGTACATCTATGGCTCTTAGCCTTTCTACCATGGCATGACACATTTGGACAGCTTCAAAACCCTATTGACCACCTATGTTAGATATTGGATATACCTCTTTCATGTTTTTGCATGTCGTACTTAATTTGAGGTTCTTCAGTAGCATGAGGAGTTGGGATATGTACAACATGAACAATGGGGGTGTCTTTGCCCTGTATGTCCATCATTGGACACCATAATATGCATCGATTGAGGTTAAACATGAACATTCTATTGTTAGGGATTATATCTGGATGGAAGACCGTACTTTAGACCGGTCACAACAAATTATTGGTGTGAGGAAGATCCTGGTGTCAGATAAGCATTCTCCATGACAATACCATTTTGAATCTAGTCTTGCTTACTAGCCAAAACTAGCATGATTTCTAGAATATGGTCCATCTTGCTTCTTATGGCGTCCATTTCTTCCCTCATAGTAGCTTAGTTCTATTCAATTTTATCCATTATTCTTCGGGTATGGGTGTAGAGGAATCAGTTTAAAATGATTGATTTTATGGATATAAAAAGAGATGGAATGAGTTTTATTTTAAAATTAATTAACGTGCGTCAATGCATGTGGATACAAAATTCTTTTTATTTTTATTATTTTTATTTTACTTTTAGGGAACCTCGTGAACTTGCAGCTGTTTGCGAAAAGTACGAGATTAATAGAAAAAACCAAAAGTTGGTGCAAGCCACTCATTACTTCATTGGTAAAGTAGATGCAAATTCTTGGAAATATAAATACAAGATCATTCAGGATGCATCTTTAGCTGCTCTTGACTTCTTAAGTACTTCCAAGTCAACCCTAAAACTTATCATCATATCTCTACAAGATAAAACAAAGTCAAAGACAACTTAATAAGTGTTGTCAGGGTCATCTCATCAGAGGCCTATCTCAATATTAAGGGTATATCTCGGCACAGGCCGTTTGTAAACTCTGCTAGGTTAGTGAATTTTCTATACCACATCGTATATGCCTAATGTAGATCTTTGATCATGTCCAGGTTAGTTATTAGGAAGTCATTCAAGCGTTGCATTTTTCTTTCCGATTGTAGGATATGATTCCTTAACACTTCATAAATTTTCCTTAATTGATGTTCACATGCTCTAGAGATTTTCATATCTTAGGGTGTCTTCCTCTAATCAGCAGGATTTCCTTGAGATGCCCTTTAAGATTCCTCTCTAAGGCGATGCATATGTGATACAATAGCTTGAGACTCTTGGAGTTAAACTTTAAGTTCTTGGATTTAAGCCTCGAGTCCTCCTCTCAGTTTTTTCTTCTCTTTTAGATCGTGCTCCAAAAAATATCTCCAGTTATGATTAACTTTATGAGCTTCCCTTAACCGTTCATTAAGGGTATCCAGACTAAAGCCAACTTCTGATAGACAATATTTCACCCTTTCTATCTTACCCCTTTCATATTCAACCATCTTTTCACTCTCCTTAAGCCACTCCTCTTTTTGTTTAAGGTTAAATTTTAGATCATTCCTTTCAAGGGTGACTCTGTTGAGATTCAACCATAGTTTTTTTTTTCTATTTCTCAAGCCTTGATATGGTAGCTTTCAGCTCATCAACTTCTTCTATGGGAATATAAGTAGGCTTAAGGGTTTGAGGTGGAATGGAAACTTCAACTATGAAAGGCAATTTGATCCTTTGTATCCTCTATTTTACCCACTGGAAGTAGGGTTCCTTGGCTACACATTTTACTTTTCCCAACTCGTTCCGCTTCGGGTGGACCTTACTCCATTACCTTTTTATCCTTTTTAAAATACCAGGGTCTTTTATCCTATTGTCAGTGGGATAAAGTCTTCTATAAGTTTACCTTCTAGTTCATCTTACATATGATTCCCAAGTTGCCTCATGGCCAATTTAGGGTTATAATTGATGCAACCTCAAGAACCTATAAATGAAACATTTGAGAAGTCCCCGTAGTTAAGAATCATATTCTCCACTTCCCAATCGCAGATGTACCAGAATATGGAGTGAGAAGTGATAGATGCTAACTTCTCATACCATTTAAGATTTTTAAAGTTTTCCACCAAATGACCTTGTCGTGACATATAGGTCGTGAGCCAGGCATATAGCAGCGGAGTACAATAAGAGACTACTCTTTTCTTTTCGCATGTCTCGTGTGGAGGCAGTAATAAATGTTGGCTAAAAGAGTAGGAACCATACTTTTAGCCAGAAACACATTAATATCTGGGAAATCCACAAAGTTGACATCGTTAGGGAACAAGACAATTCCATTGATAAGAATGGCCAGAACGACGCTGGATTTTTTCCAAATACCTACTTCTTCCACTGATAGGATTTAGTTTCCAATATTTATTTCAAAATCCCCATAAGACCCCCATTAGTTTCCAAATTAGGTGCTACTTCTCTTACATTAAGATTCAAAACTACAACTATCTTTTCAGGTGTTGGGTGTAACACTCTTCTAAACCCAACGAATAATCCACGAATAACTTAACAAATAAATCAAAGTAAAGTACTAATGAGGATGTCACATGCTTCATAAACATCTTAAACAAAAAAAAATCTCCGTAACACGTGCTTTCAACAATTATCTCATTTATCCTTTTCAGAAAAATCAACACATATTCTTCAAAATACTACGCAGCGGAAATCATAATCAAACATAACTTTATTTATAATATCTTTCAAATCATAATCAATTTACATCATCCATAATCATGATATTTCAATAACTTAAATCAACTAGAACGACTTATATTATTTTGTCAACAGAAAGGAACACAATATTTAAGTAAAATATTCCCAACCCGATGTTATATATCAGAGCAAGACGACTTCTATTCGACGAAACTAAATAAATACTCCATATAGATATCCTCTAAGTTTCAACAAACTATTCCTGATCACCTGCAAGTTATCCAGGAATAGAGGCAACATTTCCAAGCAGAAATGGTGATTAATCACAATCATTATAAAAGATATAAGGAAAAGATATGGTAGTTACAATGTCATCATGAAATCCATACATCATAATATATCATATATTATACTCACACGTTCATATCTTCAATACACATCAATTATATCATTATAACATCACATTAACATCTATCAACAAACACCACTTAGATCATAATGTCATCAACATCACTTATTCAATCATTATTCAAAGTCACAAATATTGCAATGCAACATCATTGACTCATGCATGTGGCACCAAAAACTCATTGATCACTCAATCATCATTTTCTCCCAAGATCCCCACCAGTTAATATACTTTAAGGTTTACAAATTCTTCCACAATTTCCTTTACCATTACATCTCTTTTCCTCAAAATGTATCATCACTCTAATCATTCTTACTCTATATAAGTTGCATCTCCATGCACTTTTCCAAGAACTTGTGCTCAAAGATACCTAATGTACCATGGTCCAATTAATATCCTTTAAGGTTTACAAATGCTTCCACAATTTCCTTTACCATTACCTCTCTTTTCCTCAAAAACTAGCGTCACTCTAATCATTCTTACTCGACATAAGTTGCATCTCCATGCGCTTCTTCAATATCTTCACATCCTTCCTAATACCAAACATCTTATTCCCTCAATTCATTCATTAACAACATAATGTACTTGACCTCGTCTCAAACAAGTTGCGATAATACCTAGTTAAGCCCAAGAACCTTCTAGTCTCTGTAACCGACTTCAAAGTTTCTTAATGTAGAATTGCATCTGCTTCAGATGGATCCACATATACCATAACCCGAAATATCATGCTCAAGAAAACTCACATCCTAAAACAATTATCTATACCTTGACATCTCAGCATAAAATTTCTTCCTCTTCGACACTGTAATTCAAATCACAATGTTCAGCATGCCCTTATTTTGACTTAGATTAAATCAGAATGTCCTAAATAAACACTTCAACATACTGATACAAATATTTGTTACGCCTACACCGAGTTCTAAAAGCTATCCTCACTCTTCACCTGAATTTGAAGGTAACCCTACCTCAATTCGATTTTACTATAGACATACTTGCCTAACAGTTGGTCCATGGAATCATCAATCCCTTGAAGTGGATATTTAATCTTAATCATTACCTTACTCATTTATCGGTAATCCACATGCAACCTCATACAATCATTGTCACAGAAATTCAATCATCTGAGCCTCATATCCCAAGAGTTATCCTACTTGCTTAACAGATAAAATCATCAGTTCTCTACTGTCACCAAACTCAGATGCACACTCTGGAGGCAAGTCATGAATATATTCAGGAAAAGCATCGGGAATCACACCACAATGTCATATCACTAGCCTTCACATTATTCTCTATTCTCTGAGAAGAAAATATCAACAATACCTGATCGTTCTCCCTCAAAGATATCCTAACTTGACCGACAGACAAAAATCACGAATTATGCACTCCTTTCAGTTTCAAGAAACATCATAGCTCCAATAATCCTTGCACTCTTACGATTTGGTAGTGTACTGCACCAACTCCTATACTTGAAACATCTCAGAGAAGCAAACGTTTATCCCCAACTTTTTTCAAACCAACCCCTGCAGACAAACAATTAGAAAAAAAGCAAGTACCGATAGTGTTTCACACACATGTCGTGTACTAAGGGAATAAAAACATTAGACAACCTGGTGGGATGGACCGATCTGCTTTGATACCACTAATGTAATACCCTTCTAAACCCAACGAATAATTCATGAATAATTTAATAGATAAATCAGAGTAAAGCACCATCGAGGGTGTCACATGCTTCACAAAACATCTTAAACAAAAACATCTTACTTTGTAACACGGACTTTCAACAATTAACTCATTTATCCTTTTCGGAAAATCAACACATATTCTTTAAAATACTACGCAGCGAAAATCATAATCACAACATAACTTTATTTATAATATCTTTCAAATCATCATCAATTTACATCATTTATAGTCATGATATTTCAATAACTTAAATCAACTAGAATGCCTTATATTATTTTTTCAACAAAAGGAATATAATATTCAAGTCCAAAATTTCCAACCCGGTGTTACATATTATAGAAATACACCTTATATTTGATGGAACTAAATAAATACTCCATAAATCTATCCTTGAAGCTTCAATGAACTATTCCTAATCACCTGCAAGTTACTGTCATACCCCAAAATTTTCCCTCCATCTTCTCAAGATATTCCATACATCCATGCTCAAGGATTCTTCAAGGGTTGATCAGACAAACCCTCTCCTAGACAATCAACCCAAACTAGGGTTTGGCAATTCTCAGATCCAGATGGACTTCCAACATCTCCAATGGTCTTCATGCCTCCTCATATGCTTCCAAGATTCTCCATGTCAAGTTTCAAGCCTCACAAGTCAAGTTTCCACAGACAATTGCTCAGATGGTTGAAAATCAGTTGTATTGGACAAAAAGTCAACTGTGGTCAACATACAGTCAAACTTCATAATTTTTGGTCAACATCCTCATTTTGAAGTTAAATTCATCATTTGGTCAAGGGTTGATCATGATTCATCAAGAAAACTCAAGATTTGCCCAAAAGTCAAACTTTCTAAATTAGGGTTTCTTAGTGAAAAGTCAACCAAACTTTGACTGAGCATAACTTCTTCATAATTTCTCAGAAATTTTTCCACCACCTCTTGTTTTGAAGGAAATTCAATTCTCTACAACTTCATGTCTCACAATAATGTTCAAAAAATGCTTCATTTGAGAGGTATGGATCAAAACATTACAGGTCCTTTTCAAAGTCAACAAAAAGTCAACATTTTGTTTTGAAGATATATTGAGCATGGAAACTCCAATTGAGATGAAACCAAAGATGTTGGTTAGAGGACTCATATAGATTTCCAAAAAGTCCAAGAACACTCAAAAATGTGGAAAATTGAGCAAGATACACCATTCACAAGTTGGGCAATTTTGAAGAAGTGCACAAAGAGAGATACTTCTAAAAATCAAAAATTTTGCAAATGGGCTTACTTTTTCTTAATCCAAACTTGTTCCTTATACAATTAGGAATATCCAAGCCCAATGCCACGAATTTTTATTTTATTTTTCTATTTAATTTGGATTTTATTCATTTAGATACAAATTAAATTCAAAAATAAGGTATAAAATCAAAATTAATTGCAAATTTGATTTTTCTCTTTTCCTTGAGATCCAAGAAAACCAATAAAGCCAGCAAATTTCGAAATTTGATTGGATATGGCAAGAATTGATTGAAATTGATCAAAGAAGAGAAAATTTGATTTGGTACAAAATCAAATATATTTTGCATTGATTGATGATTGATTCTTCCTCAAATCAGCTCCAATTCCATCTACTATATATACACAATACATAGCACATGATTGAGGACGAAAAAATTGGCTTGAGGAACCCTAACCTAGCTCAAAAAAACCGTGCCTCTCAAGCAACTAGCAGCCACAGTTCTGGCTCGATTCCATTGATTCCAAGCACTCAAACACATTCCTTGATACCTCCTGAATCGATCCAGACCTTTACATTGTCCAAAAGCATCAAGAATCACGAAATCCGAATTTGGTTTGTTCATGTTTTTCTCAAAATCGATTTCCATTATTCATGCATTTTTAACATGATTTGTTGTTGTTTTTGTGATTAGACCGAAGTTTACAAGCTTTCTGGGCAGTTTGATTGAGTTTCTATGGCCTGGAACACGAATCACCATAGCTAGGGTTTATGGCCACGATTTAGGGTTTCTCTTATTAGGATAAATTGGAACAAACCGATGCCCTCAGAGTGATCAGTGGACCAAGACGAATCGAACCATGGTTTTAGATTTCATTTATATTGCTTGTACATGATTTTGATGTTAGCAGGGGCCATAGCGTCGAACCAAAGCCGACGCAGAATTTTCAAATTTTTGAAACGAAGAGGATGAAGTTTGGCGCGGGGACGATGCAGTCAGGGAGTGACACACGTACACAAGCGATTCGCTCCGGTTTTCAAACAGTTGTGCACTCCAGCTCAGTTGGCAAGGCTGCGCGTTTTCCATCCAGGGGTCATCAGTTCGAATCCCAGCCTTGGCATATTATTTTTAAAAGTTTGCAATGTTTTCTTATTTTCTTATTTTCTATTTAATATTTCTCATGCATTTTAATTTAATTTCAACAATTTCTATCATGCATTTAAAAATACCAAAAAATATTTTTCTTTTTTGCATTATTTCCAGAAAATATTTATTTAATTTATAAAATTAAAAAATATTATTTTGCATGCATATTTAATTTAATTGCTAATTTATCATTTAAATCATTTTTAATTAGTTTTTAATTATTAAATTAATGCCAAAAAATCCCAAAAAATTATTTTAGCATATTAATGTTATTTCCAGCATGAAATATTTTTCTCATCTAAAAATTATCATTTTTGCTAACATTTTCCTCTTATTCGATTTCCTCGTATTTTCCGATTTCTCATCTTTTCACAGGTTATCCCGTTTCGGACGATTTCTTTTTATCGTTTTCTTTTTTCAATAATGTAATTGCTTATGAGATGTAATAGTTAATTAGGACTTTTATTTTCCGCATTTTAAATTATGTATCTGCCCCAAAGCCATGTAATAGCGTAGGATTTATCTTTCCGCACTTTATATTTCCGCAATTTACTTTCCGCATCTTATAAACTGTTAGTAATTAGGCGTGTATGGAAAGACTAAAATTGAACATAGCTCACTCTTAACTTCAAGATAATGTATCTGAAATCAACACACTCTTTTCACACATGCACCCCTTAGGGTAATTCTCTCTCGTTGCCTTTACGAATACAAATGGTCATGTTCCTCGAACGTAGAGGTATTCTAGCAACGTTGCCTTCAAAACAAATCATCATAGTCCCTTCGATACAAAGATCATAAGACCCACGATGTCGCCTCCGAATACATGATCTTGACCCTCGATTGTCGCCTACAAAAAATGATGATAGTCCCTTCGAATGTGCTAGGATACTTCCTACAAGTTGCTTTCTATGACCATCCGATGTCCCTTGAATGTCCGCTTACATCCAACGAATGGAGTTACCTACCAACTAATGGTATGGATAGCGCTATTCTAAAGGAACGTAAAATAACACGAAAACGACCAATTCTGAGTAGGTAATAAGACTTTTAGTTGCTTGCTCTATCAAAATACTTTTCACACCTCACACTTTTGTCAAAGTTCAAACTCTTTTCAAAATGAAACATTTCCGAACACTTTGTATACATTCCTACATGAATCATTACAAAGTCAAAGCGAAATGCCTTTTCAAAACATTTTCAAACACACGAAAGCAATTTTAAGGTGATCTAAGAGCAACTAAGAGCCCGTAGATAACTACGGATGGAAAGGGGTGCTAATACCTTCCCTTTTCATAACCTTCTCCCTTACTCAAAATCTAACGAAGGTCTTTTTGTGTACTTTTTACCTTCCCTTAATTGGATAAAAGAAAAGTCGGTGGCGACTCTTACTATCCGCACATTTGCGATACAAAATCCTACAAAGTCAGTTCACCGTGTTACAGAACTGGCGACTCTGCCGGGGAGACACCCTAAAAAGAGAGAATGCCTTAAGGATTTCTAAATCACCTTTATTGTTTTTTGTTTGACTTGCTTGCTTTATCTTTAAGGGTTGCTTGGGTATTATATTGTTGGGGGATCCTACACCCGGATCCGGGTTTCCTTTTAGGTAAGTAGCAATAAATCGTCGCGACCGTTAGACGTATATCGAAACGGTCAACATGATGGCTACGTTAGTGTGACGCTTTAGATGTCCTGATACTCTTCATTCCCAAGTTGAGGATAGTATTTGGCTTCTGCGTGGTGTCATCAGCACTAACTAAACTTTTAGAACCTTAATTAACCCATCTTGGCCATTAGAAGGTAGTGAGATGGCCGGCTTTGGTGCAGGCTAAGGTTGGTTGATACTCGATGCTACGCTCATTGAGATCAGACTTTTAGGATATTTTCGGTCGACCACTTGGTAGTCGTATTGAAATAAATGCCTACGAGAAAGATCAATGATGTGAGATTCCTAGAACCCGGTTACTATTATAGGACAGGATGAACCAACTCAAACTTTTGGTGGGGTAATCACATATACCTCATGCAAGCCTTAAACCTAGGCTCATTGTGTGAATTGTTTGTGTGTGTTAAACATGACATCATGACATCATTCGCATTGCATCTCATTTCTAACTATTTCAAGGACCTAGGGATTTATCTTTGCTTTGTTTTGTAGGGATCATGGCTTCTAGAAAGAGTATTCGAATCAACTTCATGGGTATACCTTCTCAGCTCAAAGAATTGGTTTCAGAGATTCCCGATCATGCTCAATTTTCCAAAAGATATGGTTATCAGCTTGACTTGGTTATCTCCGGTTTTGAAGAAGATATGATGCACGTCCTATTCCAGTTCTTTGATCTGAAACACCATTTCTTTACATTCCCAGATGATCAGTTGGTTCCTACTTTGGAAGAGTTCTCTAAGCTACTTGGGATACCTATTCTTGACCAAATTCCATTCACCGGTCTAGAAAAGGTTCCTAGGTACGAAGACATTGCATCCGTCTTACATCTTAAGCGCTCAGACATTGAAGCCAATTGGGTAACCAGAAGTGGAGTTAAGGGTTTACTTTCCAAGTTCTTAATTAAGTAAGCCCGAGAATTCCTCAAAGCTATGAGTTTCCATGCATTTGAAGACATTGTGGCCTTGCTAATCTATGGTTTGGTTCTATTCCCTAACTCGGATCAATTCACAGATGCCAACGCCATTAAGTTGTTTCTTACCCGCAATCCTGTGCCTACCTTACTTGGAGACATCCTACATTCTCTCCACACTCGTACTACTAAAAGACAAGGAACTCTCATGTGTTGCATCCCGTTACTTTCCAGGTGGTTTATTTCGCACCTTCCTCCATCAGTTTTGAAGAATGAACAAAGGTTGAGATGGTCTCAAAGGTTAATGTCACTCTCTCACTCAGATATCCGTTGGAATCTTTTCTCTCAAAAGGACTTCACCTTCATTGAGCGTTGTGGAGAATTCCCTAATGTACCACTCCTTGGTATAAGGGGAGGTATTACTTACAACCCTTCTCTAGCTCTACGTCAGTTTGGTTTTGCTCGAAGAGATGGTCCACATGATATGCTTCTCCAAGATATTGTGTTCGACTACCATCACGATCTCGAATTACCGAAAGGTTCATACGCTTGGGGCATGGTAAAGAAGACTGATACCAAGACTTTGGGGCACCAGAACTCCATTCCTTGGGAACCTTACCTCAAATGGGTGCGAGCTCGAGCTCAAAACCTCATGATGCCATTCACGCCTATTTTACCAGTAATTATGGAACCTGTTGCTATAGGTGACGTACCCTATACTGTTCTCCATCCCGACATGCCTACTGATTTTGAAGACTTGAAGAGATCTGATTCACTAAAGAAGAGAGGGATACCTTTGAAGCTCAGTGTTATGCAAGCGAGAAGAAAGTGCTAGAGTTGACCAAGCTACTTCACGAGGAGTGGAACATCAACGCCTACCTCGGCACCAAGAGGAAGCGCCCATGGGAGACTTAGAGCTTTAGGATTTATATCTTTTCTTTTATTGTTTTGAACTGTCTTTTGTACTTAAAAAGAAAAAGAATAATAAAAAGAGTACTAATAAATGTTTGTTCATTGCTTGTTTAACAAATTTAAATCTCTAAGGTCCTTGAAAACATTGCATTGCATTCACATAAACATCGCATATCATGCCATAACATCTCATAACAGGTACATTGAAGATTGGTTTTCTCATTTGCTCGCTATTTATTTTAGCAGAAATGGCTCTTGAACATCATCAAAGATCTCCGTGCTCGAATGCTCGGTTCTAACAGATGTTCACCGTTTGGTCCAAGGCCAAGAAGATCCAAGAAGCTCATCAACGAAGAAGAAGGTTGTTGGTCTTCTCAACATGGGCAGACGCTACAAAGGTGGTCCTAAGAGGGTCAGTCAGATAGAGCTCTCTGAAGGAAGTGTCAAGAATGAGGGGAGTGTCGAGGGTAATGAAGATGACCAGCATGAGCCTAAAAAGGAGAGAGAAGATCGCTCTGACCATAGCCAGTACTCTGATGAAGATGACAAGTACAAACAACTTGAAGACCGCCTGAATGCTGTGGAAAACCTGAAGATGTCTGGGCTGAATTTTGATGATCTGAGCCTTGTCCCTTGTGTGGTGATTCCTCCTAAGTTCAAAGTTCCAACTTTTGCCAAGTATGATGGCATGTCTTGTCCTAAGCTGCATTTGAAGTCCTATGTTCAGAAGATCAATCCCCACACTGATGACAGAAAGTTGTGGATGCATTATTTTCAGGAAAGTTTGTCCGGAACTCAATTGGAATGGTATTATCAGCTAGAGAATGATTGTATCCGTACCTGGAGTAACTTAGAAGATGCTTTCTACAAGCAATATGAGTACAATGCTGAATTGACACCCACTCGCATGCAACTACAGAGCATGTCTATGGGTCGTGATGAGAAGTTTAAGGAGTATGCTCAGAAATGGAGAGATCTAGCAGGCAGAGTTCAACCACCCTTGTCCAATAGGGAGTTGGTTGATATGTTTATGGGAACACTGACAGGCCCGTTCTTCAATCATCTGATTGGAAACTCTTCAGCCGGATTCACCGAGTTGATATTGACAGGAGAGCGTATTGAGGCTGGTATCAAGTGTGGAAAGATTCAGATAGAGACATCTTTAAATGTTGCAAAGAGATCTTTTGGTGGTAAGAAAGAAACTAATGCTGTGTATGGTCAGAAAAGCCGAGCCAAGACTGACCGTGCTCAATCTGTGGGGGCAGTTGTGATCTCCAATCTTGCATCAGCCCAACCTCAGCGAGACAACGCGCGTAGTCGAATGCGCCACGAAGACAGTTTACGAAGATCAACATGCCTTTGTCGCAAGCCTTGCAACACATGTTGAAAGCAGAGCTGATCACCTTGAGGGATCCTCCTCAAAACACCAACACTTCCTCTCCGAGATACAATCCTAATGCTTAGTGTGCTTACCATTCCAACAGCCCTAGGCACAACACTGATGATTGTTGGGCTCTGAAGAACAAGATTCAAGACATGATTCAAGCTAAGCAGATTGAGTTTGACCCTCCTGTTGAAACTCCGAATGTGATCAATGCACCTATGCCTAACCATGACAAGAGTTCCAATGCTGTTGGCGATGATACTTATGTTTTCAACATAGATGACTTGACCATTCCTCGATGGTAAGAAGAATTTGTTACAAGCGGTGTCAATCCAGATGCCCGAGAATTGTCGTTGGCCCATCCGCACTGATGGTTGTACTTGGTTGAGAAGACGTGTTCAAAGGCATGATGGATAACCGTGAGATACTATTTCTAAAACCACCGTGCGTAAGTGTGAAGATATGTCTAAACGAAGATCAAAGATGTGAACGAAACGCACCATCTGTGGGATACCTTGGGCAGCCAAGTGGAAAGTATAATTACATGGTGAAGTACACTGTTCCTGAAAGCTACAAGATTCCTATTGAAGATGTTAAGGTAGTCGGATGGGGTGACGATTTCCCAGAAGATTGTGCTGATGTTAACGCCATAAGGATTTCCTCTCACGATCCCGTGCCTAGAGTGGCACCTCTCATCATTACTTCTCCGGACCAGTATTCCTCTGACAAGGCTATCCCTTGGAACTATGGAGCTGATGTTTACTATCATGGTGTCAAGCAAGACCCTCTGACCATTGAAGATCTTACAGTCGAAGCTACCATTCCCGACATTGACAACATCACCGGATCAAGTAAAGTGACCGAACCAAGGGTTTTCTCCATATCTCTCCTCCGAAGACACCGCGACTCCACTCGCATTCCACTATTCAAACCATTCCCCAAGCTAGAGGAAAGAACCAGTGACTCACCCTGCTCAACCAGAAGTACCAAAGGAAGCTACTGAAGACACCTCCAAACAAGAAATGGAGGAAGTTCTGAAGATCATCAAGAAGAGTGACTACAATGTGGTGGAACAGTTAGGGCAAACTCCGTCCAAGATCTCCATGCTTGCTCTGCTCTTGTGCTCTAAGGCTCATGCTAATGCCTTGGTGAAGTTTCTGAAGAATGCTCATGTACCGCAAGACACTACTACTGACCAGTTCGAAGTTTGTATTGCTAGCCTGGCTGCCAAAAACGACCTAGGCTTCTCTGATGCTGATTTGACTCCTGCCGGAAGGAAACACAACAAAGCCTTGCACATCTCTATTGAATGCAAGGGTACTACCTTATCTCATGTCTTGGTGGATACTGGTTCTGCTCTGAATATCCTTCCGAAGACTGCTTTTGATCGGCTTGACATCGAAGGGTTGGTTCTGAGACCCAATGATATAATTGTGAGAGCTTTCGATGGTTCTAAGTGAACAATGCTTAGAGAGCTCATTCTGCCAGTCAAAGTCGGTTCCCAGACTTTTGACTCCACTTTCTTTGTCATGGACATCCGCCCAGCTTACTCTTGCCTACTTGGACGCCCTTGATACATGGGGCAGCGTTATTACCTCTACCTTGCATCGTGTCAAGTACCGGTGAAAGGGAAGGTTGTTAGATGTGGTGAAGAGGAATATATGGTCACCATCTACACTCATTCGGTACCTCGAGGTGGAGGTGAATTCTACGAGACTCCTCAAGCTTTTGAAATAATACCCAGTCATGCTGCTGACTCTCCGTCACTCTGGTTACGCAAGTTCCGCCTAGGATGGCCTCACCGAAAGATGCTCAATGTTAAAGGAGGAGGTAGTTCTATTTAGGTCAGCCCGATCTTCCTTTCAAATCGACAAGACGGTTTAGGCTTCACCATCAAGGGTCAAGATGATACGCGCGAACGTGCGGCTAACTTCCTTTCCGCATCACCGAGTGGAATCCATGCTATAGAAGACGACGACAACGACTTGACATCAAAGTGGATCTTCCCAACCCGCACAAGGGCTCGACAATTGGAAGATCAAGACGTCATACCAATCTCCTTTAGACAGAGTAATTGCTCTTGTTTTGTTTTGCTTTTCGTATTTTCTTCACGAACAATGAACTCTAAAGCCTAGTGCCTTGCCGGCATCATGGCTCGTTGTGAGGGTTATTATCATCATTTGCATATTTTCATTCAATAAAATCGTTGGACTTTTGCATTTAATTGATTGCTTTCTTTCTTTACTTTATCACCCCTTCAAAAAGCTATGTGTTTCTTACACACCCACGTGATACACGCAGAATCACTCCGAATCTCGTTAACAATATGCTATTGGTAAATATGACTTTGATAATCCGATCTACCGTCAAGAAGAAGGTGAGGAAGATTGTGAAGTGCGGAGAACTTGTCGATCGCTGAAGAAGATCGACTTATACACCACAAGAGCAAGTTGAGGTTGTGAATTTCGATGAAGAAAGAAAAAGATCAAGATAGGAGCGGTCTTGAGAACATGTTAAAGAAAGATTGGTTCGGATGCTACGAGACTATATTGAGGTTTTGCTTGGTCATACGAAGACATGCCGGGTTTAGACATTGATATTGTGGTACACCGATTGCCGACCAAAGAAGGTTTCCTCGAAAGAAATTTTTCGTGCGTCCCGAGATGTCGAGAAAATCAAAGCCGGGTTATGAAGCTTCAACGCCTTAGTCACTTTCCTATCCACAATGGGTTGCGAATGTGGTTCCTATACCTAAGAAGGATGGTAAGGTACGAATGTGTGTGGATTACAAAGATCTGAACAAAGCGAGTCCGAAAGACGATTTTCCCCTTCCTCATATCGATGTTTTGGTTGACAACACCGCTCAGCATAAGGTTTTCTCCTTCGTGGATGGTTTCTCCGGTTACAATCAGATCAAAATGGCTCCTGAAGACATGGAAAAGACTACTTTTGTTACACAGTGGGGCACTTTCTGCTACAAGGTTATGCCGTTCGGGTTGAAGAACGCAGGCGCCACTTATCAGCGTGCTATGGTGACATTATTTCATGACATGATTCATCACGAGATAGAGGTCTACGTCGACGACATGATAGCTCGGTCACAAACTAAAGAAGAACATCTTGATCATTTGCAGAAACTGTTTGATAGATTGAAGAAGTACAGGTTGAGACTTAATCCTAACAAATGCACCTTTGGAGTCAGATCTGGTAAACTCCTAGGGTTTGTTGTCAGTGGTAAAGGTATTGAAGTTGATCCCGCCAAGGTTAAAGCTATTCAAGAAATGCCAGCTCCCCGCACTGAGAAGGAGGTCAGAGGTTTCTTGGGCCGATTAAACTACATTGCCAGATTCATTGCACATTTAACTGCTACTTGTGAGCCAATCTTCAAGTTATTGAAGAAAGATCAAGTGGTAGAATGGAACGACGATTGCCGATCGCTTTTGACAAAATCAAGGAGTACCTATGTAATCCTCCTATCCCGATGCCGCCAAGGAAGACCTCTTATCATGTACTTGATGTTAGAGAACTCAATAGGGTGTGTGTTGGGGCAACATGACGAGTCCGGTCGAAAAGAGCACGCAATATACTACCTTAGCAAAAGTTTACCGATCGTGAAGCAAGATACTCACGGAGAAAACTTGCAACGCTTTGGCTTGGGCTGCTCGACGACTAAGACAGTATATGTTGACTCACAATACTTTGTTGATTTCCAAGATGGATCCGATAAAATACATATTTGAGAAACCAGATCTCTCCGGAAGAATAGCAAGATGGCAAATGATCTTGACCGAGTATGACATCCAGTACACTTCTCAGAAAGCGATCAAAGGGAGTGTAGTAGCCGATCATTTGGCTCATCAAGCCGTAGATGACTACCAATCTATGCAGTTCGAATTTCCAGACGAAGATGTTTTACTAGTTACTGATTGTGAAGAACTAGGCCCAGACGAAGGACCTGAACAAGGATCCCGATGGACCATGGTCTTTGATGGAGCCTCAAACGCACTTGGCAATGGCATTGGCGCCATCATTACATCCCTACAGGCGGACACACGCCTTTCACCGCCAGACTCTGTTTCAACTGCACTAACAACATGGCCGAATACGAGGCGTGCATCATGGGTATCAAAGCTGCTATTGACTTAAGAATTAAGTTCTTGCAAGTGTATAGAGACTCAGCTTTAGTGATCAGTCAGATTAAGGGCGAGTGGGATACGAAGCATCCGAATCTCATTCTGTATCGAGAGCATGTTCTGAGTTTGATCCCCTACTTCGAAGAGATTACTTTCAGTCACATTCCACGAGAAGAGAATTAGTTGGAAGACGCATTAGCTACTATGTTGTCTATGTTCAAGGTCAGATGGGACAACGAGGCTCCCCAGATCATCATTGAGAAGTTCGACGAACCAAAGATATTGTTATGAACTTGATACACGAGAAACCTTGGTACTACGACGTGAAGAGGTATCTTGAGACTCGTGAATATCCGCAGGGCATCATCAATGATAAGAAGTTTTTGAGAAGGTTTGCATCCAAATTCTTCCTCAGCAACGGCATCTTATACAAGCGCAACCACGACTTGTGCTTACTCCGCTGTGTAGACCGGAAAACAGCGGAACGAATCATGGAAGAATTACACGAAGGCACATTTGGTACCCACTCCAGTGGACACACCATGGCTAAGAAGATTTTGAGAACAGGTTACTATTGGTCCACCATGGAAGCTAATTGTCACCGTTACGCTCGATCTTGTCACAAGTGTCAGATTTATGCCGACAAAGTACACGTACCACCAGTACCTCTGAATGTTCTAACATCTCCTTGGCCTTTTGCAATGTGGGACATTGACATGATCGGAGAAATCAAGCCCACAGCTTCCAACGGACATCGTTTCATCCTTGTGGCAATTGACTATTTCACCAAATGGGTAGAAGCAGCCTCGTTTGCATCTGTTACCAAGAATGTTGTGGCTCGATTCATTAAACATAATCTTATCTGTCGATATGGCACTCCCAAAAGAATTATCACAGATAACGGCTCCAATCTCAACAACAAGATGATCACTGAAATCTGCACGCAGTTCAAGATCAAGCATCACAACTCTTCTCCTTATCGGCCTAAGATGAATGGTGTAGTGGAAGCCGCCAACAAGAACATTAAGAAGATTATACATAAAATGACAGTGACTTACAAAGATTGGCATGAGATGTTACCATTCGCCCTTCATGGTTATCGCACTACAGTACGAACATCAACAGGGGCAACTCTCTTCTCTCTTGTGTACGGTATGGAAGCAGTCCTACCCATCGAGGTTCAGATTTCCTCAACCAGAGTCCTCCAGACGCAGAGTTAGCGAAGACGATTGGGACCGCCTTGACCATTAATTTGATTGATGAGAAACGACTCGCATCCATCCGCCATGGATGATCTATCGAAACGAATGATCGAGCATTTAACAAGAAGGTCAAGCACCGAGTCTACCAAGTCGGTGATCTAGTAGTCAAGCGCATCATTCTTCCACAAGGTGATCCCAGGGGCAAATGGACTCCCACCTACGAGGGACCGTTTGTAGTCAAAACAGTGTTTCCGGCGGAGCTATGATACTTAGCACCATGGATGGTGAAGACTTCCCACACCCTGTGAACACAGACATAGTCAAAAAATACTACGCATAAAAGAGACCCGCTAGGTCGACTGACCTAGGCAAAAATAAGGGCATCATGGCAAACCAAAAGGGTTCGGGAAAAAGTTAAGGATATATACAAAACATGTACACCCGGCAAGTCGAAAACGAAAAGGCGGCTTGGGCAAAAAGGGTATCCGAGCGAAACCCGAAAGGGCGGTCTAGGCAAAAGTTAGGGAGTTAAGCGACGACTATGTCTCTTCCAGATCACCTACTTTCGACTACTATCAAGATTCAAGATTCAAATGGCGACAATCGCCTACTCACTTTCTCTCGACAACAAGGAGATGAGATAGTTGAAATATATGAGTACTAGCATAGTTGGAACTTAACGAGATTGTTTCCGCATAGCTTTTACTTTTCTTGTATATGCACTACTTGGCCATACGCCACCTTTCAAATAAATACCGCTTCTTTCTTTACTATTGTTGTTTTTGTAAAGTCCAACGTTTGCTTTGAATGATTATATGCATCTAACAATAAAAATCTATTCACAAACATGCGAAAGTGAACATACGAAAGTGATTGCTACAGGCTCTAGGAATTGAGATGACGACGAAAGTCACCAATGCATTTCCCCCACAGAGCATGATCCCCACAGAGATGTCGCTCAAAACCTTCCCCAGCAAAGAAGAGGAGGACCCCCAAGCAGTGATTTCACTCAACTTAATCAGGCCACACCCATCTTCGAGCAATAACATTTCATCCCCCAGCCGAGGTATTTATCCCCAACAAGGTATCTCTCAACATTCCCTTTTCCCGACAAAGATCAAGATCCGACACGAAACTTGGTCGAGATACCGAGGAAACCAACATCCTTTTTCCCCAGCTAGAGATTACAACGGGCCCCCAGATCTTTCTAACCCGGTCTCCCAGCAACTATCAAACACTCTCCAGCAGGATTTACACGCAAAATCCCCAACGGAGTACCTCCCAGATTCTCCCCAGCAAGGTCTATGTATGAGATCCTCAACAACGTGTTTCTCAATCTCTACCATCCTCAACAATATCTAGGCCCAAGACTTGGTCAGATAGTGCACCGGAGGAATCAAAGTTTTCTTTCTTCTCGGGGTTTCCGTCCCCAAACAGAAGTCAGAAATCTCCAAGCAGAACATCCGCATCTTCTTCAAGATGGATATGTTTTGAAATACCACAACATCTATCATTCATACATTTCTCATATATGCATATGTCATTCATACACATTGTCATGCATCATTCTTTGCATAAGACTAACAATATTCTATCAAAGTTTCTCTTGTTTTCTCCAAAACAGGTGAAAGTCACTTCCGACGCATACTGGTCCAGGATTAAGACCCGAATCCAGACGGGAAAACTATCTGAAAGACCACCCCTAGTTGTCCTCCGACAACTGGTCCAGGATTAAGACTTGAATCCAGACGGGAAAACTATCTGAACGACCACCCTCGTTGTCCTCCGACAACGGATCTAGGATTAATACCCGAAGCCAGACGGGAAACCCTATCCGAACGATCACAAGTTATCCTCCGATAACAGGCAATGGATCAATACCCGATGCACAACAGGGAAGCTATCCACATTATTACCAACTACTATCCCTCAGAGTAATCAGCACGAAGATGTATTCTGACGCTCTCTTATAATCAACAGCAACTACAGAGTCTGGCGTACGACTCAGTTGTCTTGGATGGCATCTTAAGCCCATCTCCGACTACTTGTCAACATTTCTCCACCTTCAGAATGCTGCATATTTGGTTAAAAAACCAATACAAACCAATAACTTCATTCAAAGATGAGCACGAAGTCTAACGTACGACTCCCTCCGGATGGCATCTTAAGCCCATCTCCATCCCTTTTAACTTCCAAAAACATCTACAGAGCCTAGCGTACGGCTCACTCCTCAGCACCGACCTTTCCAGATGGCATCTCAAGCCCATCCCCGTCAATTCTCCTATCAACCATCTCAAGTCTAGCGCACGACTCATTCCCCAGCGAAATCTCCAACTTCTCCAAATGGCATCTATAAGCCCATTCCCGCATCATCAACCAACCGCGAGTGCAAATTTTCAGGTGTACTCGAGTGTTCAATCATCTTCTACCTCCAGGTCACGAAAGGTGAACATGCCAATCTAACCCTTCCAGTACAAGAATATTGAACAGGGGCAGCTGTCATACCCCAAAATTTTCCCTCCATCTTCTCAAGATATTCCATACATCCATGCTCAAGGATTCTTCAAGGGTTGATCAGACAAACCCTCTCCTAGACAATCAACCCAAACTAGGGTTTGGCAATTCTCAGATCCAGATAGACTTCCAACATCTCCAATGATCTTCATGCCTCCTCATATGCTTCCAAGATTCTCCATGTCAAGTTTCCACAGACAATTGCTCAGATGGTTGAAAATCAGTTGTATTGGACAAAAAGTCAATTGTGGTCAACATACAGTCAAACTTAATATTTTTGGTCAACATCCTCATTTTGAAGTTACATTCATCATTTGATCAAGGGTTGATCATGATTCATCAAGAAAACTCAAGATTTTCCCAAAAGTCAAACTTTCTAAATTAGGGTTTCTTAGTGAAAAGTCAACCAAACTTTGAGTGAGCATAACTTCTTCATACTTTCTCGAAATTTTCCACCACCTCTTGTTTTGAAGGAAATTCAATTCTCTACAACTTCATGTCTCACAAGAATGTTCAAAAATGCTTCATTTGAGAGGTATGGATCAAAACATTACAGTGTCCTTTTCAAAGTCAACAAAAGTCAACATTTTGTTTTGAAGATATATTGAGCATGGAAACTCCAATTGAGATGAAACCAAAGAGGTTGGTTAGAGGACTCTTAGAGCTTTCGAAAAAGTCCAAGAACACTCAAAAATTTGGAAAATTGAGCAAGATACACCATTCACAAGTTGGGCAATTTTGAAGAAGTGCACAAAGAGAGATACTTCTAAAAATTAAAAAATTTGCAAATGGGCTTACTTTTTCTTCATCCAAACTTGTTCCTTATACAATTAGGAATATCCAAGCCCAATGCCACGAATTTTTATTTTATTTTTCTATTTAATTTGGATTTTATTCATTTAGATACAAATTAAATTCAAAAATAAGGTATAAAATCAAAATTAATTGCAAATTTGATTTTTCTCTTTTCCTTGAGATCCAAGAAAACCAATAAAGCCAGCAAATTTCGAAATTTGATTGGATATGGAAAGAATTGATTGAAATTGATCAAAGAAGAGAAAATTTGATTTGGTACAAAATCAAATATATTTTGCATTGATTGATGATTGATTCTTCCTCAAATCAGCTCCAATTCCATCTACTATATATACACAATACATAGCACATGATTGAGGATAAAAAAATTGGCTTGAGGAACCCTAACCTAGCTCAAAAAAACCGTGCCTCTCAAGCAACTAGCAGCCACAGTTCTGGCTCGATTCCATTGATTCCAAGCACTCAAACACATTCCTTGATACCTCCTGAATCGATCCAGACCTTTACATTGTCCAAAAGCATCAAGAATCACGAAATCCGAATTTGGTTTGTTCATGTTTTTCTCAAAATCGATTTCCATTATTCATGCATTTTTAACATGATTTGTTGTTGTTTTTGTGATTAGACCGAAGTTTACAAGCTTTCTGGGCAGTTTGATTGAGTTTCTATGGCCTGGAACACGAATCACCATAGCTAGGGTTTATGGCCACGATTTAGGGTTTCTCTTATTAGGATAAATTGGAACAAACCGATGCCCTCAGAGTGATCAGTGGACCAAGACGAATCGAACCATGGTTTTAGATTTCATTTATATTGCTTGTACATGATTTTGATGTTAGCAGGGGCCATAGCGTCGAACCAAAGCCGACGCAGAATTTTCAAATTTTTGAAACGAAGAGGATGAAGTTTGGCGCGGGGACGATGCAGTCAGGGAGTGACACACGTACACAAGCGATTCGCTCCGGTTTTCAAACAGTTGTGCACTCCAGCTCAGTTGGCAAGGCTGCGCGTTTTCCATCCAGGGGTCATCAGTTCGAATCCCAGCCTTGGCATATTATTTTTAAAAGTTTGCAATGTTTTCTTATTTTCTTATTTTCTATTTAATATTTCTCATGCATTTTAATTTAATTTCAACAATTTTTATCATGCATTTAAAAATACCAAAAAATATTTTTCTTTTTTGCATTATTTCCAGAAAATATTTATTTAATTTATAAAATTAAAAAATATTATTTTGCATGCATATTTAATTTAATTGCTAATTTATCATTTAAATCATTTTTAATTAGTTTTTAATTATTAAATTAATGCCAAAAAATCCCAAAAAATTATTTTAGCATATTAATGTTATTTCCAGCATGAAATATTTTTCTCATCTAAAAATTATCATTTTTGCTAACATTTTCCTCTTATTCGATTTCCTCGTATTTTCCGATTTCTCATCTTTTCACAGGTTATCCCGTTTCGGACGATTTCTTTTTATCGTTTTCTTTTTTCAATAATGTAATTGCTTATGAGATGTAATAGTTAATTAGGACTTTTATTTTCCGCATTTTAAATTATGTATCTGCCCCAAAGCCATGTAATAGCGTAGGATTTATCTTTCCGCACTTTATATTTCCGCAATTTACTTTCCGCATCTTATAAACTGTTAGTAATTAGGCGTGTATGGAAAGACTAAAATTGAACATAGCTCACTCTTAACTTCAAGATAATGTATCTGAAATCAACACACTCTTTTCACACATGCACCCCTTAGGGTAATTCTCTCTCGTTGCCTTTACGAATACAAATGGTCATGTTCCTCGAACGTAGAGGTACTCTAGCATCGTTGCCTTCAAAACAAATCATCATAGTCCCTTCGATACAAAGATCATAAGACCCACGATGTCGCCTCCGAATACATGATCTTGACCCTCGATTGTCGCCTACGAAAAATGATGATAGTCCCTTCGAATGTGCTAGGATACTTCCTACAAGTTGCTTTCTATGACCATCCGATGTCCCTTCGAATGTCCCGCTTACATCCAACGAATGGAGTTACCTACCAACTAATGGTATGGATAGCGCTATTCTAAAGGAACGTAAATAACACGAAAACGACCAATTCTGAGTAGGTAATAAGACTTTTAGTTGCTTGCTCTATCAAAATACTTTTCACACCTCACACTTTTGTCAAAGTTCAAACTCTTTTCAAAATGAAACATTTTCGAACACTTTGTATACATTCCTACATGAATCATTACAAAGTCAAAGCGAAATGTCTTTTCAAAACATTTTTCAAACACACCGAAAGCAATTTTAAGGTGATCTAAGAGCAACTAAGAGCCCGTAGATAACTACGGATGGAAAGGGGTGCTAATACCTTCCCTTTTCATAACCTTCTCCCTTACTCAGAATCTAACGAAGGTCTTTTTCTGTACTTTTTACCTTCCCTTAATTGGATAAAAGAAAAGTCGGTGGCGACTCTTGCTATCCGCATATTTGCGATACAAAATCCTACAAAGTCAGTTCACCGTGTTACAGTTACCCACGAATAGAGGCAACATTTCCAAGCAGAAAGGGTGAGTAATCACAGTCGTTATAAAATATATAAGGAAAAGATATAGTAGTTACAACGTCATCATGAAATCCATACTTCATCATATATCACATATTATACTCACTTGTTCATATCATTAATACACATCAATTATATCATTAAAACATCACATCAACATCTCAACAAACACCACTTAGATCACAACATCATCAACATCACTTAATCAAACATGATGGAACATCACAAATAATGCAATGCAACTTTATTGACTCATTCATGTGGTACAAAAACTCCATTGATGCCTCAGTCATTCTTTTCTCCAAAGATTCCTACCAGTAGGATCGATTCCCACTTGGAACTAGAGAACTTCATAATTTTGCACTCAATCCACACAATGGGATTGACTCCTTCACTTGAATATCGTCTTACCATCATCATTAGACCGAAGTCCTAACAACGTCACTGGACCACAGTCCTAACAACATCACTGGACCGAAGTCCTAATCATATGCCATGAATGCATGATGCACAACAACATAATAACACATGACCACAGATAGTCAAAATGCATCATCATTCATGAAATCATCACAATATCATCAAATACATCATAATAACATCATAATAACATCCTTTACACAATTATCATCACATAATCATCATCAACTAGCATGTATACATAAAGTTATCATACAAGTCATCAAATGTCACTACAAGTAACATTCATAATTATAGTATTATCAATTCATCATAGCAACATACATCATTATAGTATCAACAATTCATCATAGAAACATACATCATTATATTATCAATAATTCATCATAGCAACACATGTCATTAGAAACTACCTCTTAAGATTCTAAGCCTATCTTAGCCTAGGTACTGGAAACTTACATATTTTACTCATTTTATTCCACGCACATGTAGTTCATCCTGATAGCTATCCAATGCTTTGAACGACGCCTCAAACGGAGTTCTAAAACTCAATTTATGGCACTTTAAAGATCCTATTGTTGTCCATCGCTCGAGGCTTTCCCGGAAACGTGGGAGCGACAACACCACCCATCATCTCTGGCCTCCATCGTCCGATGAAGCATCTTTCTTGCCTTGAGATGCACCTCTCTCCCCTCATCGCTCGATGAAGGTGTGAGAAAGACAATCCAGTATCATAACATTTCCACCTATTCCTCATCACCCAACAACTCTTCCCATCGCCCGACAATGCACACCAGTCTGCAATCCCTTTTTGCGATTATGTACCTGTTCAGACACAATTATCTTGTGATTCCATAACAATACTATCTCAGACAAACATGTATAGAATTCATCATGTTTCCATCACACAACAACAACATATCCCAATACTCATTACCTACACCAATTTCATAGTATTTTGATATCATGATATATCATAGAATTATCACAATAGCTTAATTTTATTTGTACATGAACATCACTAATTTACATCATCATGAATCACGTCATTTACGTCACAACAATATCATTAACAAATCACCACAATAGAAAATCATAATCATCATCATGTTTATCATCAAAATAGCATATCATATTATAACAACATGTCATAAATCAATCTCATAAACACATAGATACTAAAATCATGCATCAAAACACTCATATAATTCAATCATAATATAGTTCATCATGTCAGCTTCCCAACGCTTCGAACGACGCATCAAACGAACTCCTGAATCTCAAGGTACGATGTTTTGAATGTTGTTGTTGCATCACCTATGGTGTTTGTCCCTTTTGCATCACCTTGTGCTATTGAGGAACTGTTTCGCCTCTCCATCACTTATGTGTCGCCTGGTGCTACACGTGAAACAACACTTCTCATCCTGCAATTTTCTGTGGTTTGAGGTCTTCCGGACCTCCGAATTAAATTCCGTAAAAAGTCTCAGTTTCATAATTGAAATCCTATGATTATATAACATCCTATAACACTTATTTAAAGGTCCAAAGATCATACATTCATCAAGGATTCATTCCTTTATTCATTCAACACATGATATACATCAATTTCATCAATCTTCATCAAAATCATCATACAAAACACAACCAACACCTTAACCCGATATCAATTATAATAAATGTGATTAAACCCCTTACCTCTTATTCTAGCTTTGATTCTTGTTTCAAGATCTACGATTGAATTCCTCTTCTTTCTCTCTGTGCCCTAGCCACTTCTCACTTTTCTCCAAAAGTCACGATCGTACAGAATGATCATTATTTCCTTGTTTTCTCTTTTTACCCCTAGGACCCTTAATATGTTATTCCATCCTTTTCTCACTTAATCCTCATAACTTTACTATTTAGCCATTCTTGTGTCTACATCGTCATTCCTTTATTTTATTAATATAAATAATAATTTTGAATATTATTATTAAATCTAATAAATCACAAATAATCATTTAAATTCTAAACAATTATAAACTAATCAAATACTCCTCGTATATTTCTTATTCCAACACTACCCCATAACATACTAACACCAAACACCATGATGCATCATATAAATCACAATAATTCCCAAATAATCACAAATAACTAATTAAATAAGTAATTATGATTTTTGGGGTGTTACATTGGGGTCTCACCCAAAGTCGTGAATGGAATATGATATTTCAGATAGCGATCCACAATCCTTTCAAATTATTCTATGGTCGGTGCCAATTGGAAGTCTTGGAAGGTAAAGCATCTAAGAGGAGGGTCATAGAATTGAGCCAAGGTAACTAGTGCCACTTATCCATCTTCACATCCAAAATCTCAAATATATTTACGTAATTATTTCTGAATGCACCTCAATTTTCTATCGTCAGCTTGGTAGCCAGGGGTTTAGACTATATATTAGGTGTCTTGAACTTGAATACATTAGTATTTCTTCATTTTCGAATACTCGCAACAAAAATTTAGTCGTTATACTCCCTATAAATAAAATTTATATGCTAAGAACTCTTATGCAAATGTATGTGATTCAATGTTATGGATATTTGGGTTTATAGCCCCAGTGACTTCAACTGGATATGGATTGTAACAGAAATATTATGGTTATTTGGCACAAAGTGATTCTCACGACGGGTTATCTCTAAGGTTTTATAAGGTTCCTAGACTCACATATCCTATTTGAAACTATTATTCCCATAACAAATACCCGTTATACAACAATACCCTCGAGAGGATCTATTATAGACAGACTTCCACACCAACCAAATAAGACATATGGCAAGCATTGAAGTGGATTCTAAGGTGCATAAATGGGTCTCTGAATAGAGTCTTAATTTATGGTTGAGTCTTGTGCAAATATTGTAAGGTAGTAATCAAAGGATATGCCGACTCTAATTATGCAGGTTGTATGGATTCTAGAAAATTTATCTCTAGATATGTTTTCACTATGTTTGGTACATCAATTATTTGGAAAGTAACACTTCAGAAGGTTGTTGCATTACCAACCATTGAAGCAGAATATGTTGCTTTAACTGAAGCTGTAAAAGAAGCATTGTGGCTTAAAGGTTTTTCTAAGGAGATGAAATTTCAAGGTCAAGTTATCACTGTTAATTGTGATATTTAAAGTGCAATACACATGTCAAAGAACTCAGCCTATCATGAGCGAGCTGAGCACCTCGATGTGAGGTTGCATTTCGTCAGAGGGGTAATCGAGCATGGAGAAGTCCAAGTTCTTAAGGTTTCGGCATATCACAATGTTGCGGATATGATCACTAAGACATTGCCAAGTTACTAATTTCTCCACTGTATGCAGTTGATAAAGCTGCATGAAGAAAGCTAGTTCGTTTTTTGACAATAGAGTTTTGTTCCAAGGACAGGGATGGCAGGAAAACCTCCCCCGATTCCGACGAAGCTGGCTATCTAGATCCTCTCTTGAATAACCAGAAGTCTAGAAATCAAGAAGACGACATCGTCACCATCATCCCTCGATACCATTACCGACCAACACAGATCCAGCCTTGGTCGTGATCTTATCTACCCTCAATCACACCAACAATCTTATTCTCCAGTAAGGTCAACAGATAGAAGCTTTGGAAAATAACCGCTCCCAGTCTCTACCTCAGAGACCAAGGACGCTTAGTTCCTGCAGCCCCTCGCTAAGAAGACCTGGTCGGAATCAAACCTAGGTTCATCTCGACCGATCTTTTCCTAAAAATTGGGGACACCCCTTCTCGAAAAAATTGGGGATCTCTATCACACAAGAAGACGAGGAATGAATCAAATCGCCCCCGCGATCGTTCCCCATCACCTACATCAAGACAATAGAGACACATATCTCCTCCCCAGCCAAGAAGAGCAATTGTTCTCTTTCCCGTTCTCCAAGTCAAAGTGACGACGATGAGCGCCATGGCCCCCTTTGTCGGGCGATCATGGACATTCCCATTCCTTCCGGATTGGAGAAACCTCATAGGCTTGGAAAGTATGATGGCACGACAGACCCGAGCGAGCATATCAAAAACATAGATGCTCTACTCGATTATCGAGGAGTCAAGGGCGCCATCAAATGTCGTTTTTTCCTGACCACCCTGCTCAAAGGGGTGATGGCCTGGTATAAGAGCCTCCCGGACGAGTCAGTCACCTCCTGGAAACACTTAGGAAGACCATTCTCCCGATATTTTACCACATCTCGATGCCACCCAAAGTCACAGAAGTCTCCCTAGAAGCTATCATACAGGGTAAAGAGGAATTCCTGCGAGCCTACATTGAAAGGTTCAACAAAGAGGTTGTCCAAGTTTTAACGATGGATGATATGAAGAAATACCTCCTTGAAATAGGATTGTGCCCTCGTAGTAATTTTGCGAAGTTCGTGGGGATCGAGACGCCATCGACACTGGATGTTTTCCTCCTAAAAGCTCAGGATTACATCCAGTACAAAGAAAAAGAAGCCTCCAACTGCACCCGTGACACTCGACACAGAGAAAATGCCAAGAGCATAAAAGGCGACGACACCTCAACATCTCGTCGAGGAGGAGAGAAAAGGCGGGGAAGAAAGACCCTGTGATTACAAGGAGCATAAGGGGTTGGTCGGTCGTTTCAGCGACTACATCCCCCTCACCACATCTCACGAGTGGATCCTTACCGACTGCGCGAATGCAGAATTCAAATAGGGAGAAGTATGTTTTCCTCGGCAAACGCTAGTGAAACCAGGGACTGATAAAAGTAAGCATTGTAGGTTCCACCAAAGTTGAAGACATCTGACCGACGATTGCATCCACCTGAAGGATACGATCAAAATCCTTATTCGGGACTAACACCTCAAACAGTACAAGAAGAATGAGACCGCGAGGGAGGAGGCTCCCTCGTCCAGCAAGGTCGAAGAAGAAAAACCTAGTGAGGAATCTGAAATTCTGGTGCAATAACACACTCAGATGTCATATAAGGATGTCTTGACATCTGATCTGACATTATAAAATAGACAAGGTAGGAATAAAAGAACAGTGCGGGAAAGCAATAAAATTGTTAACTCAGTTCTGTTTAACCAACCTACATCTGGGGGCTACCAAGACAGGAAGAAGACTCCACTATCAGTAGTATTATTTTATCTAAACAACCTCCGATTTACAGGTAACAACCTCCGACTACCTAATCACTACCCAATGAAACCTTTATCTTAGAAACCCATCTAAGACAAGAGAACCACCACTCACTCCCTAGTGGTACCAAAACCTGTTGCAAACCCCTACAACATACACAACCAGTTTGGAGAACATCACTCCAAACACAAAGACAGTCAAAAACTCTTTGACACAAATACTTGGAGTTACTTCACAGTTTCCTCCAAGAACACAATTGTACTCATAACTTCACAGCTTCCGAGTGAGTAAAATAATCCTCTTGCCTATAGGCTTTGAGGTACAAACTAGTGACTATCCCACAATTCGGGTGGTTCACTTACATGGCTAACACTAAAGACTACATCTTTCTAAAACCAGATAGCTCCCTAAATTAGGTTACAAACTTCTTATTTATAACCTTCTATCCAACTAGATTTGGGCCTTCGAACAACAACTTGAAGTTGTAACAAACTTGTGTAGAAACAAACAAGAAGATAACTTCTGCTACAATCAAGGTCCTTGCTATTTTTTCTCCTTAGCTTCTGTACCTCCACAAATGCCTTTACAAACACGCCACATATGATGCATAATATTCCCAGAATATTCTGCATAATTTAAAGCAGAATTGTAACAAACTTAACAGTTCAGTAGCGCGTGATGTATGATGTTTGATGTCTCGATATATCATTTGACATGTTGTTCCAATTGTTTATTTTACTAAACAAAACATGTTTAGGCATTCCAATAGGATTACAACCAGTTAAACTATCCTATTATACATTACATTATTGCTGCTATTATTTGTTTGACAAAATTAAGCCAACCCTTAAAAATGAAGAACTTACAATCTCCCCCTTTGGAAAATTTTGACTAAAAAAATATATAATAAAACATTACATTATGTTATACCCCAAAATTTTCCCTCCTATTTCTCAAGTCAATTCACATCTCCATACTCAAAGAATTTCTCAAGGGTTGACAAGACGAGCTCTCTCCTAAGCAATCAACCCCACAACTAGGGTTTTGATTCCCTCAAGTCAAATATGGTTTTTATTGCCTCAAGTTATCATCATACCTCCTCATATGTCTCAAGGTATCACCATATCAAGTTTCAAGCCTCACAGCTCAAGTTTGCTCAGTCAATTGCTCAGATGATTGAGAATCAATTGTTTTGGACAAAAATGTCAACTATGGTCAACATATAGTCAAACTTCATCTTTTTTTGTCAACATAAATATTTTGAAGTCAAATTCATCATTTCATCAAGGGTTGATCATGATTCATCAAGAAAAGTCAAGATTTGATCAAAAGTCAAAGTTTCTAAATTAGGGTTTCTTGATAAAAAATCAACAGAACTTTGACCAAGCATAACTTTCACATACTTTATCAAAAAAAATTCCACCAAATCTCATTTTGAAGAGAATTCAATTCTCTACAACTTTGTGTCTCACAAGCTTTGGCCAAAAATGCTTCATTTGAGAGTTATGGATCAAGACATTATAGGTCTTTTTTAAAAGTCAACAAAAAGTCATCTTTTTCCAAAGAAGTGTACATGAACATGGAAACTTCAATGAATATGAAACCAAAATGAGTGTTTAGAGGACATTTTGTGTTTTCTAAAAATTCCAAGAACACTTCAAAATATTGAAAATTGAGTAAGATACAACTTGAGCAAGTTTGGGAAATTTGAAGAAGTGCATGAAGAAAACATTGATCAAAATTGAATTTCTTTCAAATGGACCTAAGTTTTTGTGATCCAAACTTGTTGCTAAGATTTTCCATGACCTCTAAGTCCATTTACACGCCTTTGCATCATGTATTTAATTTATTGTTGAATTATTTCATTAAAATTCAATTTTAAATAAAATAAAATACAAAACAAGAGGCAAGGCGTGTTGGGCATGGTTTCTAAGTTCCTTGAGGTCCAAGAGAGGTCATGAAAGCTGGAAAAAATGCATGGCATGTAATTGAACAAAAAAAGGAAGATTTTCATGCAAAATTGAAAGATTGGAAATAAAATATTTTCACATTGAATTCCATATATTTTCTCCATATTTCTTGACCTAAATTATCCCTCTATTAATACACAAGAATATCAGATGCAAAACACGTGGTTTGTTGCACTCAAAAACCCTAGCTGAAGCTCTCAAATTTTCCAAGTGTGAGGCAAGTTTGAATCCTAACTTCCAGTCACTTTCAAGCCAAACCAACCACTCATTCACTCTCATGAGGTGTGCAGGAATCGATCCAACCATTCATACGATCCCAAAGCAAGTCAAAAGCCTCTCACTCAAGTCGACTGGTTTTTGGTAAAATTTCTTGGATCGATTTCAATTTTCATGCATCTTTAACGCATCTTTAACGTGTTACATGTAATATTTATGGCTTAAATTGTATCGTGCCATTGTTAGGGCAGTCCGGTTCGAAAGCTTAGAAACCCTAGATACAAGAACTTTCAGGCCAAAAAGATACCACCATTGAATTCGCAACCCTCCATTTAGGGGGTAGGGTCCCTCTTGATAATTTATTTGTCTTATTTTGCAGGTTTGGAAGGTTGATTCGCCGGAGAAGAGGACCGGAGCTAGGGCTTCGGCGTCCCTCTGACCTTATTTGACCGATCGGAGGCAGACATGGTAAGTTTCGATAAGACCATTTAAACTCCCTGGGTCCCACGCACGTGATCTTATTTTAATTATAACTTTATGATTTCAATTTCAAATATATATTAATCCTTGTATCTAAATACATAGATGTATCACCACCCCAGTGGTTAACCATGTGCGCGTTAGTCCTCTCACTTTCTCAGGGTGTGGGTTCGACCCCTGCCTTTTACCATTTTTTCCATTTTTTCTAATTTTCACAGGTACCACATACATACTATTGGAGGCGTGTTATTTACAACACATGCAGATGGTGCAATGGTCTGATTTTGGACCAATGACCTTAAGGTCCTGGGTTCAACACCTTCCAAGGCCAAAACAATTTTTTACCACTTATTTCCTTAACTTTTTCAAATTTCTTTTAATTTTCTAACCAATTTTAATTATTTTCACAAATTTATTTTTCACACATAAAAAACCCTAAAAAATATTTTGATTTAAGATTTAGGTTTAAAAAACCTTTATTTAATTTTGGACACAAAAAAAAAAAAATTTTTCTTTCATTTAAAATTTTTTTTCTTAATTAAATTCAAATTAACTTAGAATTAGGTTTTCTACATTAAAATCAATCCAAAATTCACAAAAAAAATAATTTCCTTTCTAGTGATTAGGTTTACTAGTCTTAAATTTCTTTTACTAACATCAAAAGCATTTTTCTTTTATTTATTTATTACTTTTTCGCATTTAAATTCTAGAAATTGATGTATAGCTCGCAAGGATATTTTTGTAATAGTGTAGATTTTATTTCTCGCATTTTACTTTCTGCACCTCTTATTCTGTATCTGCCCCAAAGTCATGTAATAGCGTAGGACATTTATCTTTTCACTTTTACTTTCTGCACTCTCTTATAAATTTTCTATAATCTGTTAGATGTATGCTAATAGGATTGTATGGCAAGAATTAAAATCAATTGTAGATCACCTTAACAATCAAGATAAGATGTCTAAATCAAACACACTCTTCACACTTGAACCCCATTAGGGTATCCTCTCTTGTTGCCTTTCGGATAAACAATGGTCATGTCCCTTGAATGTAGGGTTACCATTAGCAAAAGTTCCTCGACTCTAAATCATCACAAAGATCATAGTTCCTCAATGACCCTCGATGTTGCCTACGAATATATGATCTCGTCCCTCGGTTGTTGGCTACAAATAAGTGATGATCGTCCCTTCAAATTGCTAAAGGTATCATTACATATTGCCTTCTATGACCAGACGATGACCCTATGATTGTCCCTTCACATCCAACAGATAGGGTTACCTACCAACTAATGGTATGGATAACACTATCCTAAAGGAGAAGGAAAATAACAAGAAACGACCTTCTGAGTAGGTAATAAGACTTTTAATTGTTTGCTCCAATCCAATCAAAAAATGCTTTTTAGACCTCCGACTCTTTTCAAAAATACTTTCAAACAAACACTTTGTACACATCCAAACGAGAATCATTACAAAGTTACATTTTTTAAACAAATATTTTCAAACACTTTGTACACATCCAAACGAGAATCATTACAAAGTTACATTTTTTAAACAAATATTTTCAAACACTTCGTATACGTTCATATGGACTGATATATGAATCATTACGAATTCAAAGCGAAAAACTTTTCAAAATACTTTTCAAATCACACACACAGAAAGCAAATTTTCAAAAGTGAGCTAAGCAATTAAGAGCCCGTAGATAACTAAAAGTAAGCTAAGAAAATTTTCAAATCATTACTAATTCAATTATTAAATAATTAAAATTTTAATTATTAATTTAATTAGAAGTTTAATTATTGGTATTTTTGAATTATTGGATTTAATTAATTTATTAAATAAAAGGAAGTGTTGGGGTGTGAAGTTGAATTGGAGGGTATGTGGAGTAAAACGCTCTAATTACACTAATTATGTTATTTTTATTATTTGGAATAATAAAAGGAATAAATAAAGAAAAAGGGAAAAAGAGAAGGAATATTGGAGGTTTTCATTCTATGTACTTTGGAGAAGAGAAGAGAAAGAGGAAAAAGTCAAATCGTCAGAATTCGAAGAATCATCGCAAGGTAAGGGGTGATTTTGTCTGGTTAATATGCCTTATAGGTTTTGATAATCAATAGGATGGATTGATACGTTAGGAATCTCGAATTAGGATTTCCTAGGTTATGCCTTAATGATATAATCCGACGTAAAAACCTCAATTGAAATTATAAGAATGGTTAATATGTGTAGATTGATTGTGGATTAATTAGGGAGTGTAATTTTGTTGTTAATTGAATGTGAAAATATATAATAATTATTGTTTCTGTTGTACTATGACTGTTGGTGATGAGTAAATCAATTGGGATTGCAAACAGTGAGAACAAAACTGGTTTTTAGTGGAAAAAAACGCAGTATGGATCGACACATGCTGTTATGTATCGATACAAGTAGCAAAATGTTTGGAAACCAGAAGCTGGAATAAGGCTTGTATCGATACAAAATCGTTTGGATTGACTCATGTGGTGAATTTTTGGGTTATGCATCGACACATGCATGTTATGCATCGACAAAATAGAGTCTTGTATCGACACAAGAGGGCTATGGATCGATTCATGCTGAAGGGACTTTTAAAAATGAAAAAAAAACTATTACATATGCATCGACGCATACGATGCTTGCATCGATGCAAGCTAGTTTTGTATTGATACATGAGCTTATGCATCGACTCAAGTTGGACAGAATTGAACATATACTTTTGAAAACTGTTTTGGTCATATCTTTGCGACCGTAACTCGATTTAGTCGTAGTTGGTATCGCTGGAAAGCTGGAAGCAAGTACTTTCCTATGAAAATATTCTTAACACTTAATAATTGAATCTTTTTGAATTAATATGGCTTTCCGTATGAGGAATTCATTGTAATTTGTAATTGTTCATCGTTGACGTTGTATATGATTGATAGATGTTAATATCCTGTTGTTATACCCCAAAATTTTCCCTCCCACTTCTCAAGATATTTCACATATTCATACTCAAGGATATCACAAGGGTTGACTAGACAAGCCCTCTCCTAAGCAACCAACCCAAGCTAGGGTTTCGCCATTCTCAAGTTAAGATGAACATCCAATGCTTCAAATGGTCACCATACCTTATCATATGCCTCAAGGGATCACCATGTCAAACTTCAAGCCTTATAAGTCAAGTTTGCTCAGACAATTGCTCAGATGGTTGAAAATCAACTATATTGGACAAAAAGTCAACTATGGTCAACATACAGTCCAACTTCATAATTTTTTGTCAACATCAATATTTTGAAGTAATATTCATCATTTGATCAAGGGTTGATCATGATCCCTCAAGAAAAGTTAAGATCTGATCAAAAGTCAAAGTTTCTAAATTAGGTTTTTTTTAGACAAAAGTCAACAGAACTTTGACCGGGCATAACTTTCACATGCTTTATCAAAAAAAATTCCACCACAGATCATTTTGAATAGAATTCAATTCTCTACAGCTTCATGTCTCACAAGCTTGGGCAGAAAATGCTTCATTTGGAAGTTATGGATCAAAATATTACAGGTCCTTTTAAAAGTCAACTTTTTGCAAAGAAGTGTTCATGAGCATGAAAACTTCAATGAATATGAAACCAAAAGGGCTGTTTAGAGGACATATTGATCTTTCTAAAAAGTCCAAGAACACCCAAAAATGTTTAAAATTGAGCAAGATACACATTGTGCAAGTTGAGCATTTTTGAGGAGGTGCACAAACATAAATACTTGAGAAAATCAAAAAATTTCCAAATGGGCCTAACTTTTCTTGATTCAAACTTGTTCCTTATCTGAATTGGAACCTCCAAGCCCAAGGCCACGTTTTTATCTTTTATTTTTTATTTATTTTGGATTTTTAATTATTTAAAACCAATTTAATTAAAATAAAGATATAAAATCAAATTTTAAATGCAAGATGGATTTTCTCTCATCCTTGAGATCCAAGTAAGCCAATTAAGTCTGATTATTTCGAAATAATTGAGATTGGCAAGTAATTTGATTGAAATTGGCTCAAAAAGGCAATATTTGGTTTGATTCCAAATCAAATTATCTTTCATTGGTTGGCATGATATTTGTTGGTAATGCTTGACCTAAATCACTCTAGTATAAATACATAATAATTCCAAATGCACAAGAGACGAAATCCTTGCCTCAAGAACCCTAAAAATTTTCAAGAAAACTTGTAAGAAAAGCCAAGTTCGGTTTCAACTTTGAAGGCCAATTCAAGGAGTTTTGAGGATTGAACGAGCATCCTCAAGGTCCCAGGAACCCATTCCAATCATTCTCACGCATCCAGACGTCTAGAATCAATACATCCAAGTCACGGTTTGCATACCTTTAACTCAAAATCGTTTTCTTAATTTTATGCATAATCAATTGAATTTAACCATGCATTTTTGTTTGTGATGAAGTTTCGATCATGTCTGGATAGTTCAATTGAAGCTTAGGTACAAAACGAAGGATTCACCATGGCTAGGCTTTAAAACCTTGGATTAGGGCTTTCTGATTTAGGAAAAATTGGCCAAAACTAGGGACATATTCATGCTCAGGAGGTCAAACCGGATCGAACCATGGTTTTACTTTAAATTTATATTGCTTGTGTTGAATTTTTTAAACTTGCAGAGATTTAGCTACCGAAGCAATCTGTAGGTAAAAACCGTGGCTATAGGTCTGAAAATTCAAATGGGGAAGAAGACCCCTGCGCGCGTTTTCTAATTAATTGATTCCCAAAAATCAATTTCCTTTGTATTCATTCTGGTTCATATATCTAACACCAAAACAGGTTGGCTCAGATGGCAGAGGCAGCACGTGTTCATCCTAGAAGGCACGGGTTCGAACCCTTCCTTTTCCCAGAATTCTTAACGTTTTTTATGTTTCAGGTTCCAGAAGCCACAGCCTCCAGAAGTGCCTACTGGATCCCATCATAAGGCGCCACGCCCAGAAGCTCCAGCTTCTGAATCCACTTCCAGCAGAAAGCCCCAGAAGTTCCAACTTCTGGGCACCTCCAGAGCAAAAAAAACCCCAGAAGTGCCTACTTCTGGGTACCTCCAGCGCAGAAACCCTAGAAGTTCCAACTTCTGGGTGCCTCCAGCAAAGGATTTCCCAGAAGCTCCAGCTTCTGGGATGGCTTCTTCCAGAAGCGTTTCAGCATTTTTCATTATTTTTCCATATTTTTTTATTTTTGCTTATTTCATAATTAATTAAAATTAGTAATTAGCTTAAATAATTAGGATTAATTAGACAACTTCCACTAATTTTTTTCACTCTCATTTTAATTAATTAATTTAGGGTTAGAATTAACTAATATTTTCTTTAAAATTAATTAAAATCAATTAGACTTAGGATTATTCTCCACAAATTCAAAAAATCCAAAAATATCAGGATTAGTTTTCTATTCAGTTATTTATTTTCTCGCATTCTTTTTTCTAATATTATGTAACTGCTCATGGGATGTAATAGCTTTAATTAGGTTTTACTTTCCGCACTCCTATATTATGTAACTGCCCCAAAGCCATGTAATAGCGTAGGATTCACTTTCCGCAATTTACTTTCCGCAATTTACTTTCCGCACCTATAAACTGCTAGTAAATTAGGCGTGTATGGCAAGATAAAATCAACATAGCTAACTCTAATCACAAGATAAAATTATCTGAACTCAACACACTTTCTTCACACATGCACCCCCTTTGGTATTCTCTCTCGTTGCCTTTCGAGTAAATGGTCAAGTCCCTCAAACGTAGAGGTATCTTACCACCGTTGCCTACGAAACATATCAGCATAGTCCCTTCGAATCAAAGATCATAGTCCCTCGATGTTTCCTACGAATACATGATCTAGTCCCTCGATTGTTGCGTACGAAAAGTGATGATCATCCCTACGAATGTGCTAGGATACTCCTACAAGTTGCCTTCCATGACCATCTGATTTCCCTTCGAATGTCCCTTTACATCCAACGAATAGGGTTACCTACCAACTAATGGTATGGATATCACTATTCTAAAGGAAAGTAAAATAACACGGAAACGACCGTTCTGAGTAGGTAATAGACTCTTAATTGCTTGCTCTATCAAAACATCTTTTTTTACACCTCACACTTTTACAAAGTTAAAACGCTTTTCTAAAACGAAACAATTCCGAACACTTCGTATACATTTTAGCGTGAATCATTACGAAGTCAAAGTGAAATGCCTTTTCAAAAACATTTTCAAACACACACTCAGAAAGCAATTTTTTTTAAAGTGAGGTAAAGCAATTAAGAGCCCGTAGATAACTACGGATGGAAAGGGTGCTAATACCTTCCCTTTCATAATCACCTCCCTTACTCAGAATCTAATGAAGGTCTTTTCCTGTTCTTTTCACCTTCCCTTAATTGGATAAAAGAAAAGTCGGTGGCGACTCTTTCTATCTGCAACATTTGCGATCAAACGTAAAACAATCCAAAGTTAGTTTCCCACCGTATTACGTATTACAGAACTGGTGACTCTGCCGGGGAGACACCCTAAAAGAGAGGATACCTTAAGGATTTTAGATCATTTTACTGCTTTCTGTTTGACTTATATGCTTTATCTTAAGGGTTGCTTGGGTATTATACTTGTGGGGGATCCTACACCCGGATCCAGGTTTCCTTAGGTAAGTAGCAATAAATTGTCGCGACCGTTAGGCGTATACCGAAACGGTCAACATGATGGCTACGTTAGTGCGACACTTTGGATGTCGCGATGCTCCTCATGTCTAGTTGAGGAAAGTATTTGGCGTCTGCGTGGTGTCATCAGCACTAACTCAACTTCTAGAACCCTAACTGACTGACCCATCTTGGCCATTAGAAGGTAGTGAGATGGTCGGCTTTGGTGTAGACTAAGGTTGGTTGATACTCGATTCTACGCTCATTAAGATCCGACTTTCAGGATGTTTCAGTCGACCACTTGGTAGTCGTATTGAAATAAAGCCTACGAGAAAGATCAATGATATGAGATTCCTAGAACCCGGTTACTATCATAGGACAGGATGAACCCACTCAAACTTTGGTAGGGTAGACACCTATACCTCTTGCAAGCCTTAAACCTATGGCTATTGTGTGATTTGCTTGTGCTTGCTATTTGCTTAAACATGACATCATGACATCATAACATCGCATCATCATAATTTCTAACTATTTCAAGGACCTAGAAATTTATCTTTGCTCTATTTTGTAGGGATTATGGCTTCTAGAAGGACTATCTAAATCAACTTCATGGGTATACCTTCTCAACTCAAAGAATTGGTTTCAGAAATTCCTGATCATGCTCAGTTCATCAAAAGACATGGTTATCTGCTCGACTTGGCTATCTCCGGTTTTGAAGAAGATATGATGCACGTCTTATTCCAGTTCTTCGATCCAAAACACCATTGCTTTACATTCCTAGATTATCAGCTAGTACCTACATTAGAAGAGTTCTCTAAGCTACTTGGGATACCTATTCTTGATCAGATACCATTCACCGGTTCAGAAAAAGCTCCGAAGTACGAAGACATCGCATCAGCATTACATCTAAAACGTTCAGACATTGAAGCCAATTGGGAAACCAGAAGCGGAGTTAAGGGTTTGCTTTCCAAGTTCCTAATAAAGAAAGCTCGAGAATTCCTCAAAGCTATGAGTTTCCATGCATTCGAAGACATTTTGGCTTTACTAATCCATGGCTTGGTTCTATTCTCTAATCCAGATCAGTTCATAGATGTGGACGCCATTAAGATATTCCTCACTCGCAATCCCGTGCCTACTTTACTTGGAGACATCCTACATTCTCTCCACACTCGTACTATCAAACGACAAGGAACCCTCATGTGTTGCATACTGTTACTTTCCAGGTGGTTTATTTCGCACTGAAGCAACTCGATTTTCAAAAATCATTTAATTTTCAAAAATAAGTGAAATCGCCACCTAATTTTATTTGTTCTAAAAAGAACGGGAAAATATAGATAAAACCCCACAGATGCGGATAAGGCGGTCTACGTGACCAAATACATGGAATCGGGAGTCGGTTATGTAAGGGGAAGGTATTAGCACCCCTTACATCCATCGTACTCAATGGGACCCATTTAGTTCTTAGTGTTCGTGTGTGTGTTAAATTGCTAACTTATGAATACAAAAGAAACAAAAGGATTTGTTTATTATTATTTTGAGTTTGGCACGGTTTCGAAACCGTGTGCCTACGTATTCCCTTGTGCAATGGGAAAGTCAAAACTCTGTAGTTCCTCTCAAAAATGTTTTAAGTTGGTTGTGTTGATTTTATAAGAAAAATCGTGCATTAGGCATTTCAAATGCTTAAACTTGGACTTGTTTAGTTTGTTTGAAAAGCTTAAGTCCTTGTTCGTGTTTGAAATGGCTATTGCACACTCTTTATTAGAAAAGAGTTTGATGATCGCATATGAGTGAAAAAAGGATTTGAGTGAGTTGAATTATTTTTAAGTGGGTGAAAAGTACCGAACAATAGGACTAGCATCCTGCGATTCGAATACTAGAAACAAGAGGAGCTCAATGCTCAACGAGTCGTCTATCATCCCAAAAGTTTTCTTTAAAAAAAGAGTGAAGTGAAACAAAGTTCACATTATTAAGAGTCCTTAAACAATTGGACTAGCATCCAACGATTCAAAGATTCGAAGTTCATTTTTTACAAGTGTTTAAACAATTGGTTTAGCAACCAACGATTTAAATACTCGAAGTTCATTTTTTACAAGTGTTTAAACAATTGGTCTAGCAACCAACGATTTAAATACTCGAAGTTCATATTATGAAAAGAATTTTGAAAATGCACTCGACGTTGGGTCGAGGTTTGTAAATTAATTGTGAAAGTGTTTTAGATGGGGTTTGGTAACGGACCGAAGGAGAAGAAATTATTCGGGTTATGATTAACCAAGTATGTGGACTTGATTAATCTCGTGAGGATAGGTGCTCCTATCCCCAACCATGAGACCCTGGTGCATGGAAAATTGGTATATGGACCAATAATGTTTTCGGGTTATGATTAATTAAAGAAACAAGAGCTTTAATTAACCTCGTGAGGATGGCCATTCCCATCCCCAACTATGAGACCCTTTAAGAAATTGGCTTATGAGCCAATCAAGAGAAATCGGAATTGTTTTTTTTTACATTAATTATGCATGACGTGTAACATGGCGAATGAATCGTATAAGCGTATAAAGCAGATAAATGATTACCAAACAAATACAATTAGGAATTTAAATAATTGTTAGACTAGATCTTTTTCATTTGATAAAATCGACTGGTATTTTAATCGGAATTTGTCAAATGAAAATTATCAAGGGCTAATAATTATTTAATACAAGCTATCACAGTTTATTTGTAGATAAATAATAATAAAAGATTGGGTTCAGAAATAGCCTGTATGCAGCAAATTTGGAGAGTGCGAAAAGAAATCCAGAGATAATAGTCTTGAGCCCAAATAAAGGGCCCAATAAACCTTCGGAGAAATCCAACGTGGAGATTAGGAGGAGGAGCATCATGGAGGGCTAGGTCTGACCACTCGCTCAAGAGACCAAGGGAACTTGGAGAAATCAGACGGTAAGATGGCACGGGCATATCACAAATACAATATAGTAAATAATAAAAGAAAAAAATTAAGATTTTCTTAACTAAGGGTGGTGACAAGTGTCACCACCATAACTAACTAAAAAAAACTTAAGCTGAATGTTTTATTAAACTATATATTAACCTATGTTTTTTACCATTTAATTAAAATAACACTAAGCATAATTAATATTTAAACTAAATGCTAAACTATGTTTCTTTTTACTAATTAACTAAAAAAGGATACTAATCCTAATTAAAATTTAAAATAGCACTAAATTATGATTTTTTAAAATAGATTAATTAAGAAATAAAAATTATCCTAACTTATTTTCTAAAACTAACATTAGTTTAAAAAAAAGGATTAACATAATAATAATTAAACAGAAGAAGGAAAAAAAAGAAGAAGAAAAACCTATCTCTATCTCATGATTTCCTCACAACCCTCTTATCTCTCTCGTTCCTCATCCTCACACGGACCCTCTCGTTCTCTCATCTCTCTCGTTTCCTGCGACTCGTCTTGCATGTTTATGTTTTTCCATTTGTTACCTTGTCGTTGGTTCTCTATTTCTGTCTCGATGTTGCAATATGTTGCTTTGTTTGGCTCCTGGTTATCTCCGGTTTTCTGTGACACGATCTCTGTGTCTCTCTCTATGATGATAAAGATGATGGTGTCGTGGTCGCTGTAACCATGACCGGAAATCCGAGTTGCTTCAGTTGCTAATGATGAAGGTTCCGGCGGCAGAGAACTGCGGTGGAGGGCGATCCACTATCGCAACCCCCTGGTGAGATCTTTCCTTTTAAACTTCTTATCCTCTTCTTCTCTCTGTAATCAGAAATTTACGATTTCTGACAATAAATTTATGAAGGGTTCGTTTAAGGAAAATGATGATGAGTTAGGATTTTTAGGTTCTGTTCGGTTTTCTGGTATTGGTACTAGCTTTTTGTTTTCTGAGTTTTGGTTTGGAATAAATGGTGATTTTGGTTTTTTTTTGGAACAATGTTTTCTATTGGCTTATGGGGTTGGATTATGAACCGTGTTCTTTGGTTATGGAACTTTTTTCCTTTGTAAAATGGCTATATGATTCTGGTTGGTGATGGTTGTTTCTGTTAAGTTTTCATGTTCTGGTTTGTAATCTTGAACAAATGGCTTGCTGTTGGTTCTCCTGATAAACTAAGTTTTGACTTTTGTTTTGGAACAATGGGTTGCTAGCTTATGGTTTTTTGTTGTTGTGGTTTCTTTAGAACTGATGCTGCCTTGTTTTTTTGAGATTGGTTTTTGTTCTCCTTTGCTTCTGCTTCTGTTTGTAGCTTTATGTCTTGGTTGAAACTCTCCTTGTGTTGGAACTAGTTTTCTACTTTATCTAATTCTGGTTGCTGCTCTGTGTTGCCTTCTGCTATGCGGATAACCCTTCCACTTTTAGCCAACCTGTTGTTGCTTTTCTCAATTGGCTTTATTGCCTTGATATTTTGGGTTCTGCCTGCTCTCTACTACTCTCTGCTGCCCTCTGCTGATAACCATAATGCCTACTGTTGTGCTGTTAATCTGTTTTTTAGGCTGAACATGCTTTTGTCACACTCATCTTCTGACTTTTGAATTGTTGGGCTGAACATACTTCTGAGTTTAGTAGTTATGATGTTTGCTGAGCTACACCTCCCTTTGTGAACCAACAACAAAGGTTGTTGTGATTTGCAAAAGGAGTTTCTTTGGCCAATGATTAATCTTGAAATTTAGATTATGAGGCTTTAAACAAGATGTGAAAACCCTTCAAAAAACCTGATTCCTAGAACTTAATCCTAATGATGAGATTGTTTGAAATTATAGTTCTCTTGATAATAATTTTTACTTGCATTTCAAATTTGCATTTTCAACCACTAACCATTCCTTTTTCTTTGTTTTCATGAGTTACAATGATGGCGAGGATGGATGATAGAAGGAAAGCTTGGATGAGAAGAAATGGCGAAGATGGATCAAGAAAACTTGGAGGGAAATTGAAAAAGAAAGCACCGAAGATTCTTGTTGGAAAGAATAGGATTAGGATATAGAACATGTAATATGCTTGTATGCTTGCAACCTTAGGCCAAATTGTAACTTGTTTGTAATCTTGAACAAAAATGTTTGAAACTTGAAAGTTTTCTTGAAGTGAATTGAATGATAATTTGTCAATTGAATGTTGAGTTTAGAATTTGATTCCAACTTTGTAAATGGGCATTCTTGTATAACAAAAACTTAGAGTAATTTAAAAACTCTCAAATTTTCATGAATACAAGAGTGGAGAATTATATCAATTTGAGTTCTTGATTTACTACTAATGCAATCCCCTTCGCTGTAGTACTTGTAAACGTAAGTTGGAAACCAAATTTACCACAAACTAGTATCAATGGTTAAGACAAATCACGGTGAAGTGTTGCTTAGAATATGCATTCAATTCTAATTTCAATTCAATCCATAATTCCAATCCACAACTTTGATCCAAATGAGCATGAGTCGACTCATACGATCTATGCATCAATACATATGGTCTATGCATCATTACAAGTGGCTATGCATCAATACATATGGTCTATGCATCAATACAAGTGGTTATGCATCAATACATATGGTATATGCATCAATACAAGTGGCTATGCATCAATACATATGGTTTATGCATCAATACAAGTGGTTATGCATCAATACCTATTGTCTATGCATCAATACAAGTGGCTATGCATCAATACATATGGTCTATGCATCAATACAAGTGGTTATGCATCAATACATATGGTTTATGCATCAATACAAGATAGTTTTGCATCGATACAAGAGAGTATGTATCGACTCATACTATGTTAAACCAGAAAAATTGAAAATTTTAAAGCTATGCGTCGACACACGACCATGCGACACATACGTGTGAAAATTGAAAATTTTAAGCTATGTCGACACATGAGCTTATGCGACATATACTATGTGAAAATTGAAAATTTTAAGCTATGAGCCAACACATGAGCTTATGCGTCGACACACCGTATAAAAAAGGTGATTTTCTGAAAATTGTTTTGGTCATATCTTTGCAACCGTAACTCCGATTTAGGCATAGTTGGTATCGTTAGAAAGCTTAGAGCACGTACTATCTATTAAAAACACTTTTAAAACCCAACAACCGAATTTTGAGGGATTGATATGGCTTTCTGTAGGAAGCATCCGTTGTAATGGTTTAGAGAAAAAAAGGATGTGAATAAACATAGGGTAAATTTTGAGGTGCGATAGTTGCCCCTATTCAATCATCTTAAACCTGATAAGTGAGAAAAAACGACAGCTTTTGAACGTTCAAGGTGGAAGAGGATTGAATACCAGAGAACCCCAAAAATTTTCCCTACATGGGATACCAAAGCCAGATAAAATACCTTGACTACAGAGTCAAGGAAGGAATGCCTGAGGAGAATAAACTTGTCAAACGTCACCAGAATACCTCAACCATATCAGTAACAATTGAGAAAAAATTAGGAGATCTCAACAACACTGGGGATAACCATGTCCCAAAATGAGCAAATAAACAACAAGTTTTAATGAAAATGCTATGGGAAGAAAACCGAACTTCTCAAACGACAAAGAAAAACAATGGATTAAGCTATCTCAGGATGTCTTAACGAGAATGCTATGAGAAGAAAACCGAACTCCTCAAGTGAAAAATAAAAACATTGGATTAAGCCATCTCAGGATGTCTTAACGAAAATGCTTATGAGAAGAAAACCGAACTCCTCAAGCGAAAAGAAATAAGATAAATTAAGGATTCAATATGATTGAGAACTTGTTAGAAAATTCCAAAGAGTTAAGGAATACCCGCAGACCTTAACGAAGATAAAATTGAGAATTTGTCAGAAAATCCCGAAGAGTTAAGGAATACCCACAGACCTTAACGAAGATGAAGTTGAGAAACTGTCTGAAGATCCCAAAGAGTTAAAGAATACCCGCAAACTTTAACGAAGATATGATCGAGAATTTGTCAGAAAATCCCGAAGAGTTAAGGAATACGCGCAGACCTTAACGAAGATATATGGCTAGAACAATATCAGAATTGTTGTGCACGAAGGTGCGAGGAGCCATGGCATGCTGAATGTCTTTGACCATGTAACTTCCGAGTTACCAGCATAACAAATTCAGTAGTGCACCCGAGAATACACTTCTTTGGGGATAAACAAATCAATATCTAGCACACTGGTGTGATATATATGTTTATGAAGTCGGTAAATCTTTGTTTCTGACGTTTCTGCTGATGAAATCTCACTGAACATGTAAAGACATGTTGAACAACTTCTGAGTTGACAAGATCTTCAACCTGTATGCAGATAGCTTTTACCGATAGAAGAATCGATTCAAAGACCGCGATCGAAAAACTTCTAGGGTAATGAGCTTCAATTTGCTGGCATTATATAGACAATGCGTTGTAGCAAGTGGATATGTGGATCAACTTCTGAGTTGGAGAAATATCATGAGATTGAATAAACATCCTACTTGATGGATATTTATCTGTTGAGTATTTGAAAACTTACTAGGGAAATAAACACACCAGAAGTTTGACGAGTCTTCTGAGAACAGCCCAGAGAAACAAATTTGTAGAAGTCATTGTCGCTAGAATTTGCCGAGAAGATTATTATCTGAAAGAACTCTGAAAAATACCAAGAATAATGTTGTGGTAATCCTTTCTGAAGGAGACTCACTTGGGAGTAAATTAAGCTTCTCTGGGGATGCTCCATAAGAAAACCGTGTGGAAAATTTCATTGGGGATTCCCGGTTGATAATTTTGCTGACACTAGTGTCCATTGAAAGACAACTGTTTTGCTGGGGAAGAAATCTCGATTGGAGAAACCATCAGCTGTTAAGATCCATACAACTTGTGCTAGAGAAAAGAGGATAATTATGTTGTCTGAGAACTAATCCTTCAATTTTGATCCTCACAAGGATATTTACAGTTTTCGTTGGGGAAAAATCCTGCAAAAAGAAACTAGCCGAAGCCAATGCATGAATATGATATGCATGATGATTTTTTTTATGTTTTAATGCAAAGAGTATATGATTTCCTGATACTGTTGGAAGAGGAAAATTCAAATGCATCATGCAGATAATGCACCAGTTTTTGAACGTCAATCTACCACTTGAAAGGCTCCACGGTTATCCTTGCAGAAGGAAAGATAGCAAATTCTGAAATGCATTAACAGAATGCCCCAATTTGGACGAGTTGAACCAAAGAGAACATGGTCGGTAACTTCAAAGATCGAAAGTGGACCTCTGCAGGGATTAAATAATTTATGTTTAGCGCACAGGCCTGACATGAATGCCCCAACAGTTGACAACCTAACACCTTGATGATAGAAGGATGTAACAAGCATATACAGATATGTTGAATCATTTTAACATTGAAAAATCATCGTTTTGTCTCGTAGGTGTTGAGCTAGCAGTGAGCTGCAACATACCATAGATAACTCCATTGGCGAGATAGGAATCAAGTTCAACACCATCTGAGGGGGATAAACACTTCCACCGTGGATAAATCTTCCAACGCATAGCGGTAACATGTACTGACATGTCTTAAACAATTTGATGTTGCAACAGATCTTCCAAAATCCTTTAACCATCTCACCTGGTAGACGCATACTTATGTTGACTAAGCGACGAATTCACTAGGGAAATAAATACACCAGGGATTCATATGGGATTAACTGAGAATAGCTCAGAAAATCAGATCTATAATGGACTGCCGCCACTAAGACTTACTCGGGAAGTTGTTATATGCAAGAATCTGAACAAATCTTTGTTGAGAATAACAATACTGAGGATACTGCAATGGTGATCCTTGCTGGAGAAGGCTCCCTTGGGGAGCAGATGAAGCTTCGATGGAGAAAACTTCTAAAGATAACTCTGCGGGGAACAACACTGGGGTGATCCAAGTGGAAAATTCCATTGACACAAGAGTTCACTGGGGATGATCAATCACTTCTCTAGGGAAGAAATCATCTTGAGAGTTGACACCACTGCTGATTTATCTTTCGACTAAGCGTTCAACTTGCACTGGTGAGAAGAACTAGATCGTCGTTTAATAGTCTTCTGCTTGCATTGGGGTACTTCAAAAGAAACTCTATAAAGAAAAATCACTGGGGAAAACCCGAGCAAGAAATTTCGTTGATACAAGAGTTCACTTGGGGAAGCTCAATCACTTTGGAGGAGATTCGATTTGAGAATCCATCGTTGTAGACCAATTATGGTCAAGCCTTCAAACTTGTGACCGAAAGAGCTAAATCTTCCATTTGAGAAATAATCTTCAAAGTCTGATGTTGTTGAGAAAAACAATTAGCTGATCTTGAAGCATCCCAAATCTTGGTTGGGGTTTATGAATGAATGTGCTATGTAGGATATGATATGAATGCATGAATGCATGAATATACTAGTGAATGCATTGGCTATCAAACTGAATCCTGGACATCGCTGGTTCGGAGGATAGAAGAAAATGGCACAATAAGAGGATTGACCAAGCTCTAATTACTGAGTTGCCGCTTGAAGAGCTGAAATGTTAATTCTTGTAGAAAGAAGAGTAGCAAACTTCTGAATTGATCAGGTAATGGTGATTAGAGGCGTGCCCCATGCGTGGGAATGCAGTTGCATTAGATTTTGCACTTAAGAGATATATCAAATTCAGAATCTCAACATGCCCCGGTCTGTTAGACCTTCTAGAAATCTTTCCTAAAAAGGAGTGCCCCAGTATCCTGTGTTCTGAAGCAATACTCTATTGATCGTTAGTATTTCAAAGGAACTGGATATTCTGATATGGGAATATCATGCCTTGCTAGGAGCTTTGGAGGTATTTCCGCATCTCAAAATAACCTCCTTAGATTTATTGAATCTCAAAGTGACGGACTTTGCATAACTAGACGACATGCCCATGCATGAGCATTGGAGAGACTCCAACGTCTTGAAATAGTTGCTTCAGACTGATTGATTCTTGAAACGAACACTTGCTCTAATTAAGAGAGCTTCACCATTACGAAGTAACTGCTTCAGATCAACAACAAGTGAGCGACTAACTTGGTGGAACAAGAGCTTTTGAAGGCTTCCACGCGTCGAAGTAATTGTCTCAGATTGATTAGAACTGAACTATTAGTTCGAAATGCCCCAATGTAAACAGCCTTAGAGAGACTTCCACGTCTCCGTAATTGCTTCAAGTTGACGGAATCATGAAACGACGGTTGTCCTGTGTTCAACGCTTTTGAGAAGGACCAAATCACCTATCGATTGCTTTTAAGGACTTGCCCAGCAAAAAATTTGAGAAGTCAATTTCAATTTGATTGCCCCAAGTTACCAAAATCTTGAGAAAACAACCTATGATATGCTCAATGGAATCCTTAAGCGTTCTGCCCCTTGATACAAAGAAATGATCAAGCCCTTCTTTTGGACAAGGTTAGACTCTTCACTGATGTTCATTATGAGAACTTCTTTAATGTCAAATAATTATTTTACATGTAGAAGACTGTTTATTATGACAAATTATAATGCAACATTTATGCGTCTTCAAGTTTTGTATGAAAAACATTATGACTTTTTTGCGAGTGAAACACTTTTAGAGTGCAACACTGAAAACTTTCCTTTTGAAAGATAAGACGAGCATGTGATACCAACACAGATACTTAACACACACTGTAGGAGTCAGGTAAACGCGATCTCTTCGTTGTATGCTTTTGAATTAACCCATGCTTCAATTAGGACTTTTGAGGGTTGTAAGATGGCCTGGTTCACGGGTTTTTTAGAAAAAGGTTATTTTAGGCTCAAAATTATTTGGTGCCCACCCATTCTCCATGATGTTCTTTAGTCCTAAATTCAACTATCTTGATACGAGCAACTCATCTCTCGAGAGGTGTTTATGATGGTTGAGGAACCAATACGAGGTTTCTTGGACACGACAGTCACTCACTTTGTCTTTGGTGTTTAACCACACAACTTGTTCTTTGTTGAAAATTTTTCTTTGACAATTCATTTCGGGATTTTTCTTTCCTTAAATCTTTCCTGACTTTTGCCTAAGCGACTTATCACTAAGTTTTGACTTAGCAGACTTTTTGTCTTTTTTCTATTCATTTTTTTGAACAAGTCGTGGATTTATCCACGGTCTTTGATTTGTTGGAAGTGATGGTGATTGTCTGAGTCCTTGGTAGATGAGGGATAATTGTTGTTGTATCGTCATCTGTTGACCTTCTGATGTGCAAGAGATAACCATTATAGTATTATCCTTTTTTGAAACACATTGTTGATAGATGAAGGTTGACTATTGCGGTTCTGACCTTCCTCAACCTTTTGAAGGATAACCATTATTGTATCCTTTGACGCGTACTCTCTTGATGAGTTTTGAACGCTTGATCAGATCAACTGAACACTACCCGCCCACAGGGTTAAAAATGAGGGTTTTTCCGAATGTAAAAGAAACTCCTACTTCAAGGCTCAAAGGGGTTAACGATGGTTTATCTCCCTTATAACTCCGATGTTTAGGGATTTGAAACAAGGCCTGTACATCGTTAGCAGGGTTCTACTCAAAATCACATGACTAGAGACCTAGCGTTTTTTGAATTATCGTCATCCTCCCTCCAATCTTTGCCTAGGCGAAAGGATTTGTAACATTGGTATCAAAATGCTCGTAAATCAAATAAATAGTGATAACGAATGGATTGAGAGACAACAAATGAATTACTACAGGACAAACATACTCGTTGTATTAAGATTAATAAATAAACATGTTTCTACATGCAAACAAAGTTCAAACAATTAAACAACATACACATGAAAATGCGGTAAAGAAATAGAAAACTGCCATTGTTAAGGAGACTTGAGCTTCGTCTTGACTTGTTGATTCATATGAATTTCAATGGTCTTGGTGCTCACTTGAGTATCGGGTTGCCATTCACAAACAGAATCCCTCCTTGAAGACTCAAGTACTTCTAGTCGATCAACTGTTGAACCTTGGCTTTGTGCTTGTAGTCCTCGCTGAGTGGCCTCTCGCTCCATCATAGTATCCACATTGCATTATGATCATAACCAAAGGGAATAACTTTGGTGGGTTAAGAAACTTAGGAACCACCAATGAACTTTGAACCAGACACGCGAAGTTGACTATAGGTCACCGAATTGGATCAAGAGGAGCCTCCTTATTTCCGATTATTCCGAGGTAGCTTGATTTTGAGAGTTCCGACTAAGTTGAGGAAGATCGACAAAGGTTGTTGATGCAAAGGTTTGAAAGATGGTAATGGAGGATAATGAGTTGGTGTTGCAACCGACTTCCCTTGCTAGAACTTGAGATATCTTTGCCAAGGTTACCACCTTTTCTCAAGTGATCATTTGGTCTATTTCATTGTCGACACTATTCTACATATTCTCAACTCCATTTTGGCAAACAATTGTCCCAACGAGTTTTGGAAATACCTCGAGACTACTATCATCAGAATTTGAAACCAAAATGTCCAAACTTGAGTCATTCTTTGAATGTCAAAATCTTGTCATCAATTAGCTCTCGACCTTGCATTTGAAGGCTAAACAAATCTCGCCATGTCCCGCAAAGTCGCATGAAAAGCACATTTTCCTCTCTCATCAAACCAAGCTTTAGCAACCCCTGGTACTGGCTTCAATTCCCTTGGTATTACAACACCACTCTGAATCAAGTAAGGCAATAGTCGAGAATATGATATCGGGATTGGCTGAATATCTTGTTGAGCATATCGGCGGTAATGCGGATTAATATGCTGATTTGGTTCTTTCTTCTTCGATCGGGGAGTAAGCAATTGATGTTGTCGAGGAATCTTTGAAGGTGAAGGCCGTGGATAATGCTCAGTAGGATGATTTTGACCCGAGAGTTTGCAACGTGGATGTCCTTGACTCATAAGCACACCAGATGATAGAGCGGAAACCAAGTTTGCAAAAAGTGGCGTGGTGTTGCATTCTCTTTTCAGCACAACTTGCAAGAGATCCATGACCAGGTCCATCTGACTTTTCAAATGCGTAACTTTTGCCTTCAATAGTTCCTGACCACGTTGAAGCTCGTCTATAGCCCTCTGAGACATCCTTGAGTTCGAACGCCGAGTAGAGCTTGATATTTTCTGGACAGAAGAGATGAAATGAGTTTTTTCTGATGAAAATGAAATGCATGATAATGCATTAAAGAATACAAATGTAATGTAATGGTAATGCATGTAAGAATGCAACATGACGGTAATACATGTAAGAATGCAATGTGATGCGATCATATGGATGTTATGCGCAAAATCACATGTAAAGTTAAACAGACAGAGGTTTAAAAGGACGGTCGGACATGGTTTCGACGTCTACCCAACAAATCCCCATACTGGATGGTTCTAATGTTTTTTGCTAAATGTTTCTGAGTCTCGCATCCCTTTTAACAAATATTATCACGCGAGCGCCCACGGAGATAATATTTCCAAAAGTATACTCCAAGAAACGGCTCTTAAAGGGATACTCAAAATCCTTTGAGCGGTTGGTCTCAGTTTTGGACATCCTAATACTTAGAGTTATAGGCTATTTGTCCAGAAATTATTGTCCCGCACTAGCATACGGTGCAACAATCCCCTTAAAACGACCAACTCTAAGTTGTGGTCTTCACGTCGATCCAAGGAACACGGATGTCCAATGAACCTAAGCTACTCAACCACTCTAAGCTTAATGTTTCCTAGAAGCCTGGGTATTGGGCGTATCTATGAACCATAACCAAAAAATTTCCAATATCATAATATACATCAATAGGATAATATACAAAATATAAAGAAATAATAGGCAATAAACATCAAAGTAATAAACGAACACAACATTCATGCGAAGAACTAAACTAGGGTTGACTCGCTTAGTCAAAAAGAATTTTAAAATTTCCCAGTGAAGTCGCCAACTGAAGAAACTCGATTTTCAAAAATCATTTAATTTTCAAAAATAAGTGAAATCGCCACCTAATTTTATTTGTTCAAAAAAGAACGGGAAAATATAGATAAAACCCCACAAATGCGGATAAGGCGGTCTACGTGACCAAATACATGGAATCGGGAGTCGGTTATGTAAGGGGAAGGTATTAGCACCCCTTACTTCCATCATACTCGATGGGACCCATTTTGTTCTAAGTGTTCATGTGTATGTTAAATTGCTAAGTTATGAATACAAAAGAAACAAAAGGATTTGTTTATTATTATTTTGAGTTTGGCACGGTTTCGAAACTGTGTGCCTACGTATTCTCTTGTGCAATGGGAAAGTCAAAACTCAGTAGTTCCTCTCAAAAATGTTTTAAGTTGGTTGTATTGATTTTATAAGAAAAATCGTGCATTAGGCATTTCAAATGCTTGAACTTGGACTTGTTTATTTTGTTTGAAAAGCTTAAGTCCTTGTTCGTTTTTGAAATGGCTATTGCACACTCTTTGTTAGAAAAGAGTTTAATGATCGCATATGAGCGTAAAAAGGATTTGAGTGAGTTGAATTATTTTTAAGTGGGTGAAAAGTACCGAACAATAGGACTAGCATCCTACGATTTGAATACTAGAAACAAGAGGAGCTCAATGCTCAACGAGTCGTCTATCATCCCAAAAGTTTTCTTTAAAAAAAGAGTGAAGTGAAACAAAGTTCACAGTATTAAGAGTCTTTAAACAATTGGACTAGCACCCAACGATTCAAAGATTCGAAGTTCATTTTTTACAAGTGTTTAAACAATTGGTCTAGAAACCAACGATATAAATACTCGACGTTCATTTTTTACAAGTGTTTAAACAATTGGTCTAGCAACCAACGATTTAAATACTCGAAGTTCATATTATGAAAAGAATTTTGAAAATGCACTCGAAGTTGGATCGAGGTTTGTAAATTAATTGTAAAAGTGTTTAAGATGGGGTTTGGTAACGGACCGAAGGAGAAGGAATGATTCGGGTTATGATTAACCAAGTATGTGGACTTGATTAATCTCGTGAGGATAGGTGCTCCTATCCCCAACCATGAGACCCTGGTGCATGGAAAATTGGTATATGGACCAATAATGTTTTCGGGTTATGATTAATTAAAGCAACAAGAGCTTTAATTAACCTCGTGAGGATGGTCATGCCCATCCCCAACTATGAGACCCTTTAAGAAATTGGCTTATGAGTCAATCAAGAGAAATCAGAATTGTTTTTTTTATATTAATTGTGCATGACGTGTAACATGGCGAATGAATCGTATAAGCGTATAAAGCAGATAAATGATTACCAAACAAATACAATTAGGAATTTAAATAATTATTAGACTAAATCTTTTTCATTTGATAAAATTGACTGGTATTTTAATCGGAATTTGTCAAATGAAAATTATCAAGGGCTAGTAATTATTTAATACAAGCTATCACAGTTTATTTGCAGATAAATAATAATAAAAGATTGGGTTCAAAAATAGCCTCAGATGCAAAGAATTTGAGAGTGCGAAAATAAATCCGAGATAATAGTCCCGAGTCCAAATAAAGGGCCCAATAAGCCTTCGTGAGAAATCCAACATGGAGATCGGAGGAGGAGCATCATGGAGGGCTAGGTCGACCACTCAATCAAGAGACCAAGGGACTTGGAGCAATCTGACAAGATGGCATGTATATATCACAAATACAACATAGTAAATAATAAAAGAAAAAAAACTAAGATTTTCTTAACTAAGGGTGGTGACAAGTGTCACCGCCATAACTAACTAAAAAAAAACTTAAGCTGAATATTTTATTAAACTATATATTAACCTATGTTTTTACCATTTAATTAAAATAACACTAAGCATAATTAATATTTAAACTTAATGCTAAACTATGTTTCTTTTACTAATTAACTAAAAAGGATACTAATCCTAATTAAAATTTAAAATAGCACTAAATTATTATTTTTTTAAATAGATTAATTAAGAAATAAAAATAATTCTAACTTATTTTCTAAAACTAACATTAGTTTAAAAAAAAAGGATTAACATAATAATAACTAAACATAAATAAAAAAAACTAAAAAAAAAACTTGTCTCTCTCATGATTTCCTCACAACCCTCTTATCTCTCTGCCTCATCCTCACACGGACACTCTCGTTCTCTCATCTCTCTCGTTCCCTACGACTCGTCTTGCATGTTTATGTTTTTCCCTTTGTTACCTTGCCGCTGGTTCTCTGTTTCTGTCTCGATGTTGTGATCTGTTGCTTTGTTTGGCTCCTCGTTCTCTCCGATTTTTTGTGACACGATCTCTGTGTCTCTCTCTCTGTGATGATAAAGATGATGGTGCTGTGGTCTCCGTAACCGTGACCGGAAATTCGAGTTGCTTTAGTTGCTAATGATGAAGGTTCCGGCGGCAGAGAACTGCGGTGGAGGGCGATCCACTATCGCAACCCCCTGGTGAGATCTTTCCTTTTAAACTTCTTATCCTCTTCTTCTCTCTGTAATCAGAAATTTACGATTTCTGACAATAAATTTATGAAGGGTTCGTTTAAGGAAAATGATGATGAGTTAGGATTTTTAGGTTCTGTTCGGTTTTCTGGTATTGGTACTAGCTTTTTGTTTTCTGAGTTTTGGTTTGGAATAAATGGTGATTTTGGTTTTTTTTTGGAACAATGTTTTCTATTGGCTTATGGGGTTGGATTATGAACCGTGTTCTTTGGTTATGGAACTTTTTTCCTTTGTAAAATGGCTATATGATTCTGGTTGGTGATGGTTGTTTCTGTTAAGTTTTCATGTTCTGGTTTGTAATCTTGAACAAATGGCTTGCTGTTGGTTCTCCTGATAAACTAAGTTTTGACTTTTGTTTTGGAACAATGGGTTGCTAGCTTATGGTTTTTTGTTGTTGTGGTTTCTTTAGAACTGATGCTGCCTTGTTTTTTTGAGATTGGTTTTTGTTCTCCTTTGCTTCTGCTTCTGTTTGTAGCTTTATGTCTTGGTTGAAACTCTCCTTGTGTTGGAACTAGTTTTCTACTTTATCTAATTCTGGTTGCTGCTCTGTGTTGCCTTCTGCTATGCGGATAACCCTTCCACTTTTAGCCAACCTGTTGTTGCTTTTCTCAATTGGCTTTATTGCCTTGATATTTTGGGTTCTGCCTGCTCTCTACTACTCTCTGCTGCCCTCTGCTGATAACCATAATGCCTACTGTTGTGCTGTTAATCTGTTTTTTAGGCTGAACATGCTTTTGTCACACTCATCTTCTGACTTTTGAATTGTTGGGCTGAACATACTTCTGAGTTTAGTAGTTATGATGTTTGCTGAGCTACACCTCCCTTTGTGAACCAACAACAAAGGTTGTTGTGATTTGCAAAAGGAGTTTCTTTGGCCAATGATTAATCTTGAAATTTAGATTATGAGGCTTTAAACAAGATGTGAAAACCCTTCAAAAAACCTAATTCCTAGAACTTAATCCTAATGATGAGATTGTTTGAAATTATAGTTCTCTTGATAATAATTTTTACTTGCATTTCAAATTTGCATTTTCAACCACTAACCATTCCTTTTTCTTTGTTTTCATGAGTTACAATGATGGCGAGGATGGATGATAGAAGGAAAGCTTGGATGAGAAGAAATAGCTTGAAGATGGATCAAGAAAACTTGGAGGGAAATTCAAAAAGAAAGCACCGAAGATTCTTGTTGGAAAGAATAGGATTAGGATATACAACATGTAATATGCTTGTATGCTTGCAACCTTAGGCCAAATTGTAACTTGTTTGTAATCTTGAATAAAAATGTTTGAAACTTGAAAGTTTTGTTGAAGTGAATTGAATGATAATTTGTCAATTGAATGTTGAGTTTAGCATTTGATTCCAACTTTGTAAATGGGCATTCTTGTATAACAAAAACTTAGAGTAATTTAAAAACTCTCAAATTTTCATGAATACAAGAGTGGAGAATTATATCAATTTGAGTTCTTGATTTACTACTAATGCAATCTCCTTCGCCGTAGTACTTGTAAACATAAGTTGGAAACCAAATTTACCACAAACTAGTATCAATGGTTAAGACAAATCATGGTGAAGTGTTGCTTAGAATATGCATTCAATTCTAATTTCAATTCAATCCATAATTCCAATCCACAACTTTGATCCAAATGAGCATGAGTCGACTCATACGATCTATGCATCAATACATATGGTCTATGCATCAATACAAGTGGCTATGCATCAATACATATGGTCTATGCATCAATACAAGTGGTTATGCATCAATACATATGGTCTATGCATCAATACAAGTGGCTATGCATCAATACATATGGTTTATGCATCAATACAAGTGGTTATGCATCAATACATATGGTCTATGCATCAATACAAGTGGCTATGCATCAATACATATGGTTTATGCATCAATACAAGTGGTTATGCATCAATACATATGGTCTATGCATCAATACAAGACAGTTTTGCATCAATACAAGAGAGTATGTATCGACTCATACTGTGTTAAACCAGAAAAATTGTAAATTTTAAAGCTATGCGTCGACACATACGACCTATGCGTCGACACACACTGTGTGAAAAATTGAAAATTTTAAGCTATGAGCCGACACATGAGCTTATGCGTCGACACATACTGTGTGAAAAATTGAAAATTTTAAGCTATGAGCCGACACATGAGCTTATGCATCGACACATACTGTATAAAAACAGAAGGTGATTTTCTAAAAATTGTTTTGGTCATATCTTTGCACCGAATCCGATTTAGGCATAGTTGGTATCGATGGAAAGCTTAGAGCACGTACTATATTTTAAAAACACTTTTATGACCCAACAACCGAATTTTGAGGGATTGATATGGCTTTCTGTAGGAAGCATCCGTTGTAATGGTTTAGAGAAAAAAAGGATGTGAATAAACATAGGATAAATTTTGGGGTGCGACACGCACCTTCCGCAATCAGTAATGAAGAACGAGAAAAGATTGAAGTGGTCTCAAACGCTAATGTCACTCTCTCATTCAGATATTCGTTGGTGTCTTTTTTCTCAAAAGGACTTCACTTTCATTGAGCGTTGTGGGGAATTCCCTAATGTACCACTCCTTGGCATAAGGGGAGGTATCACTTACAACCCTTCTCTAGCTCTACATCAGTTTGGTTATGCTCGAAGAGATGGTCCCCATGATATGCTTCCCCAGGATATTGTGTTTGACTACAACAACGATCTCCAGAACTATCGTCGAAGATTTGTGCATGCTTGGGGCATGGTGAAGTAGACTGATACCAAGACTTTGGGACACAAGAGTTCTGTTCCTTGGGAACCTTACCTCAAATGGGTGCGAGCTCGAGCTCAAAACCTCATGATGCCATTTCTGCATGTTCTACCCATGACCATGGAACCTGTTGCTATAGGTGACGAACCCTATACCGTTCTCCATCCTGACATGCCTACCGATTTCGAAGACTTGAAGAGATCCTCGATTCAGCTTAAAGAAGAAAGGGATACATTCGAAGCTCAGTGCTATGCAAGCGAGAAGAAGGTACTAGAGTTGACAAAGCTACTTCACGGGGAGCGAAACATCAACACCTACTTCAACACCAAGAGGAAGCACCCATGGGAGACTTAGAGCTCTAGGAATGTTTTCTTTTATCTTTCCAAACTATCTTTTGTACTTAAAAAGAAGAAAAAAAAGAAACTAATAAAAAGTTTGTTCGTGCTTATTTAACAAATTTAAATTCCTAAGGTCCTTGAAAACATTGCATTGCATAACATCGCATATCATGGCATGAAATTTCATAACAGGTACACTGAAGATTGGTTTTCTTATTCTCTCGCTGTTTATTTCAGCAGAAATGGCTCTTGAACATGCTGTCAAGGATCTCTAGGCTCAGAACGCTCAATTCCAAGAGATGTTCACCAACTTGGTCCAAGGCCAGAAGGACCTGGAAAAGCTCATCACCAGGAAGAAGAAGACCATCGGTATCCTCAACATGGGAAGGAATCACAATAGTGTACCTAAAGTGGTCAGCCGGTTGGAAATCTCAGACAAGAGTGGTGAAACCGAAGAAAGCATCAAGAATAGAAGGAAGTCGTCAAGGGTTTGAAAATAGAGAAGAAGACTACCTGAGTGAGCAATATCCTCTTGATGATGATGATACAAGCAACTCAAGACCGTCTGAATGCTATGGAAAATCTAAAAATGTCCGGGCTGAATTTTGATGATCTGAGTCTTGTTCATGATGTAGTGATTCCCCGCAAATTCAAAGTTCCTACCTTTGCCAAGCATGATGGCATCTCTTGCCCGAAGTTGCACTTGAAGTCCAATGTTCAGAAGATCCATCCTCATACTCAAGACAAGAAGCTATGGATCCATTTCTTCCAAGAGAGTTTGTCCGTAACTCAGTTGGAGTGGTATTATCAGCTAGAGAGTACCCACATTCGCACTGGAATGACTTAGCGACGCTTACAAGCAAGACGACAATGTCAATTGGCACCCACCCGCATGCAGCTACAGAGCATGTCCATGGGTCGTGACGAGAAGTTCAAAGAATATGCTCAGAAATGGAGATATCTAGCAGGCAGAGTTCAACCACCCGTGTCCAATAGGGAGTTGGTTGATATGTTTATGGGAACACTGACAGGCCCATTCTTCAATCATCTGATTGGAAACTCTTCAGTTGGATTCACCGAGTTAATATTGATAGGCGAGCACATCAAGTCGGAATCAAGAGAGGAAAGATTCAGATAGAATCCTCTTCAAATGCTACGAAGAGATCTTTTGGTGGTAAGAAAGAAGCCAATGATGTATATGGTCAGAAAAGTCATGCCAAAGCTGATCGTACTCAATCTGTGAGGGAAGTTGTGATCTCTAATCCTACACCAGTGCAACCTCAGCGAGACAACGCGCGTAACCAGAATGCACCACGAAGACAGTTTATGAAGATCAATATGTCATTGTCACAAGCATTGCAACACATGTTGAAAGTAGAGCTGATTACTTTGAGGGATCCTCCTCAACACGTCAACACTTCCTCTCCAAAGTACAATCCTAATGCAAGGTGTGCATACCACTCCAACAGCCCAGGGCATGACACTGACAACTGTTGGGCTCTGAAGAACAAGATTCAAGACATGATTGAAGCCAGGGAAATTGAGTTTGACCCTCCTGTCGAGACTCTGAATGTGATCAACGCACCAATGCCTAACCACGGCAAAAGTTCCAATGTTATTGACGAAGACTCCTATGTGTATGATGTGAACAATCTGACTATTCCTCTGATGACTGTCAAGAAAGATTTGTTGTAAGCCAGCTTATTTCCAGGATGCCCGAATGATTGTCGTTGGTGTGCATCTAAATCTGACGGATGTGTTTGGTTGAGAAGGCGTATTCAGCGCATGATGGACAACTGAGAAGTGCTATTTCTGAAACCTCCTTCTGTGGAGAATTTGTGCGACGACATTTCTAAGAATCTGAAGATCGAAGATATAGACGAAGCCTTACCAGAAGTATGGGATACCTTGGGGCAGCCAAGTGGAAAATTTGATTTCATGGTGAAGTACGACCCTCCTGAAAGCTACAAAATTCCTATTGAAGATGTTAAGGCAACCGGATGGGGAGACGGTTTCCCGTAAGACTATCTGATGTAAACACAATAAGGATCTCTCGCCGATCCTACGCCTAGAGTGGCACCACTCACCATTACTTCTCCCAGACCAATTCCATATTCCACTAACAAAGCTATACCGTGGAATTATGGAGCCGAAGTTTACTATAATGGCGTCAAGCAAGACCCGTTAACCATTGAAGATATTACAGTCGAAGCTTCCGATCCCGACATTGACAACATCATCAAATCAAGCAAGGTAACTAGAACCGAAAGAGTATTTTCTCCAGAGATCTCTCCACCAAAAGACACCGCGACTCCAGCTCGCATTCCAGCTATCGAACTAATTCCCGAAGCACGAGGGAAGAACCAGTAACTCATCCTGCTCATACAGAAGTACCAAAGGAAGTTGCTGAGGGTACCTCCAACCAAGAAATGGAGGTAATTCTGAAGATCATCAAAAAGAGTGATTACAATGTTGTGGAACAGTTGGGACAAACTCCGTCCAAGATATCCATGCTAGATCTACTATTATGCTCTGAGGCTCATGCTAAAGCCTTGGTAAAGTTTCTGAAGAATGCTCACATACCACAAGACACTACTGCTGATCAATTCGAAGGTTGTATTGCTAGTCTGACTTTCAACAATGGGTTAGGTTTCTCTGATGCTGATCTGACTCCTACCGGAAGGAAACACAACAAAGCCTTTCACATCTCAAATTGTCTCACGTGTTGGTAGATACAAGTTCTACTCTGAATATCCTACGGAAAAGCGCTTTCGACCGACTTAAAGTTGAAGGAGTGGTCTTGAAGCCCAACGACATAATTGTAAGAGCTTTTGATGGTTCTAAACGAACAGTACTTGGAGAGCTCATCCTGCCAGTTAAAGTCGGTTCCCGGAATTTTGACTCTACTTTCTTCGTCATGGACATCCGTCCGGCTTACTCTTGCCTACTCGGACGCCCTTGGATACATGGGGCAGGCGCTGTTACCTCTACCCTGCATCAGAAGTTGAAGTACCCATTGAAGGGGAAGATTGTTACGGTATGCGGTGAGGAAGAATACATGGTAAGCCATCTGCAGTCATTCCGATACATAGAAATGGAAGGAGAATTCTTTGAAACTCCCTGTCAAGCTTTCGAAGAAGTTCCACGAGTCATGCCTGTTGACTCCCCTGTCACTCCTAAAGTTGCTCAAGTTCCACCAAGGATGGCCTCACTGAAGGACGCCCAAGCTGTAGTTAAAGAAGGAGGTCGTATTGTTTGGGGTCAGCTCCCCGATCTTCCTTTCAAATCTGACAAGACTAGTTTAGGCTTCACCATCAAAGGTCAGAAGATGATACGCCACGAACGTGCCAGCAAATTTCCTTTCCACATCAGCAAGGATGGAGTCCATGCTATAGAAGACGACGACAGCGACTTTGACATCAGCAATTGGATCTTCCCAACTCCAGACGATGGACTCGACAATTGGAAGACCGAAGACGTCATACCAATCTCCTTTAAACAGGAGTAATTGCTTTTGTTTTTCTGTTATGCTTTTCATTTTCTACGCTTTGAACAACAAACTTAAAAGCCTAGTGCCTTGCCTGGCGCATCATGGCTCGTTTGTGAGGGTTATTATTTGTCATTTGCATATTTTCATTCAATAAAATCATTGGACTTTTGCATTCAAATGCTTTACTCTTTCTTTTACTTTACTACCCCTTCAAAAGCTATGTGTTCTTACACACACCCACGTGATACACTGCAGATTCACTCTGAATCTCGTTGATAACAGCTTTGCTATTACTAAATATGACTTCAACAATCCGATCTACCAAGCCGAAGACGAAGGTGAGGAAGATTGTGAAGTGCCAAGAGAACTTGTCTGATTTCTACAGCAAGAAGAAAGGGTTATACAGCCGCACGAAGAGCCAGTCGAGGTTGTGAATCTAGGTACTGACAAAGATAGAAAGGAAATCAAGATAGGAGAGGGTCTTGAGAACAGTATCAAAGAAAGATTGGCCCAGATGTTACGAGACTATATCGAGGTTTTTTCTTGGTCCTACGAAGACATGCCAGGTCTAGACATTGACATTGTGGTACACCGACTACCAACGAAAGAAGGTTTTCCCCCAGTGAAGCAAAAAGTCTGTCGTATGCGTCTTGAGATGTTTGAGAAAATCAAAGCCGAAGTTATGAAACAATTCAACACCGGTTTCCTAGCCGTTACTTCTTATCCACAGTGGGTTGCGAACGTGGTGCCCGTACCTAAGAAAGATGGCAAAGTGCGGATGTGCGTGGATTACAGAGATCTGAACAGAGCGAGTCCGAAAGACGATTTTCCACTTCCTCATATTGATGTTCTAGTTGACAACACCGCTCAACACAAAGTCTTCTCCTTCATGGATGATTTCTCCGGTTACAACCAGATCAAAATGGCTCCTGAAGACATGGAAAAGACTACTTTCGTTACACAGTGGGGCACATTTTGTTACAAGGTCATGCCGTTTGGTCTGAAGAATGCTGGCGCCATATATCAACGTGCCATGGTGGCATTTTTCATGACATGATTCATCACGAGATAGAGGTCTACGTTGACGACATGATAGCTCGATCACAAACTGAAGAAGAACATCTCGATCATTTACGAAAGCTGTTTGATAGATCAAGAAGTACAAACTAAGACTTAATCCCAACAAATGCACTTTCGAGTCGATCCGTAAACTCCTCGGGATTTGTTGTCGGTAAAGGTATTGAGGTTGACCGCCAAGGTTAAAGCTATTCAAGAAATGCCACCCCGATCGAGAAAGAAGTCGAGGTTTCTTGGGACGATTGAACTATATTACCGATTAATTGCACATACGATCGCTATTGTGAGCCAATCTTCAAGTTGTTGAAGAAAGATCAAGTAGTAGAATGGAACGACAATTGCCAGACAGCATTTGATAAAATCAAGGAGTACCTACAAAATCCTCCTATCCTGATGTCGCCTGCCAAAGGAAGACCTCTTATCAAGTACTGACAAGATTAGAGAACTCAACGGGGTGTGTGGGGCAACATGATGAGTCAGTCGAAAAGAGTATGCAATATACTACCTTAGCAAAAATTTACCGATTGGAAACAAGATACCACACCGAGAAAACTTGCAACACTTTGGCTTGGGTTGCTTGCCGACTAAGACAGTGTACGTTGACTCACACTACCTTGTTGATCTCCAAGATGGATCCGATAAAATACATATTCGAGAAACCTGCTCTCTCTAGAAGAATAGCAAGATGGCAAATGATCTTGACCGAATATGACATCCAAAGATACTACTCGAAAGCGATCAAAGGAAGTGTAGTAGCCGATCATTTGGCTCATCGTCGTAGATGACTATCGCCTATGCGCTCGAGTTTCAAACGAAGACGCTTAGCTATCGATTGCGAAGAACCAGGATCGACGAAGGACCCGAACCGGATCCCATGGACTATGGTCTTTGATGGGGCCTCAAATGCACTTGGCAATGGCATTGGCGCCATCATTACGCCTCCTATTCACACACCTTTCATCGCCAGATTATGTTTCACCGCACCAACAACATGGTGAATACTGGCGCATCATGGGTATCAAAGTCATATTGACTTAAGAATCAAATTTTGCAAGTGTATGGAGACTCAACTTAGTGATCACGATTAAAGGCGATTGGGATACGAAGCATCTGAACCTCATCCCGTATCGAGATCATGTTCTAAGTCTGATCCCTTACTTCGAAGAAATCACTTTGGATCATATTCCACGAGAAGAGAATTAGTTGGCAGACGCATTAGCTACTATGTCGTCTACGTTAAAAGTTAGATGGGACAACGAAGCTCCTCAAATCATCATCGAAAAGTTTGACGAACCAGCGTACTGTTGTGAACTTGATACAGAAGAGAAACCTTGGTTCTATGAAGTGAAGAGGTATCTCGAGACTCAGGAATATCCCGCAGGGGCATCTGTCAATGACAAGAAGTTTTAAGAAGATTCGCATCCAAATTCTTTCTCAACAACGAAATCTTATACAAGCGCAATCATGACATGTGCTTACTCCGTTGTGTAGACCAGAAAATAGCAGAACGGATCATGGAAGAATTACATGAAAGCGCATTTGGTACCCACTCCAGTGGACATGAAATGGCTAAGAAGATTCTGAGAACAGGTTACTATTGGTCCACCATGGAAGCTAATTGTCACCGCTATGCTCGGTCTTGTCACAAATGCCAGATATATGCAGACAGAGTACATGTATCTCCAGTTCCATTGAATGTTTTGACCGTTCCTTGGCCTTTCGCAATGTGGGGCATCGCCATGATCAAAGAAATCAAGCCTACCGCTTCCAATGGACATCATTTCATCCTTGTTGCCATTGACTACTTTACTAAATGGGTAGAAGTAGCCTCGTTCGCATTTGTTACCTAGAATGTTGTGGCTCGATTCATCAAGCATAATCTTATCTGCCGGTACGGCGTCCCAGAAAGGATCATCACAGACAACGGTACCAATCTCAATAACAAAATGATCACCGAACTCTGCACGCAGTTCAATATTAAGCATCATAACTATTCTCCATATCGGCCTAAGATGAACGGCGCAGTAGAAGCTGCCAACAAAAATCTCAAGAAGATCATACAAAAGATGACAGTGACTTACAAAGACTGGCACGAGATGTTTCCATTTACCCTCCACGGTTATCGCACAATAGTACAAACATCTACAGGGGCAACCCCCTTCTCTCTTCTATACGGTATGGAAGCAGTCTTACCCATTGAGGTTCAAGTACCCTCCACCAGAGTCCTCTAGGACGTAGAACTAGGTGAAGACGAATGGATCCAGACTCGTCTTTACCAGACCAACTTGATCGATGAAAAACGACTCGCATCCATCTGCCATGGACAGATCTACCAGAAGCGAATGATCAAGGCATTCAACAAGAATGGCAAGCACCGAGTCTACCGAGTCGGTGATCTAGTAGTCAAGCGCATCATCCTTCCGCAAGGTGACCCCAGGGGCAAATGGAGTCCCACTTATGAGGGACCATTTGTAGTCAAAATAGTATTTTCCGGCGGAGCTATGATACTTAGCACTATGGATGGAGAAGACTTCCCACACCCTGTGAACGCAGACATAGTCAAAAAAATACTACGCATGAACGAGATCCGCTAGGTTGACCGGCCTAGGCAAAAATAAGGGCATCCTAGCGAACCAAAAAGGTTCGGGCAAAAATTAAGGATATATACATAAAAATATGTACACCCGACAAGTCGAAAACCTGCAAAGGCGGCTTGGGCAAAAAAGGGTATCCCGGTAGACTGAAAACCCGAAAGGGCGGTCTAGGCAAAAGTTAGAGATTTAAGCGTACGACTATGTCTCGTCCAGATCACCTACCTACAGACTACATTACCATCCGCTTCAAGATTCAAATGGAAAAAATCAGTTCAATCACTTTCTTCTGACAGCAAGGAGATGAGATAGTCGAAATATATGAGCAATAGCATAGTTGAAACTCGACGAGATTATTTCCGTATAGCTTTTTACTATTCTGACAATTTCCTCTTACTAGGATATTCGTCTCTTGCATACAAACTGCTTGTCCATACGCCACTTTCCAAAATTAATGCAAATTCCCTTTTTACAATGTTGATTTTATTGTCTTTTGCATAAAGTCCAATGATTGCTTTGAATGATTATATGCATATGACAAGAACATCTATTCACAAACATATGAAAAGCGAACAAAAGTAATTACTACCGACTCTAGGAATTGAGACAACGACAAAGTCACCAATGCATCCCCACAGAGTCATCTTCATCCGCAAGATTATCGATCCCCACAGAGCCATCGCTCTCCCTACAAGGATAAACCTTCTCTGACGAAGTACTAATCTCCTCCTAGCAAGTATTCCAATACTTCAACTCTATCACGTTAGTCCCCGAGCAGTGATCCTATCCAACTTATCTACCTTCTCAGTTATCACGATACATTGGTCCCCGGTAACAAATCAACCAATTACATGTCTCCAAGCAAGTAGGTTATTCCATATCACATCATTCCCCAACATGGTTTATACACAAAGATATTCATCCCGGTATTTCCCATTGATTATCACTCCTTGGCAGTAATATCCAGACTCGAAACTTGGTCAGGTAGCGCATCAGAGGAATTTACATCTCTCTTATTCCCAAGATCTCTACGAGATCCCCCAGTATCTCTTGGTCATTATTCTTCCAATGATTAATATCCGGGCTCGAGAATTGGTCAGATAGTGCATCGGAGGAATCAGGAGCTTCTCTCTTTCTCTCTCCAAGTCAGGGTTTGCAACAACCCTATCCCCAAGCGAGCATCAGAAATCTCCAGCAGGGCATTCCCATCTTCTTCAAGATGGATATGTTTTGAAATACATCTACATTCATTCATTTGTATTCATACATCTACGAAAAAGTCATAATGTATGCATACATCCTAATAATATTGTCATACACTCGCATGCATCATAATCTACATATGACTAACTATACCCTGTCAAAAGTTTACCTCCTCAACAGGTAAAAAACTATTTTCCAAATGGAAGGTCGAAGATTAATACGAAACAAGGCGGAGAACTATCCGAGCGACTATGAAAGCTATTTTCCAAGCGGAAGGTCGAAGATTAATACAAATAAGGCGGAGAACTATCCGAGCGACTATGAAAGCTATTTTCCAAGCGGAAGGTCGAAGATTAATACCCGAAACAAGACGGGAAAACTATATTAACGACCATGAAAGTAATTCCCAGGCAATAAGTCAAAGATTAATACCCGGAACAAGACGGGAAATTTATCTAAAAGACCACACAGATTGTCTCCAGGAAATAGACGTTGGATTAACACCCGAAGCAAGACGGGAAAGCTATCCACATCCCCCAAATATTCACCTCAAAGAATAGCCAAGACGAAGGTTTATTCTGACTCTCTTATTATCAACAACAACTACAAAGTCTAGCGTACGACTCAGTTGCCCCGAATGGCATCTTTAAGCCCATCTTCGACTACTTGTCGACCTCTCTCCACTTTTAGAATGTCGCATATTTGGTTAAAAATCAATACATACCAATAACCTCATTCAAAGACGAACATGAAGTCTAATGTCGACTCACTCCCCAACATCGTTCGGATGGCATCTTAAGCCCATCTCATTTGTCTCTTCTACTCAAAGACAAATCTGAGTCTAGCGTGACTCAGCTTCTCCCGATGGCATCTTAATCCCATCTCCGTTGTCTCTTCTACTCAAAAGACAAATACAGAGTCTAGCGTATGACTCAGCTTCTCCCGATGGCATCTTAAGCCCATCTCTGTTATCTCTGCTACCCAAGAAACGAAGTCTAGCGTACGACTTAGCTTCTCCAAATAGCATCTTAAGCCCATTCCAGCACGCCATCAGCTAACGATCCTATTTCATACAACAGCGAGTGCAAATTTTCAGGTGTACTCGAGTGTTCAATCATCTTCTACCTTCAGGTCACGAAAGGAAAGCATGCCAATCTAACCCTTCCAGTACAAGAAGATTGAACAGGGGAAACTGTTATATCCCAAAATTTGCCCTCCCACTTCTCAAGACATTTCACATATTCATACTCAAGGATTTCACAAGGGTTGACTAGACAAACCCTCTCCTAAGCAACCAACCCAAGATAGGGTTTTGCCATTCTCAAGTCAAGATGAACATCCAATGCTTCAAGTGGTCACCATACCTTATCATATGCCTCAAGGGATCACCATGTCAAATTTCAAGCCTTATAAGTCAAGTTTGCTCAAACAATTGCTCAGATTGTTGAAAATCAGTTGTATTGGACAAAAAGTCAATTGTGATCAACATACAGTCCAACTTCATAATTCTTGGTCAACGTCAATATTTTGAAGTAATATTCATCATTTGATCAAGGGTTGATCATGATCCCTCAAGAAAAATCAAGATCTGATCAAAAGTCAAAGTTTCTAAATTAGGTTTTTTTCTAGACAAAAGTCAACAGAACTTTGACCAGGCATAACTTTCACATACTTTATCAGAAAGTTTTCCACCACAACTCATTTTAAAGAGAATTCAATTCTCTACAACTTCGTGTCTCACAAGCTTGGGCAGAAAATGCTTCATTTGGAAGTTATGGATCAAAACATTACAGGTCCTTTTAAAAGTCAACAAAAAGTCAACTTTTTGCAAAGAAGTGTTCATGAGCATGGAAACTTCAATGAAGATGAAACCAAAAGGGTTGTTTAGAGGACATCTTGAGCTTTCTAAAAAGTCCAAGAACACCCAAAATGTTAAAAATTGAGCAAGATACACATTGTGCAAGTTGAGCATTTTTGAGGAGGTGCACAAAGAGAAATACTTGAGAAAATTAAAAATTTTCCAAATGGGCCTAACTTTTCTTGATTCAAACTTGTTCCTTATTTGAATTGGAACCTCCAAGCCCAAGGCCACGTTTTTATCTTTTATTTTTTTATTTATTTTGGATTTCTAATCATTTAAAACCAATTTAATTAAAATAAAAGATATAAAATCAAATTTTAAATGCAAGATGGATTTTCTCTCATCCTTGAGGTCCAAGCAAGCCAATTAAGTCTGATTATTTCGAAATAATTGAAATTCGCAAGTAATTTGATAGAAATTGGCTCAAAAAGGCAATATTTGGTTTGATTCCAAATCAAATTATCTTTCATTGATTGGCAGTGATATTTGTTGACAATGCTTGACCTAAATCACTCTAGTATAAATACATAATGATTCCAAATGCACAAGAGACGAAATCCTTGCCTCAAGAACCCTAAAAAATTTCAAGAAAACTTGTAAGAAAAGCCAAGTTCGGTTTCAACTTTGGAGGCCAATTCGAGGAGTTTTGAGGATTGAACGAGCATCCTCAAGGTCCCAGGAACCTATTCCAATCATTCTCACGCATCCAGACGTCCAGAATCAGTACATCCAAGTCACGGTTTGCATACCTCTAACTCAAAATCGTTTTCTTACTTTTATGCATAATCAATTTAATTTAACCATGCATTTGTGTTTGTGATGAAGTTTTGATCATGTTTGGATAGTTTAATTGAAGCTTAGGTACAAAACGAAGGATTCACCATGGCTAGGGTTTAAAACCTTGGATTAGGGCTTTCTGATTTAGGAAAAATTGGCCAAAACTAGGGACATATTCATGTTCAGGAGGTCAAACTGGATCGAACCATGGTTTTATTTTAAATTTATATTGCTTGTGTTGAATTTTTGAAACTTGCAGGGATTTAGCCACCGAAGCAATCTGTAGGTAAAAACCGTGGCTATAGGTCTGAAAATTCAAATGGGGAAGAAGACCCCTGCGCGCGTTTTCTGATTAATTGATTCCTAGAAATCAATTTCCTTTGTATTCATTCTATTTCATATGTCTAACACCAAAACAGGTTGGCTCAGATGGCAGAGGCAGCACGTGTTCAGCCTAGAAGGCACGGGTTCGAACCCTGCCTTTTCCCAAAATTCTTAACGTTTTTTATGTTTCAGGGTTCCAGAAGCCACAACCTCCAGAAGTGCCTACTTCTGGACCCCTCAGAGGCAAAAACACGTCCAAAAGCTCCAGCTTCTGCATCCCATCATAAGGCGCCACGCCCAAAAGCACCAGCTTCTGGATCCACTTCCAACAGAAAGCCCCAGAAGTTCCAACTTCTGGGCACCTCCAGAGCAGAAAACCCCCAGAAGTGCCTACTTCTGGGTACCTCCAGCGCAAAAACCCCAGAAGTTCCAACTTCTGGGTGCCTCCAGCTTCTGGGATGGCTTCTTCCAGAAGCGTTTCAGCATTTTTCATTATTTTTCCATATTTTTATTATTTTTGCTTATTTCATAATTAATTAAAATTAGTAATTAGGTTAAATAATTAGGATTAATTAGACAACTTCCACTAATTTTTTTCTCTCTCATTTTAATTAATTAATTTAGGGTTAGAATTAACTAATATTTTCTTTAAAATTAATTAAAATCAATTAGACTTAGGATTATTCTCCACAATATCAAAAAATCCAAAAATATTAGGATTAGTTTTATATTCAGTTATTTATTTTCTCGCATTCTTTTTTCTAATATTATGTAACTGCTCATGGGATGTAATAGCTTTAATTAGGTTTTACTTTCCGCACTCCTATATTATGTAACTTCCCCAAAGCCATGTAATAGCGTAGGATTTACTTTCCGCACTTTACTTTCCGCAATTTACTTTTCGCACCTATAAACTGCTAGTAAATTAGGCGTGTATGGCAAGATAAAATCAACATAGCTAACTCTAATCACAAGATAAAATTATCTGAACTCAACACACTTTCTTCACACATGCACCCCCTAGGGTATTCTCTCTCGTTGCCTTTCGAGTAAATGGTTAAGTCCCTCGAACGTAGAGGTATCTTAGCACCATTGCCTACGAAATATATCATCATAGTCCCTTCGAATCAAAGATCATAGTCCCTCGATGTTGCCTACGAATACATGATTTAGTCCCTCGATTGTTGCCTACGAAAAGTGATGATCGTCCCTACGAATGTGCTAGGATACTCCTACAAGTTACCTTTTATGACCATCCGATGTCCCTTCGAATGTCCCTTTACATCCAACGAATAGGGTTACCTACCAACTAATGGTATGGATAACACTATTCTAAAGAAAAGTAAAATAACACATAAACGACCGTTCTGAGTAGGTAATAGACTCTTAATTGCTTGCTCTATCAAAATATCTTTTTTAACACCTCACACTTTTACAAAGTTAAAACACTTTTCCAAAATGAAACATTTCCGAACACTTCGTATACATTCCAGCGTGAATCATTACGAAGTCAAAGTGAAATACCTTTTCAAAAACATTTTCAAACACACACACAGAAAGCAGATTTTTTTTAAAGTGAGCTAAAGCAATTAAGAGCCCGTAGATAACTACGGATGGAAAGGGTGATAATGCCTTCCCTTTTCATAATCACCTCCCTTACTCAGAATCTAACGAAGGTCTTTTCCTGATCTTTTCACCTTCCCTTAATTGGATAAAAGAAAAGTTGGTGGCGACTCTTTCTATCTACAACATTTGCTATCATGAACATATGTATTACATTTTTTATTAAAATTAACATCGTTAAAGGAATATTCTCTGTCAATTTTAACCAATATTAGAGTTATAGGAATCATATTCAATTTTAACCAATATTAGAGTTATAGGAATCGTATTTGCGCGATCAGACCCTTACATTTCTAGCCTTTACGCGGACTGACGTAAAAAAAATCGACTCTGAATTGAAATTTTACCGTGACAAAATATGAGACACCACTCTAAAAATCCTAAATTTTTTATTTTACTATTTTATTTGATTTATTTTTCGTTTTTCTATTTTTCAAAAAAATCCAAAAAAAATTAAATACATTTTATTTAATTTTTAATTGTATTTTTAAATTTTTATAATTTTATTTTAATCATTTTTGTATTTTACAATTATTTTTCTCGATAAGCAAATTATTAAATTTATATATTTATTGTATTGTTAATATATGATTACTATTTATGCATATCAGAATACATTTAATATTAAGTTTAAATATAAAATAAAAAACGTTTTGGATATACATATGAAAAAATATTCTTTCTGTATAAAATAAAATTTATTTGAATATTATATTTAAAAAATATTTTTGACATTTTACCAACCACATGAAAGAAGATATAACAGATGCAAAGAAAAATTCTCTAATTTATTTAGTCGAAGATATAATTGTTCAATATTATAATTGTAATGATACTGATAGTTACATATTCTAGCAGAACTTAAAATGGGCCGCTCTTATAGTTTCAATATGGACTACACGAGTTTTCAACCCTGCACCCACAAATGGGTCTATATTTAAAATTTTAATAATGTCTCTTTTATAATTGATATCTACAAATTTTTATAGTTTTAAAGATAAAAAACTCTAAAAGATCCAGGTGAAAATTAAATATCTAATAGTTATACATAAAACTCCAGTACAATAAAAACTTGAAAAGATAAAGATGCGGGGACTGAAAGAATATTTATTATAAATCAAAGGTCGTTATTCATTAATATCATATATTTTTAAAAAAATCAGGGTAGATTTTTCAATAAATAAAATCAGATATTTTTGTATTTGTTATTAAGCTAATCATCATGAGTGACGATGAATGAAGCTTTATAAGGTTTTATACAATTCTTCACCACTAATTTGGTATGTTTCACTTACAATATTTATCAATATCTTTAAAAATTTGATTTCTTTTATTTGTTTTATTTTTTTCTATTTTCTATTTATCCATTTGATTTCTTTTCATGTGATAAAATGACAAAATTTTAGAATATTGTTAGTTTCATGATTTTGAGGTTGGCATAATTTTTAAAAAAATGGTTCTATACTAATGTTGATCAAGATGGTGCGACATTTTTGTCAACTGTCATAGCAGTTTTGGTGTTAGGAGTTTTTCAGCCAGATGTTGAAGTAGGTGTCATGACATTGTGGTCTGATACAACAGGTGTTGTTGTTTTTTAAATCTTGACGTATTTGATTTGTTTGTGATATTTCTTTTGTATATATCTCAGTAAATTTTGCAAGCCAAGAAGATTTAACCTGAAACTTTTGATTTATATCTCTAGTTGTACATTAGTTACGAAATTAGGCTTTGAAACAATTTAGGAAACTTTATATTGTTTGTTCCAAGATTTAAGGAGATTTTGCAACACACTTGGTGCATCACTTAGCTTATGGATCAAGAAACTTATGGATGCAGAATTCGAAGCCCATGGATTTAAGTTGTGTATTTAAAGAGGAATCATAACCTAATGTAATCAAACATTTCAACAATTGTAAAAATTAGGGGAAGCTTAGAGTCTTAGATTTGAGAGTCTCTTGTGTATTATGTGGTGTAAGTCACCCTTGTATCTTTTGTTACTTGTGATCGACATTATGTTCTCACTAAGAAACCTTTAGGCAGTGAGTTGAGTATTGTTCTTGGATGAAGTTTTTAAGCAAACCCAAATGTTATTCTTGGTCAAGAGTCTTGGATAAGTGTTGTAATAGAAGTATGATCTTCTTATTGAGTTATTCTCGATACATTCATTGGGATTGGAACTGTTGGATATCATTGAGGTGATTTAGGAAGTGAGATGGCGATTTCTCATATTTAGGAGGTTCCTATGTAGAAGTTGCATTGGATAGTGATTAGGCGAGAAGTTATAAACTGGGATTATTTAGCTTTAAACTAATACTGCTAATAGTGGACTTCCTTCCTGGCTTGGTATCCCTTAGAGTAGGTGATGTTGCACCAAACTAGGTCAACAACTCTATGTGTTATTTATCATTCTGCAATTTAAGTTTTAGTATCTTTATACCTTGATATAACTATTCAATCTGACACCAAATGTTGTAACATCTGCAGTGACATTATTTTGATGTTGAAACATCAGCATAAACATGTGTTGCATGTTCTAGAAAAAATTTCAATTGGTATCAGAGAAGACACCCTAGTATGTTGCGTGAGCTTCAAGGAGTATTTTCTGTTAATACTGTTCTTATGGAAGACTAGAGTAATAGTATTCTAGTTATCAATAGAAAGTAGAGCTTGAAGAATTATAAAGATAATAGATTCTTGGTTAAGAAGAGATAAACAGGAAGATGTGAGTTGGTTCTTTATCACTATGAATTTATCAACTTCATACTATATGGAATTGGTAAGTTCTCTACATCACTTGTATTATAGCCAACAATACTTGGGAATTTCTTAAGTCCACTCTGAAACTACTAGTGAAATCATTGGATAGAATATCAATGAAGTCGCCATTAAACATTTTTTATCCCACGAGAGGAAAGGAAAACATCGAGTAAACCTGATAGGGAGAAACCATGGTCTTACAACCAAGAGATCGGGTAAGGGAGTCAGTTACGCGAGGGGAAGGTATTAGCACCCCGCACACCCGTAGTACTCTATGGTATCCACTTCTATTTTCTATCTAAAGGGTGTAGGTATCTATCTACAACCTATGTCTAAGGTAAAATGAAACAATGCAAAGTATTATGTGCAAAAAGAAAGTTTTTTTATTGCGCTTTTCGCAGTTGCAAACCTTTAGTGCCTACATACCTCATTTGTGCAATTAGGGATCAAAGTACTGCGTAGTTCTCCTCAAAAAAATTGGTGGGTTGCAATGTTTTATATGAGAAATTCTATTTCGTGTTATTGCTCTTATTTTAGGATTGGCTTAATTTTTGTAAAACAAATAATAGAAGCACTAATGTAATGTACAATAGGATGTGTAGACTTGCTAAGAAGAACAGGTACAATAAGAAGTCCTATTGAAATGTCAAAACATGTTGTGTTGAACTTATTCAACAACTGGAACAACATGTCAAAGAAGATGTCCTATGAAGAAGCATTCGACATCACGCCTGTTGAGCTGAATATTGAGATTTAGTTCTGATTTAAATTATGCAGAATATTTAGAATATTAGGCATCATATATAGCGCATATTTAAAGGCATATTTAAAGGTCTAGAAGATTCAACCTGAAATCAAGGAGAGTGAATAATTCCAAAATAAGGAGATTATTTAGGAAACTAAAGACCTTTCTTGTAGGAGAAGTTTCTGCAGTTTGTTATAGTTAATAATGTTGTGATTGAAGGCCCAAATCTAGTTGGGTATAGGTTATAAATACGAATTTGTAACCTATTTTAGGTAGCTAGCCAAGAGTATCAAATATGTAATCATTAGGGCTAGATATAGTGAAACACCCGGTGTGTGGGATGGTCACCATACTCCCCGAACCTGTAGGTAATAGGCAATATGTATTGTTCTTGGAGGAAGCTTTGAAGCAACTCCAAGGTGTGTCTTAAGGTAAAAGCAAAAGGCTTTGATACTTAAGTAGGTTGTGATAGAAGTGTGTCTTCTATTCCTTGTTATTGTAATTGTTCATCATTGTGTGTGATTGAGGGAGAGTGAGAGGGGTCTCATATTTAAGAGTTCTTAGGTAGAAGGGTTATTGGGTAGTGATTAAGTGAGTAGATTGTCAACCGGGGTGTTGGTTATAGGGTCTATGAATTGATACTGTTGATAGTGAACTTTATCCCTGGCTTGGTACCCTCCAAACGTAGGTGTGTTTGCACCAAACTGGGTTAACAATTCTGTTGTGTTATCTACCTTTTTTGTACTGATTTATCTTGCCTGTGTGTTTATGTAAGATCAGATGTCATGACATCTGAAACTGCTATACCAGAATTTCATTTCGAATCCTTGCGATTAGGATTATAATTTGTGCTTGGCGTTGCAACTTACCGAAAGACTCATGCTCAGTCACTCGCACACTTAGAAACTCGCTTGGATTTGAAAGAAACACCCTTATCGAAAAGGTTTTTCATAGCAAAAGGTCCGAATACAAAATGATTTAAAGTTCGTGGATTGTTTATACCTTGGCGAAAGGATTTAAGTTTATTAACATGTTTTGAAATTTGATAAAGAAAAGGTTTTAGTCTTAACATGCAAAAGGGGAAGAAAAACATCTAAGGGGAACTATCTAGCTTTATCCCTAATGCTAGCATACAAAGGTGGCCCTAAGTCGAGGATGAAAAGAGAATATCTACCTATGTTAGTATGCATGGATGACTATCCTAATGTCTAGGCTGGAAAGTTACCCTAACCGAGCGGTCCTAGGGGAAACTATCCTAATGCCCACCTTAGTTGAACAACCAAGGGAACAAAGGGAGGAAGCAAACAACTGCTTTGGCAAAAACACACAAACAATTCAATGCACAATCAAATGCGGAGAGAGAGAGGGAAAACATGAGAGGTTTTAGTCGAAACAAACAAGCATTGTGGTTGGATTTAAATGGCCACTCCTGGTATTGAATTACCATGTATGAGAGTATATGAATGCGAGTGTCAGTGCATTACCGCGAACTCGAGAGAAAGCGTGGAGGGTCAAAAAGATGAACTTTTCCCCACTATATGACTCGATAAGAGCTTGGGTACATGTTTAGAGCTCGGAACTTGCAAAAAGTGAGCATATGAACAAACACAGACGAGGTACTGCGGGGGTTGATTCCTAACCCACTATTTTCCTTTGATCATTTAGAACTTAAGATCGGTTGCCATAAAAGGACCCTAAAACCACCATTCCACTATGAAAGCACCAATAGTAAACACAACTGCAAGAATACTTACTACCAAGGTAGGATTTTAAACACACCACACAAAAGTAGCAAACCAAATGCGAAATTGCGCTAAATGGGTCTTTAAATAAACTAGAGGGGTTCCTGACATGATCCAACAACGGATACACCATCATGCATCTCTATTCCTACTTCTCATGGTAAGGAAAACATTAAAGTTCCTACTTCTCATGATCTCTAGAAAACAGTAAATGCAGAAAGATAAATCAGAAGCAGTATAATACTAAACAAATATCAATTTGTAGCAAGCAAGCAAAGCGTAAAACTAAAAACTTCGAGTAAGCTGGCATCAACAAAGTGTTAGAACATAATTTGGTTATACATCTTCTAAAGAGGTTATGATGATAACAAATTCTATTGATGACAATTATGTTCTGACTATGATAGAAAATATTTTATATTGTTATCTTCTAGTGTTAATGTGCACAGATAAAGTTCTGGTTCTAAAAGAACAAGAAGAATAAGTTGTGATTATGTTTGTAAGAAGAAGTTCTGATTGATAAGAAAGATACGCTAAAAGCAACCTTCAAATTCTCACGCTAATTAGAAGAAGTTCTGCTTAGTTTAAGTCAAACTTCTGAAAGCACCAAACTGCATCTTAAACTCGGATATCTATCCTTCTGGCAGCATTCCATACTTAGTTCTGATGTGTTACAAAATTCATAAATGGAAATATTAAAAGTAACGGCTGGCTACAGACAAGATCGGTATTTATGGAAAGGAGCACTTAATGGAAATCATCAACATTCCTTTTGTAAACTCTAGTGACTCCCAACGGATCAAATCAATTGCCTATATAAAGGAGCATCACCTTCAAGCTTCATGCGCAAAATCTCACTCTCTGAAAACAACTCAAAATCTTACTTCGTATTTTTCTCAAAGTTGTTTTATTATTTTCTGTCTAAATAGTGTATACATCACAGTTGTGGTATAGCTTGTAACAAACATTATTAACACATATTCTTGTTGTAAACTGTTTGTACCTTGAGTAACCAAGTTGTGGTTAGATTTCAAGAAGACGTTGGTAGTTGTCATCGTGGTTGTAATCAAAGATTTTATTAGTGGATTAAGACCTCGTTGAGAGAGGCAAATCACCTTGACGGGTTAATTGGAGTAGTTTTAGTTCAAACGAACCAGGATAAAAATAACTTTGTCAAATTGTTTTAATTTCAAAACCCCAATTCAAACCCCCCCTTTCTTGTATTTTTCAACCTTCATTTGGCATCAGAGCGCTTGGTTCTGTGTGCAAACACTTAACCGTGTCAGATAAAAGATCCAGCTAGAAAAACACTATGGCAGAAAATGTTCAGAACAACAATGATCAATATGATGACAAAGATATAATCGGCGACAGACCCCCAATGTTTGATGGAGAAAACTTCGATTAATGGAAGGACAAAATCGAAAGTTTCTTTCTGGCTCATTATGCTGATCTTTGGGACATGGTAACAGATGGCTACACTCATTCTGTTGACGCAAGTGGTCAGAAGATTGAAAGGAAGAAAATGTCAGATCAGCAGAAGAAGGAATTCAAAAATCACCATAAAGCCAGAACTATCCTCCTAAGTGATATCTCGTACATAGAGTATGAGAAGATCACAAACAGAGACTCAGCTAAAAACATCTTCGACTCCTTAAGAATGAAACATGAAAGCAACACGTAGGTCAAAGAAACAGAAGCCCTTGCTCTCATTCAGAAGTACGAAGCATTCAAAATGGAGGAAGATGAAACTGTTGAAGCAATGTTCTCAAGGTTTCAAATTTTGGTAGCTGGTCTAAAGGTTCTGGATAAAGGATATTCTATTGCAGATCATGTAAAGAAAGTCATCAGAAGTCTTCCCAAGAAATGGAGACCCATAGTGAAAACTCTTAAGCTTGCAAAAGATCTGAATAAGATTTCTCTAGAAGAACTCATCAACTCTTTAAGAAGTCACAAGATAGAATTAGTAGAAGATGAGCCCCAGAAGAAAAGTAAGTCTATTGCTCTTAAATCTACAAAAAATATGATTCCAAATCTTTTCATGCTGAAGAAGAAAACTCTGGAGGATCATCAGAAAAAGAAGATGAGTTATCTCTGCTCTCTAGAAGAGTTCAACAACTCTGGAAGAATAGACAGAGGAATTTTATAAATCCCAGAAGATCTAGCAACTTCTCTGATTCATCCTCTGGACACAAAAATTCTAGAAGCAAAGAAGTTCTCTGCTACGAATGTAAGGAACCTGGTCACTACAAAAGTGACGGTCCTAAGCTTCAGAAAGAGAAGCCGAGGAAGAGGTTGTACCAAGAAAAGAAGAAAAGTCTTATGAAAACATGGGACGATTCATATTCCTCTAAAGTTTCGTTAGAATCAGAAGATGAAAGAGCCAATATAGATTTAATGGCCAACATAGCTGACAACTCAGATTCCTCTAAATCTAATTTTGATACTGAAGAGGTATTTCCAAATTTTGCTGTTAATTTCTCTAAAGCTGAATTAGAAGAAAGCTTATCTGAAATACTTGAAAATTATCAGGAGCTTCAAATTAAATATAAGAATCTGAGACGAAATCTTGTATCTGATTTTGAAGATACTAAGAAACTTAAAACAAAAAATTTTGAGCTTAAGGAAATCATTCAAGAACTAAAAATTGAAAACTCTGTTTTTAAAGAAAATCTACAAAAAGCTCAAGAAAAATCTGGTTCAGAAGTTCTAAGTAATACTGATAATATTATAAAAGAATATGACATTGGTTTTCAAGAGTTTCTTGCTAATAGCATAGACAGTAGCAAGATGGCTTCAATGATCTATAAAGTTAGTAGAAACAGTAGAAAGGGTTTAGGACATGTGCCTTCTAAAAATGAAAAACCTTATTCTGAAGTAGATGACTTGGTCATAAAATACTCTCCTCCGAAATCACACTTCACATATGGTCACCCTCATGACATAAAATATACTAGTGATTCATATTATGCAAGATCTTATGTTAAACCAAAGTTCAAACAGAACTTTAGAAACTCTAACCAAAGAGGACCCAAAAAGATATGGGTACCTAAGGACAAAATAGTATATGTTGCAGATGTCTTTGATAGCAAAGTTGAAACACCGATCTTGGTACCTGGACTCTGGATGCTCTCGACACATGATGAGAAGAAATCATATATTCCAAAGTCTGGAACTTAAAGTTGGCGGTTACGTATGTTTCGGAGGCAACCAAAAGGGTAAAATCATTGGCTCTAGAACTATCGGTAACGGTTCTTTACCCTCTATTACTAATGTTCTGTTAGTAGATGGATTGATGCATAATTTGTTATCCATAAGTCAATTAAGTGATAACGGTTATGATATAATCTTTAATCAAAATTCCTGCAAAGCTGTTAGTCAGAAAGATGGAACAATCCTCTTTAATGGTAAAAGGAAAAATAACATTTATAAAATCAAACTTTCTGAACTTAAGATACAAAATGTTAAATGCCTTATGTCTATTGACAATGAGCAATGGGCCTGACACAGACGATTGTGACATGTTAGTATGACAAGAATATCTCAGATTAACAAGCTCAATCTAGTAAGAGGACTTACAAATTTGAATTTCAGCTCAGATGTTCTGTGTGAAGCATGTCAGAAAGGAAAATTTGCAAAACCTCCTTTTAAATAAAAAAATGTTGTTTCTACCTTTAGGCCATTAGAACTTCTGCATATTGATCTGTTTGGACCAGTGAAAACTGCATCCATCAGTGGCAAGAAGTATGGATTGGTGATCATAGATGACTACACAAGATGGACATGGGTAAAGTTCTTAAGACACAAGGATGAGTCACATTTTGTGTTTGCTAACTTCTGTAATGCAGTCCAAAATGAAAAAGAGTTTAGAATTGTAAAAGTCAGAAGTGATCATGGTGGAGAATTTGAAAATAAAGATTTTGAAAAACTTTTTTACGAAAATGGTATTTCTCATGATTTTTCTTGTCCTAGAACTCCACAAAAAATGGAGTTGTAGAACGAAAAGTAATTTTACAAGAAATGGTCGAACCATGATCAATGAGACTAACATTGCTAAACAATTATGCGCAGAAGTAGTGAACACATCGTGTTATATTCAAAATAGAATCTCTATAAGACCTATTCTGGAGAAGACCCCTTATGAACTGTGGAAGAACAGAAAGTCCAACATTTCTTATTTTCATCCATTTGGATGTACTTGTTTCATTCTAAATACAAAAGTTAATCTGAATAAATTTGATTCTAAGGCACAAAAGTGTTTAATGTAAGGATATTCTGAACACTTAAAAGGCTACATAGTATATAACATTGAAACACAAATTGTGCAAGAATCTATTAATTCCTGATTTGTTGATAAGCTTGTCCCTAAAAAGTCAAAGCAAAAAGATTCTCTAGCGGATATAAAAGTTCATATTTCAGGATTAGAAGATAGTCCTAAAAAAGAAATAGATTCTGAAGAAACCATCAAAGAAACATATAAAGGACCCATTCAGAAGAAACCGTCTAGAAGCAGCGTAGCTCATCCTGAAGAAATGATTCTGGGAAAGAAAGATGATCCAATCAGAACCAGATCAACATTCAGAAATTCTGAAGAATCTCTCATGGGACTGGTGTCCTTGAACCAACTTCTATAGATGAAGCTCTTCAAGACAATGACTGGATCATGGCAATGCAAGAAGAGCTAAATCAATTCACCAGAAATGACGTATGGGGTCTTTTACCCAAACTAAAAGGTCTCAACATTATTGGAACTAAGTGGGTCTTTAGAAACAAGCTTAGAGAACAAGGAGAACTAGTCAGAAACAAAGCTTGACTGACAGCACAAGGTTATAATCAGCAAGAAGGGATCGACTATACAGAAACCTTTGCTCCAATCGCCAAGTTAGAATTTATCAGACTTTTAATTTCATATGTTATTAATCACAATATCACACTTTATCAGATGGATGTAAAAAGTGCATATCTAAATGGTTACATTGATGAAGAAGTATATGTGCATCAACCCCCTGGTTTTGAAAACTCAAAACATCCTGATTTGTTTATAAGCTCAAAAAATATTTATACGATCTAAAACAAGCTCCCAGAGCTTTGTATGAAAGACTAAGTAATTTTCTATTAGAAAAAGATTTTACCAGAGGGAAATTGGACACAACTTTATTATGTAAGACATTTAAAAATGATATTTTGATATGTCAAATTTATGTTGATGACATAATTTTTGGTTCTACTAAAGCCTCCCTTGGGAGAGAATTTGCTAAGTCTATACAGGCAAAATTTGAATTGAGTCTCATGGGAGAACTCAAATTTTTTCTGGGAATTCAAATAAATCAGACCTCAGAAGCAACATACATACATCAGAGTAAGTATGTTAAAGAACTTTTGAAGAAATTTGACATGTCAGATAGCAAACTTGCTAAAACTCCTTGCATCCCACATGTATCTTGGAAAAGAAAGAGGTAAGTAAGAAAGTAGATCAGAAGATCTATAGAGGTATGATTGGCTCTCTCCTATATTTAACTGCGTCAAGACCTGATATTTTATACAGTGTTTGTCTTTGTTCTATATTTTAATCAGATCCTAGAGAAACTCACTTAACCGTTGTTAAGCGACTTCTCAAGTATTTGAAAGCTACTACTAATCTTGGTCTGTGTTACAGAAAATCCAGAGAATACAAACTTGTAGGATACTATGATGCTGACTTTGCTGGAGACAAAATACAAACTTCTGGAAGCTGCCAATTTTTGGGAGAAAATATGATATCTTGGTCCAGCAAAACACAATCCACTATTGAACTATCAACTGCAAAAGCAGAATATATAGCTACGGCTGGATGTAGCACTCAAATGCTCTGGATGAAAAGTCAGCTTGAGGACTTTCAGATATTCGAGAGTAACATTCCTATCCTCTGCAATAACACTTCTCCCATTTGCTTATTTAAAAATCATATTTTACACTCTAGAGCTAAACATATAGAAATTAAACATCACTTCATTAGGGACTATATTCAGAAGGGAATTCTTTTATTAAAATTTATTGACACAGACCATCAATGGGTTGATTTTTTTCATAAAACCCCTTTCTGAATATAGGTTTAATTTCATTATGAGACATCTCATCATGGAATTATGCCCATAATGAACAGTTTAATTATGTATGTTTATCCCGCAAAGTATTATTTCTTTTGTGAAGATCTGATCAATTGTCCTTCATAAGTGAGAAGGATAAATGAATTAGAATCTATCAAGAAGATCTGAAAGATGAGTCAGCTCGAGATAGATGCATGCAGTTCACCAAATCAACATTTGTCAAACTTAATCACTAAGTCACTCTCTGAAAATGAACACGTGTTCAAATTCTGATAGAAGTGAAATGGTTGAGTTGATGCATTGAGGCACTGGTCACATCGGTAACTGTTCTCAAAATCTTCACATTATCTCCTGTGTCAGCAATCATTATGTTTCTTAATCATTACTCCCTCTGTTCCTTTTTAAGTATCATTTTAGCATAAAGCTCTTCAACTAAGATAGTGAATTGTTAGAGTTAATTTTTCTATTATACCCTCATTTATTTTCTCTTTTCTAATAAATTCATTCATACTCTCTCTCTCTCTCTCTCTCTCTCTCATTTATTGAGAAAGTAAGGATATAATTGACAAATTATAACATTAAACTATAAAAATGACACTTAAATAGAAACAAAAAAATTCTTCTAAAACGACACTTAAAAAGGAACAGAGGGAGTATTATTTTTTCATTAAATTTATTTAATTGCATGTTTTCAAAAAAAAATCTATATATACTCAACCTTTAACCATTTTTAAAACCATCGTTGCAAAAACCCTTATTTTGCATTCTTCTCTCTTTTGAAACCCTTATTTTCAAAGTCACTTCTTTCTTTTCTCAAAACCTACTTCTTGAGAGCAATGGCTTCATCACCATCCCAACAGCAACAGAAACAGCAACAACAGCCTCAACCCATATCCAATGAGGAAGTTTTCTTCGGCCCTCACATAACTCTTCTCACATCTTGCAACTGCTGAAAAGGATGCTTCTCCACCTTCTTTTGTTATTCAAACTCTAGAAGCTTTAAAGAAGGAAAATGAGGAGGTCAGAAAAAGACTGGACAAGTAAGATGAAACAAACCAAGAGCTCAAGGAGATGATGGGAAAACAAGAAGCTTCAACATCTAAGATCAAAGGGATGCTGGAAGCACTATTCTCAAGAATTGCTCCGCCTTCTTAAGATTTAGTTTTCTCAACGCGTTTTTTTGCAATGTTTTTTTAATTTTCTTTCCGTTTTCTCTATCTGCATCTTTGTTAGCTTCTTCTATTTTTGCTACATTTTCTTTTTGATTTATGACAAAAAAGGGGAGAACGTAAGATATTTTGAACATCATAGTTGCTGGTAGACTAAGTCTCAAACATTTTGATATCACCCTTGATTCTATTTTGTCTAAGTATAAAACAGGGAACATCTATGTTGGAAAGCAACTTATGCCACATGGATCTATCAGAATCTTCATTAAATTCTGAATGAATATTCTCAGGGAAGTACACTATCACTATATTCATATGAGTATCAAACTCAGGGGGGGATCTCTCTTTACAAAATATTTATGTTTTGTCATCATAAAAAGGGGCGATTGTTATAACATAGTTTGGTTCTACATCTTCTAAAAAGGTTTTGATGATAACAAATTCTATTGATGATAATTATGTTCTAACTAGGATAGATAAATATTTTATATTGTTATCTTCTAGTGTTAATGTGCACATATAAAGTTCTGGTTCTAAAAGAACAAGAAGAATAAATTGTGCTTCTGTTTGTAAGAAGAAGTTCTTATTGATAAGAAAGACACGCTAAAAGCAAACTTCTGATATCTATCCTTCTGGCTGCATTTCATACTTAGTTATGATGTGTTACACAATTCACAACTGGACATATTAAAAGTAACGGTTGGCTGCAGACAAGATCTGTATTTATGGAAAAGAGCACTTAATGCAAATCATCAACATTCCTTTTGTAAACTCTGTGACTCCCAACGGATCAAATCAATTTCCTATATAAAGGAACATCACCTTGAAGCTTCATGCGCAGAATCACACTCTCTTAAAACAACTCAAAAGCTCACTTCATATTTTCTTTAAAGTTTTTTTATTATTTTTTGTGTATAAATAGTGTATACATCACAGTTGTGATATAGCTTATAAGAAGCATTATTAACACATATTATTGCTGTAAACTGTTTGTACCTTGAGTAACCAAGTTGTGGTTAGATTTCAAGAAGACGTTGGTGTAACACCCCTTTTAATTTCCCCGCGAATTATATATTTAATCAGAGTTTTAACATAATGAAAGGGCATCACAATTTAAAAATTCAAAATAGTAGGTAAAACATCAAACAGTAGTCATGCATTTACTGAAGAACTTTATTAAACGATTCAACTAACAATTATGTTTTACACAGCGAAAATAACATAAAACCCGAAATAAATACAATTCATAGTTATTACAAACATAAACTCAAAAGAAACAAGTTTAATTCTTAAAATTCCAAAACGATCGTTCCCCAGTGTTACAACTACCAGAGCATGACACTGACACACAAACTATCTAAATAGTACAGCTCTATAATCCATCCTCACCAATTCCTGAGAAGTTAATCACTTCAATCTGAAATCATCAAAGTAAGGGTGAGATTTCATCAAGAATTAAAATTCATTATACATTTCTTTAACATAATAAAACAATCAATACATTATTCCACCCTCATTAGCATCATCAGAATACGATTCACAAATACAATTCACATTAAATCATTATGCATATAACAACAATCAATGCAATTATAACAATAGAAACCATCCTAACATGTTATAATTACATATGTAATATAGACTCAATGCATGTGGTACCAAACATGAACTAAATTCACACCCTGTTCCGCTTACACCATGGAAACAGAGCTAACAACGATTCGCCCATACACCACTGGGTCAAGAATCTAGCCTCACCACCACTATCCACTGGGTACGGGTATTGGCTCTGCAGGTCCAATTCCACACAATGGGAATTAACCATCACCAGAATGCATATGCATGCACATCAAAAGCATGCAACAATCCAAATACGGAATATGATCACACAGCATTATTCCACACATAGACAACAACAACACATGATAACAGCAAATCATGAACATATAACGTTAATTATAACACATGAAATTAACATACAGCAAGTATACGCAACGAATAATTCACGACTTATAACGAATTCTTGTTACGGAAGCCATATTAATCCTTCAAGATCTCAATTACTGGTTTTGAAAATGTCTTTAATAGATAGTACTCGTTCTAAGCTTTCCAACAATACCAATTATGTCTAAGTCGGAGTTAAGGTCGCGAAGATATGACCAAAACCGTTTTCAGAAAGTTCCATTCTATTCCAAACAGTATGCATCGATGCATAAGCCTATGCATGAATACATAAACAACATGTTTCGACACATGCATCGTATGCGTCGATGCATACAATTAAAATTTTGGCATTTTTCAGTTTTTGTTCAGTATGCATCGATGCATAACACATATGTGTCGATGCATAGCTTCAAATTTTGCCTTATGAGTCGATGCATGACTCTATGCATCGATGCATGCTTTTCCCACGCCTCTGGTTTTCAAAGATTTTCCTACTTGCATCGATCCATAGTCCCATGTGTCGACCCATACTGCTATTTTTCACCTAAAAACCAGTTTATTCTTCACTGTTTGCAATCCCAATCAATACCATTCACCACCAAACTCCATATTACACCAGAATAGAATTAATTCATGTATTTTCACATCCAATTGACCATAGAATTATGTTTTCTAATTAACCTACAATCATTCCACACAATTAATCGTTCTTATCAATTCCAATTGAATTATTACATCGGATCATAACGTTAGGGCACAACCTAGAATACTAATTCGAGATTCCTAACGGATTAAATTATTCTATTGATCATCAAAACCTATAAGGCATAATAATCTGATCAAATCACCCCTTACCTCGCGATGAATCTTCGAATTCTGACGATTTGACTTTTCCTCCTCTTTCTCTTCTCTTCTCCAAAGTACGTAGAATGAAATTCTAATTCCTCTTCTTACTTTCCTTTATTTATTCCTTTATATTATTCCAATTAAATAAAATAACATAATTAGAATAATTAGAGCCTTTTACTCTACACACCTCCCAATTCTACTTTACACCCCCAACCATCCATTATTTAATTAATTAATTAAATCCTTTAATTCAAAAATACCAATAATTAAACCTTTAATTAAATTAATAACTAAATTTATAATTATTTAATAGTTGAATTATTTGGGGTGTCACAACTCTCCCCTACTAAAAAGAGTTTTCGTCCTCGAAAACATACCTTAGACGAAAAGTTTGGGATACGAGTCTTTCATCTGACTCTCTAGTTCCCAAGTGACATTTCCACCTGCTGGTCCTCCCCAAGCTACTTTCACCAGCGCTATCTCTTTAACTCGCAACTGCTTCAACTTCCGATCCTCAATTCTCGCGGGTAATGCCTCAACAGTCAAATTATCTCGCACCTGTATATCATCTACCTGAATCTCAGGAGACGGATCAACAATGTACTTCCTCAACTGAGATACATGGAAGACATCATGTAAATTCGCAAGCGACGGCGGTAAAGCAATCTGATAAGCAACTCTTCCAACCCTCTTGGTAATCTGATACGGACCAATAAAGTGCGGAGTTAACTTCTTTGACTTCAAAGCTCGACCAATACCAGTCATCGGAGTAACTCGCATAAACATATGATCTCCTTCACTAAACCCGAGATCCTTCCTCCTCTTATCATGATAACTCTTCTGGCGACTCTGAGAAGCTCTCATCTTCTCCTGAAACATCTTAATCTTTTCTGAAGTCTGTTGGATAATCTCCAGTCCAATCACAACACTTTCTCCAGATTCATACCAACACAACGGTGTCTGACACCTCCTACCATACAATGCCTCAAACGGAGCCATAAGAATACTCGAATGAAAACTATTGTTGTAGGTAAACTCAATCAATGGTAAATAATAATCCCGAGCTCCACCTTTCTCCAACACACAAGCTCACAACAAATCCTCTAACGACTGAATCGTTCTCTCCGTCTGACCATCTGTCTGCGGATAATAAGCGGAACTCAACCTCAACAAAGCTTCTTGCAATCCCGTCCAGAACTTAGACGTAAACCTCGGATCTCTATCCGACATAATACTAGAAGGAATACCATGCAAACTTACAATCTTCTCAACATACAATTCTGCCAACCTCTCCATAGGATAATCCATTCTTATCGGAATAAAGTGAGCAGATTTCATCAACCGATCAACAATAACCCAAATAGAATCACAATTCTTTACTGTCCTCGGTAAACCAGACACAAAATCCATAGAAATGCCATCCCATTTCCACTGTGGAACAAACAAGGGTTCCATCAATCCTGACGGTTTCTGATGTTCAATCTTTGACTTCTGACAAACCAAACAAGCATAAACAAACTCAGCAATTTCCTTTTTCATTCCAGTCCACCAAAACAACTTTTTCAAGTCATGATACATCTTAGTAGCACCAAGATGAATACTCAATCCACTACGATGTCCTTCTTCCAAAATACTCTTCCGAAGTTCTGCAATATCCGGAACACATACCCTATCACCAAATCTCATAACACCGTTCTCACCAATTCGGAATTCACCTCCTTGACCTTGGTTAATCAACGTCAATTTATCCACCAAACCAACATCAGATTTTTGTCCAGTTCGAATTTCCTCAAGAATACAACTGATCAACTTCAACACTCCCAATTTAACGCTATCAGAAGTAGTCTCGCATACCAAACTCAAATCTCTGAATTTCTCAACTAAATCCAATTCATGCACCATCAACATAGACATATGCAAGGACTTCCTGCTCAATGCATCTGCAACAACGTTTGCCTTACCAGGATGGTAATTCAAACCAAAATCATAATCTTTCATAAATTCTAACCACCTCCTCTGCCTCATATTTAGCTTTTTCTGATCAAAGAGATATTTCAAACTCTTATGATCGCTGAATACCTCAAATCGAGAACCATACAAATAATGCCTCCACAATTTCAACACAAATACCACAGCTGCCAGCTCTAAATCATGAGTCGACTAATTCTTTTCATGAACTTTCAATTGTCTCGAAGCATAAGCCACAACCTGCTTATCTTGCATCAAAACACCACATAATCCCATCAATGACGCATCACAATACACAACAAAAGATTCTGCCAGATTCGGCAAAATCAGAATCGGAGCACTAGTCAATCTCTTCTTCAAATCTTGGAATCCTTTCTCACATTCAGAATCCCAAACATACAGTTGATCCTTTCTTGTCAACTTAGTCAACGACAAAGCTAACTTCGAAAATCCTTCAATGAACTTTCTGTAATAACCTGCAAGACCAAGAAAACTACGGATTTCAAAAGCATTCTTTGGCGCTTCCCACTTAGATACCGCTTCTACCTTCATAGGATCAACAACAATGCCATTCTTGGGAATCACATGACCAAGAAAACTTACTTCACTTAACCAGAACTCACACTTAGACAACTTCGCATAAGCTTCTTCTCTTTCAACAACTCCAATACAACTCTAAGGTGTTCTGCATGCTCTTCATCATTCTTTAAATAAATCAGAATATCATCAATAAAGACCACCACAAACTTATCAAGATACGAATGAAATATCCTGTTCATATACTCCATGAAAACACCAGGTGCATTAGTAACTCCAAACGGCATAACAGAATACTCATAATGTCCATACCTCGTTCTAAATGCAATTTTCTGAATATCTTCCGTCTTCACACGAATCTGATGATATCCACCTCTCAAATCAATCTTGCTGAATACACAAGCTCCAACTAATTGATCCATCAAATCATCAATCCTCGGCAATGGATACCGATTTTTGATTGTAACTTTGTTCAACTGCCTGTAATCAACACACAGTCTCATTGAACCCTCCTTCTTCTTAACCAACAACACCGGAGCACCCCACGGCGATACACTAGGACGAATAAACTTCTTCTCAAGCAATTCCTCTAACTGCTTCTTCAACTTAGATAATTCAGATGTCGACATGCGATAAAGCGCCATCGACACCGGACTAGTTCCAAGAATCAAATCTATAGTAAATTCCACTTCTTTCTCAGGTGGCAACTCACTAACATCTTCCGGAAACACTTCTGGAAATTCATTTACCATGGGAAATTCATCACTCTTAGCTTTTCCTTTCACCTCCGTCGAAGAATACAACATAAATACTACAGCACCATCATTAACAGCTAAATTCATCTGCTTAACTGACATAGTCACATCTTCGACACTAGCCTCTTCAGGAAAAATAACCGTCTTCGCAAAACAATTGATATGAACCTGGTTGAATTCCAACCAGTTCATTCCAAGGATGATATCAAGTTGTGCTAACGGTAGGCACACTAAATCCATACCGAAACCTCTACCAAAAATCACAATAGGACAATTCCTACAAACAAATGAAGTAGTCACTAAACCCGACGCAAGAGTGTCAATAACCATACTTCCATCCATATTAGAAATATCCAAGTCCAACCTTTTAGCACAATCCGAAACAATAAAGGAATGTGTCGCTCCAGTATCAATAATCGCAATCAAAGGTATACCATTAATAAAACATGTACCTTTAATCAACCGATCATCTGGCTTAGTCTCTGATCCAGACAAAGCGAACACTTTACCACCAGCTTGTTCTTTCTTTGGCTTAGTACACTGCGGACGAGTATGACCTTCTTCACCACAGTTGTAACAAGTTACCTTCCTTACTCTGCAATCGGTAGCTACATGACCAATTTTCCCATAGTTGTAGCACTTCCTCGTATCATTCTTGCATTCATTAGCTCGATGCCCCAATTCACCACACCTGTAGCACTTGATAGGAGCACTAGAATCTCCCCCACTAGGCTTCTTCCAACCACCGGATCTCTATTATTCTTATCATAAGGTTTCCCATGATCTATCTGTTGCTTTCCCTTCCGATCAACATACCCTCGAGCATTTGTCCGAGTATTAGCAAGATCCTCTTCTAGAATCCTATTACGCCTACCAAATCGAAACCTCCGATGCTACCGATACTTGATACCGCTGATCTCATCACGAAGACCATTCTCAAACTTGATACATTTGGAAAATTCTCCATCTGCATCGTTGTTGTAATGAGCATAGTACTTCGTCAACTCAGTAAATTTTTGTTAGTGTTTTAAGTTGGCATTATGTTTGGTAAAACTAGGCTTTAGCAATGTCATGATGGATGTCATGACATTCAGAGATTGAAGATAAATCCCACCGCTAAGGATGTTAAAAGACATTTCGAATCGGAAGCTAAAGTCGTCTGAAAATTCGAAAATCGATGTTATAACAGATGTTATGACATTCTGTGACATTCTGCTCAGAATCTGCTTGTTCTGAGATTTTTCGTGAAGTTTGTTGAGCTAAATATTGTTTTTCCATTATTAGAAAGCATGCTCACGTGGTCGCTAGGTTAAACTTAATTAAACCTAAATTGGTTGTTGGAAAGACCATGTTTTTAGGAGTAAATTATGAACCCTAGCTATCTTTATGGAAGCCCAAAGAAGTTTCGTGCGCTTCTATAAAAGGAAAAGAACCTTACAACTGTGTCGCCTTTAAATGTATTGAAGAGATAGCTTTTGTTTGTGTACCGTTAGGATTTGTAATTGGTATTGTGTAATTCTAGTTTCTCTTGTGAGCCAAGCAACTATCAATTGATAAGTGCATTGGACTAGGATTTGTAAGGGTAGTTTATCACTCAAAGCTTTAAAGCACGAGTGTTTGTCTCTTGATTGAAGCTTTGAAGCAAGATCAAGATATTTTATTGAAGTGTGTCTTCACAATTCAATTAGTCAATAGGTTGATATCATCGCGGTGATTGAGGGGAGTGAGTAGGAACTCATATCTAAGTAGGACTTAGGTAAAAGGGTCATTGGGTAGTGATTAAGTGAGAAGGTCAACCGGTGTGTTGGTAGGGTCTTCGAATTGATCGCTAATAGTGAACTTTCTCCCTGCTTGGTAGCCCCGGATGTAGGTTTGTTGAACCGAACGGGTGAACAACTTATTGTGTTATTTATCTTCAGATTTCGTGTGAATTGCTAACACGTGTCGAATCGTGTCATAACATTCTCTATGACATCAAGTATCTGCCGCCAATTTCAATTGGCATCGGGCACCGCCTTGTTATTTCGGTGAGATCTAGGATAATAGTTTCGCGTGGATAAAGAAGGAGGATTTGGAGGAAGACCACCTATTCGGATGGGTCTAATTATGATTACTGGAAGCCTCGTATGGTTGCCTTCTTAAGGTCAGTGGACATTAAAGCTTGGAGAGCTGATAAAGGATGGAAACATCCCACCAAGCTTGAGAAAGATGGCACTACTGTCTTGAAACCTGAGGAGGAATGGAGCAAAGAGGAAGAAGAGCTAGCTCTTGGGAACTCTAAAGCATTGAATGCTCTGTTCAATGGTATTGACAGAATATCTTCGATCGGTTCATCGGTGTGGTGCCAAGGATGTTTGGGACACTCTAACTACTCATGAGGAACATCCAAGGTGAAGATGTCAAGACTTCAGATGCTCACTACCAAATTTGAGAATTTGAAGATGAAGGAAGATGAGAATATTCATGAATTTCACATGAATATTTTGGAAATTGCCAATGCCTCAGGAGCACTTGGTGAAAAGATGTCCAAGAGAAGTCGGTGAGAAAGATTCTCGATCCTTGCCTAAAGAGATTTGCAATGAAAGTCACCGCAATAGAAGAGGCTCAAGACATCGCACCTTGAAGGTTGAAGAACTTATTGGATCCCTTATGACTTTTGAGATGGGAATCATGAAGCTGACAAGAAAAACAAAGCATAGCACTTGTATCCAACATCAAGAAGGATGCAAGGTGGAAGATGAAGAGAAGATATCCGGCTATTGCCATGTTTGGAAGACAGTTCAACAAACTGATCAGGAGGATTGATCCAAAGTCAAGGTCAAATGTCAAGGACATTCCATCTGACATTAGCAGATCTTATGACTCAAGATCCAAGTCGAGGAAAAAGGAAGTCAAGGCGAGAAAGTCCAATGTCATGAATGTGAAGGATATGGTCATGTTAGGGCTGAATGTCCCACCTTTTTAAAGAAACAAAGGAAAGGGATGACAGTCACTTGGTCTGATAGTGAGTCAGGAAGTGAATCTGAGGAAGAAGCAGCTAAGCTTGTCACTGCACCTTCTGGAAGATGTAATTCAGAAAATGACTCTAGTGATGAGGAAGTGACCTTTGAAGAACTTGCTGATACTTACAAGAAACTGTGTATCAGAAGTGGTGAAGTATGTCAGCAGAATGAAAAACAGAAAAAGCTGATTGAGAAGTTGGAGGCAGACAATGTGAAGCTGGAAGCTGAGAAGAAGGAGAATGCAATCACTATAAGTCATCTCAACAGTGAAATTGTAGTGTTAAATTCCAAGCTTGATCAGATGACTAAATCTGTCAAAATGCTGACCATTGGAACTGATAAGTTAGAAGAAATTCTTCAGCTTGGACAAAATCGGAAATAAGCATGGTCTAGGATATGTGGGAAAAGGAACTTAATGACAAGAAAAGAAGAGGCATGAGAAACCAATGTCAAAGCAGATGTCACAACATTGGGGTCAACAACATGATCGAGAAACATGAAGAAGAAGTTTCAAAGATGGAGATGTCATCATTGTGGAAGGTTTGGACACATAAACCCTTCGCTATAGGCTTCATGGATATCCTAATCGACTCCCTATGTTCAACCTAAGAATATCAAGGTACCCTATACTCAAAAGTGGAAGAAGAAGAGACATTGATTGCTCACACTTCTCTTAGAGTGTCCGCCAAGGAAGATTGGTACTTTGACGGGTGTTCCAAGCATATGGAATAAAAACCCATCGAATAATGTCAAACCCCATTCTACCAGCTTTGTTACTTTTGGAGATGGAGCTAAAGGAGAAATCAAAGGGTTGGAAACTTGACCGCTCTGGGTTCCAAATCTAAATGTAGTGTTCTTTGGTAAAAGGCTTTGCTAACCTCATAAGCATAAGTCACTATGTGATATGGGATTCAAAGTTCACTTCACCAGTCCGAATGTCTTGTAATCAATGATAAACAAGAAGTAGTTATGAGAGGAATCGATCAAAGGAAAACTACATGTGGGAATCTAAGAACACCAACCTCTCTTCGTACTCTCTGCATAAGGATGAAAAGGAGGTAAAACTATGGCATCAAAAACTTGGACATTTGCATCTCGTAGGATGAAAAATCATCACTATGGAGGTCGAGGGATACCAAAACTCCATATTGATGAAGGAAGAGTCTGGTGAATGTCAAGTTGGAAAGCAAACCGAATGTCACACCCAATGTCTGACATCCGACCACTTCTAGAGTCCGGAGTCGCTTCATATGGATTTGATGGGGCCTATGCAGTTGAGAGTCTTGGTGGAAAAGATATGCCTATGTTGTTGTGGATGACTTCTCCGGTTTACATGGATAAATTTCATCAAAGAAAATCGATGTGATTGATGTCTTTAAAGAGTTATGCAAAAGACTTCAAAGAGAGAAGGAAAGTTGTATTAATAATAAGTGACCATGGAAAGGAATTTGAGAACAGCAAGTTTGATGAATTTTCCTCGTAGGGATAAATCATGAGTTTTCTTCTCTATAACACCTCAACAAAATGGAGTTGTAGAAAGAAAGAATAGGACTATACAGGAATCTGCCAGAGCAATGATTCATGCTAAGAAACTTCCTATTCACTTTTGGGCTGAAGCTATGAATACAGCTTGCTATGTTCACAACAGGGTTACCTTAAGAAAGGGAACTTCTTCCACTCTATATGAATTATGGAAGGGAATAAAACCAACTGTGAAATACTTCCATGTGTTTGGTAGCAAATGCTACATTCTGACAGATCGTGATCAAAGAAGAAAAATGGACTCTAAAAGTGATGAAGGCATTTTTCTAGGATACTCCACTAACAGCAGAGCATATAGGGTATTCAACTCTAGAACCCAAGTTATGATGGAGTCTATTAATGTCATTGTTGATGATCATCATCAGGAACACAATGTCTCATATGATGTTGAGACATGGTTTGAGACATCACCTCCAACACCTGACAAGGAAGATGTACCAATTCCTACTCCACCAAATTCAACCGAGGAAGCAAACAAAGATCCTTCCATCGAATTCGAAAAGATCATCCAAAGGATCTCATCATTGGAGATCCAACCAAGGGTGTTGTTACAAGGTCCAGAAACTGCAAATTCTTGCTTCGTGTCAAAGATAGAGCCAAAAATTTTAAAGAAGCTCTATGTGATGAATTTTGATTGAGCAATGCAAGATGAATTGAACCGCTTCAAGCAACATGAAGTATGGGAATTAGTTCCTAGACCGAAGGAACAAATATCATTGGTACAAAGTGGATCTACAAGAACAAGTCCGATGCGTAGGAATTGTCACCGTGAATAAAGCAAGACTTGTTGCTCGTGGTTACACTCAGGTTGAGGGATTGACTTTGATGAGACCTTTGCACGTGGCTAGGCCGGAATCTATCAGCTTCTACTAGGATTGCTTGCATTCGAAATTTAAATTATTTAGATGGATGTGAAAAGTGCCTTCCTAAATGGCTACTTGAATGAGGAAGTATATGTAGAAACCTAAAGGATTTGTGGATCCAAGTCATCCTGATCATGTCTACAAATTAAGGAAAGTCCTATATGGACTAAAGCAAGCTCCTAGGGCCTGGTATGAACGGCTGACCAAGTTCCTTACAGACAAAGGCTACAGAAAAGGAGGCTTGGATAAAACTCTCTTTGTCAAGAATGAAGGAGACAAGATAATGGTTGCTCAAATTTATGTGGATGACATAGTCTTTGGTGGAATGTCAGACTCAATGGTGAAACATTTTGCCAATCAAATGCAAGCTGAGTTTGAAATGAGTCTTATGGGAGAGTTGACCTACTTCCTTGGTCTGCAAGTCACTCAGATGGAAGACTCAACATTCCTTTCACAGAGCAAATATGCAAGGAATATTGTCAAAAAGTTTGGAATGGAGAATGCCAGCCATAAAAGGACTCCTGCTCCCACACATGTGAAGTTGTCCAAGGACACAAATGGTGAAAAGGTAGACCAAAGTTTGTATAGAAGCATGATAGGAAGCTTGTTGTATCTAACAGCCAGCAGACCTGACATTGCATTTGCTGTTGGGGTATGTGCAAGATACCAAGCTGAACCTAAAGTGAGTCACATTAACCAAGTGAAAAGAATTCTGAAGTATGTGAGTGGAACCTGTAGCTATGGTATCCTGTATTCTCATGGATGTGAACCCATTCTGTCTGGTTATTGTGATGCTGACTGGGCTGGTAGTGCTGATGACAGAAAAAGTACCTCTGGAGGATGCTTCTTCTTGGGAAACAATCTTGTTTCTTGGTTCAGCAAGAAGCAAAACTGTGTGTCCTTGTCCACAAGTGAATACATAGCACTAGTAGCGCTTGTTCTCAAATGGTCCGGATGAAGCAGATCTTTGTCGAGTACAATGTCACACAGATGTCATGACATTGTCTTGTGACAATTTAAGTGCTATTAATATTTCAAAGAATCCTATACAACACAGTGGGACTAAGCACATTGACATAAGACATCACTTCATCGAGATCTTGTGGAGGAGAAAGTGATTAAAGCGACCATGTAGTCACCGAATTGCAATGGTGACATTTTTACTAAAGCTCTTAATGCTAGTCAATTTGAAAATTTAAGGAAAACGGGCATTTGTCAATATGAGGAATTGTAGCAATTAAAATTGCTTACAAAGAGGAGAAGAAACCGTATTTCAAATAAATATGAATGGGTCATTTCTTTATTTCTCTCTTAGTTTTAAAGGTTTCAAGAATATCAAGAGACACCTCCATATAATAACCTCTCTTATTGAAAGTATCATTTCCTCTCCACCCACAAGATACTTTCAAATTCTCATCAATTCCTCAATATATCCCAAAATATGTCTTCTTCATCCTCTTCTTCCCAAGACTCATTGTTCATCTCCCACCATGGTGAGATTAGGCATTTTTGAAGCCATGGATATTGAACTGTGAAGATCTCCTCGTTCAATGGCAACGACTCTCGTAATCAGCACGGAATGATCAAGGTTCATCGCTCATGGTAAGACTCGCCTCTTCTTCCCCGAGATAAGAAATAGGAAGGTACCAAGTATGTAGAAGAAGCCATTGCTAGGATAGTCACCGAATCCTAGACGAACATCACTGCTTCGGAATTTCTTCCTTAATCAAAGACCGCTAGCCCTAGTTTAGCGGATGATCCGATGTCACAAAGAATGTCATGACATCGATGATCACGCCGTGCAACTCATGTGGACCCTGATTCTTCTAATTTCCCTGTCAAAGCAAAGGGAGGTATTTCTGGTTCTCAAGATGAGCAAATAACCAGAACTGGAACTTCCTCAAAGAAGTATAGAGCTAAATTTGCTGGTTGTTCAAAATGCAAAGGACACCAATGGCCAAGAAAGGAAAGCTCTGAACCGCAAAGCCCAAGCTTCGATAAGGTGATGATGTCTTTCACGACAATGAAGATATCTCTTCAGCAGAGGAGAGCAACTAATTAAGTTGCTGTGTTGCTTCCATTTTGATTTGTCAATTTTCTGTCAATTGTTTTCTGTTTTCTATTCTGTTTCTTGTATTTTCCCATTTGTGCTTCTTTTGGATGATTGTAAACATTGTACTGACAGATGTGTATCCCTGTATACCAATGCTGGTACTTAATTATTTGCTGGTATATTTGTTTTTGGTACTGTTTGATTAAAAGTTTGGGGAACTTGTATGGTTTCCTTTGGCCCTTTGTGGCTAAAAAGGGGGAGAAGAAATATTGTGGGAAGTATTAATGGCCTGTATGAGGATTGGGGATTGTATGGCCTAAAATTTTATGGCCTGTTTTAAATTGTGGGACTTTTGTATGGGTAGAATTTATCTTCTCTAAGTTCTAGTTACTTAAAGCTTAGGAAAGCTTAGGAAAACTTAGAACTAGGTTGTTAGTCTTCTGCTGCATTTTGTACTCTGATAGGTCTAGTAGTTTTAGCCAAAATGTGCCAAAGGGGGAGTTTGTTAGTGTTTTAAGTTGGCATTATGTTTGGTAAAACTAGGCTTTAGCAATGTCATGATGGATGTCATGACATTCGAGATGAAGATAAATCCTACCGCTAAGGATGTTAAAAGACATTTCACGGAAGTTAAAGTGTGGAAATTCTGAAAACAGTCGATGTTATAACAGATGTTATGACATTCGATGTGACATTCTGCAGTCTGTTTGTTCTGAGATTTTTCGGGAAGTTTGTTGAGTGCTAAATATTGTTTTTCTGTTATTAGAAAGCATGCTCACGTGGCTGCTAGGTTAAACTTAATTAAACCTAAATTGGTTGTTGGAAAGACCATGTTTTTAGGAGTAAATTAAGTGAACCCTAGCTATCTTTATGGAAGCCCAAAACTGAAGTTTCAGGACTGCTTCTATAAAAGGAAAAGAATCCTTACAACTGTGTTGCGCCCTTTAAATGTATTGAAGAGATAGCAGCTTTTGTTTGTGTACTGTTAGGATTTGTAACAATTGGTATTGTGTAATTCTAGTTTCTCTTGTGAGCCAAGCAACTATCAATTGATAAGTGCATTGGACTAGGATTTGCTGTAAGGGTAGTTTATCACTCAAAGCTTTAAAGCACGAGTGTTTGTCTCTTGATTGAAGCTTTGAAGCAAGATCAAGATATTTTATTGAAGTGTGTCTTCACAATTCAATTAGTCAATAGGTTGATATCACTGCGATGATTGAGGGGGAGTGAGTAGGAACTCATATCTAAGTAGGACTTAGGTAAAAGGGTCATTGGGTAGTGATTAAGTGAGAAGGCTGTCAACTGGTGTGTTGGTTGTAGGGTCTTGAATTGATCGCTAATAGTGAACTTTCTCCCTGGCTTGGTAGCCCCCAGATGTAGGTTTGTTGAACCGAACTGGGTGAACAACTTATTGTGTTATTTACTGCTTTCTGTATTTACTATGTGAATTGCTAACACAGTGTCAGATACTGTGTCATAACATTCTCTGTGACATCAAGTATCTGCTGCCAGGAATTTCAATTTTGAAGCATACTCACTCACGGTCTTATTGCCCTGCTTGAGCTCCAAAAACTCAATCTCCTTCTTGCCTCGAATATCTTCAAGAAAGTATCTCCTTAGAAAAGCTCTCCTAAACACAGCCCAATTCAGTGCAATACCATCTTGTTCCATTTTAGTCCTGGTAGCAATCCACCAGTCATCAGCTTCCTCTGCCAGCATGTGAGTACCATACCTCACCTTCAGCTCTTCCACACAGTCAATCACTCAGAAGATCCTTTCGATCTCCTTCAACCATCTCTGAGCACCTTCGGGATCATGAGTGCCTTTGAACAATGGAGGATTATTCCTCTTAAAATTCCCCAGTTGTGTATCAGCACCAATGCCAGCTCCCAGCTGATTCCCTCAAAGCACACCAGCTAGCATTCCCAAATCTTCAGTGATAGCAGCATCGTCTCTTTCGTTACCTCTTCTGGCCATTGTTTTGTAACATTACAAAACAATCACATTAGAACACAAGTATCGACAGTGTTGCCTTGCACTAATCACATACAAAAGGGATAACGACACTAAGACACGACCGACTATGCTCTGATACCACTATTATAACACCCCTTCTAATTTCCCCGTGAATTATATATTTAATCAGAGTTTTAACATAATGAAAGGGCGTCACAATTTAAAAATTCAAAATAGTAAATAAAACATCAAACAATAGTCATGCATTTACTGAAGAACTTTATTAAACGATTCAACCAACAATTATGTTTTACACAGCGGAAATAACATAAAACCCGGAATAAACACAATTCATAGTTATTCCAAACATAAACTCAAAAGAAACAAGTTTAATTCTTAAAATTCCAAAACGATCGTTCCCCAGTGTTATAACTACCAGAGCATGACACTGACACGCGGACTATCTAAATAGCATAGCTCTATAAGCCATCCTCACCAATTCCTGAGTAGCTAATCACTTCAATCTGAAATCATCAAAGTAAGGGTGAGATTTCATCAAGAATTAAAATGCATTATACGTTTCTTTAAAACAATAAAACAATCAATACATTATTCCACCCTCATTAGCATCATCAGAATACGATTCACAAATACAATTCACATTAAATCATTATGCATATAACAACAATCAATGCAATTATAACACTGGAAACCAGCCTAACATGTTATAATTACATATGCAATTCAGACTCAATGCATGTGGTACCAAATGTGAACTAAATTCACACCCTGTTCCATTTACACCATGGAAACAGAGCTAACAACGATTCACCCATACACCACTGGGTCAAGAATCCAGCCTCACCACCAATATCCACTGGGTACGGGTATTGGCTCTGCAGGTCCAATTCCACACAATGGGAATTAACCATCACCGGAATGCATATGCATGCAACAATCCAAATACGGAATATGATCACACAACATTATTCCACACATAGCCAACAATAACACATGATAACAACAAATCATGAACATATAACGTTAATTACAACACATGGAATTAGCATACAACAAGTATACGCAACGAATAATTCACGAAAATGTATTTAATAGATAGTACTCATTCTAAGCTTTCCAACGATACCAACTATGCCTAAATCGGAGTTACGGTCGCGAAGATATGACCAAAACCGTTTTCAGAAAGTTCCATTCTGTTCCAGCACAGTATACATCGATGCATAAGCCTATGCATCAATACATAAACAGCATGTGTCGACACATGCATCGTATGCGTCGATGCATACAATTAAAATTTTGGCATTTTTCAATTTTTGTTCAGTATGCATCGATGCATAACACGTATGTGTCGATGCATAGCTTCAAATTTTGCCTTATGATTCCATGCATGACTCTATGCATCGATGCATGATTTTCCCACGCCTCTGGTTTTCAAAGATTTTCCTACTTGCATCGATTCATAGTCCCGTGTGTCGACCCATACTGCTATTTTTCACCTAAAAACCAATTTATTCTTCACTGTTTGCAATCCCAATCAATACCATTCACCACCAAACTCCATCTTACACCAGAACAGAATTAATTCATGTGTTTTCACATCCAATTGACCACAGAATTATGTTTTCTAATTAACCTACAATCATTCCACACAATTAATCGTTCTTATCAATTCCAATTGAATTATTACGTCGAATCATAACGTTAGGGCACAACCTAGAATCCTAATTCGAGATTCCTAACGGATTAAATTATTCTATTGATCATCAAAACCTATAAGGCATAATAGTCTGATCAAATCACCCCTTACCTCGCGATGAATATTCGAATTCTGACGATTTGGCTTTTTCTCCTCTTTCTCTTCTCTTCTCCAAAGTACGTAGAATGAAATTCTAATTCCTCTTCTGAGTTTCCTTTATTTATTCCTTTATATTATTCCAATTAAATAAAATAACATAATTAGAATAATTAGAGCCTTTTACTCTGCACACCTCCCAATTCTACTTTACACCCCTAACCATCCATTAATTAATTAATTAATTAAATCCTTTAATTCAAAATAACCAATAATTAAACCTTTAATTAAATTAATAATTAAATTTCTAATTATTTAATAGTTGAATTATTTGGGGTGTCACAGTTGGCAGATGTCATCATGGTTGTAATCAAAGATTTGATTAGTGGATTAAGACCTCGTTGAGAGAGGAAAATCACCTTGACGGGTGGACTGGAGTAGTTTGAGTTTAAATGAACCAGAATAAAAATAACTTTATCAAATTGTTTTAATTTCAAAACCCCATTCAACCCCTTTCTTGTGTATTTCACCTTCACAAAGCAATAGTCAGAAATAGCTCGATCAATATAATCCACAAAGTAATATCATGCAATATATGAACATAGCAGACACGTCCTCATAACAATCAGAACACCTGCATAAAGGTACATATCCATACAAAATAACATAATGTATGTTTCTTGTGTCATGAGAAAACACAAAGCCAAATGCGTCTAAAGCGCAAACAAAACCAGATGCGAAGTGGTATGTTAGTGTACCAAGATTAGGTAACTAACCAAAATATCCTCAATTTACCTTGGACAAGTCAACAAACACGTCAAAAATAACAAGGAGGCGGGAAAATAGTTACATACTCACATAACAAGACAAAATATGATCCAAATGCGAAGAAATGGGATATGAACATGTATAGAAACATAAGAATGGAAAATCGGGAAGTCAGGCACACATAATAAAAAATACCCCATAAACGATATCGAGATCGAGCTAAATTCATCACAATAGTCCTCAAATGAAATGCTAAATATAACTAGCAATCAAAAGAAATTGGAAACCAAAAATCTACACTAAAATGGCCTAAGACGTATTTTTCACAAAAAATCAGGCACGCAGTGTGACTTCCAAATATGGGATAACATATACATATTCTAAATCTATCCTAAACATCTCTAAAGTAGAGGAAAAGATTGCAAATTAATCATGCAAGAGTAACCTAGAAGAATTATACAAGTATCAAACTAGTTCCTAAGAATTGTACCGCTAAGGATTAGCTTTTATATCTCTACTTACAACACTAAGACAAATTCATATCTAAATACAATTAAATTGTGAGAAATATCCTAAAATTGCTAAGAAACATAAGGTATCATACTCCAATAATTAGTCAATTCAAATGACAAAGGAGAAATATGCCTTTAAACAATACAACATAATCGAAACTTGGAAGTTAAGTAACTATTTCATTAAATTAGATATGGAAATCTATAAGTCAGTAGCTAAATCATTTTCAATGATCTCAAACAAAATGTACAAGAAAGATCATGATTGAAACAAAATTATGCAAAACTAGGTCAAAACGCTCAATCGTTGATTTAAGGGTCAACTATCATAGTACACTAATCATATAACTCAATTATAGATTCTAAATTAAGGTAACCACTACCCATACACACTTTAATTTGTATTATTATATTAAAATAAATATCTATCGATTTTTAAAAATACATCGATGTTAAACCATTACATTTGTAACATAAGTGTTCCTTTATTTAATAATTCAACAAAAGTTTCTTAAAAAAATTAAATATTCTTAACAACTTAAAATAATATTATATTTTACACTTCATATATTTATTCTTTATTAGAAATGAGGGTAACGAGTTTGGGTATTTACATACCGGAGGGCGCGAATGAAGTGCTAATATTGTTACCCAAATGGATATTGTTGTAGTAATTTTTGCCCCTAAGATTCACTCATACTTCATACCATTGCATTACACAAAGATCAATTGGTCTCTCTCTCTCTCTCTCTCTCTCTCTCTCTCTTACCTTTGGGTTTGCCTTTGGGAGATCACCAAACACCATTGAATGTATCTGATGATTGATGTTTGACTAATAATAATGTGAGTATACTTCACTCTCTGAATGTTGTAGGTGAATGGTGCATAAGTCTCTTATTCAAGGAGTCAATAGGTTCATGTGTTTATTTCCATTCCTTCTCTCCTCAATTCTCAAGAATTTTTGAAAGTATTGTATCCCATTGAAGACTTCTCTTATCATCTACCATGGCCTCTCATCTTGAGTATATGCTTTATATTTGAAAGAGATCATCAAATTCAAAGAATTCACCATTCTATGGCCATCTACCTTGAATTAGGGTTTTGGACTTCTGAAGACCATATCTTGGTATTTGTGTGAAGTTTGTGGATGATTTCAAAGTTATTTGATTATTAATAGGACTTCTAATATAAATATGATTGGATCCAAGGAGTTTGATTGATGAGAAGATTATTTCAGAAGTCTATGATTGCCCACTCTCTCTATTGATGCTTCATTCATCTTGTATGACTTCAAAGGACCATAAATTGACCATCCCTTGTCTCATTGAGCTCATTTTTCTTTCACAATGAATCTAAGGATGTCTAATACGACTTAGCTCAATTGGTAAGAAGATAAAATGCTTGGAAATTCGCCTATGAAGTCAAAAGATTATAAGTCCTTGATGAATTTCTCAATTATTGGTCAATCAACTTCAAGAGATCATATCTTGATCATCAATTATCACCTTAAGGTCATTATTTTTACATAATAATTTTGAAGACATGAACTCTATCTCCATACAAGTTTTGAAGATTGAAAGTGTTTGGAGGTTGCTTGAAAAAGTCAAAAGATTATAGGTCATTTCACAATTTTTCATCAACTTCACAAGGCCATAACTTGCTCAATTTTTGGATTTTTCGGTTGGTTCTTTTTTCAAAATGCTCTTTGAGAGATCTAATTCATTTCATCTTTGAAAATCAAGAGCAAATTTTGAATGGAAGGCTATGTTTGGATTGAAAACATTATAGGTCATTTTTTGCCAAACTTAGAAATTTTTCTAAATGTGAAAAAGTTTGTGTGTTTTTGGTGATTTCAAATGATCATAAATTTTAGCTCAAGATGCCAAACGCTACCTTCCCAAGTGCATTGTAAAGTTTATAATCTCAGCTTTCTAAAGAGTCCAAGATTGTATCATAAAGGTCCTTGAGTGAGGAGAACCATGGTTGTAAAGAGGGTGCCTTGAAACTGAAGTTTCCATTGAAGTCAGATTTTGTTTTCAATAATGTGGCTTCTAACGATCAAATTTATGGGCGTTTTTTACTTAAAAATGTTTCATACTTCATACCATTGCATTACACAAAGATCAATTGGTCTCTCTCTCTCTCTCTCTTACCCTTGGCTCTGCCTTTGGGAGATCACCAAACACCATTGAATGTATGTGATGATTGATGTTTGACTAACAATAATGTGAGTATACTTCACTCTCTGAATGTTGTAGGTGAATGGTACACAAGTCTCTTATTCAAGGAGTCAATAGGTTCATGTGTTTATTTCAATGCCTTCTCTCCTCAATTCTTAAGAATTTTTGAAAGTATTGTCTCCCATTAAATACTTCTCTTATCATATACCATGGCCTCTCATATTGATTATATGCTTCATGTTTGAAATAGATCATCAAATTCAAAGAATTCACCATTTTATGGCCATCTACCTTGAATTAGGGTTTTGGACTTCTAAAGACCATATCTTGGTATTTGTGTGAAGTTTGTGGATGATTTCAAAGTCATTTGATTCTTAAGAGGACTTATAATATAAATATTCTTGGATCCAAGGAGTTTGATTGATGAAAAGATTTTAATAGAAGTCTATGATTACCCACTCTCTATTGATGCTTTATTCATCTTGTATGACTTTAAAGGATCATAACTTGGTCATACCTTGTATCCTTAAGCTAAATTTTCTTTCACAATGAACCTAAGGATTTCTAATACAACTTAGTTCAATTGGTAAGAAGAGAAAATGCTTGGAAATTTGCCTATGAAGTCAAAAGATTACAAGTCCTTGATGAATTTCTCAATTGTTGGTCAATCAACTTCAAGAGATCATATCTTGATCATGACTTATCACCTTGAGGTCATTCTTTTTTCATAACAATATTGAAGACATGAACTCTATCTCCATGCAAGTTTTGAAGATTGAAAGTGTTTGGAGGTTGCTTGAAAAAGTCAAAAGATTATAGGTCATTTCACAAATTTTCATCAACTTCACAAGGCCATAACTTGCTCAATTTTTGGTGTTTTTAGTTGGTTCTTTTTGAAAAATGGTCTTTGAGATATCTACTTCATTTCATATTTGAAAATCAAGAGGAAATTTTGAATAGAAGGCCATTTTTGGATTGAAAAAATTATAGGTCATTTTTTGCCAAACTTAGAAATATTTCTAAGTGTGAAAAAGTCAATGTGTTTTTGGTGATTTCAAATGATCATAACTTTTAGCTCAAGATGCAAAATGCTACCTTTCCAAGTGCATTGTAAAGTTTGTAATCTCATCTTTCTAAAGAGTCCAAGATTGTATCATAAAGGTCCTTGAGTGAGGAGAACCATGGTTGTAAAGAGGGTGCCTTAAAACTGAAGTTTCCATCGAAGTTAGATTTTGTTTTCAATAATGTGGCTTCTAATGATCAAATTGATGCGCGTTTTTGACTTAAACATGATTAATAAAGTTGCCAAGCTTGATTAGAGGGATAAAACACACAATTTGGCTGAGTTTTGACAAGTTGCAAGTCACACTTTGCTCATGATGCATGTGTGCATGATTTAGCTCCAAATTGTATCATACACCCTCTCTTTTAATCCCATTCACTTCTCCTATAAATAAGCAGGTCATTCCACTCATTTCCTCAAGCTTTGATAGTCAAAAAACCTCTGCCAAACTTCCTCCATAAAATTTTTTCTGCAACTTCGAATTCGTGTTTAAACCACTTCTAGTTTGAAATTAAACATTCATTCATCTTCCTTGAACCTCACTGAAGCTAACAGAACAAGAATCGTGCCTTGAAGCTTCTTGAATCTTGCTATCCAAGTCCAGTTTTAGAGCTCTGAATATTGAACTTTGTTCAAGTAGGAATCTCCATCAAACCTTGTAAAGTAAAGCATCATTGTACTCTCATCATCTCCCTGATCCTTGTGATCTTCGCCATTTTTGTTTTCATTGAGAATTGAACTTGCAATTTCAAAAATAAAAGCTCGTTATTATTCTTTTTTTTCTTAAAATTCTCTCTGCTTAGTATAAATAAATTTTTCGCGAGGGTAAGGTTAGGATCATTTTGAGAAGACGATTCTGATGATACTGGTTTGAGCTTCAAACAATTTAATTTGAAGAATCTCATAAAATCCCAATTCGCAGGTGGCTAGAGGTTGAAGACGACCTACGTGTCGTTCTTCAACCAATGATCATTGGCCAAATGTTTTAATCTGATTGGTTTGACATTTCGTTGTTATAAACACGCGCATTGACTATGGCCTACCGTGTTCTTACACATATGGATAGTTCAGATTGCCAGCGCGTTTAAAATGAAATCACATCCAATGTCCCTCATTTTTCTTCGTTTATATTTTATTTTATTTTTAATAGGTTGATCCGGTGTGAATTTCCATAAGGTCCGTAACATGCACTGCGTGTCAGATCCATCAGATCTGCTTACTAACGCGTTTTGACATTGATTAAATAGTCCAGATTTTTTTGGTTTTTATTTTATTTTTTGATTTTTATATTTTAAATGTTTTAAACTTCAAAAAATCATATAAAATTCATTTCTGACTCTGAAAAAATTCACAAAAATATTTTGAAATATTATCTTTCTGAATTTTATTTTTTCATAATTTTATTTTCAGATTTGATATATTTTATGATTTTTCCCTTTTATTTGATGTTTTTAATTGTTTTAAAATACTTTTTTGAAATTTTAGAATTATGAAAAAATTATGGAAGGATCCAATGGTCATTTGACAAATATTGGTGACCTCATTTTATTTTTATTTTTATTTTTGATTTTACTATATTTTGCCATTTTTTTATTTATTTCACCTTTTATTTTATTTTCTAAAAATATTTTCTAACTTTAAAAAATTCTCAAAAAATTTGTCAACACTTGTTGATCTCTATTTGACTTTGGATAATTTTCTTGGAATTTTACTTTGATGAAAAAAATTTATTTATGTATTTCGTCAATAAAGTTCAATTAAATAACCTATTTTCAAAATTACTTTTAATCCTTTTATTTGATTTTTTTTCATTTTTATCTTGCTGACCTTTTGAATTTATTTTTGAGTCACAAATTTCCCCAACATCAATGAAATTTGGGTGTTGATGGGTCTCTTGACCAAATCCACCAAGAAAGTTGATTGATTTTGACGAAGTTAGACCAAAATAAATTCATCTGATGCAAAAAGATAAAAATTGAAAATCATTTCTTCTTCTTCATCTTATTTTTTCTTTTGTCCCGACTCGGAGAAAGTGATCAATTGGTGGCATGAACTTTAATGTTCTAACATAAGCCCCAAAAGATTACTTGAGCTTTGATCTTGGTTCAACATGTGTGGCGCTTGTCGTGTGGTCGCATTGATTTCTAATCAAGCTTCTAGCAAGTTCCCATTAACCTTGTCCATTTGAAATTCTCAATCATCTTTGATCAAGTGATGTGATAATTTCAAAAATCGGTGATATACTTGACAAAAAACAATTGAAACTTGTCGCGTGGTCGCGTTGATTCTATCAAGCTTCAGGCAAGTCTTCATGCGTAAGTTTCAAAATGGTCACCTTGCTGACAACTAACAATTAACAATTTGATGATATACTTGACAAGTTTCAAGATGGTCATCTTGCTAACCTTTATTAATTGTTTTTTTTTTTTCGCTATTTACTTTCCGCATTTAATTTTATGCTCTTTATTTTTATGCACCTTTAATTTTAGCATTTACGTTTCATGTCATTTTTGCTTTGCTCACTTGAGCATTTTATTTTCTATGTCATTTTTCCATTGCTCACTTGAGCCTTTTATTTTCGTTATTTTGAATTTGCTCACTTGAGCTTTATTTTTCTTTTCCAAAATACTTAATAATTCAACCTAAACATAAAAAACTTTTAATTGGACTTGGTTACTATATTGGTGCTTGGAGCTTGATCTTTGGACTTAGGATTAGGACCATTGCCTCAGCTTGGATATCTCAGCACCCTTGGTGTTATTCTGTCTTGTCTGGTTATTATCTTTGTATGCAGGTTATTCCGTTATAATCAATTAAGAGTGGATTTCCTCCAAATACAGTCGTTACTCTGTCCATTTTTCTTAAGACAAGAGTTCACCTAAAAGCATTGATTCATCTGAAGCTTAGTTTTTTTGTCTGGTTATTTGTTGCTTATGTGGTAATCTTTGTTGCTTATGTGGTAATCCAAAGGATGAGATATGGTATTGGCTCTTGATTTCAAGTACTAGGCTTCTCACCCGGTTAGATCTTTCTTTACCCTTACCTTTTACTTTACGCACATAGGTTAGCCTCTTCATCTCCTCCCCATTCTTTAATTTTCAAAATCTTACCTCTTTTTTCAAAGGATTCTTGTTTTCAAAACTCAAACCGCTTTCATAAAAACTTGGACTTAAGTCCATGCATTTGACTTTTATTTTCAAAAGACTATAACCTCATTTAAACTTATTGAGCTTTTGTGGCTTTTCTAAACTAATATTTTTCCTAAAATTTCTTCTACTTGGTTTTGATTTCAACATTGCACATTGTTGGTATGTAGGCAAACTCATTGGAAGTTCTATCATTATAAAAATACTTCTTTTCTCACACATATACAAATTTTCAAAAAGGTTCTGCAGTAGTAAATGCTTTGGGTGCCTAACACCTTCCCTTTGCATAACTAACCCGTCCCGGATCTCGATCTTTTTAAGGATTTTATTCGAGGATTTTACAACCACAAGTATGGGATGTGACTATAGTATCCTACCCATACCCTTCCTATTGTCATCACTAGCTTGAACTGATAAATAAAATTAAGAAATAATAAGTAAAATTATAAATAAGAAAGTTATAAATTGACAAATATATATATATATATATATATATATATATATATATATATATTTATTTATTTATTTTCAAGAATTTACATTAATAAATTTATAGTTTATATTAAATTAGTTAAGAAAAAGATTGACTATAAATAATAATATAATATTAATAAATAAAATATCATTCTATAAAATGATGTGGTTATACAGCTTCTTTTTGCAAATTTGCATGCTTTCCAAACATATTTTATATGTTTATCAATATTTAATTTTTTACTATTAGAGAACGTACTTGTTTAAACAAGTACTTTTACAGTTGTATCAAATTTGAAATAACTCGACAACTATGTGTCCCATATAGGTGTCGTACCCGTACCACTTATATAAATAAATAATATGTTGTGTATTTTTTATTTATATATTAATTTCAATTGGGCCTAGTGTAAATTAAAAATGTGAGGGCCCTGAGATTTATAAGCCCTGTGCAGTAGACCGGGCTGCACAAACCCAAATCCGGCCTGGCCTCGATATATCAATAATACATTTAATTCATTAAATCAATCACTTGAGACTTAAGCAATTGGCAATCCCCAAACAAATGTGGGAGATAAAATATTACCAATCACCCTACATATAACGTATCCAATATCCATGATGAATGTTATCTCACATTAAATGTTGAAATTCCTAATTCACAAGATTACTCATCAAAGGTTGGTTCTAATGCTAAAAACTTGACAAATACTTCTATGACAATGAGTGGTAATGGGAAAAACTCAGAGACATTGCTAAGGTTCTAAAAATAATGAGATTAATCCTTATTCAAGTTATTGACAATGATGACATATAATAAGCTCAATAAAATGATTTGGTCCTTTGACCGCCTATATTATTCAATCTATTGTAAATCTTCAAGACAAGAGACATAATAGAACATATTAAGAATACCACTCAAGAAAGGTTTAAAATCATAAAGGGTACATATTACCATGATGAACAACAATGGTGATATAAGGAGTCAGTTGATAAAATTTAACCTTTAAGAATATCTCAATAACTTAGGATTAACACATATTAATGGAGTTTCTAAAAGGTTTCAACATAAAAAAACAGAGAATAAAAGCTAGGGTTTGATAGCAAATTTAATGAGAGGAAAACAATAAAAAATATAAAACAAATATGAAAAATGACACAAAATACTAAACTCGTTACCTTTTGCACATGCAGGAAATCACCTTTGCACACTCGAAATTCATTTAAAATAACATATCAAGAACACACTACTTTTGCACGCGGACTGAGGTACATGCAAAATTAACAAAAAAAATAATTGTTACATAAACTTCTTCGTACATGCAAAAAGATATGGTCGTTAGTGTGAAGTAATTTTGCAAACTATAAATTAGATTCTCCCAACTCCTAGAACTATGTTTATATTTTACTCAAACAAAAGATCATTAATTTTATGTTCCATTTTCTACACATAAGCATTTGCTCATAACTCCTTAAGAATTATCACATTGACCTTTCTGACAAGGGAGTTAAAGTACACCAAACTTTTGTACCTAACTCTTCACACATCCTTGAATAACCATCCATCGTGAGTTTAAATTCCCGCCCAGGATTAATCTTTCACATAATTATGTTGTCGATGCATTCTTCATAGACGAGCGAACATAAATGCTCGATGTTGGGAGTGTGCACATGGGTGTGATCATCGAGTCTTCTCTTGTAGTAGGAGTATTACGTCGAGAAGTCAACACAATGACTTCGTAAAAAAGTAAGTAATAAAATGAGTAGAAGGATTTTATAATTTAAAAACATGAGAGAACCAAAGAAATTTTGGAATGGTTATAAAATCCCACTTAAAAACCTTAAATAAGTGTTGGATTCACACGGTAAACATAGATCGTTTGTGCCATGCTACATTAACTCTTGAAATTTGAAAATTTTGCAAGTTCTGCACTTGGAGCCACCTACTTCGCATGTGTCAAATAGAAAAAATTAAAGTTCAAACATACTAACACATGTACATGCAAATGGAGTTAAAATGTCTGACTACCTATTAAATGCCCATGCACAAAAGAGATATATATTTTGCACAAAAGGAGAACCTCAAACAAAAGTTTCAAATTTCAACTGCCTCACACATGCATGCTAAAACCTTCCCATGTACAAACAAGGAAATATATGAAAAATGTTCAGGTATGATTACACACAATTTTAAACACATAATCACACATATATTCAAATTAATTTTCTCATTTTCAACATGCTTATGAAATTTTAATTCTCATAATTATAAAATCTACATTTTCCAACAACGTAATCAATCACTTTTACATTAACACATATTAATTGAGATTGCAACACTCTTAAATATGATTTAAATTCCATTACCATAAATGGTTAAAATTATGGCCACTACTTTCCTTAGACAATGAGTTATCTACATGATTAGTCTTTCTTACTCATTTTTAATTATTTAGAAGAATTATAATTATAGTTATAAAATAATTTTAGTTATAATTACTTTCTTTTTTCTATTCCATGACTAAATGACGTTTTCATGACTCCTCAACTTACCTATTAAAATCAATTTTTCTTTTGATCATGTTTCTAACGATTGAGTCATAAAAATCATTAAATTATAACATTTCGCCAACAATCAAATATGTATTCATAATTCCAAACGCACACACCTATTACTAACTTGCAAACGTAATTGATTTCCAAGTCGCATCATATGTCACTAACATAGTATATATACAATCACATATGCATATTTATTCATCTAACATCACACATTCAACCAACTTTTTCATTCGGGTTTAAGGCACGTGTTAGTGGCTAACACTCCTTCAATATTTATAAACTATTTCAAAACGATCTACTCACTATATTGAACAATAGTTTCAAAACTACATAATCATAAAGAAATCACATATCAATTAATCATCTAGCATTAAAATGTAACATAATTACCATTGACTCAATGCTAAGTTAAAAGTGACATACAAATGAAACACGAGAGACATGTGACAATTACAACATACCTTAACAAACCTATTATAATACCACTAATGTAATATCTTAAACTCAAATTCTAAACAAATAAGAAAATATAATAGTTTTTAAAGAATGTCACATCGGTTTCAATATACAATTTTTTCATTAAAATAGGCTTAAAATAACATATTTTTGCAAAAAGTCACAATAAGACATACATTTTACTAAACTAAGGATATTCATATGATATTGTCAAACTTAATTATTACAAAAATTTGATTTTCAAAATAACTATAAAAAACTTCATTTTATAAAATTAATAAATTACGAAATACATCTTCAAAGATAGGTGTGAAAAACCAGAAAGTACACGAGGATATATACACATGAATTATTTCCTCTAGAGTAAAGAAATCATTTCAAAAAGTTATAATTCAAAAACTATTACTTATTTGATATCGAAAGATAGATATCACATTTCAAAAGGAATAATGTCCATAATACATGTAAAAATATCAAGAGTAATAAAGTAGAGTTAGACTAATATATGACTAGTAACCACCTTTATTAGAGTATGAGCATACACATTAACTCGTCTCTTTGAAAAATTAAACTATTAAACATAAATATCTAAACTATGTTGTTCAATATTAAATATTTTGATCCATAAGACTAAGTTGCAAGAACAACTCGGTATGTATTAGGCATGACAGTGGGTGAGGCGAGTTTAGCTAGCCCCGTCCCCGCCTCCCTGTAGTAGATCCGCCCCCGCCCCCAAACCTGTTATGGGATAAAATTTTACGTCTTAGACTGACCCTCAACGAGGAACATGTTCCACACCCCACCCCGCCCCCAAAGAACTTTTTTTTAATAAAAAAATACATTTGTATTCTTTCGCAAATCACATGGACAACATGAATAAACACATAAAAATATACAAAAGCCATCATTAACTTAAGTAAATAGTTGTAGGGTTTAATTTTTAAACACCATTACAAATATTTTTCAATCTTAACCCTAAAATTAGTACAAACATTTGAGTCATTTGACTTTATTCATAATATTTTCTAAAGTTACACAAATATGGTTGGTTTTGATTCATTAAAAGAGTGTACACTTTCAATATATCAAAGTATAAATCACTCACAATAATCAACCATTTTTTGCAAAGTACAAATGCAAAAGTAAAATAATACCATCAACAAAAGAACCAATCCAACAACATGGAACAAAATATACTAAATCATCATAACAAAAAAAGTTCCAAATAAACAACAAATTTTCTAATAATCACCATCTTCGAGTCGGGAGTTGGAAATATAAGTAACACAGTTGATCAACAACTCACCCGTATTAAAAAATAAAAGTTAAATATAAAAATTTAACTTGACAAATTTAATACAAATAATATGAATAACATTAATACCTTTATCATCATACTCCATTTCAAAGAGTAAAATAACATTTTCATCTCCCACGTATGGTAAAATATAGTGAATGATAGTCTTGACAAGTAAAAAAAAGGTCTTACTAGTATTCTCAGCACTCCATAACCAACTTCTTGCACACATCAAAGCTTCTAAAGTGGTCCAATGAAGAAGACTTCGATGAGAGATTACGATATGACCACTTGTACTAAATGCAGATTCAAAAGCTACAATAGAAATATGAATTTCCAATACATCCTCTGCAATTGCTTAAAGTGTTGCATACTCAATGTTAATAAACTACCACCATAATAAAATATCAAAATATGGACTTCTTGGTAAAACTTCCTCATCCAAATAAACATCCAACTTCGTTTAACATATGAAGTTCTAGCTCTTTTTTTCTTATGACATACAAATAATAGTCTTTCAAACCATCATTGCTAACATTAACGACATTAACATCTAACGTTTCAGATCTACTTCTAGAATCATTGCTCATTTTCAATTGATAATCATAAAGCAAGTCGTAACACACCTGCCTGATTGACTTAACTTGGTCGTCAACATCATTCCCATAGAAGACTCTATAATAATATTCAAGCAAATCAATTTTATACCTAGGATCCAAAATGCGGTAACCCCCATAATTTAATGAATCACACTCCATTATTTTCCAAACTCTAGCAACATATTTTCTGCCGTTCTTTTGACCAATTCATCAGAGGATTCAATCCACTCAAATAATGCAAATTTAATCTGACAAATCTTAAGAAAGTATTAATTATCAGTTTGATGTTTGGTCGATCAAATGAACATATAACTATCTAACTATATGGTCAAAGCCACAAGACTTGGGAATGAGATTGCCTCACTTCGGATATGAAATGTATAACTTGCTCTCGTTCAGATCTCTCTTATTCTCATTTACTATATTATGCTTTAACATGAAAATACCTTTTATACATGTCTTTCTCTTAGACGACAACCATAAAAAACATTTATCATTGAGAGCAATATCTAGTCATAGTTGAAAGTGTACATTCACACACGATAAATTTTAAAAATTGTGTATACAATCCTATACATAATATCTCTTTCTCCAGTTGACCCATTGTCGTTATAGAAATTTACATTATTTTAAAATTCGACTAATAAACTCTCAAACAATATCTTGTAACACCCTACATCACACACACTCTCTCTCTCTCTCTCTCTCTATATATATATATATATATATATATATATATATATATATATATATATATATATATATATATATATATATATATATATATATATATATATATATATATATATATATATATATATATATATATATATATATATATATATATATATATATATCAAAACAATAACTATCTTAAATCATCAATCATCCTATTTTAATAAATTGAAATTGTCACCTACAATTTTGGAATCTAACTAAAAAATTGAATGAGATCAACTAAACTTTAGGATCTAAAAATTGCATGTCAAAATCTCAAAAGATTCTCCTCCCTAACCAAGACTACATGATGAATCTAAATAGTTTTTACACACAGCTAAATAGTTTTGCCAAAAGGATGACAAAGCCCAAGCAAGAGCCATAAAAGTTTAAAATCCATAATAATAAAAACTGAATGAAAATCACAATAATACCCTCAAAATAATATAACAACAAATTACAAAATTAATAAAATAATAAAAAAATTGCAACAAGGAATTAACACGGCTTATTATCTTCTTACAATGCAATTTTATTTATTAATTATAGGGTAGAAGATAGATTGAAGAGCGAAGACTGCGAAGGAAGAGGAGAAGTATAGTAGTGATTATAGCAAAAGGTGTTTGTTTCGCTGCTGCGCAAGAAACTAAAAAAATCGATTTGGAAATCGATTTTGGTGATTTAAAAGAGCTGACTACAGTCAACACAGGCAAACACATCACAAAATGGGTTCGGGAAGCAGAAGCTATTCTGCGAATCCGAGCGATTACAAGCTTCTGGAAGAAGTAGGTTACGGTGCAAGCGCGACGGTTTATCACGCAGTTTACGTTCCTTACAACGAGGAAGTAGCAGTGAAATCTCTCGATCTAGATCGATGCAACTCGAATTTCGACGATATTCGAAAGGAAGCGCAGATCATGAGCTTGATTGATCACCGAAACGTGGTGAAATCGTATTGTTCGTTTGTTGTTGATCATAAGCTTTGGGTTATTATGCCGTTCATGGCGCAGGGTTCTTGTTTGCATCTAATGAAAGCTGCTTATCCGGATGGACTTGAAGAAGATGCTATTGGATCGATTCTTAAGGAGACGCTTAAGGCGTTGGATTATCTTCATCAGCATGGCCACATTCATAGGGATGTTAAGGCGGGGAATATTTTGCTTGATACTAATGGTGAAGTCAAACTTTCTGACTTCGGTGTTTCCGCTTCTATGTTTGATACTGGTGATCGGCAGCGCTCCAGGAATACTTTCGTCGGGACTCCTTGCTGGTATTGCTTTTGCTTCATTATGCTTATTATTCGTCAATTTGTTAGCTGATTTGATTGATATTGAATATTGTTTTTGTGGTTCGTTTTGAAGGATGGCGCCGGAGGTGCTGCAGCCTGGTACTGGCTATAATTTCAAGGCTGATATTTGGTCTTTTGGAATTACTGCACTGGAGTTGGCTCATGGTCATGCACCTTTCTCTAAGTATCCTCCAATGAAGGTGTGTGAAGTGAAGGGATAAATGTGCTTGTCGTTATCATGTAATTTGAAGACTATATAATGTTATTGGTGAGGTGAGGGAGATAGTGACTTCCTACTATTAATTGTTTGTTTGTGTTATCTCTTTAGGTTTTACTCATGACCATACAGAATGCGCCTCCTGGTCTTGATTACGATCGTGATAAAAAGTTCTCGAAGGTATGCCTTTTCTTTCTGCCTACACGTGTCATTCTTATTTACGTATGATACTTCTTTGTTATGTGTATTTGTATATTTGTGGTTTTATTTTGCATGTTTATTAATTATGGCTTTAAGTGATGAGAGTAAAAAGGGATTTGGATATTGACGAGGTTTTGTAAAAACATTCCACGGCCGCGATCGAGGATACTTCAATCATATTTGATTGCGATTAGGATTGCGACGCAATCTCTACCGCGATTGCGATTGGAGATGCATTAGTCATATTTGGTTGCAATGATCTGCAATATCAAGCATAACGACGCAATCTTACTGTGAATGCATATGATTGCGATTATCTGCAATATCAAGCATAACGACACAATCTCTACTGCGGCTGCATCCATCATATTTGATATTGATTATCTGCAATATCAAGCATAACGACACAATCTCTATTGCGGCTGGGGCTGCATCAGTCATATTTGATTATGATTATCTTCAATATCAAGCATAACGGCACAATCTCTACTGCGATTGCGGCTGGGACTGCATCAGTCATATTTGATTGCGATTATCTGTAATATCAAGCATAACGACGCAATCTCTACTGCGGCTGGGGCTGCTTCAGTCATATTTGATTGTGATTATCTGCATTATAAGGATAACAATGCAATCTCTAGTGCGGCTGGGGCTGGGGCTGGGGCTGGGGCTGCATCAGACATATTTGATTGTGATTATCTGCAATATCAAGCATAACAAAACAATCCTACTGTGGCTGGGGCTGCATCAGACATACTTGATTGCGATTGTCTGCAATGTTAAGGTTAACAATGCAATCTCTACTGCGACCGCTATTGGGGACATATCAGTCATAACGACACAGTCTTTACTCCGATTGCAATTGGGGACATATCAGTCATATTTGATTTGTGATTATCAGCAAAATTAAGGATAACAGCACAATCTCTACTCCGATCGTGATTGGAGAAACGTCGGCCGTACTTGATTGCGATTATCTAAAGTATCAAGGATAACAATGCAATCTCTACTACAAATGCGATTTAAAGTGTTGGATGTTGTTTCTTTATTGAAATTACAATGTGTTGAATTAATAAATTACATGGAATTGATAGTATTAGTACTTCAATAGTAGCAGTCTAACTAAGGTATTTCTTGCTGTGATCAGTCTTTTAAGAAATGCTTGCAATGTGCCTGGTAAAAGATCAAACAAAGAGTCTGTCCATGAACAAGTTACTGAAACACTTTTTTTTAAAGCTGAAACAATCCTTTGTCATTTGTGTGTGTGTATTTGTAGTTTTACTTTGTTTGTTCATTAATTAAGGCTAATAAGTAATGAGAATAAAGAGGGGGTTTGGATATGGACGAAGTGTTATGGCTATGGTGGATATACACGGTAGTTTTTGTGCTCACCACAATGGTAAATATCAGCTGATATTGCAGGGTTTTCTGCTATAATCTGCTATACAGTGCCACAAAGCGTCTGGTACGGTGGGATTTTGGCTCTCTGCCATGGACGACACTGATTATCTGCCATATTAAGGATAACGATGTAATCTCTAGTTCTCTACTACAACCAATGATTAGGGACACATCAGTCATTTTTGATTGTGATTATCTGCAATATCAAGCTTAAGGAGCAATCTCTATTGTGACTGCAATTTAATACGTTGGATATTGTTTGTATATTGAAATTTCAGTGTTGAATTAAGAATTATAGTAGATTAATAGTATTCCTAAAAAAAAGGAATACTTTAATAGTGACAGTCTAATTAAAGTATTTCCAGTTGTGATCAGTCTTTTAAGGAAATGGTTGCTATGTGCCTGGTTAAAGATCAAACAAAGAGGCCGTCTGTGGACAAGTTACTGAAACACTCCTTCTTTAAACAAGCCAAGCCTCCAGAGCTTTCTGTGAAGAAATTATTTGCTGATTTACCGCCTCTTTGGACTCGTGTAAAAGCCCTCCAGGTTTGATTTCATATATGCTTCAGTGCCTGTTCTGTAATTTCTCTTGTTCTGCTACGTTTGCATGACTTCACTGAAATGTTGCAGCTTAAAGATGCAGCTCAACTAGCACTGAAGAGAATGCCTTCTGCAGAACAAGAAGCAATATCTCAGGTAAAGCTGATATTCAATTTTACTTGTCATTAAATGTAGTATTTTTTTTCTTTTTCCAGTGGTTCTTGCAAGCATTTTCATGTATGGGTTGATACAAGCTAAGTTTGTCATTTTACTTTTCTTTGACTTGATAATGGTTTCTGTCACTACTTGAAAATTTTATTGCAGAGCTTATTTCAGTCTGGTTGTTAGATACAGTAGATTATGCACTTGAAATGGTAGACCTTTGGTTGGTTTTCCTAGAATTAGTTGTCAATTTGATCTAATAAGAACCATGATTGCATACTCATTTGGCCTTGCGGTGAAAGGTTGTTATTCTGATAAATGCTTTCGCAAAGACCAGTTCTACAAAAAGCTCTGTTATAATGAAAAAAATCTGTGAAAATCAATTTTTTTCTGCTGCTTTGTTTCCTGAGAATATCCAGCTTTTTGTTTGCTTTTTTTAAACACAAGTAATTTTTTCCTTTTGCTTTCACTTAAAGGTCCTATATTTTTTTGGCCAAACACCTGAAAAAGAATTAACGAACAAACAAATAAAGTACTTTTCTTAACTAAATGCATCTTTTGTTGACTACACAATACAGTTTATAGTCTATACTACACAAAAGGGATGGATTTTAGGCTATTAGTCTCAATTATAACAATGTTTTTGGTTTTCAAGTGTGATAAAGAGAGAACCCATCTTTTGAAAGTTTAACATTTTAAAGCTTTGGAAAATATAGATTGAAGTGTGTTTTTCTTACAGAAAAGAGAGTGCAACATCGTTGCTTTGTAACCATTGAAGTCTAATCCATTTATATATTTCCCTTTCTAGAGTGAATATAAGCGAGGAGTTAGTGCATGGAACTTCGATGTTGAAGATTTGAAAGCTCAAGCTTCATTGGTATGAATTGCCATGTTTTCAGATTATACGTGGCTGTTTTTTCATCTTTGTTTGGTCATAACTAGTATCTTTATGCTTTTTACTAGGTGCAGGATGAAGATGATATTGCAGAGATAACGGAAGAAGATGAAAACAAGCTCTTCAGCTCTAACAGGGTTGGTTGAACTAACTTTCTTTATCACAATAATACAACGGGTGTCTTATCACAAATCATTTCCAGTGATTTCTTACTGTAAAAATAATCTATGAAAATCTTTGTTAATTGTAATGACAGGATGCAAGTGATTCTCAATCCAGCGTGGACAAGAGAAATTCAGATAACTCACAACAAGAGGAGTCCTTACAAGTGGGTGGTAATGACGTATCACAGAGTGATAAAAGAAATGGATTGATTGCTGAGGCAACATCATCTACTTCAGAAAAGGATGCGGGAACAAGCAAAATCAAAACTCAGGCAGTTAAAGCTGGTAAAGCCCAAAGTGGGCCGCTGGTGCCTGGCACAGTGCTTGGTCATTATTTACCCGAAAGAGGACGTCTATTTGAAAGGTATGTTTCGAATTGCATGTTATATCATTGTTATTTGTTCTTATATTGGGTTATATTTGGAAGTTTTAGGGAGTGAAACGGAAATGAAATAAAATGGAAGGGATGGAAAGTAAAACATTGTATTCCCTATTTTTTAACAGTAATGCAGAAACAAACAGTATGGTTATGTTAGGAATCTAGAGAAGAGAATGGTATAAACAAAGATACAATTATTTTGGATGATTTAAAATATACAGAAAAATTCTCCCTGGTTTCCTCTTCCAGCAGAGCCCTTGCTCAGTTCTCTCAATGCGGCCAAATCTGAATGACACTGATACCTCTACCCTTGCACCATCCATTTATTTATCAAACCCATTAGCTAACTACTCTAATTTTCTTTAACTTATTTTCCAATCTGTTTTCCAAACAATAACACCTCTTGAAATTCAACCTTTCGAAGTTGAAATTTGGAAACTGGAAATTTAGGAAGCTATGCTCAATATTGTCTGTCCATTTTGATATACATTGCTTCAAGATCAGCTGTCAGCTTGGGCTTAACCCTTGCCATAATGTACAAATAAGAGCTTGGTTGGCAGAAGCTTCCTTTTACCTTACCTTACCAGTTACCATAACAAGTTTCATTATTAAAATCAATTTGGACCTGCTCAAGGTTCAAACCTTCTGTTCAGAATGTCAACTATGTCCCTCCCCCTTTCTCCTCCTCTAGAACCTTCTTCTTTGCACCAGCAGGATGGATCTCTTAGGTGCAAACACCTGTCTGTGTAGGCTGGCGTCTGTCAGCTTTGGTTGTGGTGGCCGGTGGGGGCATAGCAGAACTTTTAATAACTTGAATCTTGATAGAGCAGGCAATAAATGGAAAAGGATTTATTGATATATGGAATAAGGAAAATGTAATACAAAGCCTGAGCAAAGCTCCACAGTTGAGAAACAAGCTTCTCACTGCCTAACCATTGACGTGAAATGGAAATATTAACCCTCCCTAACTAATTCTTCACTATGCTACTTATTATGGGAATTGGAAATATCCTACACACTTTTCTTTAGGCTCCTTTCTTAATCCGGTTCTCATACACACGCCACACCTTTGGCCCAAAATTTGCTTTGTTAACCAATATATCTCCTTCCTTACTAACAGACCCATTCCTATCAAATCTCCATAGTGGATGTACAATTTTTTTGATCTGGGAGCGAAGCCAGTGGACCAACTGGACTAAAACCTTTTTTTTTTTGTCACCAAGTGGTACTTCCACCCATGCTTCACTACAGTAAACAGATATATTTCCTTCTTGACCCTTATGTTTACTAAGACACAACTGTGACTGTTGATTTCCTTCTTGATCTTACAATTGTTAGATATGTTGGAATTTCCGCCTTCATTGCGGTCCTCCCCTAGCCGCTTTATTGCCGCATTTGGGTTGCCTTAATTGCAGCCTCCAACACCTTAACCGTGTTGGGTGTGAAAGCGATTGAATAAGTGACTAACTTGCTGAACCACTTGAACCAATATATGTTAAATAGGCAAATTTTATACGAAAGAGATGTATGTATAATGTAGTTAGAAGTTCACAATTTAAAGTCTATCTACTTTTCAGGAGAATTTTCTTGTTCACTTTTATCTTTATTGATTGTTTATAAGTATGCTATGTAAGTAGTTTAACTTGAAGTTAAAATAAATGAAGCAAACATTTATTGTGTCCAATTGGTCATTTTATGCTTATTGGTAATTGAGGTGCCCTTCCTCTAGTTTAATTTGGAATTCTTTGCTACTTTTAGGTTTGAGAATGAAAGTCAGTTATCAGGTGAGAAAAGTAATCGTGATATACGACGTGCTCCAAGCTTTAGTGGCCCATTGATGCTTCCTAATCGTGCTTCAGCAAATAGTTTATCGGCCCCAATAAAATCCTCTGGAGGTACTTCAATTATCATTTGCATTGTAAGCTATTTTTCGAACCTGTTCTGTTAAGCTCTTGGTTTTGATTTTTGTTTCACCAACTTTTGTTAGGATTCAGAGATTCCTCAGATGATAAATCTAAGGCTAATCTTGTGCAAATTAAAGGGCGGTTCTCAGTGACATCAGAAAATTTAGATCTTGTGAAGGTATATATTTTTTTTCCAATAGTTGATTTGTCCTTATCTACAGCTTCTCAGTGACATCAGAAAATTTAGATCTTGTGAAGGTATATATTTTTTTTTCCAATAGTTGATTTATCCTTATCTACATCTTCAACTGACTTCATTTGTTGCTCAGGATATTCCTGTAAGTTCAGTTTCACGCCGATCTCCACAGGTTGGTTGATGGTTTAATTGATCATTGTCGATTACTTATGTTCTTTACCCCTTTCATTTGATATTCTTTTCGTGTTACATGACATATAGGATTCTTCACCACTGAAGAAATCTGCCAGTGTTGGTGATTGGATGGCGGATTTCAAACAACAAATGGTTTGTAACTTTCCATTTGATCTAAAGCTAGCTTTCTTATTTATAATAGTTTTGTGAATATTGGCGTCTTTGGTTGGTTAAAGAGTATCTAGGATGTTTTATTGATTACTGTATTTGTTTGATATATAATGCCCGTCTGTCTTTCGTTGGATGTATTTCTTTTCAGCCAATTGGAGTTGGTCAGTCTTCCAATGATTCTGCCAATGTTAATATTCCCGCATCTGTTATTGTGCCTCACCTTCACAATCTGTACCAGCAGACATCTATTCAACAGGTGGGGAAACTGTTTTCCGTTGGAAAATTGATTATGTAACTTTACAAATTTATAATCTTATCGGAGAGTTGTTTCATTCCAGGATCTTATAATGAATCTGTTGAATAGCTTGCAATCTGCTGAGGCAAATGATGGTGAGTGAAAGGTTTTCCCTTATGTTTGAGAACATTCTTTTTTCTGTATAACATTGATTACATGATGATTGCATTTAATATTTTCAGCTTCTCAGAATGGAAAGTTGCCACCAATACCTCGCAGTTCAGAGATTAATGGCAGTGTAAGCAAATTTTCATTTCATGTAGCCCCATAACTTGTATGCTTAATTAACAAGTTCTTTTAGGGCATTGTTCAAGGAATCAAAAGAGGTAACATTTGTATAGAAAATTGTGTATTTATTATTACTTCGACAAATGTTTGACTTGTATTTTCAGTACTAAATTTCTTTTTATAGGTTCTTTAACCAATGCCCTTATGACACAATCCATATTTTTAAAACATGTTTTCAAAAGCTTGATTTTCCCCCAAACGTTTTATAGGTTGAGACATCAGCTTCAGAGAGAGAACAACTTCTGCTGGCCAAAATTTCAGAACTTCAGTCTCGGTTAGTTATAAGTTTGTAAAACACTTTTTCAATAACCCTTTTGCTTTGACTTCAAAAGGCTCACCTGGTCCTTTTGTTTTGTATCTACAGTGTGGTCAGTTTGACAGATGAACTTACTTCTGAGAAGTTAAAACACATGCAGGTAAGTTACTCCACAAGTTTTAATGGTTCATTATCATGCTTGATTTTTCTTCAGCCTTTTTGGGTTCTTCATGCTTGCATTACATATATGTGATCTCCACCTTGGAGACTTTTGGCTTAAACCTTAAGGACTCGTATGGCTTCTAACATAAAGAAGATACAATAGGATAAACTCTTATTGCTCACCTTATCCTATCTATAATTATCTTGTTGTGTTCGAGGGAATGAAAGGGCCCCCTGATGGTGTCTTCCAAACTAATAAACAATTTGGTTATCCCTTTCTGCAGTTGCAACAACAGGTAGCTTCTTTCCGTGGCCAGGAGCAAAACGGAGAAAGAGAGGAAGGTGCATGAATGTGGATAATAATGATAGTGTCTAGTGAAGTGTACACCAAGGTGTGATGATAAATTATAAGTTGTATTCCATTCTCTCCCCCCTCTCTCTTTCTCTCTATCTCTCTCCCTCTATCTCTCTGCTGAAGGGGATCTGCTCTTTGCATGTTGATGGTCGATAAGAGTATCTTCTCCTGTCCAGCTTGCCTTGTTTTCAGCAAGCCTTTGTAACAATCTGAAAGCGAGGCGAGTGAAAATGAGCAAAATGACCTGTCAAGGTTAACCTCATTATTTATTTCATTCAAGATTCAGATGTATATAATCTTCTCTTTTGCGTATCACACTGCAATCCACTATGGTTGGTTGCAGATTAGGAGTTGAAGTTATAGGGACACAACCCCAAGGGAAAAGTAATATCTCTACATATTATGTTGTTTATAAATTATATATTATTATTACTATATCTTATTTGAGCTTGTATAGGTTTATTGTATTCTACCTACTGAATAATAACAGGTTTTGTACCAATTGAATCAATGTAGTCGAATGATTTTCAACTCTTCAAATTAAGTGTGTCTGGTTTCATGTTGCACTGCATTATAATTGGTTTTGCTCTTGTTAAATGTGGTTTTAATGAAGTTACAAGCGTTTGATTTTGTGATGGGAAATTGGTTTTGCTTTCTCTTAGAAATGTAGTAAGTAGGTAGTTACTGGTTTGTGAAATGAATCACTGTAAAAATAGGTTTAATGTAATTACTTAAAATCACTTTTCTGCATTTTATTATTTTACATTCATCAATGCAAATACACCTTTAGGCATTTTTGCTTTTCCTTCTATGGATACTAATATTTCTAACATGGTATTACAGCACATATGTTAACTTTCTTTTCTTTTCCTTTTATAGTTATAACTTTCTTTTTTGAAAAAAATCAAAGGTTTTGTCTATTTTTATTTTTTCCCTTCAATTTGAGATTTTTTTCAGCAATAACCAGGTTTTATAATGAAAATATCTCTATAGCCATGTATCTAAAAAAATTATTCAAATAATTTTATTTTTAAAAAAATTATGCAAATAATCAAATAATTTTAATTTTAAAAAAATTACGCAAATAATCATTTTGAAATTTTAATTAAGTGGACATGCCATTTTGTATGGTCATACGAATTTAAAAGGGAGACGTCATATGAATGATGCATAAATTCATTTTGTTTTTGGGAAGCTATCTTCTTAAGAAGGAGGAGATGATGCATAAGTTCATTTTATTTCTAGAAAGCTATCTCTTATGATTCATGCATGTGAATTTAAAAGGGAGATGTCGTACCAGATGACACATAACTTCATTTTATTTTTGAGAAAAGTTGGGAAAAGTCCGTCCATTTTTTATTTCTTGGTGGCTGTGTTTTTTCGTAATGCTAAGTCGTCATACGTTTTTGGTTTGTTGCCTTTGTTCTTGATTTTAGATTTTTTTTTTTCCGATTCTTCAAGGCCACACTTTGTTTTCAAGATGAAAGGTCTCAATGTTTTTGTTTTCATCTTCCAACACATTTGTTTCCATTTGGTTCGATTGTTCAGATCCCTGCAAAATTGTGATTTCAAACTTGGTCTAAATTTTTTTCCAATATGTTTTATGTTTGTGGTGCTCACAGAAGCGGATGGTATTAGTTGAAACTTTGGTCTTTTGTTTCTTTTTTGTTTCTTTTCAATTTTGTTGTTGTGCTGTTTAGTCTGGTTGACTTCATTTTAGATTTCTATTCATGGTGGTTAAACATGGTGATTTTGTCTTCAATGGTTAACTTAAATATTGAAATGCATGCTTTTGTTATGAGCGGTGAAGTGCTCTCCATGATTAAACTTGGTGTCTTAATATGAATTTATATGAAAAATATGATAGAACATGAGACTTTGGCTTTAAAATTAAAGTATTGAGTTTTTAAATTTTTTTTAGCTCAGCCTTTGTCCTCTGTCCATTAATGACTAGTGCGTAAAGATCGCGTGTAGTCTATTTAAGATTTGTTTGGTAAAAATAGCGGTTGACTGATAAGATAGGTGATAGTTTATAGATGATGACGGTTAACTTATAGCTTATGACTGATAGTTGAGACTCATGGTTGATAAGCTAATTGAAGTGTTTGGTAATATTAGCGGTTCAACTAACTTATAAATGTAAAATGACATAAAAAATATTTTATATATAATTATTTTATTTTAAATTAAAATATATTATTGAGGATAAAATATGTTTTTTATTTAAATCATAAAGATAAAAAAGGAAGGAAAAGTAATAAGTTATAAGCTATAAACTAAAATGCTATTTGAAATAGCGTCTGAAAAATAAGTTATAAGTCAGCAAAATAAGCTATAAGCTTATGTACAAAAGACCGTTACCAAACAAGTCTAAAATATCATATGAACTTATAAGCTATAAGACATAAGCTCAAGAATATGCCTTACCAAACAGACTCTTAATCTGTATAGCTAAAATTTTTAAAATAGTAATATTATGTTATTTCATAAAAACTACCATATGATCATCTTCTTTATATTTATGACCAAAGTCGACGAGAGTGTATAAATGACCAATGCTAATAGGGACATCCTCAAGGATTTCTACTGGATATTTTGTGGACCTGTCGACTAGTTATAAGGATATTTTTATAGGTTTTATTTCATCGAGATCGAGTCTTTTACAATGGACAAATGCATTAAACTTACAGTAGCCACAACACAAGATCACATAGGACTCTGTTTATGATAGGGTTACCAATGACACTTGAAATTGATAAACTTCCAGAGTCTTTCAATTTTGATTTTAATTTATTTTGAACGTAACTTTGCCCTTCTCAATAAGCGCAATTGCTCTAGTGTGATCAAGCTTTTGCTTATTGGACAAGATTTCCTTTAAGAGTTTAGCATATGCAGGCATCTGAGATATATTCTCATTGAAGGGAATGGTGATATGAAGCTTTTTCAATAGCTAAAAAAAACTTCTTAAATTGCTTCTCAATCTTCGATTTTGAGAATCTTTGTGGGATTAAGATCGAGGGCTTATATAGGGGAAGAACTAACAACCTCATTTGCAAGTGGTGTCGTCTCACTCTTTTCAGCATTTCCTTCATAACACTTGTTAACTAAAGGTCCCTGCTCGTTACCACTTTGCAATGTAACATCATTTATATTCTCTTTCGAGTTTTGCTCAAGTTGTACATGAAAAATTCTGGTTGGGGAAGATGTAGACGTTTGCTATTAGGCTACCTGAGAAATTTGAGTTTCAAACAATTTGTTATGAGTACCTCATTAGTGTGAAGATTATGATTCTTAAAATCCTCATTTTATTGGTTTGGGTCTTTACAAAATTTTCCATCATCATTTTGAGGTTTCACTTTCAGGGAGCAACAACAACATCCTTATGTCCTTGAAATCCAGGTGGGGTAGCGGGAGTTACATGATTTACTATAATTTGAGGTAATTATTTTTATAAGAGAAATTTGGGTGATTTCCCAGCCATATTTATATGTATTAAAGTACGAATTCCCTTACTGGGCATAATTCACTAACTTAGGAGTGAGTTTATTTACAAACATCATTTGGCATGAAACACCAATGTGGCCAACGACTTCATAAATTTCACAATTCGGAGTTAAAAAGGTTGCACTAGCAGTAGGTCTGATGCTCATATTATCTCTCTTTTGGGACATCCATGTGGTTGAAAGGAATTAACTTCACAAATTCTGTCTTTTTTGTAGGGTTTTTTTAACGAGAGTATGTTCGATTCGCCATAGATAATGGTTATGCATCATGTCTTCAATAAGGGTATAAATCTCATCATGAGGCTTGTTCATATAAGGGAATTGCTCCTACTGCTTTGGAGAGAGATTCTCCATTATTCTGCATAAAGCATAATAGGCGGTGGAATAGTGAAGATGGATGGAGTATTGGATGCAAAATTCACATCATTCGAAGATGTGTGCTTGTTCAGAGCATCTTGAGATACTTTGTCAACAAAAAAAAGTGATAGAAGATTTATATATTCTAGCAGCTTTGGAAGGTCTAGAATCTCCAGGATCGTCATAAATTACATATTGTCTTTTGACGATGTTTGTCTTTAAAAATTTTGTTGGATGTCATGTTTGGTTGGGAGCTAAACAAGTTAAAGCTTCTATTTGGTTTGAGTTTTTCTTAGGAAGTCTCTGTTTGGTTTTTGAGTTTTTCCTAGAAGAAAATCTCTATTTGGATTCGTTAATATTAACTAGTAAAATCTCCATAAATGTTACTAAGACCAGTCCATTGTAAGAACTCATTTGGTATGAGATCATCTTGCGTAAAATCTCATGTTGGTTTGAAGGTCAGCTCGCATAAAACCCTGGTTCAATTTATAGGACAACCAACATAAAACTTCATCTTAGTTTAGAGGTTACTAAGGCTTTGGGTGTAATTCTTCTTAAAAAGTTAATGGGTTCCTTTGATGTTTGCATATGTGAGGGTCTATAGCAGTAAAATTTAGAGAGGCATGCATATAAGTTTCTCTCTCTTTTGGTCTAGGTTGCACATGAAACAAAACTGACTTTATTTGTTTCAAAACCTCCTTTTATCTGAACCTTCGCTACAAGCAAGAACAACATACACTTATCTTTATCTTACTCTTAGAAAACTATTATTTCTTTTATCCTTCAAGTACTTACTTTTTTTTATATGAGTCAAAACCTGAGAATCCAAAGAGGCATTCCTCTAACAATGAAATTAGTATAAGGCTATTGATAGATTCCTTGCGGCTGAAAAAAATATGACCAAGGGTGTTGGTTCCATTTATTCTACAAATATGATGTAGATATATATTGGACAATATTGCGAAGACTATTGTTTGAAGAAATTTTTTGTAGGGGCTAAAATTGAAGGTTATCATATTTATAAGCACCCCTGACATATTTAACCCTGAAATAAAACATTTAGTGCTTCATTTTTGTATTTAATTCCCAAAGCCCACAATCTTCAATCTTTGTCTGAGTATAGACCTATTTGTCTTGTAGGTTGTCTGTACAAGATCCTTTCTTTGATTGAAAAAGGTTATTGGAAAACTTATCTTCATCAAAAAATTGGTGTTTATTCTTGGCAAAAATATTTCGGATGGTATTCTAATAGTGAATGAAGTGCTGGACTTGGCTAAAAGAGAGAATAGAAGTTGTCTGGCGTTAAAGGTTGATTACGAGAAAACATATGACAATATTAGTAGGAACTAACTGGATTAAGTGGATAAAGGCTTTAATTTTTAATAAGTTCCATATCAGTGATTGTGAATGGTAGTTCTATGATGGATCTCTAGGTGAAGAGAGAGGTTTTAGACAAGGATATATTTTATCTCCCTTCTTGTTAGTAATTGTCATGGAAGGTCTTGCAGGGTTAATGAACATAACAGTGGAGTTAGGAGATTTTTGAGGTTTTAGGATTAGTGACGAGGAATTTGTTGATATTCTTCAATTTGTTGATGATAAAATAATTCTAGGAGATAGTTGCATTGACAATTTATGGAATATGAAGGCCATTTTGAGAGGATTCAGACCGAATTCAGGTTTGAGAGTTAATCTCTTTAAAAGCAACATCTATAGTATTAATGTTTGTGATTAGAGTATGAACGCAACAACAACTTTTTTAGTTTGTGGTATCAAGCACTTACCTTTTAAATTCTCGGGTGCGATGGTCGGTGATAGTCGTAGGAGAGATTTCATGTGGAAGGAATTGGTTAGAAATATTAGGAACAAAGTATCTAAATGGAAAGGGAGATTTCTTTCTTTGGGTGAGAGAGTTGTTTTTGATAAACTTTGTTATGAGTTTGATTCCTATTTACACCTTGTCGTTTTATTAATAAAAGGACTATTCATTTTGGTGAGTTGGAAATATGTGTGTAAACCTAAGGAGTGTGTGTGTGTGTCGGGGGGGGGGGGGTATAAAACATATCAAGAGAATGTTTATTAACGATAAGAGTATGTTATCAAAAGGGGATTATATATGGTGGATGAATATTATTTTGGTGGAAATTAATTTTGAAATAAACAACTCAATTTTTTTTTTTTAAATTTCACCAAGCATGGGCTTCATGACGGCATAAACACATCTTTTTGGCACAACAAATGGCTTAGAAACCAATCTTTGAAGGATGCGTTTCCTGAAGTCTAGCGACAACTTATCCTTTTATGAGTGTTGCAGAAACTAGTGGTGGGAGGGTGGATCGTGGTGCTGGAATTTTCAAGATCTTGTGGTAATCCTTACAGTAGTTAATAGTTTTCATCCGAATGAAATTCTGTTTTTATTGTTAAATGCTGGTGTAGTGTAGGAGGAGGACGAGTTTGCTTGGACGCGTTAAGTTAATGAAGTAAGCTTTAAATTCAAGTCTCGAGGACAATTTTGTGCCAGATGGAATGCGTGTTGCTTTATCGTTTTTTTGGAAATTGCAAGTTCTGTCTAACATTCAGATGTTCAGATGGAGATTGACTCAGAATAAACTTCTATTAAGAAAGCAATTAGTGGGAAGAGGTATTGTGGTGAATGATAGAGAAAATAGTTGTGCATTTTGCTTTAGAGAGAATGGATTTAAGTCTCTTTAATATATTCGGATCGTGTGTTGTAACTAAAAGAATTTGGACAAAAGGTGAACAGTTGGCTAGGTAGAAACTTGGAGATTTAGAATGAGGAGTTGGTTTCTTTTCTTTTCAATTGTCATCAGGTGAAGAATAAAGAAAATAGAGATTTAGTAAGGGTGGTTTGCTTTGCTACCGTTTAAAATATTTAGTTAATGTGCAATGTCATTATGTTTAATGACAATGTTTTTAATTTAGAGGAGTGTTTGACGGTTATCAATTTTGTATTTTAGAAATGGCTAAGTATTGATTGTAATTTTTCTATTTGAAATTCTCTGCTCTTACTGTATTTTAGGAAGATAGAGTAATTTGCATTGTTTATTTCTGATTGGTATTTTTATAGTCCTTATTTTAGTAAATAAATCGCATGAGGACTACAAAAATATATAAGAAAAACTATCCTTACACTTTTTCTTAACACTACATCGTATTATTATACACAAAACATACTAATTTAATTTTTTAATAATTTATTATATCCTTGATTTATGTGCCATGTCAATTTAATTTGTACAAGCATATGTAACAATGGTGTACAACATGGTGTAAAAATAGCACCCCTCAAAAATATATTCATTGAGTTGTGGTTTATTTATCATGTAATTTGGTATATTTATAGTCCTCATTTTAGTAAATAAATCACATGATTCCATTTTGTTAACCATGTGATATGTTATTAACTAATCTTGGTCGCACCGCACAAACATATGAGATCACAAGAACAGACCATTCATTCCCTTCCCACTTCAATTATATAAACAAACCAGCTTGCCATGTGCAAATTATTAAGCATATTTTTTTCACTTGTCTACCTCCCCTCTTTTCCTATCTTCTAATTCATGATTTGATATGTCTACCCTTATAACCTATATATATATATATATATATATATATATATATATATTCCAACAATCAAGTTGACATTAGTGACCCTTCTAATTTCATTGAATACTCATCATTTATAAATGTTCTAGTTGCCAGATTTCAAGCCAATAAAAGTCCTCCTTGTTGGGTCCTAAATCTAAGAAAAAAATGGCCATTCACAACAACATCTTCTTCTCTCTTTCTTTTCTCCTCTTCACATTTCTCCAAATCCAAACCCAAGTCTTCTCTTTCCAATACAAAGTTGGAGATCTAAATGCTTGGAGTTTACCCTCCTCAGCAAACCCTCAAATCTACACCAAATGGTCCAAACTCCACAACTTCACCCTTGGAGACTCACTTTGTAAGTACTCATTTTTTTCTCCCAATTATATCTTCTTTTTTTCCACCAATTTGTACATTTTTCTAAGTTTATTATTATTTTTTGTAGTGTTTCTATATCCACCAAGTCAAGATTCATTGATTCAAGTGACACAAGAGTCCTACGAAAGCTGCAACATTAAAGATCCAATATTGTTTATGAACAATGGTAACTCTTTGTTTAACATAACATCATCACATGGTGATTTTTACTTCACAAGTGGAGTAAATGGTCATTGCCAAAAGAATCAAAAGATTCATATATCTGTTGGAGGAATTGGAAATGTTGATGTTGAAGCTAATAGTCCTAATTCATTGCCTGCAAATGCAAATGCACCTTCTTATCAAGCAGCTTTTGGGAACATTCCAGTAGCTCCTTCTTCATCAAATTCACATCACATAACTTCAACTTTTTATGTCTTTGTCATTGGATTTGGATCTGTCATATATGCACTGTTCCTTGGTTTAATGTAATATATTATTTAAATATATTATTTTTGTTTACTTTGGATTCTTTTTGTCATTGAGATGAATCTGTAATAATTCTTTATGTGGCTTCAAAAACTCTAAGTTACTTTTGTGTTTTTGATTTTGGCACAATAAAAAGGCTCTACCTTATACTATATGGTAACTTTTTTTTTTCTTTCAGTAAATTGAAATGTAAAACATTTTGTTATATAATAATTGGAATATTCTTCCCCTTCTTTGTTACACACAAAAAAAACAAAATGTAATACAAAGAATTTTGTACAAATGCATGTAGTACATTCTCAACCATAATTTTGCATAAAGAAGGTAACATAAAAACAAACACATGAGCAGGAGAGTTGGATAAAGATTAAAATCTCAGTCTGACAGCTTGATGGAAGTATATAGGTGGCATTTAGTTAGAGGAAGTATAGAGGTGGCAATTTTACTGAGAATGGCAATGACAAGGAATCAAGTATAATGTTGATGATGCTCACACATCTAACCCCAATGATGCTTGTTGCAGAGGTATCTTAGAGACAAGAATGGTTTGTTTCGCTGCACCTTTGCTCAATTTTTAAATAGGGATAATTCTTTATTGGTTAAGTTTTATGGTGCCTTTAAGGTTGGCTCAAGCAATGGGTGGAGTCTAACTTTCTTTTGGTAGTGAAAGCTTTTACCTCTGTGAATCATGATCTTGTGCCTTAGCAAGTTAGAAACATATGGCAAGCTTATTTACATATAGTTGTGTGAATTTGTTTGCTAATATAACACATTTACTTCCTTCACTTATTTTAACTCCTTATTGTTAGACATTAGGTAACACTATGTAAATAATCGATTATAATTGCCTTTCTTAATTGGATAATATCAATGTATTTGTTTATTGAAATTCCTGGTATGACAGACTCAGGATGTCGAATGAGATGTTAAGACATCTGATTTGACATTAAGTACTGCACAGGTAGAAGAGGCTGACCTTTATAATTTCTGTACTACACCAGATAATTATACGATCATACGAACATAACACCATCAAATTATGCGGTTACGATCTAATGAAGTTACGAGCTTAAGGTTAATAAGAACAACGATGTCATGAATAATGTTATGACATCATACAAATAACCAAAGTAAATAACACACGAATTGTTCACTTCGGTTCAACAAACCTATATCGGGGCTACCAAGCCGGGATAAAGTTCACTATTAGCGATGTCAATTCAAAGACCCTACACCAACACACCGTGATGACCTTCTCACTTAATCACTACCCAATGATCCTTTTACCTAAGTCCTACTTAGATATGAGTTCCTACTCACTTCAATCACACCCGTGTGATTGCCACGAACAAAGAAGTTACACTTCAATTACACAACTTGATCTTGCTTAAAAGCTTCAATCAATACATACATCCTCTTACCTACGGTTTCAAGAGTATGGTGACCATCCCACCGGGTGGTTCACTACAACTAGCCCTAATTATCACATCTTTAATGCTCTTTGGCTTGCGTCCAACTAGGTTACAATACTTTTATTTATAACCTTTTACCCAACTGGATTTGGGCCTTTTGTGGCAATGACTTTAACAACTTGCATAAAATAAGCGAAAACTTACGCTACAAGTTAGGTCTTCAATCTAGCTTTTCTCCTTATTCTTAGCTTCTGATTGAATCTTCTAGGGCTCCACATATGCCTTCAATTTTGCGCTACTTACTATGCATTCTATTATGCGAATATTCGCATAATTTCGAGAATGGTAATGGACTTGGGTTCGTAGCATGATGTCGATATGATGTCATGACATCTCTTGTGATATGTTGTTCCGATGTTGATTTAATTCAACATAACATGTTTAGGCATTACAATAGGATTTTCGGTGTTCACTATCCTATTGTACATTACTTTATTGTTGTTATTATTTGTTTTACAAGAATTGAGCCAATCCTAAACAAAGGCACTTACAATCTCCCCCTTTGGCAAATTTTGCCTAAAACAAATAAACCTCACTATTTAGTGATTACAACAATAAACAAAACAGTAAAAGTGTTCAGGATACCATTGTAGGATGTCTTGACATTGATCTTGACATCTTTATATGTAACCAACACTAACTATCCAGGACCTCTCCTTTTCAGGAACCAATTTTGGTTACAGGTGGTGGAGAAAGAGGTCCGTGGGAGATAAACTATCCTTTCAGGGGCATCAGAGAACCCTTAAGGAGTGTCCAGAATATCTCTCTTGTAACTCAGAACACAGGTCACAACTGTGTTCATAACTCAGATCACAAGTCACAAATAAATTCACAGTATTTGAATTTCTGCTGAATTTGAGACAAACCTTTGTGATCACAATTTTGAGTAGCTGCAACAAGGACAATGACAACAGCAGCAGGAGTAACCCTTTCTCCCCCTTTTTGGCCAAAAATTGACAAAGGAAACCCTCACAAAACCAAATCCAAGAACAGTTTTCCCAGATCCGTACAAACCCCATGATGGTTGTGAGAGAAAAGAAAGTGTGACAGGAGATTTTATAGGGAGATAGCAGGATCAAGAAGTTGGCAATTATAAATCTTGATCAAGGCAATTACTGAATAAAATCAGCCTTTAACCGACTTTTAAGGCTGAAGATTTATTTCTTATGAGAAATAGAATACCAAATATAGCTCCTGGATAGCCACAACCACGTGGTTAAGTTATTTTCCACGTATTCTTCTTGATTCCCTCAAGGGTGCAATGTCTTCGGTAATGTCATGACATTCAGATAGACATTACCTTACAGTCTTCAACAACAGCAGTCTTCATCTTACTTCTCTCAGTCAGATAAAAAGGAGAATACTTTAAACAACTAGTAGCAAGAGACTAGTAGTATTAAGCATGGACAACCATCATGCTTCCTAGAGTGTTGCAGAGATCCAACACAGTGCTATACTCAATTACTTTCTTCCTTTTTCCAGCCAACAAAAGAAGGAAGGAAATAATGAACCAGAAGACTTCTAAGATGATCCACAAGACATCACAGACTAACTCAAACTAGAGCACATACCCAAGAGAGAGTCTAATTTTCTTCCCAGAACAAAAGACACAGGGAAACCAAGAGTAAGTCTAGGTCCCAAAAGAAATCAAGGAAACACATATTCCAATGATTAGGAGACTTTCCACAAATTCCAGGACAAACCACGGCTAAGTTACTACACAAGATTTAGATGCCACTTCATCTCTTGTAGTAGAAGAAACCCCTTGCACCTATGCTGAATAGATCAGATTCATTAATCTGATTTTCTTCTTCTGATCTTCCTTTCACTAGCAGTTGTTAGTACTAGTGAAGTCTTTACTATAACATCATTTGCCAGACCATGTTGCTAATGATAAGATCTGAGTTTTCCAAAATTGCTCCAAAAAGATCAAAACTGCCACTTATGATACTTTCAAGGAGCTCTGAGATTTTCTTCCTAAACTCAGACAGATAACTGGAACAATTATTCATCCCCCTGATGTTGTGACATTATCAATGACTCAGTTGTTCACATTTTCTTCAGATTTGTCAAGTTATCAGAAGAAAAATCAGCATATCCATTTCCTCTTCTGAATTTTGATCTTCAGATTAAAGTCCAACAATTTTCTTCATATACAAAGTCTCCTTCAATGTATTTTGTCATTAGTGGAAAGCACAACACCCATTGACTTCCTTTGTCATGGATAATCAAAACCATTGTGGAAGACAATATAACTAACCACTAGCTCTGAGGTGATAACTCCAAGCACCCTGAACTAGTCTTAAAATAACAAGGACATGTCTGAAACATGTCCTTGCATTTCCACAAAATTTGACATGACTCTCTGGATGGTTGAGAAGTCATGTAACCATAGTCTGAAACCAACCTCCAATCTTCTTAGTGTGTTTAAAAACTTTACTAAGATTCAGACTTTCTAACAGAACCAGAAGAATTCTCCTTTAATCAAAAAGCTGATCAAATCATCCTTCTGCACATTACATTTACTAGTAGTTGCTGATACTGGTAAATTCTTCAAACCAAAATAGTAGTTATGCATTGTTGAGCGAACTACTCTTAAACACAAGTAGAATCTTCTTATTCTAAACCAAAGATAGAACTGCCTTCTGAATGAGGCGTTTGAATATTAAGATTTATAGTCCCAAGTCTCTGCCACAGACTATTAACAATAATGATGTTACAACATCATCTGGGACATCAGTACCAATCAGTTTGGGTTCTTGAGTCAACAACCAGGGGATTTATTTTCATCCATGCCTTTTTATGTCCCCCATATGAACAATATGATCTTTAACAAGATTCATCTTCAACAATATTTACTCACCGGAATGCTCTAGAGAGAAATAAACTCCCCACCATCCTCCTACGGTGTTACTTGCATACATATTATACAAACACTTAGTCTCCCATCAAAGTATTTGTAGTTAACTTTTATGCAAAATTCTAATAAATACTTAGTCTCCCGTCAAAGTATTCATTATTAGTCAGAATATACCACCTTCTCACACAAGGTAGGATAATTATTCTAACAACCTTCTGCTCCACACTTGAAGAACCAGCTGATCCTTACAAACTTTCTTTGCTGAAGAGACAAACTCATTTGAGATGATGTTGCAACATAAGATCTGACATTGATCTCGAACACATCAGCCTGACTTATACTATGGTTTTGGAGGAACATCCATAGTAATCCAAGCATACTTTCTTGTAGGGGATACAAGAGTACACCAGAGGCTGATCACCCTTTATGATCAGATCCACAACACCCATAAATACATGCAGCAACTAGCATGTAGCACCTTCACCTTGTCTGCTTATTCTACCCTTGATCAAATAACTAGAGTTATTTGTAACACACTCTTGTAGGCAAGTGCAGACCCAACTGTTCTATTATGTGAGAACACCACATAAATGAGCTCAAGTAGGAAGAGGAACTTTTCATGAAAGAATTAGGAAACCATGATCTTTTGATAATAACTCCTCCTTGCTTCACACAAATAATAAGTTCATCCTAGTTGATTTGGATGACTTTCCAAAGTGCAGATACCAACCATTGGACATTGGTTGAAACAATTCCAGTGCTCACAATAATCCCTTGGATGATTTTTCATCAGATAAGGAGTTCCATGCTCATATAGACTTGATACGAGTTACCAAGTTTGAGAAAATGGCCTATATCCAGATGATGAGAACCATCACTAGTCAGATTGAGAAAAAAGATTCTCAATACCAGGATGTCAAGACATTTTGTATGACATGTCTTCAAAGATCTTCGTGCTTCAGGTTAAGGACTCGAATATCGCTCAAATCTTCTTAGAGTTATGAGAATTCTCCTTTAAATGTCAGCTTTATGAGATTGGTAAACATAATCTGTTCTAATCCTATCCTCCTTGGAAAACACAAAGATCATGAGAAATAAACTCAAGCATCTTATAGACGAGTAGGATTAATACCTCTTCATTGACACATTGTTGAGCTCTTCACATTTGTTCGGTCATAGTAAGCACTCTTTATTTGGAATTTGCCACGGTTCCAAATTAAGAATCCTTAGTTTGCTTGTTACACAAGTTTCACATTACTTGTACTAGAAGAAACTTCATTATCAACCATGAGTATGTTCAATAAGTCGGATCTCGGTAGGAAAAAAGTGTCTTCAGGTTGTGATGTTGAATCTTCATGTAGAACATCCTTTTCATTACAAATTTTATATCTCCGATTACGATTAGATAATCGGCTATATTGATCGAATTATCTACTCACACTAGATGATCTGACTGATTACTTACACTAACCAAGCATGTTTACTTGGTGAAGACAGAGATGATGTTCCAACAACGATAAGACATCATCCATCACATGAGGGAAACATGGAAATCACAACTAACCTCGTTGTTCAAGTATCGGATCAAATAATCATAATGAATGGCTTCAAGAGAAAATGTTCTATGGTCATGGACGAGTTCCACAATTCCCTTTGATCGACGAATCTCACGACAAAAGCTCATCTTGCTTTCACATAAAGGGATTGAAGATACCTTTATGAGTCCTTTTAAGTGCATTGAGCTTAGTTACTATACTATAAGCTTTGGTCGAATTAAACACACAATGGAGTAGGTAACTGTTGATCGTGTCCGATCAACTAAAACGAAGCGATGTCTCCTCTTCCGGGAGTAGGTTCTAAACATATGTACTCACACTACATGTGTTTAGCACCAACATTTGTTCTTCAACTGAAGCGCATAATGTTCTAACATCCTTAAGAACATCGGTTCCATCTCCTTAAAACACATCATTCTTGATGATCTTCAAGGTCTTCAAAACAACTTGCGATGAATATGAGAATCATTGATCAATTGATACTCATCAACACTATTAATAAATGCCTTTATGAGTGGACTTGAGGAAATCTCAAGTATCTTTGACAATATTGATAGGTTGTAAAGTGCGCTAAAAATTTTGAGACAACAATAACCCTAGAGTTCTTCTTTCACTTTAGGGGTTGTATCGGAAGTTATGGAATAGCCATACTTCAATGAACTTGCACAATGCTTACTCCATATTGTAAGCATGACACATAAAGACGAAAATAAATCAATCCTACAAATTGTTTGCTTCTTCACCAAGACCATCCTAGACCCAACTCAAGCCCATATATAGAAGCTTTTTAAACACAAAGGATGCCTTATCAATATCTTCACTCCCGCATGAAGGTTCGATAATTTTCTTCTTTGTCTGGAAAAAGTTGAACAATGCAATCAAAATCTTCACTCCCATGAAGTCTTTGAATTTGTTCAAACACTTTCATCTTCTTTTAGCATAGGGATCGGGTTGGTCTAGTTTTTCCCAAATTGGTCCATCCTCCACTTCAGGGACCAATCAATATGAACACTACTTTGTTCAAACAATCTTCTACCTTGTACACAACCAAAAGTATCCCCATGGATCTCATCCGAAGCAGACGATGCACTCGATACCAATTGAAATTCTGGTATGAGACTCGGGATGTCGAATGAGATGTTAAGACATCGATCGACATTAAGTCTTGCCGGTAGAAGAGGTGACCTTTATAATTTACGTACTACACGGATAATTATACGATCATACGAACCTGTAACACCATCAAATTATGCGGGTTACGATCTAATGAAGTTACGAGCAGTTAAGGTTAATAAGAACAACTCGATGTCATGAATAATGTTATGACATCATACAAATAACCAATGTAGAAAGTAAATAACACACGAATTGTTCACCCTTCGGTTCAACAAACCTACATCGGGGCTACCAAGCCGGGATAAAGTTCACTATTAGCGTGATCAATTCAAAGACCCTACAACACACGTTGTGACCTTCTCACTTAATCACTACCCAATGATCCTTTTACCTAAGTCCTACTTAGATATGAGTTCCTACTCACTCCCCCTCAATCACACCCCGTGTGATTACTTACCAGAACAAAGCTGTTCGTTACACTTCATTACACAACTTGATCTTGCTTAAAAGCTTCAATCATACATACATACATCCTCTTACGGTTTCAAGGAGTATGGTGACCATCCCACAGCCCGGGTGGTTCACTACAACTAGCCCTAATTATCACATCTTTAATGCTCTTTGGCTTGCGTCCAACTAGGTTACAATACTTTTATTTATAACCTTTTACCCAACTGGATTTGGGCCTTTTTGTGGCAGCATAGCAGCTTTAACAACCTGCATAAAATAAGCAGAAAACTTCTGCTACAAGTTAGGTCTTCAATCTAGCTTTTCTCCTTATTCTTAGCTTCTGATTGAATCTTCTAGGGCTCCACATATGCCTTCAATTTTGCGCTACTTACTATGCATTCTATTATGCGAATATTACGCATAATTTTGAATGAATAGAATACTTGACAGTTCAGTAGCATGATGTCTGATATGATGTCATGACATCTCTTGTGACATGTTGTTCCAGATGTTGATTTAATTCAACATAACATGTTTAGGCATTACAATAGGATTTTCAGGCTGTTCACTATCCTATTGTACATTACTTTATTGTTGTTATTATTTGTTTTACAAGAATTGAGCCAATCCTAAACAAAGGCACTTACATTTATCATTGTTGTCGTTATTTCATGAGCACATAGCTTCATATATACACCGTGGATAAATAAATTATTAGGTTGTTTGAAAATATACATGTTGAAGAAGTCTCACATCGTTTAATTTAATAAAGAAAGGCGGAGTCTAAAATATAAGATTCAACTTCTTCGTTCTAAGATGTATCATTAAAAAACACTTTAAACTTAAATTTTACTTTTTATATATTTTGTCAAATACTCAAATTTTTGAGCTTTCGATCACTTTGTCTTTCGACTATAGATTTAAACTTGTAAAATAACTCGATTACTTCACTTTTCTTCTTTATCATGTAATTCCACAATTTTCTACTGAACTCATCTATGAATGTAACAAAGTATTTATTACCTCCAAGCAAATATACCTGGATTGGACCACATACATAAGAGTATATGATTTCAAGAATAAACCTCAACTTGCTTCTTGCATCCTTGTAGAAGCTATTCTTGTGCTGCTTTGCCTGCACACATTCCCCACACACCTTATTTGGAATGTTGATTTATGACAATCATGAAACCATATTTTTTATTTTCAAGTCTCTGATGTCTTTGAATTTGAATTGGCCTAGTCGATAATGCCATATCCATTCATCTATGCAAGTTGCAATCGTCAAGACACTTGTGTTCCATCACATTTAGTTCGATCTTGAAGGTTTTATTCTGAGACATATGAACTTTCAAGATTAACCTTCCATTTGCGACATCGACTCTCATCATCTTGTCTTTGATTGACACTTTATAATTATTTTCGACCAACTTCCCTATACTAAGCAAGTTGCTCTTCGTGCCTGGTATGTACAACATATTGGAAATTACTAACCTTTCGTTATCTTTCCTCATAATCAGAACATCACTAATACCTTCAGCTGCTAGAGTGTTTTCATTTGCATATTTTACCATGTTCTCCATTGGGGGATTTATGTTGACAAACCAATATTTACTTCCAGACATGTGTGACGAGCATCACGAATCTAAGTACAATTAGCCCTTGAATCTTTCTTCATATCTTGTTATGACAATCAACATCATCTATTATTTTTCATGCTTTGAAAACTTTGCATCATTTTCTTTATTATTTCATTTTTCTCGACAATCACTAACATAGTGACCATACTTCTGAAAATTGAAACTCTAAATGTGACTCTTGTCAGGTTTTCGACCACCACATATTCCTCCATCTCCAGCACCACCTCTTTGGTTGTCTTGGTATGTGAATCTTCTCTAAATCGACACAATTCTTTCCCGTTGGTCTCCTCTACCAGTTGAATTATTGTAGCATCTTCTAACTTTGTTGTCGAACCACTTTCCTTTTCCTTTCTTTTCTCTTTCTAACTGCACCCGCAAAGCCACATCACTATGACTTTCTTGCATCCCTTTCGGCCATTCTTTGTTCATGAGATTCGAGCATCTCTTGAAGCTCTTATTTTGTCAATATCGACAAATTCATCGACTCTTCTATGGCTACCACCACATGGTCGAACTTTGGATCTAATGACCTCAAGATCTTTGCAAAAACTGATCTTCTTGTCAACACTTCTCCATATACCTTGATTTGATTCACTAGTTTCGTAACCCTAGTAAAGAAAGTAGTCGTGCTTTCATTTTCTTCCATCTGAAGCAATTCATAGTTCTTTTGCAAGTTTGTAATCTCACTTCTTTCACCTTTGTTGCACCTCCAAAAGACTTTTCCAAAATCTACCAAGCTTCTTTCGTATATTTTACATCATTTACCTTTTCGGTGATGAATTATAAAGAGAGATTTATAATTCTTCTTCTTCAATTCTTTGTGTGCAACCTCTTCTTCTCTTGTTGCATTTTTTTCAAGCGGTTCTAACCCATCTTTTACGAGATCTCAAAGATCTTGACAATAGAACACAACCTTCATCTGCTTGCACCAATTCTCACAGTTATCAACTTTTAAAATTGGAAGAAATGTTGGAAAATACCCGTTTGGAGGATTCATTACCATTGTGATTTTCTTCCATTAAATCGCTTAACCGGAACTCTAGATATCAGATATTGGAATCCACCAAAATCTATGGAGAATTTTTATCAATCTTGATGAACAAGATTGTTATCAATACACAATTACAATGAAAGGAAGAATTATGGTTTGAACAAAATAAGGAGAAGATGTTGATTTCTACAGAGTTTCTGTCTACCCACAAATTATGAAAAATGTTACCTGCAACTACAAATTCTATGAATACCCTATGAGTGATTACAAAAAATAGGGATTACTCCCTCTATTTATAATGAGCTTGCTTGCTCCCTAAGTCAAAGCTCAAAACTATAAAAGTCTAAAATATCTATTTTAGACCTAAACCAAAATACTATGTGAGGCTAACTGCTTCGACACTTTGACACACACAACTCGACAAAAATACAATTTCAACATATACATAATTTTGACACAAATGATTACATTCTTAACACCATCTACCTATTAGTAAGATGACAATCACTTTGGATGTCATGCCACATCTTCACTTGCTCATCACATGCCAATTATTGAACCAAATTGGTGATTCATATAGCCGGAGATTTAGAGCCTTAAAGGTGTTTGTGGAGGATTTAGGAGCTAACCCTGAAAATTTAATAGCTCCTGAAAATTTAATACAACAAGAAGGACCTTAATGTAATTGATTTTCTTTGTACTAGAAGGATTATTCTTGAAGTTTTCATGCACAACTATTTTAGAGAAAATGCACAAAAAAGAAGCACTGATAAGAGATATAGAGTTGCATTCTCTATGATTTAGAAGAAAAATAAAGTTGATAGAGTGAATATAGAGTTTGGTTGTGTTAGAAATAAAACTTCGTAAAATTTGTTTTGGGGGGAGGAATTGAGAAAGTGCTTTGAAGAAGTTTAAAGTGTTTGAAAATTCTAGTGTTGATATATATTCAGGAAGAACTAAATTAAGAAGTATTAGGAAGAACAAAGCAATATCTAGAAGGATCTTCTCGACAGTGGTACAAATTAAAAATTATGGAGGTCGTTGAATATGTCAAGGATATATTGTGAATCACCTACTTCTTTTTCTCTATATTTAATTTAATTCATTTTTACAAAAAAAAAAATTCACCATATTTAATTTAATTTAATTTTATAAAATTGAATAAATGAATTTTTTTTCTTTTATATATATTTCAAGTCTTCACTATTTTCATACGCGATTTAGATTTCTCCCTTCATACTTCTCATGTCCATTATTATTTATTTTAGACTATATACAATGGTTTTATATTGATAAACAACTATGTATTCTGCTTCGCATGATGATAATGTCACAACTGGTTCCTTTCTGGAACTTCAAGCAACTGGCGCACCGCCTAACATTAACACATGTCCTATTGTGGATTTTCGATCCTCAGCATCACTACACCAGCTCGAATCTGTGTACCCCACTAACTTGCATTCTTTTTCTTTATCAGCTGCTGGAAATAAAATGCCATTGTCAAGAGTTCCTTTCAAATACCTCAATATTCTCTTTGCTGCTGCTAGGTGTGATACCTTTGGCTTCTACATGAATCTACTCACCATACCCACATTGTATGCTAAGTTAGGCCTAGTATGACAAAGGTATCTTGAAGATCCCATAAGTCTTATATATTGGGTTGGATCCACATCATCATCATCTTCTGAGTCTTTCAATAGTTGCAGTCTAGGTTCTGTAGGTGTCGAAGTCGAATTACATTATTCCATCTCAAATCTCTTAAGAATTTCTCCTGCATATCTTCTTTGATGCATCATCGAACCTCTACTAGTCTTTTAGAATTCGATGCCAAGAAAATATGAAATATCACTCAAATCAGACATTTCGAATTCCTTGTTGAGATCACCTTTGAAGTCTTCGATCTCCTTCTTACAGCTGCCTGTGATCAACAAGTCATCGACATAGAGACGTAGTATAAGCAATTCAACATTGCTTATTCTTACATATACTCCATATTCAGTTGTGCACTTCACAAACTCCTTCTCCCTTAGAACACTATCAATCTTCTTGTTCCAAGCTCTTGGAGCTTGTTTCAATCCATACAGGGATTTACGAAGCCTGTAAACCTTTCTTTCTTCGTTATGTTTCACAAACCCAACTGGTTGTTTAACATAAACCTCTTCATCTAAAGGTCCATTCAGGAATGCACACTTCACGTTCATCTGGCATATGTGCCAACAATTTAGTTCTGCTAAACCAACAACCAACCTGATTGTTTCGATTCTAGCCACAGGTACAAAAACCTCATCGAAGTCAATTCCTTCTTTCTGGAGAAATCCTTTCGCCACTAGCCTTGCTTTGTGTCCAGTTACTTCACCTTTAGGATTCATCTTCACTACCCACTTGACATCAATTTCCTTCTTGCCTTGAGGAAATTCGACAAGTGACCAAGTGTTGTTGTCTTCGATGGATTTCACTTCTTCGTTCATTGCTTTCACCCACTTCGAATATTTCAATGCTTCATCTTCATTGACAGGTTCGACATCTGCATAGAAAGCATAATGTACCAGCTCACCTTCGTCATCAACCACATCATCTGATGTAACCACACAATCTTGCAACCTTGCAGGCATGCGTCTTGCTCTCTGAGGTCAGTTTGTGCTTGGTTGATCTATAACTGCTAGTTCCTCTTATCGAACTTCTTTTTTGACTTGAGTTTCTGGCTCTTCAAGTAAAATTCTTACTGAACTTTTCTTGACATTTTGACTCCAGTCCCACTATTTAAGCTCATATATGATCACGTCCCTGCTGATCACAATCTGCTTTTTCACTGGGTCGAATAACTTGTAGCCTCCTGTCGAATGATATCCTACTAGAATCATTTGACTCGACTTGTCATCAAGTTTTCTTTTCAACTGATCCGACACATGTTTATATGAAATAGATCCAAATACCTTGAGATGACTCAAGCTAGGCTTTACACCATACCAAAATTCTTCTGGAGTAATTCCTTCTAGTTTCTTTGTTGGACATCTGTTAAAAAATATAAGTTGCAGTCGACACAGCTTCACCCTAAAACTCTGTAGGTAAATTCTTGCCTCTCAACATACTTCGAACCATATTCATGATGGTTCGATTCTTCCTTTGTACAATCCCATTCTGCTGTGGAGTGTAGGGTGACACCACATCATGCACAATCCTTTCTTTTTCACATAACCTATCAAAATCTTTCGACACATACTCTCCTCCACCATCAGTTCTCAAAACTTTGAGCTTTTAACCGCTTTGCCTTTCGATCATAGACTTAAACTTGGAAAATACCTTGATCACTTCACTTTTCTTCTTGATCAAGTAAGTTCACAGTTTTCGACTGAAATCATCTATGAATGTGACAAAGTATTTATTACCTCCAAGATAATCCACCTATATTGGTCCACATACATCAGAGTATATAATTTCAAGAGTGGCCTTCGACTTGCTTCCTGCATCCTTGATGAAACAATTCTTGTGTTGATTTGCTTGCACACATTCCTCACACACTTTGTTTGGAATGTCGATTTCTGGAAATCCTAAAACCATATTCTTTCTCTTCAAATCTATGATGTCTCTGAAGTTGAGATGGCCTAGTCGATAATGCCATATGCATTCGTCTCTGCTTGTTGTAGTCGAAAGGCACTTGTGCTCCATCACATTGAGTTCGATCTTAAAGGTTTTATTATGGGACATATGAACCTTCTAGATTAGCCTTCCATTCGCATCGACAACTCTCATCAGCTTGTCTTCGACAGTCACTTTGTAATTCTTTTCGAACAACTGCCCTATACTAAGCAAGTTGCTCTTCATGCCTGGAATGTATAGTACGTTCAAAATTACTGCCCTTTTACCATCTTTCCTCATGATCATAACATCTCCAATACCTTCAGCTGCTAGAGTATTGTCATTTGCAAATTTAACCATGTTCTTCATTGAGGGCTTTAGATTGACAAACCAATCTTTTCTTCCAGACATGTTTGATGAGCATCCTGAATCAAAGTACCATTGATCCTTGAATTTCTCTTCATCTCTTGTTGTGACCATCATCAACGGATTTTCTTCTTCATGCTTTGCGAACTTTTCATCACTTTCTTGATTCTTTCGCTTCTCTGGACAATCACTCGAGCAGTGACCATACTTCTGACAATTGTAACATTAAATGTGACTCTTGTCAGACTTTCGACCACCACCTCTTCCTCTATTTGCAACAACACCTCTTTGGTTGCCTTGGTATGGTCTTCTCTGATTCGACATGTTTCCTTCGTTCTGGTTTCCTCTACCAGTTGAATTGTTGTATCCACCTCTATCTCTGTCGAACCACTTTCCTTTGCCTTTTGTTTCTTTTGCTGAATTTTCCTGCAAAGCCACGTCACTCTTTTTCTTTCCTGCAACTCTTTCATTCATCCTTTGTTCATGAGATTCAAGCGTCCCTTAAAACTCTTCTTTTGTCAATTTCGACAAATCTTTCCCTTCTTTGATAGCCACCACCACGTGGTCGAATTTGGGAGCCAAATATCTCAAAATCTTTGAAACAACAACTCTTGTTGTTAATGCTTCTCCACATATCTTTATTTGATTCACTAGTTTCGTAACTCTAGTGAAGAAATTAGATATACTTTCATTGTCTTCCATCTGAAGCAATTCATACATTCTCTTGTGAGTTTGTAACCTCGCCTCTTTCACCTTTTCAGCACCTCCAAAGGATTTCTCAAGAATATCCCAAGCTTCTTTTGCAGATTATGTATCATTGACCTTTTTCGAAGTTGTCTGGACTCAATCATTGATGAATTATAAAGAGAGCTTTATAACTCTTCTTCTCCGATTCTGCGTGTTCTTTCTTTTTTTCTTCTGAATCGTCTTCTTCAAGCTCTTTTACTCCATCCTTTACAAGATACCATAGACCTTGACAACGAAATAAAACCTTCATCTTCTTGCACCAATTCTCATAGCTATCTACTTTCATAATTGGAAGACTTGCTGGATAATTCGCATTCCCATAACTCACTGCCATCGTGAATTCTTCTTCTACGGTCGTTCTTGATCGTTATTGATCTTCCCTTGAATCGATTAACCGAAGCCCTTGATACCAGATGTTAGAAATCCACCAAATATCTATGATGAATTTCTACCAATCTTGATGAACAAGATTGATATCACCACACAATGACAATGAACAATTAAATAAAAGAAGAAGAAGAAGAAAAAATTATTTTCTGCGGAGTAACTCTCTGCCCACAAACTATGGAAAAACTTTATTATTCACTTTGCAACTGCAAAATACTGTGAATGAATTGAATTACAAAAATAGGGGTTACTCCCTCTATTTATAGATTTAGGTTAGCTTGCTCCCTAAGCTAAAGCCCGAAACTATAAAAGCCCAAAATATCTATTTGAAACTAAATCAAATCTATTCTATTCTAGAATTAAATCAAATCTATTCTATTCTAGACTTAAATCAAATCTATTTAAATATAAAACAAATCTAATATGTCGAATCTGGGTGGCATGTTCGACTCACACGCTCTTCGACTAGGTCAGATTCCTTTGACACATACACATAATTTTGACACACATGAATTACTTTCAACACACATCATCTTAAAATAACTTATTTATATTTTAATCCAATGGTGCAACTCTATATTGGGTCCAACAACTTTATTCTATAAATTGTTAAAAAAAGAAAATAGCCAATCATCAACAATCATTTATTATTTTATTATTATTTTGGTTCAAAGAACTGTTGCACTGTATTGCAACGGATGACTCAGCTGACCAACTCCAATGGTTAGAAAATGAAACTTTACGTTTGCCACTGTGGAGGACAGGTGAAAAAACTCCCATTGCAGACACTTTTACAACACACTAAAAATCTAAATAATCACAACAACCAATAAGATTTTGCAAAGTATTGTATGTTGCGTCACTCCCTCCTTATTCAACATGTTGAATATTTTCAACATAAATTAATCCACATCATTTTCAACACCCCATTCAACACTTCATTACAAACATTCAACTATTGAATAATTTATTCAACACCCCATTATACATAGTCTTAGTGTAACGATATAAATGATGGCCGACTCAAGTTGTTGGGCTCAAATATCATTTTGTTTAGGATATTTTACAAAAGGCCTTTAAGATTTTGTCATGACACCCTATATTAAAACTTGACACCCCTCTAATTTACCATAATATTCAAACTATCTTTGTTAAAATTTAACTACGAAATAAAGGCATGCTAATTAACAGGGGTCTATGGTTCAGTCTACACAAGTTCAGACCAGGTCAGACTAATTTTGTTTTAAATAGAAAAGAATTAGATATTCTTATAAGTCTATTTAGTTAAAAATGTCAAACCACAAACTATATAATAGTCTTTTAAACCTATCATGATAGTCTCTTTAAATAAACATGAATAAATTTATTATTGTTTATTATATTTTATACTTTGAATTAAAATACGAAAATAAAACATAGCTATCTTGAAGAAATTATGAAAATAAAAAAAAAACCCTTATAAACAATGTTATAAGTTGTTGTTGTAAGTTGTTTCAATATGTTCTCTCAAACAAATAGGATCACAAAACTTATGCTAATAGGTAAAATCGAATGAGTCAACGAAAACAAACAGTTATGCTCGTTGATCTCTAAATTTGTTAGTCTACTTAATATTAGTTGAATTGCTTATTTATAAATATTCAAATGAAATAGACTTTTAAGTAGGCTAGTAGGTCAATTAGGCCTTCGAAAATACTAGGATCAAGCCTAAAAATAAGACTATGATATGTTACAAATCAGACTTTGGCTTTGAATATTTTACCAGATCAAACTCAGACTTGACAAAGCCTAACTCAGTCCAGCCTATTTCCATCTCTACCAAGAAAGAGCGATCAAAAAATTCGATTGTGCAATTGAAAACTTTGAAGTGTATTCTAAAATCTTGTATGTTTTGTAATTTTTCGAATTAAAAAAAAAATCAGTAGCTCATTTTCAATAGGCAAAAAAAGAAAATTACACTACCAGATTTTTCAAAAAATTCATTAAAAACCCATAGAGTTTTGAAAAATCCGATAGCATGTTTGGAAATTCGATAAAAACTCATAATTTTTTTGAAAATGACGATAAAAACTCATTGATAATCAAGTAAAAATTGATAGACTTTTTGAAAAACTTGTATAAATTCATAATTTTGTAAAACCCGATAATATATATATATATATATATGAAATATTCGGTAAAAATTTAGAGTTTTGAAAAATCTGGTAGTGTATTTCAAAAATCCGATATTATATTTGCAAATTTTGATTGTTCAAATATGGCAAATTTTAAAAATTTTGATAAGAATTCATGAGATTGATTGTGTTGTACCCCAAAATTTTCCCTCCCATTTTTAAAACCAATTAGTTCAAGATACCTCTTCATGCTCAAGAGCTACTCAAGATAGATCAAGACAAACCCTCTCCTAATCAATGGATCTCCAATTAGGGTTTTGTCTTCCTCAAGGTAAAAGTGGTGTCTAATGCCTCAAGTGAATGTCATGCTTCCTCATATGTCCCAAAGTATCTCCATATCAAGCCTCACAACACAAATTTGCTCAGTCAATTGCTCAGATAGTTGAAAATTAATTGTATTGAACAAAAAGTCAATTGTGGCCAACATATAGTCAAACTTCATCATTTTTGGTCAACATCAAGATTTTGAAGTCACATTCATCAATTGATCAAGATTTGATCATGATTCATCAAGAAAACTCAAGAGTGGATCAAAAGTCAAAAGTTGCTAAATTAGGGTTTCATAAGGAGAAGTCAACAAAACTTAGACCAAACATAACTTTCACATACTTCATCACAAATTCCTCAACCAAATCTCATTTTGAAGAAAATTTCATTCTCTACAACTTTGTCTCTTATAGGTTTTTCCCAAAAAATTCTTCATGTGAGAGATATGAGCCAAGACATTATAGCTCCTTTCAAAAGTCAACAAAAAGTCATCTTTTCTCAAAGGAGTGTACATGAACATGAAAGCTTCAATGAAGATGAAACAAAATAGAGGTTTTATAGGACATCTTAAGCTTTTTAAAAAGTCCAAGATCATCCTCAAATGATAAGAATTGAGCAAGATATGTTGGGTGCAAATTTGGCAATTTTGAGAAAGTGCATTAAGCAAATATTGAGCAATCTTGGAATTTTTCCAAATGGACCTATATTTTTATGTTTGAAACATGTTTCTAACATTATCCAAGACCTCTAAGCCCAACCACATGCCATATTACTATTTATTTTATTTATTTTTGATTTAATCCATTTAAATTCAAATTTAATTAAAATAAAATACAAGGAAGATGTGCAAGGCGTGTGGGCTTGAGATTTAGGTTTTTTGAGGACCAAGCAAGCCCAAGATAGCTGGTAAAAACGCACAAGGAATGATTTGCATGAGATTTGGCCAAATTTGAAAGCTTTGCATTTGATTTTTCAATCAAATGTTCTTACATTCAATGCAATATATTTCTTCATATTTGTTGACCTAACTCTTCTCCTCTTTATATACTACAAAGCCAGATGCCAAGAGACACGATTTGCTGCTCAAAAAACCTACACGAAATTCTCAAAAATTACAAAGTTTAGGGTAAATTCAAAACCAATTCTCTAGATAATTTCAATCGATTCCAAGCATTCATTCACTCTCCTGAGGTTTCCAGGAGTCGATCCAAGCATTCACACAATCTCAAAGCATCCCAGAATCGTCCTCCCAAGTGCACCGGTTTGGTAAATGTTTTTGAATTTCAAACTCTTAATTCATGTCATTTAAACGATTTCGATGCATGTATACACATTCCTACTAATGTTTGTGAATGTTTAGACCCATCATTCATGAGTTTTGATGCAGGAGTCATAGAACACCATTGTTAGGGCATAACAAACTGAAAGTTTTGAATCTCATGATACAGTGGCTTTCAGGATAAACGGCTACCACCAATCGATTCTCAGCCCTCAAATTAGGGGGTATGGTCTTCCTTTTACCTTTAATCGTGTTATTTTGCAGGTTTGATAGTGACATGGTTGGAGAAGACGACCAAAGCTTAGCTCTGACGTCTCTGACTTCCTTTGACCCTGGTGACCTCTACGTGGTTGCGTGTGATTAGTTCATTTAAACCCTGGTGTCCCACATGCGCGCGTTTTTTTTATTTTAATTGATTTCAGGAAATAGGATTCACACACACACACACACACATACATATATATATATATATATATATATATATATATATATATATATATATATATATATATATATATATGAATGGAACTAAATACACAGATGTATCACCATCCCAGTGGTTCAACATGCGCGTGTAGTCCTTTCCTCTCTCTTGGCACAAGTTCGATCCCTGCCTTTTGCCATATTTTTCAATATTTTCTGATTTTTCACAGGTACCCCATACATATACATACATTCAGAGGCGAGATTATAACACCACATGCATGTGGTTCAGTGGCCAACTTTTGAACCTGTGACCCCAAGGTCACGAGTTTAACACTTCCAAGGGCCAAACCAAATTTTTGCCACTAGTTTCTTCATATTTTTTCTTATTTCTTTCAATTTTCAATTTCTTTTAATTTTCTTTCACAAATTATTTTTAATACTTTTAAAAACCCTAAAAAATATATATTTTTAGATTTAGGTTAGTAAAATATTTATTTAATTTTGACATAAAATATTTTATTTTTTAATTAGTTTAGAATTATTTTCTTAATTAAATGATAATTAACTTTAGAATTTTCTTTTCTATTTAAAATAAATTCTAAAAAAAATCACAAAAATGTTTTTCCTTAACACTTAGGACTTTTTGTTATTTAAATAATAGCTCAATTATTTTTCATGGTTCTTTTTATTATTATTTCTTTTAAATTCTAGAAATCAATGTATAGGTCGCACGGTTGTTTTTGTAATAGCGTAGATTTACTTTACTCGCACTTTTTCCTTATTATGTAACTGCTCATGGGATGTAATAGTCTAGGTTTAATTTCCCTTTGTTTACTTTTCCGCATCTTATTATGTATCTGCCCCGAAGCCATGTAATAGCGTAGGAACATTTGCTTTCCACACCTTTATTTTCTAAACTGTCTAGATGTATGCTAATAAGATTGTATGGCAAGATCTAAAATCAATGCTAGAGAACCCTAATCTCAAGATAAATATCTGAATTGAATCAATTTCACACTTGCACCCCTAGGATATCCTCTCTTGTTGCCTTACGAATAATGGTCATGTCCCTAGAACGTAGGGATACCATCAGCAAAGACGCTTACAAATAACATCATCATAGTCCCTTCATTATAAAAATCATAGTCTCTCGATGACCCTCGATGTTTCCTACGAATATATGATCTTTATCCTTGATGTTGCTTACGAATAAATGATGATCATCCCTACGAAGTTGCTAAGGTATCCTTACATGTTGCCTTCAATGACCATACAATGATCCTACTCCTGTCCCTTCACATCCAATGGATGGGACTACCTACCAACTAATGGTATGAGTAGCACTATCCTAAAGGAAAAGGAAAATAAAAAGAACGACCTTTGAGTGGGTAGATTACTCTTAATTGCTTGTTCAAAATAAATACTTTTCACACCTCACATTTTCAAACGAATATTTTCTAACAACTCGTATACATTCTTGATGACTGACACAAGAATCATTACAAAGTCAAAGTCAAAATATTTTCAAACAAATCACACACACACACACACAAAGCAAGTTTCAAAAGTGAGCTAAGCAATTAAGAGCCCGTAGATAACTACGGATGAAAAGAGTGTTAACACCTTCCCCTTTCATAACTTACCCCTCGAACTCAGAATCGATAAAAGGTCTTTTCTATTCTTTTTCATCTTTTTTTATTGAATAAAAGAAAAAATCGATGGCGACTCTTGGTAACCGCAACATTTACGATAAAATGCAAAACAACCAAGTCAGTTCTTCCACTGTATTACAGATTGTGTAAATATGACAAATTTTAAAAAATCTAATAAAATTTATGAGATTCAATAAAAACTCACGAAATTCTCTAAAAATTTATAGATTATGTTAAAAAAGACATTGCACTTTGAGATGTCAGGATAAACAATGGAATGACATAACAAAATCTCACGATGAAAAATACTTTTTTTTAAAGAAGAATCCATGCATAAGAGCCAAGACACTTAAGTTTAATGGTAAAGTAGACTTCAATAAAGAAAACAAAGCTAAACTATTACAAGTTTCATCTTTAAACTCAATTAAGACCTCTTAAATAAATCAAGTTAAATCATCAATTAAGGCTAAAATGAATCAATAATCCACAATAGAACTACGAATCCCAAATATCAACATGCAACAAATAAAAGAAAAGAAAAAAAAATCTTACTATCGCTACTAAAATGAGCCGATTACCTCTGTTTTACAAACCCCAAGTATCACAAAATCAACTTTGTTAATATGAAAGAAAAAAAACAATTAAAAGCAAAATTTTGTAAGGAAAAAACCTAGGTATAATATTTTAGGTGAGATTTATACTTTTCTCCGACGACAATAAAATATGTGTGTAATTTTTTTTATTGCATATATATAATTTTCTCCTAATTTTACTTTTTAATTTAAATATATTTATCATATTTTTATTAGAGAAAAATATAAATCACACGTATAAAATTGTATATAATTATTCTCCTTTTTGTAATTATAGATCAATGTATATTATGAGAAATATAATATATTTTCATAAGTATATAAAGGTGATTTCATCTAAATAGTTATAATTAGAGGTGGCAAAATGGACTGTCAGTCCCGTCCTGCCTCACCCTCTTAAGTCCGCCAAAAAAACGGAGCGGATAAGTCCGTCATGCTAAAATGAGCACAAAAATCTAACTTGCTCCGCCAAAGTGGCAGATTAGTGGACGGCGGGCTTACCCGACTACTTACTTATTATTTTTATTTTGTAATATATTAATAATTTTTTATATTTCAATTAAATTTTTCACTTATTTTTTAGAATAATTTTTTATAAAATATTTTTAACAAATTATAATTAAAAAATATTACATATATTTACGAATAAATGTATAAAATAAAACCATCGAAAATAAAAAATACTAGAATTAATTAAAAAACGACGAAGATAAAATGATATAAACTAAACGAATAAGTGCGGTAAGTTTCAGCGAGATAGACTTTAACAAAATATATTTTAGTGGACGAGGGATCCAAAATCTTAATTTAACCCGTCATTTTTTAGCAGGTAGACGGGCTAACCTACCCATTTTTGTCACCTCTAATTGCCAGAAAAGATATGGAGGGACTATGTCATCCAATGGAAGAGGGTAGAAATTTGAACATATCAACTTCAAATGTATGAATTTCTATGACATTTTATTTTTAAAATGAATTTATAATAGATAAATAAAAAGTAGTTTTCGAAATGGTATTGGTTGCAACAACATATGTGTTGTTTAGTAGACGAGTTTTAATATGACTAGAATTAATTATATTGATAAGCAATGAAATACATTTGTGATATGGCCATTAAATACGTTAATAAATATTCTTAGAAATATAAATATTCCGTAAATAATATTCCAAAAAAATGATATTCCCATATCTTAAAATAAACACACATTAATCATCATTATAATTATGTGCCATATAATATCTATCTTACCTATTCCTGTGGTTCAAAATCCTATAATCTTGCCATTTAAATAGTAACAACTTCACTAATCAGATCTAGCTTAATCTGTTTAAATTGTCAAGTGAGAGAGAAGTGTGAAAACACTCATCTTGAAGACAATCACTCATCTATGACTACAGTGGCAGGCAGGTACCTATATTTTAATTTCAATCTTGCCAAAAAAAATCATTATATTTTTGCGTTTTTTCTTCTCTTCATATTGATGTATTGATCTGCGTTTGGTTTCAAATGGTGCAGTTTCATCGCCACATAATCACTTTAATTTATTGAAGGGTTTGATATGGAGAGTTTGATCGAAGCCAGATTGTACTTTTGCTTTCATTGTAGAAACCATGTTGCACTTCATGATGATGTCATTTCAAAAACCTTTCGGGTGAACACTCACTTACTTTTATCTATTCAGATTTCAGATTACCATTCTTACCATCATAATAAACCTAATTAGACAATCTAGTATACTATAATATGATTATTGTTATTGGATTTGGAAGAATTTTAGTTTACTTTTAAATTATTATTAATACACTATTTTTCACATGGCTATTACTTTTATTAGTTTTAAAATTTTGAGTTGTAACTAAACTTATTTCTATAAAATCGTCTGAAAATGAGAGATTCTTTAAGTTTGGGCTGAGACATTATCTATTGTTAGTCTGTGATCCAACATGTGTTAAGTAGACTATAATAGTGTTTGAAATTTTGGGTCGGATTGAACTTTACCCAACAATACATCACCACCTTGTAAGGTGGTGTAAGGTGATGGGTACCTCTGCTCAGAGTTGAAGCGTGACTTGATTTACATCGTGTATTGTAAGGTGATGTATATCTTCTGCTTTAAGTTGGAGCGTGACCTGAGTCTAATCACCTTGTTATAAGGTGATGGGTGCTTCCGGTTCAGAGTTGTAGTGTGGTTTGAGTGACATAATAACGATTGATTTAATAGATTTTGGATAGACTCTGATGCCGTTTAAAAATGAGTTGGATGTCTCCGACTTATAAACTCAATTTTAGGCCATATCAAGATATTCAAGTTATATCTTTTGGATTAGAATTTGATCATTTGTAATAATATGTTTAGGAAAAAAATTGATGATTACAATTTGGTAAATTTCAGGGAAGAAATGGAAGAGGTTTTCTGTTTTCACATGCAATGAATGTTAGAGTAGGTCCAAACGAAGATAGGGAACTGATAACAGGTCTACATACAATAGCTGATGTCTACTGTTGTGACTGCAATCAGGTGCTTGGTTGGAAGTATGAAAAAGCCTATGTGGAAAATCAAAAGTACAAGGAAGGAAAATACATACTTGAGAAATCTAAAATTGTTAGGGAAATTTGTAGTGACTAGCAGAAGAAAGCACAGATTGAGGATTTTTGGTTTAGACGCGGTTACTTTATCACGTTGTTATTGATTTCGGTCGGTTGATTTTGAATTTATAGGATAGATGATTTATCAATGATTTAGTAAAGATGTAATGTGAGCTGATCGATTAAGATCGACTAATGCATGCAATTGTTTGCTTTATTTAGTCCGCATGTTTTTTTATGCATAGGTTCATATATTCTACATGTTCAACTTCAACATTGTTTAAATTCATAAACAGTGTTCATAAATTCTTTTAAATAGTCTCACAAAAACTAACATAAATAGACAAACTCATATAAATTAATTCAAACATTGCCTAATAATATATTGATTTGGTTTTGGTGAAATTTCGACCAACATGTATCATTTATATCTTAGTGGGTGGAAAAGCTCTCTATCTCCAGAATTTACTACTTTTGGTTCAATTGTGGAACCATTATCACTTATTTATACCCTATTAAAGTCTATAATAAAGATATATAGATCTAGCTTTCCTAAGTGTTTCATACTCAAATAAGATTAAAATTTGAAGAAATGAACGAAAAAAAGAAGTAAATACCTTAGGTAATGCAAGTGGCTAGGAACTCGAAGTGAATAATGCAAAAGAAGTTAAACAGGATGATCCAAAACTCAAAAATTGAGAAGTTCCAAACGAGTCACATACAAACTCTCTCTAGTGGCACACAAAATGTAGAAGTTGAAAAATAAAAAAGAAATTCAAGTTCCCCTTTTATAAGTATGAAGGAGACCCGACTCAATGGTCATGATTCAACATAATATCAAAGATCATATCCAATGATTATGATGAGATCTCGAACCCATAAATACACATAAGTGCACTCAAGTACATATATGTGTCACCTCCATACCTTGCAGATAGAGTGTGCATGGAGGCATTTGTCATAATAATGGTCTTTCTCCATTAGACACATTATATATGCATGTTTCTAATGCCAACTACCCTCACTCGGCGCCACAACAAATCTATATATTCTTAGTGAAACTCCTCAATGGACAAATATCTTTTAAGGGTGTTGAGGGAGAATATGGTAGTTGAATAATTTAGAAGGGGATTGAATAAACAATTTCTCAAAAAACCAATTTTCAAAAATATTTTCTATAAATCTATATATTCCTAGTGAAACTCCTCAATGGACAAATATCTTTTAAGGGTGTTGAGGGAAAATATGGTAGTTGAATGATTTAGAAGGGGATTGAATAAATGATTTCTCAAAAAACCAATTTTCAAAAATATTTTCTATTCAAAATCAGAGATTAATAAAATGTTTAGCAGCGGAAAAATTAAAATAGATGGAATTAGATTAATTACAAATAACAACTCGATATCCATAACATATAATGTGATCACAATGAAATTACTAAATAATCAAGTAGCAATTAATCAAAAACCATATGTAAACGAGAAGTGTATTTCAAACTTATTAGATTTATAAGAATTCTATTATCACAATTTTCAGGTATAGTCACCAAGGAGATTGTTCAGAGGCTTAGTCTAACACAAACCTACTTTGATACAAGAAATCTCTAAGAAAGCAGTAAATCCTAACCATATGTAATTTCTAGAAAAGCAATAAAGGTTAAGCATATAGTATCTATGCAACAGATAAAAGAGGTAAGGTTGAGATAGTCTAGGTAAGATTTATAGTGGTATGTCTCATTCGTCCTTGCTAGAGCTTAATCCACTATTCAATGGTTTTACCATTGAAAATTCGTAAGGCATTCCACTATTATAAAAATTTATTACAAGAGTATGTTTGGTATAATGGATAATAAAATACGTTGAACACTACAAGCTAACGAATTTTACCCAAACACATGTATAAATTGACTTTCCCTTTTGTTGTACCAGAACACTAAAACAACCAATCTTTAAAGATCTTCATTTGATCTTGATCCAAAATTTTCTCTAAACCCAAATATCATGCTCCAAGATTTTGTTCTTTAGATCATTACTCAGTCATACTGGTTCCTTGTATGAGCTTTTGTTCTACCCAAGAATGATTGCAAACTCTCAAGTTTGTTCTACAACAACCTTTACACAGTTCTACTGAAGTATTCAATATAGTATATAAAACACTCTTTCTCTTTGATGGAAGTTAATATCTAGATACCATAAACAAAAAAAAAAATTTATCCTACTACACACATCAAAACTTCATAAAAGATATTAGCTTGAAGAACAAGTAACCAATCCTTGGGGAACTCCTGATCCATTAAGATCAAATAATGTTTGAGGATAATATATCCTAAGATTATAGGTCACCCCTAATGCACAAGTCCTTGAGAATCAATGTTTACTAAACTTTGATTTTGATCATATGAAAGCCTAATTGTGGTAGTTTGTTCGATCCATTTGATTTACACTTGTCCTTACAAAACAAACGAAAGGAAAAAGCATTTATTTTTCTATTTTTATTAGATATTAGTAAAACATAAAGCATGTATGAACAAACGTACAAGATTATCAATAGGTTGTTTGGTGATACCTCAAAAGCAAGCCTAAAGAGGGGGGAAGCAAAGGTTAAGAGACAATCGCATTATTGTGATCTTGATGTGTTGCAAAGATATAAATGAGATAAAATATTAGGGGGGAATTAGGGTATGACAGAAGGAATGGATAATTTACTTACATTAATCACTACTCTATGCAAAAGACAAGGGGTCCTTGAGCGTCCAACATACAAGACTTGCTACCCTTAGAAAGGTTTTGACATGGCAACAATTCAAACAGTACTGAGGCCTGAAGGAAAGAAGTGGCAACATGAGGCGCGTTAGGAGACTGCACAAGGAGAGACTTCTGTTGAGATTGACAAGGTCTTGTGGGGAGTTCTCATGATGTAGAAGGATCAAAAGGATTTTTTTTCAATTTTGTAAGTGAATAGCATGCATGGCATGATAAGACATATGCTCTCAACAGTGGAGGAGTCATAGAAAAACCTCCAACATTTCCAGAGCATGTATTGAAAGAGTTATTAAATGAGGAAGAATACATGAAAGAAGAAGGTGTATTTCAATATACAACCAGAGTCAAGCTCTAGCATGTCATGAGAAAACACACCGGATACACCAACTAAAAAGCCCAAAAAAACCAAGTCGTTAAATAAAATTAAGACCCACGAGAAGCCAATATTTTAGAAGGAAAACCCATCAAAGAGTTTGACATAAACCAACAAATTGAAGATGATGACTCGGAAGATGATGACAATGCAACTCTTAATGATTTAATCAAACAGGTTATCCGAGACAATAAAGAGTTGAAGAAGAAAGTTGAGGTGGAAGAAAAAATAGATAAGGATGAACAAGAGGATGATGAGAGCCAAGTGATGGATTAAAAACAACTTGAGGAGAAAAATAAAGAGGAAGAAGATAAGGACAATGCTAAAAAGGAAGTGAAGAGGAAGTTGTTGTTGAAGACTCCACTAAATCTTAAAATCAATCTAATCAAATGCATGATGATGAAGACTAAGAGGAGAGCCCTATCCAACCACAACTCACCAAATAACACTGTGGACCCTGTCCTTGCTCTATATTTGGGGTTGTGCCAACTTTTGTCATGAGATCTGTTTACCAAAAACCAATCTACCCATAATGATCTGATAGCTTTAGGATTTCAATTTCTACAATTTTAAAGTTAGGTCATTTTAATTTTTGTTATTTTAAGTGTTGATTAATGAATGAAAAGTTTTGTTTTGAGTTGTTGTTGTTTATTGATTAGTTTGAAAAACCATGAGAAAATAACTAACTCAAACTTCAAAACTAACAAAAGTTCTAAAAACTTAGAAGAATTATGATTGGACTGTTGAGAATATTGGAAACAAGTTCTTGATAAAAAATCAATGCACCTTCTTGTGATTTTCTGATAACCCATGAAACGCCTTTAGAAGTCAGGAAAGTAGTTAACCTCTTAAGAAGTTTGAATTTTGGGATGGTGGCCTTTTGGAAAGTTTCTTGGAAAGTGTGTGAGTGAGGATACATCATGCTAAAGAAGACTAGCGTTGGTTTGTGAGGCCAGTCAGTAATCCTGGAAGTAGTCTGGAGCGTTACATAGCACATCAAATAAGTTCAAGTGCTCGAAACTGGTGGAACAAGTTCATGTTCCTGAAATAGAAGTAATATTGGATATCTTCACCATCAGTAATAGGTTGGAATCATTACAAGTGAGATCTCATTGGGTGAAAAGGTGGAGCATCTAGCAAAACATATCAAAAAATAAAAATGCATGTGTAAGTCTCAAGTTCAAAATGAACTAAAATTGAAGAGCGAAATAGTCATTTCGCCCTTCTGAAACAAAAAATTTTTTTTTGGACCATACGATAAGGAAACTAAACTATGATTTAGGCTGATTATTTTAATTGGAGAGTTCTTACATGATAAGAAACATTATTAAATACAAACACACTAATAATGCTGAATAATAAGACTGAGTTGTGCCAATTTTTAAAAATAACCCTTTAAGATGAAGTCTGAGTTGATTAAGAATTATACTCTTAGATTAAGAGATGAGTGTAAGTGAATTTTTTATGGCGTTATATGTCGTATCACCTGAGGATAGGTAATGATTCAAGTTTGGGAGTGTGATAACTCACATTTTATGAGTTATTACAAGACTTAACACTTGAATAATTTCTTTTTGTTTTCATCATTTAGTAGTGTAATTGATTACAATGTTTTGTTTTATAGTAGTTTATAAAGATCACAATATGGACTCTCTTTTGTTATTTTTATGTGTTTGTTATTTGTGTAGAATTAGCTTCTGATGATGTTTGGTGTGATAGTCTGGATCAATATTTGTTACCCGATTAAAGAGGAAAGCTGAATCAGGTGAGGCAAAAGAGAAACATCAGTCTCAATTATAGGTCACATGTGTCATCAATATGTAGATGGAAGGATGGTTTCACCAATTTGAGAAATATAAAACCCTTAGAGAGAACAAGTGAAGAAAGTGAGTTGAACATGTGGAGATTTTTATTCTCATCCCTTCAAGTGCATGTTGTTGATACCTGACATGATAGAAGTCGTCTCTTGGTGACTAAATCTTGCAAGAAGACGAAGAAGTTACTCTTGGATTGTTATTTCTTTTTATTATGTGTTTGAGAATGATTAACTTAAGAACTAGTATTGTTGTATGTAGTAAGCTCATTGTGAGATAAACCCATTTTTGTTGAGCAATGAAAAGTTAATATAATGTAGTCTTTTATGTTAAATGATGTGTTGCTAAAGTTTTATTTTAGCATGTGTTAAATTGTTAAAAATCTGCTTCTTTGATTGATCAACTTGGAAAAAGATACAAACTTGTAATTGTGAAAGATCCAACAACAAGTAAATTTTATGGTAAAAATAATTGAAAATAGTAGGATAGAGATATTCACTATATTATCTACTTTAAAGATAAAGAGTTATAATCACAACAGAAATTTAGAATAAACCAAACATATGCATTAAGGTTACAAGTGAAGCTTAGAAATTTGCCCTCTTACTTTAATGTGTATGCTTATGATGATGTAGAGCTACACGTTTCGATCATTTTATAACCTCTCATGGCACGACATAACACATCATATCCACATAAATGACAAATTATATTAATGGATCACTGCCCAACATGCTCACTATTATTGAACTTGCTTACTCTCTCAATTTTTTTTTACACTATTTGTTAGTAGATTGAACATATAACAACCATAAACTATTTTTATCTTTCTCATACTCATTTACAGAAGATAGTTCTTTACAAAATCATTCTAAGTTATTTTCTACTCCCGGTGGATTCCAGACCCTTACAATTTCATCACTTGCTACTTAAAACATACATGTATACTTGCATGTGACATCACACGTTTTTAACCAACAATATACGTCGTATGCAAGCTCCTCGTCCATGGAGTGCGGTATATGTAACGCCCGTTTTTAATTAATATTATATTATATTAATATTTCCGAATTACCGATCGATATTTATTTTGTGACGAGAATACTTATATTAATCGATATATATGATAATATATTTGGCGACGTTCGGTTTGGTTCGGTAAAATATTATTCGGATCCGATATTTAATTCCCTGGAATTATTTTAATTGATTGAATTAATAATATTATTAGATATTATTAGGTGTTAATTAATAATTAAGTTAGGGGTGTGGGGAGCAATTAGTGAGGATTCGGTGTACACCCCTAGCTAGTAAGAAAACATAATTTTAAAATCATTTTCTTTCCCTTTTCTTCTCATTTTCCCTACACCAACCAAACTTAGAAACTTGGAGGAAAAGAAGGCGTTTTGGGAGAAGAAGAGCAAGAGAAGAAGAAGAGGAGAGCAAGAGCTTGAGGTTGGAGTTGTTGAATCTTCATGGATCATCCAAGCACTTGAGGTAAGGGGTTTGATTCTCCATCTCATATTGTTAGGTTTTGATGTTTATATTTTGGATTTGGGGGAAAGGTTGATAGTTGATTTATAGGGTTTTGGTTGATTGTTTGTTGAAATAGATTAGAGAGATTGAGTTAGGAGTATGGATTGTAGGTATTTAATTGCTTGCTTGAGGTAACTAGAAGTATAGGAGGAAGAAAATAAGAAAAACTGTAACAATGTGAAAAACCAGAAAACCGTGCCTGTTTTAGAAACGAGGAAGAAGATGGTTAGGGAATGAACCAAGGGGGAGGCGCCCACCTCAGCTGGTGGGGCGGCCGTCCCCCTATAAAGGTGCACGCCTCCAGTTCATGCACAAGCTTGGGACGATCGTCCCTGTTGCTGGGAGGAGAAATGGAAAAAAATGCATTTTCTGTTTTTCTGTGTTTTGAGTTTTCTGCATAATTTTTCAAATGGCCTCTGTGTGATTCAAATTCATTATTTCCACATACCACTAGTTGGTATTAATAAAATATAACTAGGATATAAGTTAGCCGATTAAATTTAGAACCCGATTGTATTCCGATTTTCCGATTTCGGTAAATTCGACGGCAGAGCAAGTTGCTCCGAATTCAACGAAAATTGACGTGCTAGCTAAGTTTGACGTGTAGAACGTAGTGGTGAGGTTAGTTTTTAAAAATTACGAGTTTTTACGAGACGACCCGAAATAGGCCAATTTACGGTTAAATTGAATCGGATTGCGTTTTAGTGGATTTAAGGCACGTATGGACAATCCGATTTCGATGTTGAAGATTATGATTAATGTCGGTTATTAAGAAGGACTTTCGCGATGATTATTGATGCTTTGACTATTTTTCCGTTTTTGGAATTTGGTGAATTAATTGATAATGATGCGGTGTGAATAAACACAATGTTTGCGACAGTGTATTTATTAATGAATACTTGTTGATATGCGATGTGATGATATATGTCTTTGTACATGATGGTATTAATAAATGCTTCCGATTTGTGAATGCATGATTTTTGATGATGATGAACTATTGGTGATGTTTTGCATAATGCAAATATGATGCGATGATATATTTATCTTGTTTTGGATAAATTATGGCGATGTGGGCTTTATGCCAATTTTGATGAGCGATGATGATGTTTTGTGTTGTGTTGTTTTATTGTCGAGTCACATACATTGCATTGGCGACGATGGGATTTTATGCCAAGCGACGAGGCTTTTATGCCAAGCGACGATGAGCTTTATGCCAAGTGTTCCTAATCATGGACAAAGCGACGGATACCACATGCATAACATAGTCGTGTCTCATGGAGTCGGTTATGTTTATGTTTGAGTTGTTTGGCGTTGGGTTTAATTATTGGATGATGTTGAATTGCGATGATATATGATGTTTTGTTTGGTGATGATCTTTATAAATTCATGATGACTATGCGATGAATATAAATGATGAGTATTGCGATGATTTAACTTTGATGAAATACTTAATGCAAATATGATGTGATGATGTTTGTGATAATGGGCTTTTATGCCAAAAGCGACGATGAGCCTTAGCCAATTTGTGATGATTTTATTTATGTTGCTTATGTTATTCGCATTGTTTGGTGTTGTTGTTTATAGTTTATGTGTTGTTGTGATGATTTATGCCGATAAGGTTATGGCGATAAAGTGTAGATCATACACATTAGAATGACGATTAAAGTAAGTCAGTTTTGGATATGTGTTAGAATTGCACTTATTAACTTATATCCTTTATAATTCTGAAACTATATATATATATATATATATATATATATATATATATATATATCATGCCTTTTAATTATATGTTTTGGAGTATCTCACCCTTTACTTGTTTCGTTGTTACCTTTATATTGGTAACGTGCAGGTTATGAAGACGGAGTTTATAGCTGTTGTTAGTCGAGTCGGTGTCGCTCTGATACGTAGCACTCGGGGGGAATATTTATGTCGTCTTGTTGTTGTTCTTTTATTATTATTCCTTTTGTGAATAAGAATCATAATTTATGAAAACATGATTTTGATGATGAAGTTTAATAAAAGAGATGTTTTATTTTTATGAATCAATTTATGATTTGCGACGAGGCTATGTATCCGAGATTTATACTTTAAAGCGAATTGTTTAAAGTGATTTGGTTTTGAAGGTGTGACGCCTCAGTATTTAATTTATGAAATTTTAAATTACTCTGATTTTTGCATATAAAACCTTGGGTAATATTGGGGTGTTACATTAGTGGTATCAGAGCAGTCGGTCATCGGCCGAGTTATTAATGTGTTTAACCTATTGTATGATATGTGTATGAAACAACATTTGCTTGTTTCTATTTGTTTGTCTGCAGAGATGAGTTTGTAACAAGTGGGGGAGAAGTTTTACTTCTTGGTGGCGCTTGTGGCTTAGAGATGGAGCCTCAAGCAGTGTTACGCTTTGGTAACTTGAAGCGTAAGTTTGAAGACGCTGTTGTAGTTTGGTAAAGATGGTTTATGTCACCATCATGATTGTCGACTGTCTATTGACAAATTGAGGAACTGATCACCCTTAATCTCTTGTTGATAGTAGTCGGGATTTATGTTGGTTGGGATAAACTTGTCTTACCAGCTTAAGAGTGTATGAAGCGGATGAGTTAGCACAAGGTGGTGCGTGGTTACTTGAGTTGTGGGCGAATTTGGATTTTGGTGAGAAACAAGATTTTGGCAAGCGAGCTTCTTGTTGTGATTCTTCCGAAGCATATTGTGAAGATGTGAGTGAATTACTATCGTAGTGCGAAGTAAAGTGTTGATGGATTTAGTTTCTGGAACTAGTTGTGATTCGAAGTATCCTTAGGAGATGTCTGCTTCTGAGTTAGAGTTGAAGAGTCATCTTGAGGATTGGTTTGAGCAGAGTTTGCTTATTCGAGCGGGTCACCGTGGAGTGCTACCGTTGTGTTGTTCGAGAAGAGCAAAAGTTTCCCGAGTTGGTGTGTCGTTTGCAGCCAAGGAACGAAGTGGATGTTGAGGACAAGTATCTACTTCCAAGGACTGATGTTGGATAAATCAGTCATTTGGAGCTTTTGTGTTTAGTGGGATTGATGTGAAGTCTGGCTGTCTACGGGTTAGTGTGAGAGCTGAAGATGTTTAGAAAACGCTTTTCAAGTTAGTGTATGGTCCTGACGAGTGTTTGTGGATGTCATTAGTGCGACTAATGCGTCAGATATGATTTTGGAATGTTCAGACAGTACCCTCATGGGTAGCTGTAAGAGTTATTTCGTGTTCATGGGTATTAATTGGTTCACATCAAGTTAACGAGATTGTAGCAAGCATCCGAGCTTTGTGTTATCAGTAGTGAAGTTAGATCGGTGCGTGTCGAGTATTCTAAAGAAAGAGTTTTGAACTGTTGGACGTGATGCCTTAAGTAAGCGACTTAGACGGTGATATTTTGGACAGTTCCGCGAAGATTTATTTTGTATCTTATAGAAGACCTCAAGGGGTTATTTCGGAGCTTAGAAGTTCTTTTGTTTTGGATGGTTAGCTTAGTGAGTTTGATGGAAGATCTTTTTATAAGTTGGTATTGATCGTGGGTACTTTGACTTGAGATGGTCGAGTCATTATTTGGGACTTCGCAATGGGAGGCGAATTTGTTTGAGCCAGTGGAAAGTTTAGCGAATGCTTTGATTTTAGTCTTGTTTAGTACTGAAGAACCTTGTGCAGTATATTGTGATATTTTATTTTGGACTTAAGATGTACTTCGATGTAGAGTTGGAAAAAGTGTATTACTACCTTGGAACGATTTGATTTTCATAAGGAAAAATTGTCGGACGTGTGAGTTAGAGTTTGATGCGGTTGTGCTCATTGAAACCTTAAAGATGCAGATGTTAACGACGAGAAGATTGGAATTGTTGAAGACCATTCAAAGTTTAAGCACGATCTATAAAGAGACTTCGTTTGTTGTTGAGTTTAGTAAGTTGATATCGCGGATAACCCACGAATGTCTGATTTGGGATTTTATTATATTGAAGAATGTCACATGTTTGTTTTGGGACACTTGTTGAGATTAAGTTCAGAAGGTTAATGAGGATTTGTTCACTACTAACATATGGATTTTGTTGAATACTAATAGTCATGGTGGATTATTAGTTGCAACTAAGATAAGTCTTGACGGCAAGGAATTTTGTGGCGGTTTGGTAGCCACGGGTACCTTAAGATGATTGATGTGTTATAAAAGAAAGTGTTCTATTTGTGACTGAAGTCGGTCGCGACGGTGTTCATGTTGAATTCCATAAAAGTTTATGTTATGGTTTTGAGTTCAACTGTTTTGTAACTACAGTAGTATGAGACGACGTTGATGGGTAGAGTTCTTGAGAGAGTGTTTTGGTTTGAATTACCACGTTGAAAGATTGAAAGTTATGAAAGGTGTTTCGATTAAGAAACCTATGTATTGATCGTGGCGACGGTGCGAGGATGGTGATTACTTGATACAAACTTTGGGAATTGAATTGTTATAAGAGGAGACTTCGTTGAAGTCAAGTGTATACGTCGAAGTTTCACAAGTGAATATTTGGACAATATTTGAAAAGGTCAAACTATGTCATATATTTTAGAGGATCAATGGACGTTGATTAATCGAGAATGAAAGAGTGATTTTTCGAGTTGATGAAACTGATGTTACGAGGTGTCCTGATGAGTGTACGCTTTGAACGTATCGATTCTGAGTAATTGTGAAGTTGAGGATTAACCAAGTTGTTTTACGGTTGGCATCTTATGCGTAAAGGTGGCGCAACATGGTTTAGATATCGAGCATTGAATTGTTAGCGAGTATGCGAGATTGTTGGATTTGGACTAGTGAGTTATAGTCGCAAGTCGTCTGTATAAGTCCTAGAATGAATGGTGTATCGCAGTTCGGTTATGTTTGAGTAACTTGTTTTGTTCGAAGGTTGTTCGTTGATAATCTACAAGGATGATGTGACCTTGTGATTTTTCTGGAATGAGAACGATAACTGTAAGTGTGATTCTTGAGTTCATACTTATGCGTAAATGAAGGCATCTTTTCGTGTTTGCGTAGCACGCGTGGTACTATCCTATTCTGATTGTTTCAGTTTTGGTTTGTGTAACCATTTTGTTGTTTTCGTTTTAGCGATGGTGTCGGTGTTGTGTCGTAGGACTTTATGTTCCTATCTTTGGTGACTCGTTTCCGAGGTGTCGGTTCGAGTGTATGGCTAATTCCATGATTGAGACGTTAGGATGGTATCGATCTTGTTTGTTTAGTTCTCGAGCGAACCGGTGTGTCTGCGACTTGTGTAATTGTTGGGTATTAGTTGGTTGTCGAGTGCATTGTATGGGCTTTGCATCTCGGCATGGTTGTTCTTGATTGGACGTTATAGTTAGGGAGATACCCTCATTTTTGGTGTCTTTTGTGTGTTGTTTAATTGACGCGAGGATTGAGTGGACGAATGCGTAGGCATGTCCCGATTTGTTCGTTTTGGTCGAAGTTTCGAGGACGAAAAGTTTATAAGTGGGGGAGAGTTGTAACGCCCATTTTTAATTAATATTATATTATATTAATATTTCCGAATTACCGATCGATATTTATTTTGCGACGAGAATATTTATATTAATCGATATATATGATAATATATTTGGCAACGTTCCGTTCGGTTCGGTAAAATATTATTCGGATCTGATATTTAATTCCCCGGAATTATTTTAATTGGTTGAATTAATAATATTATTAGATATTATTAGGTGTTAATTAATAATTAAGTTAGGGGTGTGGGGAGAAATTAGTGAGGATTGGGTGTACACCCCTAGCTAGTAAGAAAACATAATTATAAAACCATTTTCTTTCCCTTTTCTTCTCATTTTCCCTACACCAACCAAACTTAGAAACTTGGAGGAAAAGAAGGGGTTTTGGGAGAAGAAGAGCAAGAGAAGAAGAAGAGGAGAGCAAGAGCTTGAGGTTGGAGTTGTTGAATCTTCATGGATCATCCAAGCACTTGAGGTAAGGGGTTTGATTCTCCATCTCATATTGTTAGGTTTTGATGTTTATATTTTGGATTTGGGGGAAAGGTTAATAGTTGATTTATAGGGTTTTGGTTTATTGTTTGTTGAAATAGATTAGAGAGGTTGAGTTAGGAGTATGGATTGTAGGTATTTAATTGCTTGCTTGAGGTAACTAGAAGTATAGGAGGAAGAAAATAAGAAAAACTGTAACAATGTGAAAAACCAGAAAATCTTGCCTGTTTTAGAAACGAGGAAGAAGAAGATGGTTAGGGAATGAACCAAGGGGGAGGCTTTTAAGGGTGCACGCCTCCAGTTCATGCACAAGCTTGGGACGATCGTCCCTGTTGCTGGGAGGAGAAATGGAAAAAAAATGCATTTTCTGTTTTTCTGTGTTTTGAGTTTTCTGCATAAAATCTGTTTTCTGCATAATTTTGCAAATGGCCTCTGTTTGATTCAAATTCATTATTTCCACATACCACTAGTTGATATTAATAAAATATAACTAGGGCATAAGTTAGCCGATTAAATTTAGAACCCGATTGTATTCCGATTTCGGTAAATTCGACGACGGAGCAAGTTGCTCCGAATTCAACGAAAATTGACATGCTAGCTAAGTTCGACGTGTAGAACGTAGTGGTGAGGTTAGTTTTTAAAAATTACGAGTTTTTACGAGACGATCCAAAATAGGCCAATTTACGGTTAAATTTAATCGGATTGCGTTTTAGTGGATTTAAGGCACGTATGGACAATCCGATTTCGATGTTGAGGATTATGATTAATGCCGGTTATTAAGAAGGACTTTCGCGACGATTATTGATGCTTTGACTATTTTTCCGTTTTTGGAATTTGGTGAATTAATTGATAATGATGCGGTGTGAATAAATACAATGTTTGCGACGGTGTATTTATTAATGAATACTTGTTGATATGCGATGTGATGATATATGTCTTTGTACATGATGTTGTTAATAAATGCTTCCGATTTGTGAATGCATAATTTTTGATGATGGTGAATTATTGGTGATGTTTTGCATAATGCAAATATGATGCGATGGTATATTTATCTTGTTTTGGATAAATTACGGCGATGTGGGCTTTATGCCAATTTTGATGAGCGATGATGATGTTTTGTGTTGTGTTGTTTTATTGTCGAGTCACATACATTGCATTGGCGACGATGGGCTTTTATGCCAAGCGACGAGGCTTTTATGCCAAGCGACGAGGCTTTTATGTCAAGCGACAATGGACTTTATGCCAAGTGTTCCTAATCATGGACAAAGCGATGGGTACCACATGCATAACATAGTCGTGTCTCATGGAGTCGGTTATGTTTATGTTTGAGTTGTTTGGCGTTGGGTTTAATTATTGGATGATGTTGAATTGCGATGATATATGATATTTTGTTTGGTGATGATCTTTATAAATTCATGATGACTATGCGATGAATATAAATGATGAGTATTTTGATGATTTAACTTTGATGAAATGCTTAATGCAAATATGATGTGATGATGTTTGTGATGATGGGCTTTTATGCCAAAAGCGACGATGAGCCTTAGCCAATTTGTGATGATTTTATTTATGTTGCTTATGTTATTTGCATTGTTTTGTTGTTTATAGTATATGTGTTGTTGTGATGATTTATGGCGATAAGGTTATGGCGATAAAGTGTAGATCATACACATTAGAATGACGATTAAAGTAAGTGAGTTTTGGATATGTGTTAGAATTGCACTTATTAACTTATATCCTTTATAATTCCGAAACTATATATATATATATATATATATATATATATATATATATATATATATATATATATATATATATATTTTATCATGCCTTTTAATTATATGTTTTGGAGTATCTCACCCTTTACTTGTTTCGTCGTTACCTTTATATTGGTAACATGCAAGTTATGAAGACGGAGTTTATAGCTGATGTTAGTCGAGTCGGTGTCGCTCTGATACGTAGCACTCGGGGGGAATATTTATGTCGTCTTGTTGTTGTTCTTTTATTATTATTCCTTTTGTGAATAAGAATCATAATTTATGAAAACATGATTTTGATGAGGAAGTTTAATAAAAGAGATGTTTTATTTTTATGAATCAATTTATGATTTGCGACGAGGCTATGTATCCGAGATTTATACTTTAAAGCGAATTGTTTAAAGTGATTTGGTTTTGAAGGTGTGACGCCTCAGTATTTAATTTATGAAATTTTAAATTACTCGAATTTTTGCATATAAAACCTTGGATAATATTGGGGTGTTACAGTATACGGTTGCATCCAATAGTTTTATAAAGTGTCGCATCCTTACCTTACTTGACACTGAATGCAAAAGGAGAGTCACCTAGGTCAGCTCATCAGAAGATATTAGAAGAGAAGCAGACTAGAATGGACCATGTCGATAATGTGTTATTGCTCTATCCGCGTAATATAGCCATTGGGAGAACGGGCATAGAGAGAAGAAGTTTTCAAGAAGACACTTTTGAGATGACAACTCTACAAACCATGATAGCCGAGGCATGACATGTCTTACAATACATGAGACAAGAGGAGAAACCAAAGAATCAAATATTTCTAATAGTTGACTTTTTTTTTTGTATTTTGATAATCTATATTATGCTTTGTTACATGGTGGTAACATCCTAACCACCACTTTGACTTATTATATGATATTTTTATTGAATGACAAATATTTATAATTTTTAAATAACATTTATATCATTTTAGCAAACCTACTAAATAACCCGAGATTGTTCTATGAACTCAACCCCAACTTTATCCTAAGATTAATATTCGAATCAATTTTAGAAAAAACTAGAATGCCTCTTTAATGAAATTATTTTTTTTTGTTGTTAAAAATGCACATCCAAATTTCAATCCTCAAACGCGCGAGGAACATTTTTGGGTTTCATAAGATAGCTGATAACCCATAGCAATGGCCAGAAATTAAGTGAGGAACTGGGGATTATCATTTTTATAGTTCTTGATGGTACAGTTTTTTATGGCCTTTATTTGCTTTTCAGTTAGAGATTGGATACATAATAATACCTAAATAATTTTATGCTAGTTGTTTTTTATTGAGTCATACATCTTCGAAAGATGCAGCTCCTAAAATGCAGTTAGGAGCGAAAATAGATCAAATTGTCTAACAGAAATGTATGATTTAATCTATGGGAAACTTTCCTTTTTATAAAACATATAAAGAATTCAGACTTCTTTAAAATATTATTTAGTTTAAATAATTATACTATTTATCATTAAAAGAAACTCTTAAACCATGTTACAAAGCATATCAGATTCATCTAGACTTCAAATATACTGTGTAGCTCCTCTATAAAATGCATCTCTCTTCTCTTCCAAATATATCAAACTGTCACCGTGGAAGGACTCCACGTTGCTTCTGCGGTTGTAATGTATTCTCCTGATTATCCTCATTCAAAAAAAACAAGACTCGGGATCTATAAATCTAAAAGGAAAATATTCAAAGTTTTTGTAAAGTGAAATTTTAAAATAAAGTTGTTGGCTTGATAAAGTTGAAAATTTAACAAATTGCTTCAGTAATAATATGTCCTTTCACATTCCGTTGATTTAAGAACAGGGATGTCTTTAGAAGACAATGATGTTTTTGAGGAATCAAGAGCTTTATTGCTCACTTGAATCATCTAGAAACAATTGTGCAGTGTACTATTGTACATGTAGCCAAAACCCTGTTCTGAAACTCTGCAATACATTTTTAATCGGAAACAAAGTGTATATTATACTAAACCATCTCCATGTAAAGCTATATGCTTGATTCAATGGAAAACAAGAGAAACAAAAAACTACAGTAACCACAGTAATCTATTATCTATAATATCTAAACATTATAAAGTTCATTAGGTAAATTTTTTTAAAACAGACAAGTGAGAAAACAGAATCCCCTATCTGCCAGTCACATTTTCATGTATTCAAAAGATTATTTGGCAAGTTCTATCCTCATGAACTGAGCTCCACAAATAGGCTGGCCTGAGGATGCAATCCGGCTTCCTTTAATGACAGTGTCAACTTTTCTTGTCCATAAACAACCCGAGGAAAATTAGAGACTAGGCTGTAATTTTCGACTTCTAAACAACCCAATGAATCAACATAGTCATATAATGATTGAATTGTCACTGTGCTGTTGAACCTCCTTTCCTTGCGTACACCATTTGGAAACCGTACCAAAACCTAATAATTTTGATTGGAAGAGAAAAAACAAAACTGAGTTATCATTAAGTTAAAAAACATAATGAAACATAAACTAAACTGGAAAAAAAAAAAGAGAGAGAAATTGATCAGGGAGTGAAGATAAAAAGTGAAACCTAAATATATGAATTGAAGTATCTTGCATACAAGTGAAACTATATAAACAGAACATATATATGAACTAATGAAACAAGCCAAGTACAGGGTAAAAGCACTACAGGAGAAAAGTTAAATCTTGGCCAAATCTTCATATACTTTACCTGTGTAACATTTGGTCCTTTTTCAGGTTCTTCGCCAAGAGACTGGGCTTTCTCTTCACGTAATTTCGCTAACGCTGCTTGTTTCTCTGCAGCTTCCCGTGCTGCTCTTTCTCGAGCCTCCTCTTCTTCCTTAAGCTTTCTCTCAGCTTCAGCAGCTTCCCTTGCAAGACGTTCTTCTTCTTCCCTTCTCTGTCGTTCCCTAGCCTGGACATAAACTCAGCATTAATCCAGTACAACTATAACAGTGTCAAGACTTTCCAAATAAATGCCAAGGGAAGAAATTGGGAACAGGGAAAAAACACAAATCATCAGGTAGAGACCAAGATAACTGACATAAGAAATAACCATACACTACAAAAGACATACTTGATCAGCTTCTAGTGCAGCCCTGTATGCAGCATCTTGCTCTTCCCTTAAGCGTGCATTATTACGTCTTTCTTCTGCATCAAGCCTTGCTGCAACAAGAACTGGGGAGCTTTCTTCAAGCACTCTCTGAAGTGTCACTAACATCTCCTCAGGGGATTTTGGACCTTCAACCTGAATTGAGTAAAATAGATTGATGAACTACAATACTTCATACTTGGCACGTCCAATTTAATAAGACAATGAATTATGACTTAATATTGATAAAACATGAAAATAGTACAGCTTTAAATCTCAATCGAATAAAGCACTATTGATATTGAACCTAGACACAGTTGCCATGAAGTCTTTTGTTGCATAACCATTTGGCACCATCAACTGAAATCTTCCTAATTATCCCCAGCATTTTCATAACAAGTGATAAGGAAGAAAGTATGCTGAAGTGATAAATAAAGGACCAAGCGGAGCAATGTGAAAACATGGTTTACTTTAATGAACTGAATGGCAAGAACTTATTCCATACATCAAGTAAATCTGCATGTGATAATTAGGAAACACGAGTTCTTATTATATGATATCGGAGAAGATACTTGCTAAGAGAATGTTTCTCATGGTGATTAATTTGATCTTATGCTCTAGACCTGAAAAGCAAGTTCTGGTTCTAGGTAAAAATTGGAATTCAAGCAATTCATGATGTTTCTTTTTTTGTCATCATTTGCCTTTCATTATTCATTTCTTCAACAAGAAAGTGGGCAAGAAACACTAAAACTGTAGAGTGACACTCACTATTTTTATTTTTCTAATACTAATACATCAAACCTCCCTAGTCCTTATGGCTTTTTCCATCGCATTTTTTTAACAGATTCTGAGTATAATTTTCTCACAAGAACTAAGAGCCTAAAAGGCTAAAACTATCACTGTTTAAATTGGACTGCATGAAGCCGTGAACCACTCAGCTATTAGCATTGAACTGTATCAACAGGCTCTTGACATATCTTATAACATCAAATAAACACAACTTTTTGCAAAAGAGGACTGTGTGAACCACTCAGCTATTAGCATTGAACTGTATCAACAAGCTTGTGGCATATCTGAGCTAAGGGAAATACACAGGTGCATATGTTCAGTAGCCAACAACCAACAAACAATTTTGATCAATCATGCTGACAGGGATCAACACACCAGCATACACAAACACAACATACTGGGGGATCCCCTTACTTCAAGAGTCTTAGTAAACAGCTTCATAATTACTTGATGAAAGTTGAATTTATTAATGCATTGGTTGAATCAAAATTTCTCTGATACTTGACAACTTTAATTTAATATAGTACATTATTGAACTATAAATATATATCAACCATAGGATGAAAACATATGAATGTAATTCATCTTAAGCATGTGCGAAATCGTCATGTTATTAATACTATATTATTCAATATTCAGATTTGTTAAATATGTTCTACAAGAGACCACCAACAAAATTAGTTTATTAAGACATCCTTATGGAGTAAATAGATTCCCACTTGTGTGTGAACCCAAGTGCTTGATAGTTGAAGTAAGGGAATACAAGAATTTGTGTGAACAAGGGAGGAACACAAATGGTGGAAGGCATGTTGAATGAACTGCAGCGCACAAAGTGGGACAATCAATCATCAAATTCAAACTTCCAAACAGAGACAAAAGAAAGCTGGGGAATTGCGAGGATGATGGCAAATGCCCACAAGAGAGGACGAGGAGGCTGGAATGGGAGAATGATACTTCCATATTGATCAAATTACAAAAGTGGAGGAGGCATAGAAGATACTTATAGGAAGTTTGGAAGAGTCATTCCTCTCAGACCCAGGATCTTGATGTAGGGAGGTAGAATTCCCTGTTGGTGAAGAGTTTTCTCCATTCATTGGCTCTAATGAATAGAGAACTCAGAATTGTAGAGACTTGGTTGGTGAGACATGAATAATACAAAAATGAGTGAAAGCAGGTAGGAAGAAATGGCAAAGAGAGTTAAAGGTGTACATATTAAGGAGTCACGGGAGAAACACAAATGGTGGACGGAATGTTGAATGAACTGCAGTGCATAAGGTGGGACAATCAATCATCAAATTGGAACTTCCAGAGAGACAAAAGAAAGCTGAGGAATTGCAGGTACGATGGCAGATGCCCACAAGAAGAGAGGACGAGGAGGCTTGAATGAGAGAATGATATTTTCAAATCGATCAAATTACAAAAGTGGAAGAGGCTGCAGCAGCTTTCTATATAAAGGAAAGGTAACTTAAAAGTTAACATATTAAAACTCTTCAGGGAGAAATAGTCACTCTTTAAATCTCGCAGGGGCACAGATAATACATGCCAAAGGACATGGATGAAACGGTAACTTATCCAAAGACTAATAAAGGCATTGAGTCGATCTTATCGATATTCTGTTGAAAGAAACTTGAATCCTAATTATCATTACAAATATTGATAAATTGGCCCAGGAGTCTCCAATATCAAAGAGAGGAATTCATAAGAACTAAACCCATCAGACTCATTCTTTTTGTTTTAACTAAGACAGGTAAAACATATATTGCAAGAACTCACTACTTAAGACTTGGCACAAATAGGATTTCAAGACATTTTCGTCTTGTATGCTCATGTACTAGGGTGTATACTAACACTGGCTTTAGCAGGCTAAAATTATATTTGGGAATAGGGGTTTTCACCATTTTCTATCTTCTTTTCCTTACAAATTTCTATCACCCCTAATCCTTATCATTTGAACTGAGCAAAGGGGTGCTCTTAAACCCAAACCAAAATTGACAGAACTAGTCAACCCAACCCATACCGCTGGTTTCATGATCACACCAAACACATGGTCATTTTAGCCACTTAAACTAGAAGCATAATTTAAACATACAAACATAGAATCCCATTAAGTCATTTGCATTCATTTTAACCAATGAATTTACCGAACAAAACGAGATTCATTGAACCAACAACAAAAGAAGCTTAAAAAACAAGGCACCACATCAATGTGATGTAAAAATAGTACCTGTTGAAGTAGTGCAATTCTCTGATTAGTTGCAGCCATAACAAGAGCACAAAAAGGAAACCGAGAAGCCTTCAAACTATTACTCATCTTAAATCCTTCACTAGCCCGAATACTCCCACCCCAGCACACAAAATTCTGATTCACAAACTCAACAAAACCCTCCGAACAAAGCGTCCTCCGACAAAACAACGGCGTATCAGGATGATCAGGAGAATGCAAGTAAACAAACAACAGCTTAAACGAATTCCTCGACCTCTGAAGCGCGTCCATGAAACCCTCACTCACAAAATTAGGTCTCCCCATTCCATAATCCCTCTCAAAAGCCGCCACAAAATCCATAGCTTCAGTAGTCGCCGCCGACACAGAAACCAACGGCACCGAAGACGAACTCGCCGATCCCGAGCCCGATCCCAAACCCATGAAGCCCAACGAATACGAAAGAACACCACCAGCCGCCCATAATCCCAAACCAACCGCACCAGAAATTAACCCTAGACCACCGGAAATCACAGAGACAGGCAGCTTGATTATCTTCCAAGCCAATCCGGGAGGTGGCGGAGGAAGCGGCGGTTCCGATTGGGAAGATGATTGTAGACTGTTATTATTAACATCATCACCACCGCCGGTGGCGGTGGCTGTGTGAGAAGTAGTGGTGGTGAAAGAAGAGATGGCGAGTTCGAGGTCCCAGCCGTGAGCGGCGAGGATCTCAGTACAGAGGTCGACGTCTTCCAAACCGGTGATGGCTTGGAAATACGCCAATTTATCGGCTACATCTGCCATTGGAAGTGAAAACCCTTAACACCGACAATTGAGAATTAAGAACAGAGACAGAAGCGCTTTTTTGAGAATCTGATTGAACTAGAAGAAAAAAAGCGCGTTTGGATCAATTATTAAAATGGATTCGATTCTGAATTCGTAGCCACAACTTCGTGTGTTTCTTTATCGTTCTCTTCTCTTCTCTTGGGTCAGGTGTGTATGTGATCAGGCTTTATTGTAATTCGGACTTTTTAAGATGTAAAGATTTTTAATTTCGTATAGTTTTAATCTCTCAAATATTTTTGTTTAAAGGATGGTTTCTATAAAGTTTTTAGTCCCTATTTTTCGTTTTGGACATCTATTAAATGGTGCTAATTTGACAATTTTTTAAAATTTGGAAAAAATAAATAATGCTGAATAATTAGATGTTACATATTTATTATTATTTGGGCAACTCAAAACACTCATATATCCACTTAGAGTAAAATTAGGATTTTATTTACCACACAAAGAGAATTTGTGTTCTTGTGGAAAATCTTAGTTGGGTTTGTCGTTTTCTTGTTCAAGTGTAAGATCTGAGCAGAAGGTTCGTTTTATACTCTTTTTTTTTCTTCTTCAAATAAATGCTTACATTTGGTTCAACATAGCCATTGTAACACATTGTGTATTTCCATTTTGGTTTCAGATATTCGTCTCCAAAGTGTTTGTTTTGTGGTTCCTAAATCATCTTGAAAGGTGCATACTTGTGGTCCATCGACATTGAATCTGAGGTAGGTCCACATGTTTAAATTTAAATTCTATTTTACTGAAGTTTGGTCTATGGTTTGTATTTTACTTGCGGTGTATTTAGTTAATAAGGTCTAGGATCTAGGGTTTGTATTTTATTTGGAGTGTATTAAATCAAATATGTGGGTCCATTGTTGACTCTCATTTTCCCTCTATTGTGTAGGAATGAGTGTATTTAAGGTATTATTTTGCACAAATGGTTGTTTTGTAAAAGATCATATGTTAAAGTAAAGGGTGAGGAAGTTTACACATTTGATGGTCAATATCCTGATTGTTGGTCTTTTTTTAGGCATGTGATTTAATTAAGAGAATGGATCATGGGTTTGAATACAATGATGTTAGAATGTGGTGGAAACATGGTGAAAGTGATTTAAAAATTGATCTAAAACTATTTTGGAATGATGATGATGATGCATTTCAGTTAGCTTCCTTTGTTCAAAACTACAAAGGTGAGGTTTAAATATATAGTGAGCCTAAACCAACTAAAGGGGATGCAACATTTATGGAGAATGTAAGAAAGAGGAACAAGGGGATAAAAGGTGAAGATGATGTTGATTCATGTATTGATGAGGGTTTAAGTGATGAGTTTGTGAAGGATATCAAATTTGAAGATAGTGAAAAAGAAATGATTAATAGATTTGATGAGGATTTTGATGAGGCTTTTGGTGGTTAGCCCACAAACATACTATTTGTAGATGGTGCAGACTCTAGTGAAGGAGTGAAACATAGTTTTATTACACTAAAGATGGGTAAGGAACATGTAATTAAAGATGAGTACATGACTGATGAGCTTGATAATGGTGTTGAAGATGACAGTGGTGATGATATGCCAAAATAAGTGGTCTAAAACCAATGATCCTATCATTTTCCCTCCAATGTTCAAAAGAGACCTGGAGAAGCCAAAAAAGCTTAGAAGAAGGGAACCTGATGAATCAAATGTAACTAAGTGGCAAAGAACAAATATTAGTCATATATTCAAGATGTAACAGCCCGGGCCCTCGCAAGGCCCTAGCTCAATTGGTAGTGGGAATGAATTGAACATGTACTTGAACTCCAAGGTATAAGGTTTGATTCCCGCGAAAGGAGAAAACTCTAATAGTGAAGGAGGTAGAGAAGATCATTAGATAGCAGTGTCGAGAGCGCCTTGCAAAGGGCCCGGGCTGTTACAAAAAAATGTGCCAAGTAAAATTTAACACAATTCTATTAGAAACACAATGATTACATTGCTCAAACAACCTTACTTTAACAATTACATTTCATTATTAGTACACATTAATCCTGATATAAACAACAAGATACAAAAACTTGATTTTTCTAACACATGCCTCTAATTTCAACTTCACTTGCAACTTCATGTTCTTTTTCTTGGAACCTTCATACAACTTCCTTAGTAGTTCAATCGTCTACAATTCCTTCAACTTGTTGACATCTACATGTTCAACACCATTACCATATTCTTCAACTAAGTCTTCATCCCATATGAATAAATCACAAGTTTCTTTACTCTGCCAAAATGGGCATCTCCAAAAGAGCATGCCTTTATTGCGACCATTCTTGCAGACGTATGAAACTATACGAGCTTCACAACCACAATTCCTTCCTCGACGGTATCTCACAGAGGATGAATACATGCTCATGGGTTTCATAAAACTTGTTCTGGAATACGACACAATATTCCTTTGATGATGATGAATTAGGTTTGCGAGTAAGGAAGCTTCGACTAGATCTAGAAGAAAGAAATGAGGAATTAGGTCACTAAGAGGACGAAGACAAACAACGTCTGGTTACAAGAAAATTGTACTTATTAGTGACTTGTAAACTATTTTCACACGTGGAGATTTGAAATCGTCCAATTATTTTAAAAAATTGCCAAGTAAGTGTCCACGTAGACTTCTGTTAAGTGGAATAGACGACATGGACGAAAAATAGGGACTGAAAACTTTATGAGGATCATTCTTTGAATGAAAAATGTTCTAGGGACTAAAACTAGATTTTTGTTATTTATAGAGACCTATATCTTAAATATTTTGAGAAATGATCTTTCTCAATTTGAGAGAGATAGAGATACATGGTTTATAAAACATTTGAAAAAAGAATTGTGTAGCATATTATGATATTGACTCGAAGGATTATTATGCTTAGAAGATATTTATCTATATTAATTTTGTTATGCATAGTTGTCTCAAACTTAGATAAAAAGAGAGAATTAATATGCATTTGAGAAGTAACTTAATTTTTGTTAAATCTCTGTGACATTGAGCAAATATATAATAACATGAATGTTAGGTCATTTCTAGAACCAATACATTGTATAGTTCAAGTATATTGCAAATGAGCAAGGATTCTTGCATCGCCACCTGGATGCAATGAGCACAAGTAAGAGTTCCACATTTTCGTGAACAAATATGGGTAGAGAAATTAGTTCAAGTCACATTTAATTTTGTTATGCATAGTTGTCTCAAATTTAGATAAAAAGAGAATTGTATTATGCAGTTGAGAATTAACTTAATTTTTGTTAAATCTCCATGACATTGATAAAATATATAATAACATGAATGTTAGGTTGTTGTCTAGAACCAATACATTGTATAGTTCAAGTATACTGCAAATGAGTAAGGATTCTTGCATCGCCACCTGGATGCAATGAGCACAAGTAAGGGTTCCACATTTTCGTGAACAAATATGGGTAGAGAAATTAGTTCAAGACACCTTTAATGTTATTAGTGCTTACACGTCTTAGATTGGGTGAACATAGCACATTAAAGTAGAATTTTATAAGGAGGAGTTATAAGGATTATTTTAAGATATACCACAAGGAGAAATGAATTTTATAAGAGGGTATCTCAATGGGTGTGTATAGATTGTATTGAGAGGCTGTAAGGGCTTGCATATGGTATGATGTAACACGCTAATTCACGTCTCAACATAAAATAAGATAATTCAAGTAACCCAAACAATTAAATGTCACACATGATTCACCAATCGTAAAAATAACCAATCAAAAATATTCTTTTGAATTACGCAGTGGAAAAACAAATATGTTTGATGTCAATGCCTTATAAACTATAGTATAACGAAGTTGGGTTAACATTTCCAAATTGACATAAAATATTCAATAAGAAAAATAGAATAATTTGTCCCCGATGTTTCATATCAGAGTGACTCCACTAAATACCTGAATGATAAAATAATTAAGGAGGCATCAATGTTGTCCTCTACCTCAAGAAGCTACTCCTTTACATGCTCGTATGTACTCCAGAGGAACACATACACCATAACAAACAAACAAAAAAGGGTGAAAATACGCTCAAATATATTAGTGGTGCAAAACGGTAGTAATAATCACATAATCACCAATTGCACATGTTATTCATAATTTAATCATAATCATCATCAATACAATAATCACCCTCACCAATTAGATTCATAATCATCACCAAATACAATCATAATCATCACCAATTATATTTGTAAACATAACCAATTATATTTATGAACATCACCAATTAAATGCAATGTATATGCAATGTTCTCATCACCTCATCACCTTATGGATGTGGTACCAATCCTACTCACCAATTCGGATGTCAGATTTATAGTACTTAACAGTTTCATCACCAATATTTTGTACAAATATAGTTACATTACTGATTACCTAGACTCTGAAATACATTATGCATGAAAATGCCACAATAATTTCATACAAAATTCATCACCAATGGTCCTTATCTGAACCACATACTTCGCCACACTATAACACCATGACAACTCACCAATATATATAGTATCATACGACACATTGCCCATGCAACACCATAAAATTCATCACCCACTACTACAAAAAACACATCTAACATCAGGCACAAAATATGTTTTATGTTGGTAATGGAAACGAGGTAAATAAGTTTGTCATAAAAGGTTACTCCTTATCACCTCATATATTAAAACGGTGAAGGGTCAAGTTAAATGCATGTGGATTCGATTCCATGCATCAGCATTTTTTATTATTTTCTTAACTGAATGATGCGCCTCATATTAGCACTCGATGTTTTGAAGAACTGAGGTAACATATCAATAATCTTACCTTGGTTTATTCTAGAAACCAAGGGGTTAAGATTTAATTTTTTTAAGTGTCGTCTGCACCTGAATTAGAGAACCATATTACATAATACATAACCATATTTTGCATATTCTTGAAATAGAGACATTGTACATTTTGCCAATTTGTCAATTTGAAACAAAAATATTCATTGAATACACCAAAATGCAAACCCAAAATGGTATACATTTTATAATTTTACATCAAAACTAAAACAAATGGTCAAGAAACAAAAGCAATAAACCATTTATATACTAGTTTTCCGATATGCCCTCTTCATGACCACGATGAATAACACACACATCATCTAAATCATTTTCTTCAGATGATTGACGTACATATGTTGCTAAACAAGGAGTCTCATAGTTAAAATCTTAATTTTCATCACTACCACCAGGAAGATGTTTTCCTTGAAGAACAATTGACCATCTAGTGTTAGATGGATCAGTGACATAAAAACTTATTTTGCTTGGTTTTCCATGATGAATGTTTCGTTCTTGTAAGTTGCCTTTCGAAGATAAACCCTTATGAATCCTAATTCACTAGTTTCTAATCCAATTTTACTATCAATCCACCTGCAATTAAATAAAGGCACTTTAAAAGAAACATAGCCAATCTCCAAAATCTCCTCAATGATCCCAAAGTATGCTCTATATGCTAGTATTGGATTATTATCACTGGAACTAGAAAAGTACATGGATTCAGCCTCAACCATAGTACCACTATTTTGCATGGTGCTACGACCATCCTGTGATTTTGTGTGGATGAATATTTACTAATATCGTATGCACTCTAAGTAATTACATTAAACTTAGGCAAACGTGACAACCATTTGCAATTATCCTATGCATCACTCTCTTTAGAAATACTTTCATTAAACCAATTTATGAAAGTTTGGTTATGCCCCGTCAACAACCATTTTCCATTCATCCAGGGGTATTTTTCCTTTATAAGAGCTTTGTGTACGGTCAAGTAAGGATCAACTTCACTAAGGTTATTCAATATATACAAATATGATTGAAGAACTAATGGTCGACTAAATGTCTTAACATTTAAACCTTGAATGCCTCTACTATCATAAAATTTGTCATGACGAGACTCGAGAACTCCTATATCGTTCACATCTGACAAATAGGTTGTACAAAACTCAATAGCTTCTTCTGTGACATACCTTTCTATGATCGAAGCTTCTGGACAATGATGATTCTTTGTATACCCTTTAAAAATCTTCATGTAACCCTCTACCGGATACATCCACCACAAATAAACTGGACCACAAATTCTAATCTCCATTACTAGATGAACAACTAATTGAACAATAATGTCAAAGAATGATGGAGGGAAAAACATCTCTAATTGGCACAAGATAGTTGCAGCTTCGTGTTCCAATTCATCTAAATTTTTAGGATCTATAAATTTACTATATATAGCATTGAAGAATAAGCACAATCTAGTTATAGTCACCCTTACATTTCTTTGTAAGATACCACGAATAGCCATTGGTAGAAGTTGTTGCATCAATACATTACAATCATGAGATTTTAAGCCAATTAATTTGTAATCGTTCTCTGGCATAAGATTCTTCACATTTGATGAGTATCATTTTAGAACTTTGATACACTGTAAAGCAATCACAATTTTTTTTCTTTTTTAAACAGAGTGTGACATGTTGAGGGAAAATAAGTTATATTTCCTACTTCCTTTGGGGATAAGTCTTGTCGTATATCCATCACGAGCATATCTTCATGGGATTTCTTAGTGTCTTTAATCTTGCCTTTAATATTGAAAAGTGTTCCTGTTATACCTCAAAATTTTCCCTCCTACTTCTCAAGACAATCCACAACTCCATACTCAAGGATTTCACAAGGGTTGACCAGACAAACCCTCTCCAAAGCAATCAATCCAAACTAGGGTCTTGCACATCTCAAATCAAGATGGGTATCCAGTGCTCCAAGTGGTCATAATACCTCACCATATACCTCAAGGGATCATCATGTCAAGTTTCAAGCTCATCCAATTGCTCAGATGGTTGAAAATCAATTGTATTGGACAAAAAGTTAATTGTGGTCAACATACAGTCAAACTTCATAATTTTTGGTCAACATCAATATTTTGAAGTAATATTAATCATTTGATCAAGGTTTAATCATGGTTCCTCAAGGAAAGTCAAGATTTGATCAAAAGTCAAATGTTTTGTGTTTTTGTTGTTCTCATCAGTTGCCATAGTGTTTTCCTTCTGGATCTTTTTCTGACACGGTTAATTGTTTGCACCCAGAATCAAGAGCTCTAATGCCAATTAAAGGTTTAGAAAACACTTAAAAGGTGGAGGGGGTTGAATACGTTTTTCCTTTTTCTTTGTAGAACAACAATATAAAACACAGGTATTTTTATCCTGGTTCATTTGAAACTCAAACTACTCCAGTCCACCCGCCAAGGTGATTTTTCCTCTCCGAACGAGGACTTAATCCACTATAATCAAAGTGATTACAAATTCACAACCAACTGTTGTGGATAACAATACACTGCGCATGCCAACTGCAAGTGACTAACTCCTCTAAGACTCTCTAGTCCTAGCCCTCTTGAGAAATCTGACCCAACAGGTCTCTCAAGGAACAATTACAAAATAACTTCTATAGTGTGCTTTAATAAGCTTTATCACAATTGTGTTTTTTCACTAAGTTTTAGGCTCAATACAAATGGTAAACTCAATACTCAAACTGTTATTGCTTGCATGAATTAAGCGTGAGTTCATTGGTGGGATAGTGCACGTTGTTTCTTTAAACAATTGATCTTCTATATATAGCTTCGGGAATTTGTCCGTTGCTATCTTGAACAATGAGAACACATTTAATGTTTCTTGTCTGCTTGTACTTTGTGTTTTCAATGAATCTCGAACTTTGTTCCACTTGAGTGCTTCAGCCGTTTTAGCTTTAAATGTCTAACGGTATTGTAGCAGAACTTGTCTTCGAACTTGAAGTCTTGACTCTTCATTTCTCTTCATCTTCTGTCAGACTTTATTGGCTTTTCTTCTATCAGAGTTTGCTTTCAGTGTGCTTCTATCAGAGTTTTCTTTAAGCGTGCGTATTCAAAAGTTTCTTTTCATCTTTAGAACTTCTAATTCAAAATTTTATGGCATAGCAACCATAGAATGATCGACCAAAAAGTCTTTCACTATTTTCCCTTTCATTGTCTTTAAAGCGTATATGTCGGAATATTTTAATTAATGTTTATTTACCAATAAAATTGGTTTAGACAACATATGTTTAATAATATCGAAATGGGAAGAAACATACACGTCAAATGGCTTTATATATTGCTTCAGTTTGATATAAGAAAAATACAGACATAGGCATAACTTTTCTATATCACTATACCTAGTTTCAGGGCCATTTAACATTTGACTAAGATAATACATAGGTCTTTCGACACGGCTGTCGTCTTCTTGAACTAACATACTTCCTATAGTCGATTTTGAGGCGGCTATATACAAACTCATAGGCCTATTTCTAAGTGGAGGTGCCAATATAGGAGGCTTCACTAGATATTCTTTGATTTTGTCGAAAGCCTCTTGATGCTCCTTTTTCTAGATGAACTCTTCATTCTTCAGTCGAAGTAGTGGTGAAAATGCTTTAGCTTTGCCACTTAAGTTGGATATGAATCTCCTTAGAAAGTTTATTTTACCCAACCAAGACTGAAGTTCCTTTTTGGTCGACGGTGGCTTAACATCCATGATAGCTTTGGTCTTGCTTTGATTAACTTCTATTCCCTTTTTATGTACTACAAAACCAAGGAAATGTCCTGCCTGCACACAAAAAACACACTTTAATGGATTCATTTTCAATCCATATTCTCTCATTCTTTCGAAAGATTTTCGAAGATGTTCCAAGTGTGTCGATTTACCGCTCGACTTAATTACAATATCGTCGATGTAAACCTGCATAAAATCTTCAATGAAGTCATAGAACATAGAATTCATTACTCTTTGGTATGTTACTCTGGCATTCTTAAAACCGAATGGCATGACCATCCATTAATAGGTTCATAATGCCCCTAGGAAACGAAACACCGTCTTCGGCACATCATTATCTGCAACAAAAATTTGATTATAACCAGCATAACCATCAAACATACTTAAATATTCAAAACCAGCAACCGAATCGACTAGCATTTCAGCCACTGGCATGGCATATTCATCCTTAGGAGTGGCAGCATTTAAGTCTCTAAAGTCAATGCACACTCTTAATTTTCCGTTTTTCTTGATGACTAGCACAATATTGGCCAACCATTTGACATACCTTGCAGTTCTGATGAACTTGCTTTTGAGGAGTCTTTCTATTTCCTCCTTGATCTTCGACATAATTGCTGGTGCAAAACGTCGAGGTGTTTGTTTCACTGGATTTTTTCCAGCTTTTATTGGTAACCTCAGCTCGGCCAATTCCCTGTTTAAACCTGGCATTTCGTTATAGTCCCAAGCAAAACAATCTTTAAACTCTTCAATAAAGATATTACCTCAGATCTAAGTTTTTGGTCGATGTTGGCGCTAACATAAGTTGGTATTTTATCACCCTCTGTGCCAAGGTCGATTTCTTCTAAAGGATCTTGTGGCTGCATCTTTTCTGGTGCCAAGGGATCCTTTTCTAAACCCAAAGGTTCATCGTCGTATATGCAATCCAAACGCTGCTCATCGACGTCTTCTTTGACAAATTTGCTTTTGTCTGGTGGTTTTGGCTCTACAGCCAAAATGACTTCTTCTGGAATTGGAAGTTTATTGGCTTCTATAGCCATGTTCTTTTCAACTTCTAGAGCCGAATTTATCTTGCTTTTGGCAATGTACACCGAAATCCATTTAAGAGCTTCTAGCTCAGACATCACTGTTGTGGTTGTTTCCCTAGCCTATTGGCACGGGTTCCTCTGCGTAAGGATCTTCCAGAGGCTCGACATCCCACACAAAACCATGGGTTTCGTGTAGTTTTAAGGAAACAAATGCCTCATTCAAGTTGGCATACATTTCCTCAGTTGGTTGACAAGGAGCAATATTAGCCAGTTTCCTGTCAAACTGATTTTGGCCGACATTATTAATATCCTCCATAACGTAACCTTGGTCGGCCTCGACATTTTCCATTATGTCGTCCTCTCGCCAAATTATTAGGCGTTGATGCATGGAAGAGGGCACAACGCCAATTCCATGTAGTCATTCTCTGCCTACCAGCAGATTGTAACTTGGCTTTCCTTGAATAACCAAAAATATTGTCGGTCTAGTGACTGAGCCGACCGTGATGTCTACCTGGATCACCCCCATGGTAGTTTTAGTTCTGCCTTCTGAAAACACCGACGGAACCTCCGACAATGATAACTAGGTATCAAATAGAGTCGCCATTGAACGTCTTTTATCTCACGAGGGAGAAAGGAAAACATCGAGTAAACCTGAGGGGAGAAATCGCGGTCCTATAACCGTGAAATCGAGAGAATCTAGGTAAGGGAGTTAGTTACTGAAGGGATTAGCACCCCACGCGCCCGTAGTACTCTACGGTATCCACTTTCTAATTCTAGCTAAAGGGTGTGTTATATTTATGCTTAATCACTAATCATGCATGCAAAAGAAAAGAGAAAATAAGAAACCACGGGGAAAAGAAGGAAGTATTTACAAAGTTTGCTCGATCGAGCCTCGTGACAAGATGCCTACGTATTCCCGCGTGCAATGGGAAAGTCAGAGCGTCGTAGTTCGGCTCACTTGTTTTGGTGTGTTTTGTGTTTTTTACTTGTGAAAAGGTTTTAAACACAAAAAGGAGGAAAGCGCGCAAAGGCGAAAAAGAGTTGGTGTTGGTTGGTTGTTTTTACCTTGGGAAAGGAGTTTAAACCATTATTAAGTGTTTTGAGTTTGAAAGGAAAAGCAAGTTTTAGTTTTATTACAATGCAATATGCAAAAGAAACTAGCAAAAACCAAGGGTAGACCTATGGTGGAAGATGAGGGAATCTCTACCTATGTAAACATGCAAAGGATGTGAATCCTAAAGTCTAGGCTAAAGAACCTGGAGAAAAGCAATTAAAGCAAGCACGAATCACAAGTAGAATTGCCCTAAACGGGTCTTTAAATAAACCAGAGGGGTTCCTGAACATGCTCCAGCTACGGAAGCCCCATCATGCATCTCTATTCCTACTTCTCATGGCAAAAGAAAGCTGTAAAGCCCTACTTCTCATGATATCTAGGAAAGCTGTAAGAGAATGCGGTAAATGGTGTAGAAACTACCAAACGGATATTGAATCCGAAGAGCAACGCAAGCTAGCGAACTACTCTGGAAAACTTCAAGTACTGCAGCCAGGCAATAAGAGTAAACCGGTGAGAATAGCTCGAGGCGTCAAAGCAAAGAGAATGCGCGCTTGTGCGCATCTGAAGCAACATCGTCTGCAAGAAGGGAGTTAGACCCAAAAAGCAAACGAAAGGATGTACACGTGGGTGTACAAACACAAAAAACACCTGCAAGAAGGGAGTTAGACCCAAAACGCAAGTATAGGAATGCACACGTGGGTATTCAAATGCAAAAAACCTGCAAGAAGGGAGTTAGACCCAAAACGCAAGTATAGGAATGCACACGTGGGTGTACAAACGCATAGCAAACTGCGAAGAGGGAGTTGGACCCAAGAGGCAAGCACAAGGAGTGTATACGTGGGTATACAAACATGAGACACCTGCAAAAAGAGAGTTAGACCCAAAACGCAAGCAAAGGAAAAGTATGTGAATATCGACGAAACGAGCCGCATATGTATGCGTCGTGTGTCCCTGCATGAAATGGAGTGCAAACAGCTGCCGAGCACAGCTAGGATGACTACTGTTCATGATCAGAATCGAAAAATCGAAAAATAAAAGACCGCGCTTAGCGTATATACGCGCGCGCACCAACCCAAAATTCCAGAACATTTGGCGCTTAGCGCGCTCTGGACCGCGCTAAGTGCGACCTGCAACCTACAGAAAAAATATTTTTGCACCAGACCACCTGTTTGTGATGTTTTCATGCCGAAAGGTTGATCCATACAGCGGAACAGTTATTCCAATGCTCATGTATGCTATGTTATGCATGAACATGTATAGGAATGCAAGTTGACACAATGGTTCCAATGCTCATATGCGCAATGCGATGCTTGGACATGTGCGGCATGCTAGTGATGAGACAAGTAGCTCTGGTGCTCATGAATGAGGGTCAAAGGCATGAACATGCGTGGGAGGCTAATGGGGAATGTTAATTCCGATGTTCACATGTGATGCTATATTATGCGTGGACATGTATAGGAATGCAAATGGTGAATTGATGGTTCCCATGCTTATGTATACAATGTTATGCATGAACATATGTGAGATGCAAAATCAACAATCCTAACACTCTCACATGTATGGTTATGAATGAATGTATTAAGAGTGTAAGATGAAACCGGAGTTCCAATGCTTATGTGCAATGCTAGTTGTGAATATGTTGAATGGAAGGAATTAACCGTTACAATGTATGCAATGGAGGTCGATGCATGATTATGCTTATGATGCGAGTTGTGTTAGTGACCTAATGTTCCAAATGCAAAGTTTCGATGCAAGTATGACATACCTCAAAGCAATAAGGAATAATCATGTCAAATCCTAATTGAAACATTAACACAAACACTTGGAATGCGAATGAATGAACTATGTACAATGCACATAATGATCAAAATGCTTTAATACCTACATGTCGAAGGCAAATTACACTTCAAGTCACCATGAATTGATGCAAACGAAACAAGCTAAATGTTCCCTAATGCATGAGCATGCGGTGGATGATGCAATGTGCACGAATTTGCGGCTTATGTGCGGGGGAAACATAAATGCATAAAGCTACATGCATGCTATGTACAAAATCCTCATTCCGACACAAATAAGGCGGCAAAATCCAATTCAAATCAAAGAATTCAAGAGTGCAAGTCCTAGAATCAGAATCTACATCAAATTTGCATGTGATGACAGTGCTCAATTCCAATAAAAGCTCAAAATCTGAAACAGCTTAAAATAAGTGCTTATTTGAACCTAACACTTACTTGAACTTGAAGTTTGAATCAAATTGAAGAGGAATTCCTTGTGCTCTTCAAAGAAAATACCAAATCAATGAGGAATAGCGGATAATCTTCAGAATTAGGCTTGAATCCTTGAAGAGAAGCTTGAATTTCAATGGAGAATTGGGGAAAGATGAAGAGAAACTCTTGAATCTTGAACTTGAGGAGAAAATCGAGATTAAACCATTCCTTCCATGTGAAATGTGAGTAGAAGGAGGAGAGGATGCTATGGATTGAAGTAGAAGAGGTTGCGATGAAGGAAAATCAAGATTCGCAGGCCGCGCTTAGCGCGGAGGTCGCGCTTAGCGCACTCTGTGAACGGAGCAGATGGTGAATGGAGGTCCGGTGGCGGCCTGTGGTGGTTGCTTGGAGGGAAAGTTGAAATTCAAGCTTTTTTTGAGTTTTTGTGCTTTGGAATTTGAGAGAATTGGAATGTGAATGGTAGTGGAAAATTTAGCAAATGAGTGTGTTGTCTTGATTTGTGAAGAGGGAAATCTATTTATAGCTTTGGATCCTTAATCAACAAGCTAATCATGATTATCCGAATAATTTTCGTAATTAATCCAAAATAAACAAATCCGTGCAGAATTCGGAGTCGGAATGTAAACGAAAAGTGTCCGGAATGCGATTTTGCTTGCGTGAATCAAAATCCCGACTTGATCCAATGAATGATCAAGGAAATAAGAATTTTTTGAAGTTTCAGCATCAATTTTGGACCACTGACACATGCAAAATTTCATTTGCGCTCTGTGAGGAAAACGCCTCCGACGAGGATCTTTTGATCGGAATTTGCACGTGCGTATCTCTGGGACATTTGAAGCTAACAAAATTTTTGAAATTTTGGCACTGGTCCCTCCCCGTTTCGATGAAAATCGAGCGAGATATGATTTTTCGAACTTCGCGCATCAGATGAAAATTGCTCGGTTCAGCTCAAAAATCAAACTCAGAGATAAAAATTCTGGTACCGATCGATGGAGAATTGGCTCTCGAGTTGCAAATGGAAGTTGTAGAGGACCTTGATACGGAATTTTAGAAATTGGTCTCGCTCAATTCCGAGCTTCCAGCTAGAAAGTAAAGCCTTTTCAGTGAGCCAAAACACACAGTTCAGCACTAAAATCAGCTTGATATGCCGGGGAAAATGACTCCTCTGAGAGCCTTCCCCATAAAATCCGTTCTCGGCTTCCAAACGAAATTTGTAGATAATAATGAGAGGGGAATGCCAGTCGAGCATCAACAGAAAATACCCTAGAGAGTAAGAGATACGCCTTTTGGAGTATCAAAAATGCGCCGAGACCCGAAATCCACTTTACTGAGAAAATAAGCTCTTTTTGGGTGCCATTCGGAATACTTGGAATCTGATACTCCTTATGATGAATGCTACGCATGCTACTACATGTATTTTTGTGCAACGGAATTATAAGCCTGAAAAACGCGGGAAAGAAGAGGGTAAATTTTGGGGTACAACACCTTCATAGTCCAACAGGACCACGTTGTGAGATCTTATGTCGGTGTCGAAATTACCGATTTTCTTCAGTATGTGATGTGGTATTATATTGACTGTAGCGCCACAATCCACTAACACTTTGTTAATGGCAGTTTCTTCAACTTTCGCCCTAATCAGTAAAGGCTTCAGATGGCTCCTCATAGCCATGTCAGGCCTCTCAAAAAAGGCATATTGGCTCTCAATGGAACCATTGTTCATTACGAAGTAACAGGTTGGCTTGTGCAAAGCCATCTCAGCAACATCGACATTATCAGTGTTTTCCACTTCCGTCGGGATATTGTACTCCTTAGGGAGTATGGACACAATATTGACTAGAATGTCAAGGCTTTCTTCTAAATCGGAGGCAAAATCGTCAGTTGCCTCGTCGAAACCGTTGTCGACTGGTTTGTTGACAAGCCATTTAATCTATTGCTTGACAGTAGAGTCGACCTTTTCCTTGTACTGTCGTTGATTCTTATCTTTGCCGACAGCAGTTTGCTTAGCAGCAGTAACAACTTGCCTTTCAGCCTGCTTCTTCCTCTAGAGTCACCTCCATTGAGTTCGACTCATAGGATTTTTTCCCATGTAGTTTTCAGATACATGGCTTTTCTTTTCAGAATGCACTTCTAGTCGATAGCTCATAGGGGCTTTTCCTTTCACATCGCTCATAGTACTAGCAACATTCGATGGCCCTGCGGCCATTTGGGGCTTGATCCAAGTCCCTTTTGGTGCAGCAGCCGATGGAACGAAGGTCCTTGTCCTGTTGAGATGTTTGCCTAGGATCCCTTTTGTTCCACTGGACCCTTCCTCTTTCCAGCTGCAACTTCTAGAAATTTTCAGCAGCAACTCTATCAGTTAAAGTGTTGCATCTGGGGAACAAGCCGACTTGAGCACCCTTACTCTTGCAACGATAAAGAAACTCCAGTAGATCTTCATCATCTCTTGGGTAGACATCAGCTAGCTTGACATTAGGGATTTCATCGGTGCTTTCCTCAAGCATGTTATTGTCAGGCACTTCAGTGGTATCCACCATGTTGATGTCGACAGGATCAGCAAACAGAGCCTCTTCTTGTCTTAAAGGGTCGGTGTCAATCTTCTGCCTCCTTGCAGCGAACTTCAGACGACCCTCTTGGAGTGATTTTTGAACCAAATCCCTGAAAAGAAAACATTGATACGTTGTGTAACCAAGATAATTATGATTTTTGCAAAAACCTCTTTTCTGTCTTTGTTCTAATGGTGGTAATTTAGCGTTTAGGGGTACTAGAATTTGACCATCTTTAGCTAATAAATCAAAAATCTCCTCGCATTTACTAACATCAAAAGTATAAGTTTTTGCAGGGATTTTCGAACTAGTTTCGACAACAGGGCTTTTTCCTTTGGCAGGAAACAATGATTTGCATTCATATGCAGGCCCTGATTTTAACTCAGCTACATCTACATCTTCCTCAGTCGGAAAAATGTAATCGGCTTCATATATGGGATCTGTGTCATCATAGTCGACATAGGCTACTTTCTCTTTCTTAGCCTTAGCTTTAGTATGTCTAACTTTTTCTAGTCGAAGGCGCTCAAGGTGTCGAACCCTGTCAACCAGTTGTGACATACTTTTGACAAAGGTTGGGTCTATTTTCTTCCTAATGGAATAGTCTAAACCTCCAGAAGCCATTTGAACAAGTTCATGTTCAAGTACTTGGGTAAAAAACCTTGCTTTTAACGATCTAAACCTATTCAGATAGTCGTCTATGGTTTCAGCAAATTTTCTCTTAATGTTTGATAACTCGATCAAACTAATTTTTGAATGCCCCTCATAATATTGTTCATGGAAAAGCTTTTCTAACTTCGACCATGAATCGATTGAATCAGGGGGCAAGGTGGTAAACCATGTGAAGGCAACTTTAGTGAGGGACGAAGGGAAATGCTTTACCCTCAGGCCTTCATTATTCACCATGTCTCCCGACTCAGTTAGGTACCTAGCGACGTGCTCGACCGTCTTTTCACCCGTTTCCCCTCCAAACTTGGTATATTTAGGAATTTTCCATCCTCTAGGGTTTTCAGTTTGCAGAATATACTCAGATAATGGGGAAGAATACGTTGGCCTTTGCAGTGTGGTATTCATACCATTTTTGGCCATAATCCTCTCGACAATATTGGTCAAGTTATTTTCGACAACTAATTCCTCTTGTCGAATTTGGTCGAGGACTTGGTCAGCCTCTTGTTGTCTATGAACCAATACCCTAGGTGGATCGAAAACCACATTTCTTTGAGGCGTTGCAGCTTGACCTTGGTAGACAATTTCTTCTTCTATTTCCCCCATGTCCCCATGAACAGGTATGGCTTGTCGAACCGGTGGCCCCTGTCGGGCAGCCGCTTGGGGAGCACCTAAGAAGTTACACAAACGTGTTAATTGTGCAATTACCTGTCGATTTGTTTCGGAGGACTGCCTATTAGTCTCAACCGATTCATAAACTGATTGCATTGAAAGTAAAGATGGTGATTCACATACATCAAAATATTAGTGAATCTTTCTTCCTTAAGCGCGAAATTGGGTAGAGTGTTGGTAAGCAATTTGAGAATATAAGTGAACACACTAAAAATTACAATGAAGTAACTTATTTATAGTATTTTACAATATAACTGCTGGAATTAATCAACGGATGAAATGAAACTAAAATATAACTGCTACATAAGATCTCGCCAACCATTTAGCGCCTAACAGCCATGTTCTTTTAAGATAACAACCCATGATCTGTATATTTTGACTCTTTCCCGCTCGTGCTTTCAAAAGAGTTAACCACTTCTGGCTTCGATATATCTCAGGAAAAGTAACATTTCTCTAAGTCCCCTAAACTACGCCCTCGACATCATCATTTAAACTTCGACCAATTTTCTTGCTCAGCCCATAATATGGCAAACCGACCAACAACAACTTGTTTGTTCCTTTAGTCGATACGGTTGATTTTCGACACACTTGTCTTGTGTTTATTCCTTCTGATTGCCAATCTCGCCCTTTCCAGGTTCATTTGACACTTTGGTCGAATTAATCGACTCCCTAGTTCACCGTCTCGATCGACACGTTTCTTTCTGACATTTCTAACTTGGTTTTATAAATTCTCCTAAAGAAACTATATTCGTTCAGGACCGGCCCCTAATTTGTAGGGATGTTTGCCTTTGACAATGCCCTGAAACGTATTCAGGAATTTTCAATTAACAGTTACACAAAGTGTTTTTTCAAGTTCTTGGACATTTTGGAAAGCTTGTAACAAGATCTACAACTTTCATGTTTTGAGTTTTTCTTGAATCAAAGTGGATCTAGGTGAGAAATGGCCATGAAAGTGATGAAAAATCAAGTTTTTAACACTTGAACATTTTTCTAAGTGTTAGAAAAAATTTCAATCTTGACTTTTTGTTGACTTTTTCACACATTTTGATTTTTATGATCATGATGGATCATTTGAAATATATTGATGACTCAAAAAATTTGGATTTGAAAAAGTTGACCAAAAAGTCAAAGTTTGACTTTTCTGAACAGTTGAATTTTCATCAAATGATTCAGATTTTCTCTAATGATCAATCATGATGTTTGGAATATTTTGAACCAAGAAATCAGGCCAAGATGTTACATTGATGATTTTAAGATCAATCTCCAAGCAATTAGGTCATTCATTGAGCAAAAAGTCAATGATACACCATCCTCGATCAAAACCCTAATTGGTCGATTCAAGATAGATCTTGAGTAAATGATGGGAATTTGAAGATCAAATGTTGATGATTGATGAAGATAGATCATTTGAGGTGAGTGGAGACTCAAACCCTAATTGATCATATCTTGAACAGATAAAAATTTGATAAAACCCTTGTAAGTGTTTTGTGTTGGTTGCAATTTTTGGTAAAACCAGGTTGGTGTGCCAATGTCTTGACTAATGTCATGACATTTTGATATGAAGACAATTCTGCAGGAGGAGTGTGTTTTCAGATGCATCTCAGTATATTTTCATAACAAATGTTATGCTATTCTCAGAAGAACAGGTTCTGCAAGAGAAGTGTGCATGATGTGTGATGTCACATCTAATGTTAAGACATTCTGAATAAGTGGAATATGCAGTTTTAATTTCCTGAGAGTTTTCAGGAAAGTAAGTTTATTTTGGGCTGGATCGTTTCAGGAGGAAACCGTGCTTAAGCTCCTTTGTACGTGGAAATTAGGTATACTTTGGTTAACCCTAATTATTGTTTTGCAAGCCCAAGACCAAGTCTACTCATGCATATTTATAAACTCACTAATCCTAGTGTTATGCCGTGCGAATTGTAAGAGAAACAAAAGGAGAAAATAAGACGTGCAAATCACCCTGATTTATGAGTGTTGAATATAGTGTTTCTCGTGTGTTTTAGTTTCTTGTGAGCCAAATAATTATCACGATGATAATTATATTGGAGTAGGATTTTCTGTAAGTGTAAGTTTTTTCACTCAAAGCTTTGAAGCACGAGTGCTATGTCTCTTGATTAAAAGCTTTGAAGCATGATCAAGTATTTGTGTTGAAGAATGTCTTCGTAATTCTTTTAAGTATTGGTTTGTAATCATTGCTGTGATTGAGGGGGAGTGAGTAGGTTCTCAGGTCTGAGTGTTTCTTAGATTGAAGTTGCATTGGGTAGGTCTTAAGTGAAGGATTTAAACAGTTGGTTTAATCTGGAATTAACACTTCTTATAGTGGATTTCCTCCCTGGCTTGGTAGCCCCAAATGTAGGTGTAGTTACACACCGAACTGGGTTAACAATTGATTGTCTCCTTTACTTTTTTTACCTTGTTATTAATATTGTTTAAATGTTCATCAGATACCATTGTCATAACATTTTATTTGACATCAAGTATCTGTTTCTAGAATTTCAACCCTAATTTGGCTTCAGGGGCACACATACGATCTATCCTGTTCTGAAATTGTTAGTGATGTAATGATGCATATGTGAATGATATGATATCTTAGGTAAAAAATTGGGGTATTACAGGTGTCTTGAGAGACCACCTTACATATTCGTCATGGATGTGGCAAAGGATGAAAAGCCCTGGTATTATGATATCAAGCACTTCCTGATGACTCAAGAGTATCCGGTTGATGCGACAAGCAAAGATAGAAGGACCTTGAGGATATTGGCTGGTAGTTTCTTTCTCAATGAAGGCGTGTTATACAAAAGAAATCATGATATGGTCTTGCTTAGATGCGTGCATAGACACGAAGCAGACATGTTGGTGCATGAGATTCATGAGGGTTCTTTTGGTACCCATGCCAATGGATACTCTATGGCTAAGAAGATTCTAAGGGCAGGTTACTATTGGTTGAAAATGGAATTTGATTGCTATAAATTTGCGAAGAAGTGCCATAAGTGTCAGATTTATGCTGATAAGATTCATGTGCCTCCTACACTTCTCAATGTTATTTCTTCCCCATGGCCTTTTTATTTGTGGGGTATTGATATGATTGGGATGATTGAGCCTAAAGCCTCTAATGGACATCGTTTCATCTTGGTAGTAATTGGTTACTTCACCAAATGGGTAGAAGCGGCTTCTTATGCCAATGTTACCAAGCAAGTGGTAGTCCGGTTTATCAAGAACAATCTCATTTATCGGTATGGTGTGCCAAACAGAATCATTACTGACAACGGAACGAATTTGAATAATAAGATGATGGAAGAACTTTGTGAAGAATTCAAGATTGACCATCACAACTCGTCACCATACATACCCAAGATGAATGGGGAAGTTGAAGTTGCAAATAAGAATATCAAAAAGATTATCTATAAGATGGTTGTTACTTATAAGGATTGGCATGAGATGCTACCTTTTGCTTTGCATGGGTATCAGACTTCGGTTCGTACTTCAACGGGTGCCACCCCCTTCTCCCTTGTTTATGGCATGGAACCAGTGCTCCCCATTGAAGTTGATATTCCATATTTACGTGTAATAATGGAAGTTGAATCATCTGATGCTGAATGGATTTAGAATAGGTTTGACCAGTTGAATTTGATTGAAGAAAAGAGAATGACTGCTTTATGTCATAGCCAATTATACCAGAAAAGAATGAAAAAAGCTTTTGATAAGAAAGTCAAATCTCATGTGTTCAGAGAAGGCGACCTCGTGCTCAGAAAGATAATCTCTTTAAACTCCTATTTCAGAGGCAAGTGGACTCCTAATTATGAAGCCCCATATGTTGGCAAGAAAGCCTTGTTTGGCAGTGCATTGATTCTTAATACTATGGACGGCGAGGAGTTCCCACGCCCTCTAAATGCTGATGTAGTCAAGAAATACTTCACCTAAATAAATAAAAGAACAGCTCGCTAAGTTGAAAACCCGAAAGGGTGACTTAGGAAAAAAAGAGCGTCTCGGTAGAATGAAAACCCGAAAGGGCGGTCTAGGAAAAAATTAGAGACATAAACAAAATAAATCTCCTGGTAGACTGAAAACCCACAAGGGCAGTCTAGGAAAAAGTTAGGTACTTATATGGCAAGTAACTACATTAGACAAGACTTAATCATAGAAGCAACAACCTACATGGATCATCTTCATACCTCGACTGAAGACTACAGTACATGAGTTCAAAGTTGTTAGGGAGAATAGAACTCATTGTCTTTCGATGAACCTTTTCCATGTATTTACCATTTTTCAAACTTTGTAATCATCTATGAAGTCATGCTATTGGCAGGCTACCATTCTATCAATAAAATTTGAGCTTTTATCCAATTCCTTTGCAATCCTATTTTATCCAGTTTATAAAAATATTTTTTATTATTAAAAATACATTTCAAAACAAACAGATTCGTTAGAACATACTTGTGAATTTTTTTTACAATTTTAGAGTGTGTTTACGTCGGATGTGATGCAAGAGGACAAAATGGCATTGTCCCAATACCAAACAAGATCAATGATGTTGAAGTTGGTCCCAATAGGACCCCTGTAGCATTCCTTTTTCCGAGCATGAGATCGAAGTGCAAAGCAGATGGCTTCCACAGAATATCTTATTTCTTCCCGTAAGAGTTTGTGTAAATAACGCCCTAATAGAACATGATGACATCTCCACGAGATGCTTTCGTTAAAGGAGCACGGAAATGTTAGCAATACGCATGCTATTCAAGCAATCTGATTTAATAGGAGGTTGCCTTTCAGTCCACAGTTCGTGAAGATTTTATGTTGGCCAAGTGTTGTCCGCACACTAATTGATCTTCCTTATTGGCCCTTAATAAGATGTCCATATGCATCTCACATACATTCATACATTGTGCATAACATTAATTCATTTCTCATATACATATGATAACAATTGGAGTCTCGAATGTCAGCTTTAAGCGGAAAGTATTCATCCTTTCGCTTTCCCCATTGGATTATTCCTTGTGGAAGAATAGAGTCCTAACTCTCTTACCCAAGTCTTCGCCTATTCAAATCTCTTTCCCCAGTGGTTGCGGCTTGAATTTTGGCCCCTAAGCAGTATTTTGGGTCTCTTTAGATTGTGAGTTCTAGATAGAGAGGGCATTTATTTTGCACAAGAAGGCTTTATATCTTCAGTAGGAATGAACATGGTGATTCCCCGAGGAAATCCATTTGCATTCGCCAGCAATATTCTTACAACTTTATAACATAAGGTGACAATATCTTTATTTGAGCAGTCAATTTCCCCCAACAAGTCTATTAATGCCAACTTGATCTCCTTTTGTCAACCTAATGAGGAATCTCTCAATATGGATTGACCATGTATCTCCGGCAAATCGAAGACTTGATAATCAGATGAATGGAAACCTTGTCTTTATGGAAGGTAGTTCGTCGAAGATTTTCTATTCCGATGAATGGCAGCCTTGTCCTTATGGAAGGCAGTTAATCGAGAATTTGTTCAGAAGAATGACAACCTTGTCTTTATGGAAGGTAGTTCGTCGAAGATCTGTTATTCCGATGAATGACAGCCTTGTCCTTATGGAAGGAACTTTATTGAGAATTTATTCATATGAATGGCAACCTTATCTTTATGGAAGGTAGTTCGTCGAAGATTTTCTATTCCGATGAATGGAAGCCTTATCCTTATGGAAGGCAGTTTATCGAGAATTTGTTCAGATGAATGGCAACCTTGTCTTTATGGAAGTAGTTCATCGAAGATTTTCTATTTCGATGAATGACAGTCTTGTCCTTATGGCAGGCAGTTTATCGAGAATTTGTTCAGATGAATGACAACCTTGTCTTTATGGAAGGTAGTTCTTCGAAGATTTGTTATTCTGATGAATGGCAGCCTTGTCCTTATGGAAGGCAGTTTATCGAGAATTTGTTCAAATGAATGGCAACCTTGTCTTTATGGAAGGTAGTTCGTCGAAGATTTGTTATTCTGATGAATGGAAGCCTTGTCCTTATGGAAGGTAGTTTATCGAGAATTTGTTTACATGAATGACAATCTTGTCATTATGGAAGGTAGTTCGTCAAAGATTCGTAGTACAGATAAATGGCAGCCTTGTCTTTATAGAAGGCAGTTTATCGAAGATGTCAATCTCTTCATTACGGGAGATAGTTTGTCGTGAATTTATTGGGGATTCTCCCATGGGAAAAGTTTAATTCGCTAATAAAATATCAGCTTATTATCTTTACCTATGGAATATGTTGGAAATGAGACCCATCTTGGGCGATGCACTAGAATTCCCTTAAATCTAGCTCATTGTTGACCAGATACGCTTCTTTGGTTCTTCTATTTTGGATTGAGGTTCTGCTGTCTCTAGAAAACCGACACAAATCCTTGTTTTTGCTAACTCATCTGTGAGGAGATAGTTCACCATCTATCTATGGATCTTTGCTTCTTCCTCTTTTAATTGAACCCATTTTATCTCTTTCCCCCCTTTCAGGGCCGAGTTATCGTTTCCCAAGTGGAGTCCGTTTTTTCCCCATGAGATCGAGCTTCTTTTCCTAGTAGTTCGTTTCTTCTTGGATGAGTTGTTGTTCCTAGCACGACCTTATCATTAGTGGTGTTCGATCTCCACTGCGAAGTTCATTCTTTTTACATTACATAACCATTAAGCATTTCATGATATCTTAGGGCCAAAAATAGGGCTCATATTATATTTAAGTATCTTCTATCCCATCAAAGCAAAGGTTCCCTTCTTATCTCCGGATAGAAAGCACTTAAATAAGGGCAGCTGTTGTACCCTAATTTTCCCCCCTAAGATCATTCATCATATCATCATCATAATACATTAAGATCACAAACAAGGTTGGGGTCTAATGATTGTCCTATTCCTAAGTTTGCTCTCAAGGAATCACCAAGCACCCTAACTGTGTTCTACATACATGATTGATATGCATTTATTTCATCTGCTTTTCTCTGATTAAAATACAAAAAAAAAATATTTGTTTTTGTCTTTGTATATTTTTATTTTTGTAGGTATCAATCCAAGACATCAGGCGGATGTAAGTTTTTTCGATGTTTTTTCCCAAACTTGATTTAAGACCATTTTTCAAAAAAACAAGGTGCAATCGATTTGCACATTCTAGCAATTGATTGCTCCCTGGCTATTTTCAGCAAATTTTCAAAAATACACTTAGTGCAATCGAATTGCACTAGAGTGCAATCGATAGCACTGCGCAGAATTTTGAAAAATTGGGCAATTTTCAAGTTTGTGGGTTTGGGCTCCAATTTCTTTTTCTATTTTCTTTTAATTTCAAAATTAATTACTAATTGATTCAATTTTGGCTCCAAACCAAACTCCAAACCACCACTCGTTCCCAAGCCAAAACCTTATAAATAGAGGCCTTCTCTCATTCAAATCTCAAGCTATTGATAGTCAAATACACCTTGTCAAAATTTCTCCTCATTCTCTCATTTTCCCCAATTCTCCAAACTCACTCGAAGCTCTTTCTTCTTCATAAAGATTGGTGAATTCTTCATTGGAATTCTCCAATTCTTTGAGCTAAACCTCCACCCACTCTCTTTTTCTTCTTCAATTCCTTAGATCTAGGCTTGTGATTCTGATTTTTGAAGTTGAAGTGAAGCAATTTGAAGTGTTACTCTTGCAAATTTCTCTCAATATCTACAAGTGGTGAGTGTTGATCTTCATCTTTGATTATGTGATCTCTTGATAATTGTTGTTGTTTGATTCATTGAGCAAACTTGTTTTTAGTTCCATTGATATTAAAATCTCAAGAGTTAGGTGGAATTTTCGTACTTACTTGAATCAAGGAACATAAGGTGTTTGTGAAAAGTTTTGAGCAAGAATTTGGCCTTTATAAATGTGATTCTTACAATGTGCAATCGATTTGCACTATGCTGCAATCGATTTCATGGGCCACGTTTTAATTTTTTTTGGAAAAAAACACAGTGTGCAATCGATTTGCAACTTGCTGCAATCGATTGCACAGAGTGTAAATTGTGATTTTGACTTGTTTTTTTACTTGTTTTGGATCTTTACTCTTATTCTACTCCATTCTTTTGATGATTACCTTGGATTATAGTCTTGTACACCTAATTCATCTTTAATCTGAATGCACCTTTGGGTGTTGATGAGGTTGGAGAAATGTATTGGTGATTCAAATCTATCAAAGGATTAATTATACAATTAATTCTTGGTGCTTTGAGTCAACAATATATTTTGTGCCTTAACCCACCAAGATGAGTGATTGAACTTAAAGATGGAAGAAATTAGAGAAGATAATCCAAGTTGATCTATCATTATTTTTTATTTTATATGTGTTGACAAACATTAGAAGATGATCTACATATCATTCTTCTCGTTCTCTTTTTCAACACATACATCACCATTGACCGACCTCGTTATAGTGTGGCTTCTACATAAGTCACTTGGCGATTTCTTAACATAGCGCTACATTGCTAATTCTTCATCTTATTTTTTCTTTTGTCCCGAATCAGAAAGTGATCAATTTGTGGCATGAACTTCAATGTTCTAACATAATCCCCAAAAGATGAATTGAGGTTTGATCTTGGTTCAACACTTGTGGCGCTTGTCGTGTGGTCGCGTTGATTTCTAATCAAGCTTCTGGAAAGTTTCCACTAACTCTGTCCATTTAAAATTCTCAATCATCGTTGAACAAGTGATATGATAATTCCAAAAACCAGTGATATACTTGACAAAAAACAATTGAAACTTGTCGTGTGGTCGCGTGGATTCTATCAAGCTTCTGACAAGTCTTCATGCGTAAGCTTCAAGATGGTCACCTTGCTGACGACTAACAATTAATAATTAGATGATTGGGTTGGTACTGCTGATGATAGGAAGAGTAATTCTGGAGGATGTTTCTGCTTGGAAAACAATCTAATTTCATGGTTCAACAAGAAATAAAATTGTGTATCCTTATCTACTGCAGAAGTTGAGTACATTGTAGTAGGTAGCAGCTGTTCTCAACTAATGTGGATGAAAAAAATGTTGACTGAATATAATGTCACACAAGATGTCATGACTTTATTCCGTGATAAATTGAGTTCTATTAATATCTCCAAGACCCCATTCATCACATTAGGACTAAACATATTGACATCAAGCATAATTTTATTATAGATCTTGTTTAAGAGAAAGTCATAACACTTGAGCATGTTAGCACTAAAAATCAGCTTGCTGTTATTTTTACTGAAGCCTTGGATAATTTAAAAAATTAAGGGGGAAGCTTGGTATTTTTGTGTAAGAACATTTGTAGCAATTACTGCTATTTATATGGGTCAACCAAAATTTCAAATTTTATCACTCCAACCTGCTCACTTACATAAGCCCACTACTTCAAATTTTACATTTTTGGGCTAGGCACACTACCTATCTCAAAAACATTGTACAAACAAGTCATTTATATTATATCTCAAAAATTTATGGTCATCTTCTCTCACTTGTGTATTCCTAAACCATCAGCTTCAAGTGAGATAAAGATGTCTCAACATTCATCATCCGAGCACATGCATATTTCATCTGAACACCTTGGGTCATCTCTGTCAAATGATAGGGTTGATGAACCATGTCAAATGATCAATCTATCTGATCTTGTATTTGATGTCGCACCACTATCCATTGTTCCTCCTCATATTCAGAAGAAACCAAGATTATTTGTTTCAAAGAATGCCAGGATTTCTGGTAAGTAATTTGTTTCAGACTCTACAATTCCTAATGAAAATCAGTCTGATGTTGAAAAGGGGTATAAGTCAAAAGGTTTGGAGAAGAAGAACCCTACTAAGCCTACTATTGATGATAAGAACCTAACTGGAGATGAAAATACTGATAAGAACCTTTGAAAGTTTGATACTTATGTCTTGAAGGAAGTGGATTCATATGTTTTACCAGATGTCAAACATCTTTGGCCTAAGAAACTAGCCCTGATGGTAAGTCACATGAAAAGGATGATGATTGTGTCTCTAAGAAAATTGCTCATGAAAGGAGAAGTAAGAAGAAGGCGAATATTATTGTCAATGTTGATGACCTAACATCTGATGAGGAACCCATTACCAAAAACCTGGTTCATGGAACAGCTGAGAGACTTTAGAGAAGAAAAGGAAAGGCTGTGATGGTTGAAAATTCACATGTTAAGGAGATAAAAGGAAATTATTGAGAGTTCAAACAAAACTTCAGTATGATCCTCCTAGACCATGTAGTAAAGTTGTTATTCCTACAAGGAAGAGGAAATTTGTTTCTTTAAGTGACTATGAGTATGAAGCTAAAGAGGATGTTAAAGACATCATTCCCATCAGAAAGTCTGCTGCAAAGAAGTCTTATGGTGCTGTTTCTGAAGCTCCTCGGGACAATGTGTCTTTTAATACTGAGCTAAACATTGGAAGATGAAAGTATGTTTACCGAAGAATGATATTTTTGGAGAGGAAACCGGGAAATAATGTCTTAAAATGTAAGGAGGTTGTGGAACTTATAGAGGCTGATGGGTTAATTAAAACTGTCATAAAATTTGGTCCTTGCTATGAAATATTAGTCAAGAAGAGTGAAGATATGAAGAGTGAAGACTACGGGAAAGTATATGTTAGAGGAAATGTTGTGACATTTCTCCTACTCTGATCAACAATTTTTTGGGCAGATCTAAAGAACCTCAAGTAGAGTTAAAGGTTACAGATGATTAAGTCTGCATGGGAGATAACTAGTGAGCAATTAAAGCACTGGACAAATAGAGGAAAGCTTTCAGCTGGAAAGCTTAGTGTTAAATATGCAATCCTTCATAGGACTCGTACTATTAATTGGGTTCCCATAAACCATACCTCCACTATCTACACTGGTCTTGGTAAGTTTATCCATGTTGTTGGTAAAAGAATGTTATTTGATTTTGGAGAATACATATTTGATCAAATCTTGAGGCAAGCATTTTCAACTGTTGTAAAGATGCCTATATGTTTTCCCTCTCTCATTTATGGAATAATTTTGAAACAAAACCCTGGTATTTTATTGGATGTTAATAGTGTGAAGAAAAGGGAATCTCCTTCGACTTTGTATTATAATTTTTTTGGTGGAGCGTATGTTCAAGATATTGTTCTGACATCTTCCCACATACATGGTCCTGTAAATTACAAGAAAGGTATAATTGCTCAACTGAAGGAGACGTGTAGAGAGTTATATGACTCCATTAGGACTACCACTTCTAGGAAAATTAAGTTTGAGAGGTTGATTAAAGCTTTTATGGAAGAAGAGTAAAACCAGGTCGGACATGCTAGGTTTGTTGCTACTGACAGTGGTGCATCAAATGGTGATGAATATGAAGGTGATGATTCTAATGACGATGATACTAATGGTGAAGATGAACATGGTGAAAGTGAAGAAGAAGAAGAAGAAGGAGAAAAGTTGCCACTATTGGTGATGCTTGACTATATTGATTATTTGAATTCTTGATGTTTGGTTGTTTTTATAAGGGTTAAATGCCCAGACCGTTTCTCTTTTGGCACCTTGTGTGCATTTTGTGCTAGTTAACTTTTGTGAATGTATGCTTGAGTTTTCATGATGGAAAAAGCCTCTGGAGGAGTATGTGTGTGTGCTACAAGGCTAGCTGATAGAAGAAAAACAAAGAATCCAGAAAAAGGCTTGATGTGTCGGCGCAAGTGCCTCTCTGATCAACGCATGCTTAAGGGCAACCACCTGGAAGTTACGTGCCGAACCTTGAGTCGACACATAAGCAGATGAAGCCTGGGAGTTAAAAACTAAAATACTGCATCGACGCATCTCCCTGGTGTCGTCGACGCATCCAACATTGATGGCTCAACGTGTGGGCTCTAGATGTTATGCGCAGACCCTCCCTCCTGGAGCAGTCGACACATCTGCCTTACTGTGCATTTAATTAAATTTTCTTTCTTTGCCTTATTTTCATTCATTAATACTAACACATATAAATATATTTCATTTGTCTTTTGAGATTTTTCCAACAAGAATAGAGTGAAAGATACATATAGAGAACACTTCATCTTCAACATTCCCTCTTCAAATTCAACTTCTCCAAAAACTAAAGTGGTTGAATTCAAGATCCGAGAATTGTTGATAGCCTCCGAATTGAAGAATTGCTTCAGATTTGGGTTATGTTTTGTGGGCTCTATCTTGAATAAAACCTTTAGAGTTTTGTCCTCCTAGATCCAGATCGGTGCGGGGTTTTTTGATACTAATCTTTGCTTTGCAAGATTCAGCCGAGTGAAGCATCAAGGAGCAGTGGGTTCGCTTGATTTTGTCACGGTAACCGGAGGATCTTGAAGGAAGAGTTAGGATTTGATCTTGTTTGATTGATATCAACTGAGAGAAAGAAATTCTACAACAAATTGGTATAGATTTCAAGTATCGTTGATCAGAGGTGTACTCGAAGTGATAGAAGCTTGGTTTGGCTTGAATCAAGGATCGTGAAGAAGATAGGTTCATCGTCATCAATTGAATTGTGGGAAAAGGGAACTATTTCTTCACTTGTTACAATTTTCAATTTTATGAAAAACTTCTCAACTCTAAATTTTAGAGTTGGGGGTAGACATACACCACGCGAGGAAGAAAGGTGGAACTACCTTAATAAAGTCTCGTGTTCTTTTTCGCATTTACTTTCATTACTTGATTGATCAAATTTGTTAGATTCAAATTATCAAACTTGCATAAACTGAAATTTTGTTTGGTTGAGCTTTAACAAATACATTCGTAACTATCCGTTTGATTGTTACGTGACAATTATCGACAACACAACTTTATTAATGAAACACTTGTGAAATTCTCTTACAAGGTGTTTGATAAATTGTCTTCTCTACAAATTGCTTATTATGGTCAATTTTATTTCTTACTATTCACATTGGAAGTATTTGATACTCAAGGTGATATTTAAGACGATTAATATAGTGAATTCAAAGAGCATTGATTAAAGCTATTTTCTCACATTTTCCAAACGGTTCGCATATCCGATCTTCTCAATAATGGAACGTTTAGACGATTGAAAATCCAGGAGGCTTTTGTTATAAATTCTTTAAACGCGCAAACTTTAAAATCCCGATCTATTCAACCCCTCCTTCTAGATCGAGCACATCGTCTAACAACGTTTTGTGCTAATGTGGTTTAAATGTTTTGGCTAACTTCTTACCTTTGTCATATTATGGATAAAAGGGGGGAGTAATGTCTATGTGCTCTAACCACTAATATCTAACTGATGATAGATGATGATGGGTGGTGCTAATGAGGAGGAGAAATCCCTGAGGTTATGCTGCTATTGAAGGGTAGAAATCCTTGAGATTATCTTAGTAGGTATTGAGGGGGAATTTCTGTTCTGGAACATTTGATCTGCTAAGAAAAGATGTCAAATATAATGTCCTGACATTAAGATGTGACTGGATTTTTTTTCTGTGAAGCTGAGCTTAATATCTTCTACTAACTGTCTGATATTATTTTTTACTGTTGGTGACTCTGATAGTCTGATATTTCTGATGATATGCTTTTGCTGTTGTGCTTCTAATTTGTGTGTGTGTTTGATTTATTTTCAAACCTATATTATTCTATTAAAACCTAGATTGTGGTATTTGTGTGCAAGAGTTATTTATTTGTTTTAGCCAAAATTTGCCAAAGAAGGAAATTGTTAATCCTCTATTTTAATGATTAGCTTTAATTTTGGTTAAACTTACTTCACAACAATATGTTGAACAAGGTATCTTATCACGAAGTCACAACATCTTGTCTGTTACAGTTTTGCATATTGGATTTATTTGGTTTAATTAATGATGACATAATATTAAGTAATCCTATGTGAACATTAAGTAATCCTATGTGGAATCCAAGGTTGAGGAATCAAATATTATGTTTTAGTTTGAAGTGATTTTGTTTTTCTAAATGTTGAGACATTTTTAGGAAACATTTGATTGAAGAACTATTATTATGCAAAAGATTCTGCAGATTTATAGTAACTTCCCTGCTGCATTTTTGAAGCCCAAATCCAGACCAGACATTGATTATAAAAAGAAGGCCATAAACCTAATTTATAGTAGATAACACATTGTGTTGTTAAATGATCTTTTAGGGTTTGTGTGTTCATGTTATATATGAGCCTCTCTAATATCATATTGATATAATAGAAGGGTTATCTCTATTGAGTTGTAAGTTATGTTAATAATTCTTAAGCTTTTAAGAATTGAGTGATTTTGTGTCTTTGAAGTATGTCTTATGAAAAGTTTTAAAGTATTATTGTTTAATCACTGTGTGATTGAAAGAGAAGTGAGAGGGGTCTCATACCTAGGTGATTCTTAGGTAGAATTTAAGCACGGGTAGTGATAAGGTGAGTAGAATTTAAATTGGATACAATTTGCTGAAGGTCTACAAACTGATAATGTTTAGTGGATTTCCTCCATGGCTTGATAGCCCCCAGACATATGTGTTGTTGTACACCGAACTGGATTAAAAACTCTCAGTGCTCCTTTAATTTTAAGTAATTTTATCTGTATTTACATTGCCATTGTGTTTTGATCATATATTAGTGTCTCGACATCTCTTAGGACATCTGATATATGCATACCAGAATTTCACCAAGGCTTAAGGATGTAAAGCAATATTTTGGCAAAAATGCTTTTTTCACTTTAATCCATTTTCGGCTAAAGGTTTGGATAATGCATGGATTCTTTATGTAATGAGATATTTCATAATTCTAAATATCATAAATTATGAGTATTATAGGTTCACTTCAAGGGTTTTATGGATCATGAGGCCAATCTCATGGTTGGACATGAAAAGTGATTAACAATTTTGACCTAAACATTTGTCTTACCATGGTCACTTTGTCCCACCGTAACTTCATGCTCAAGCATCAGAAATTTTTGCTCTATGTATCAATGGAAATATATAATAATCATCTACAACTTTGATGTTGAACATTTGAAGAGAATTAATTTGCATCATGAATAAAACTTGCCACAAAAATTGAATGTTGAAGTGTTTGACCATTTTCACAAGTTTGACATCCCATTTTTCTCTGTTGCTATAAGAAATTGAGGAATGCTTTTGAATCCAAATTTTTTACCATGATGTATTATTATATTAAATATTGAATTGCATCTCATGTTTGCTCAAAATGGAAGCTTGAGGAAGAAGTTACAACCATGGAAACTCACATACTTGTTAACAAATTTTTGTAACTTAGAAAAATTTCAAAATGATCAAAGTTGCCCCTTTTGCAAGTTAACTTGAAATTCATGTTTAAACTTGACCAAAACCATCAATAAGCAATGTTTTCATGAAATTTTAATTGATATGATCATGGTTGACCAAAAACCTCAAAAGTCAAAGTTCGACTTTTAGCCATTCAATCGAATTTTTGCAGTTGAATCCAATAACTTCCAACCAATTGAAACTTTGTGATCATTAGGTATTGTTGAACATCTTAAGAGATTTTGAAGATCATAAAATGATGACCTTTATGATTCCCTTGAGTGTTGTATCTTGAAGCCTCAAACCCTAATCCTGATTTTATCTAATGAATGGTTAAAAAAACCTCAATCTCTACACACAAAAGTCTCTATGATCAAATGACATTAGAAATGAACATCTTGATGTTCTTTGAAGACTATAATCTCAATAAAAAATGGCTTAATGCCTTGATGAAGTCAAACCCTAGTTCCATAGAATCATTGGATGAACCAATTTGTGAAACCCTAACATTGAGGAAATATTGATCCTTGTGCTTTTATGATGATGATGTTGATGATCCAAATATTAGGAGAAAAACCTTCTTCTTATAAACGGAAAACACAAATCAACATAACATATGTGATCCCATACCTTATGTGCATGATTATGATATTATTAACCTAATGGATAGATTCAAATGAATGTGAAGCATACGTCAATTATGATTAAAATCAATAGGGATAATTTTGGGGTGCAATAAAGATATCAAACCACTCAATGCACCCGAGGCATTAAAGGATTCAATGTGGGTGAAAGCGATGAATGAAGAAGTGAAGTCGATAGAAGACAAAAACACCTGGTTACTTGTCGAATTGCCTCAAGGAAATAAGGAAATTGATATCAAGTTGGTATACAAGGTGAAGTTGAATCTCAAATAGGAGGTAACTCGACACAAGGCAAGACTTGTGGCAAAAGGATTTCTTGGAATCGACTTTGATGAAGTCTTTTCACTTGTTTCTAGGATCGAAATAATCAGGTTGGTAGATGGTATAACATAAATGAACAGTTGGCACATATGTCAAATGGACGTAAAATATGCTTTCCTAAATGACCATTAGACGAAGAATTTTATGTTACACAACCTGTTGGGTTTGTGAAACAAGGCGAAGAGAGAAAGGTGTACATGCTGCATAAAGCCTAGTATGGATTTAAACAAGCTTCACGAGCTTGGAATAGGAAGACTGATAGTTTCCTAATGGTGAAAGAATTTGTAAAGTGCACAAGTGAGTATCGAGTATACGTAAGAAGAAGCAAAAGAGAATTGCTTATACCATGTCTTGATGTCGAAGACTTGTTTATAACAGGTAGCTGCAAGAAAGAGATCGAATACTCCAAAGGTGATCTAAGAAAAGAATTCAAAATGTATAATCTGGGTAACATTTTATACTTCCTTGGCATAAAATTCTATAAGAGTAGTATATCATTGATGATGCATTAAAGAAGATACGCAAGTGAAAATGATATCGATCCAACCCAATACAAAAGACTTCTTGGGTCATTAAGGTACCTTTGTCATACAAGGTTTGACCTAACATATAATGTAGGGATGGTGAGTAGATTCATGTAGAAGCCAAAGGTATCACATTTAGCAGCGACAAAGAGGATAATATGGTATCTGAAAGAAACTCTCGACTATGGCTTTCTGTTTCCTGCAACTGATAAATGAAAATAATGAAAGTTAGTGGGATACACTGACTGAAGTTGGTGTAATAATGCCGAGGATCAAAAATCTATAACTGGTTATGTGTTTATGCTAGGTGGTGCATCAGTTGCTTAGAGTTTGAGAAAAGAACCAGTAGTGGCACTATCGTTGTGTGAAGTAGAGTACATAGTTGTTTCTTTTAGTGCATGTCAAGCAACATGGATGGTGAATCTGGTCTAAGGGATTATAGGGAAATATTATGGAGCAATTACCATGAAGATCAATAGCATTGCCAACTATCGATCTGGAAAATAATCTGATAGTACATGGTCGAAGCAAGTACATCAAGATGAGGTTCCATTATATTCAAGAGCATGTAGCTAACTGGAAGATAATTTTGAAACATTATAGAACTGAGAATCAGATTGCAGACATCATGACCAAGGGAGTGCATGTCAAAGTGTTCAGAAAACTAAGAGCTATGATGAATATAGATATCTTAGACATAATGAATTAGGATTTGTGTTGAGTTTGTAATCCCTTGTGTCTAAGTGGCATGTTGTTCGATAGAACAAGGGTGTGTCAAACATAGCCTAGCGTGTGTGTCGAGTTGTATATCAAAGTTGTGTGTGTCAAAGTGTCGAAGCAACTAGCTTCACACAGGATTTTGACTTAGGTCTAAAATAGTTATTTTGGACTTTTATAGTTTTGGATTTTGGCTTAGGGAGCAAGCAAGTTCATTATAATTAGAAGGAAGAACCCCTATTAAATCACCATCTTCTTCCCCAATTTTGTCAAACCCTAATTCTTTCATTGTTATTGTGTATTGAGATCAATCTTGTTCATCAAGATTGAAAGAAATTCTCCATAGATTTTGGTGGATTTATAACATTTTCTAGTATCAAGCAAACACGCCTTAAGGAGTGAAAATTGTTCCAAATAAATTTTGAACAAAATCTACTTATGTTTTAATTTTTTAAGTTATCAAATAATGCATTTTATTGAATAGATTGGTTGAGAAAAACAATTCATTTTATCTATCAGTTTTCTAAAACTACCGATTCATCGATTTTTTTTTCAATTTTCATTAATTCAATAGCTTATTCGATCCAACAATCAAATCAGATCAATAATCTTTTTGATTCTCGATTCAATCAATCCGACTAATGGATAGAGTCCAATTTTTAAAACCCTTTTCTAGAGAGAAAAGTGTAGCCAGCTGCCCCTTCTAGCACCTAGTCTTGGAGACTTTAAGTATCAGTTGACAATTTCAAGAAGACAATGTTTGGTTCTGCATTTATATTTGAAATTTAATTCAAAATATGCAATTCATTGAAATTTCCAAAAAGCTACAAATTGTAGTTATACCATATATGTACGTCTTTTCACTGAAATATACTTTTAATATTGGTTGTGCAAACCAAGCTCTAGAAAGAATAGCTGCAACTTGTAGTTCAGCTAGGACTTAGATCCTCTTTTATTCTAGTTCATGAATATTTCCCTTTCTAATGTTTAAAATTTGTCAACAAACACATGGGTGATTATAATTGATAAAATGCGAGGATTATATATGATCACTAAAGTTGATTTTGACTTGGTCTCGGTTAGATAAGAAATACAATAATGGATAAATTTAAAGTAAATAATTGAAAAGAATGACTTTATAATAGAACTAGATTGCCGAATAAAATTACAGTTGAAATTCAATTTTTATTTACATATAAAATTATTTTTTAGGGCATTTAAATTATGTTTGGAATTAATTTTTTTAATAAAAAATAATAATACAAAAAATATTTTATATTATTAGAAGATCTTTTATAGTTGCATTTATATATTAAAATAAGTAAATTATTTTAAACATTATAAATATAAAAATATGATTACTTGAACTATATTAAGTTTAACATTTAACTTATAATTTAAATTAATTTTAGTAAAATATAAATATATAGTTACAATAGTAATATAGTAAAAATAGAAAAATATTAGAAATAAAAATAGATGTATTTATATCAACAACAAACTCATAGATCTAAAGAACAAAAATGATGCAAGAATTAATAATGATAATATTTAATAAAAATAATTAATAATAATAATAATATGTTTAGCCAACACTGTTAAAAATAATAATAATAATAATAATAATAATAATAATAATAATAATAATAATAGTAAAAATATAATAAACTTCCATTAAGACATTTAAAATTTAAAAATTCACAAAAATAATATAATTTTTTAACAAATTCATAAAATAAAATTCATAAAAGCAAAATTATTTTGAGATTTAATTATAAAACTATTTATTATTTAATCTTTTGATTTATAATAAATAGTTAAGACAAATTTATATATGAATATTGTAACTTAACTATTAGTAACAAATCAATAATAATTCTAATATTAATAGCAAATGTATAACAACTCTAACAATAATTGTTATTTGGTTTTAGAATATGAGAAGCGTAAACAATAAATAACGAACTACAAAATTTTAAAGAAATTAAGTATAATAATATCTTTATAATAATTAATAATGTAATTTCTTATAGTGTTAGTATTTAAAAGAATTGAATAAAATTTGAATATGAGTAGTAAGTATTCTTAATAAAAATATTTATATTAGTTACAGCGTATCTCATTATTGTTTAAATATAAGGGTATTTAAAATGAGATAATAGTCGTTAGTGTTCAAATCAATTATTTTTGTGAAAATAATATTATAATTGTCTTCATCAAAATTAAAATTAAACCTGAAAGGCCAAAAATTAGAAATTAAACTTAAAACGTGCATTCAATGAAATCTATATTTTATAATCACATTAACAAAATATAAGTTCGATTTCAAACCTTCTTTATAGTGGCACTGAGTAGTACCCATTTCTCCAAATATATTTATAACAACCTTAATATCAATAACATTCATCATCAAATTTATATAAGCAGTATCTATACAATCAAAATCTATATGAAAGAATACAATCTACTCTATGAAGCAAGAAACATTATCATCATCACAAAATTTCGGAATCTATAATAGAGTAAAATTGTAGAGAAGAAAAATGGTTAATAATTAAATAATGAAATTAATATGTAATATTATTGTTCACATATTAAATTAAATTTGGTAAAAATAATAGATTCGATTAGATTTGATTAGATTTAATATTTAAATATAATTCAAGTTGTGTAGACTCAAGCTCAATTAGGGTTGTATATAAATAAGCCTAGGTTGTATCATTATTTGTACAATTCAATAATACAAATCCTTATTTCCTTTATTATGTCTCTCTTTCTCTCCTCACTAAAAGTAACTCACTAACTAACAAATTGGTATCCAGAGTTTTCGGTTATTGTTCTTGATCGAGTTTTCAAGAATTTTACGTCAGAGATCTTATTTCCAGGGCAAGTGAATCAACCGCTGCGAAGATGGCTAGTGATAAGGGCATTCTGAATACTCTTCCAATGCTTGACGACAAGAATTGGATTCGATGGAAAAAACAGATGCAATCATTGTTTGGCTTCCATGAAACCCTAGAGGTGGTTACCGACGACGTTCCTGCGTTGGCTGCAGATGCATCCGAAGCACTGAAAAAAGCCCACAACGAAGTCAAGAAGAAAGATTGCAAGGCTGCTTATTGCATTCAGACGGCTGTTGATGCTGCTAATTTTGAAAGAATCTCTCATGATGAAACGACGAAGGAGACATGGGATATTCTGGTGAAGTATTATGAAGGAGGTGAGAAAGTTAAGGTTGTCAAGTTACAAACCTTGCGTCGACAATATGAATTGTTGTCAATGGGAGAAGATGAAAAAGTTGCAGAATATGCGTCAAAGGTTCATAAACTCGTCCATCTCATGAAGGGTTGTGGTGAAACCATAACTGATAAGATGATAGTTGAGAAGGTAATGAGAACGTTGACCTCTCACTTTGATCACATTATCGTAAGAATCCAACAAACTTGAAACCACTAAAGTGGAAGATGTTAGAACATAGTTTGGTTCTAATCATATCTTAGAGTTTTGATGATAACAAGTGAAACAAATTTTGTATAGTAAATATGATACTCTGATAAGTATTGTTTTCATTTCAGATGATGTTCTGACTCAAGCACTCAAGAAAAGTGAAATATCAAATTATGTTGAGCAGAAAAAGAATTATAAGTGCAAGAAGATAAAAAGAACTTCTGAACACGCAAGTTGAAAGTAACTTCTGAAAGAAGCATGCAAGCGCAACCTCTGATAAGAGAAAAGCTGAAGCAATCTCTGATAGAAGATAAGATAACAAAGGCTTACATAAGATAAAGAAATAAGTTATCAAGACGTCATCTTCTAAGACAAGTTCTGCTACAGTATCGTTACTCTACTAAGGCTAAGACGACTTAAGTACTCAAGTGGGACAAAGTTCGAGGTCATTGAAACCACAAAGTACAAGCAGAGAAACAACATTAATTACATTCTCTTCACTCAAGACGCGCAACAGATTGATTCAACGGCTATATATAAGTTCAAGTTTTCAAAGGAAAAACTAACGTCTAGTATTATAAACTAACGCTGAACATAGAAACACTTTAATTTTTATTATTTTGAGCTTAAACTTCGTGTAAAACATCACTGTTGTGATAAAGCTTTTTAGAAGAAAATTTAAACACTGTTAGAAGTTTCATTTTGAAATTGTTACTTGAGAGACCAGTTGGGTTAGATTTCTCAAGAGGGCTAGGACTAGAGAGTCTTAGAGGTGTTAGTCACTTGCAGTTGTCTTGTGCATTGTTTGTTAGTCACAATAGTTGGTTGTGCAATTATAATCAGTTATGATTATAGTGAATTAAGTCCTTGTTGAGTGAGGCGAAATCACCTTGGCGGGTGGACTGGAGTAGTTTGAGTTTTAAACGAACCAGGATAAAAATAATTGTGTGTTTAGTTTGTTGCTACGTAAAGGAAAATTAAAAGAGGAAAAACTTAGTCAACCCCCCTTTCTAAGTGTTTTCTTAGCCTTCAATTTGCATCAGAGCTCTTGGTTCTGGATGCAAACACTTAACAGTGTTAGAAAAAGATCTAGAAGGAAAACACTATGGCAACTGATCAAAACAACAACAACACAAAACCTCCTATCTTTGATGGAGAAGATTTTGAATACTAGAAAGGTATATTAGAAAGCTTCTTTCTAGGTTATGATCCTTATCTATGGGATACGGTCTTAGATGGCTACAAACATCTGGTAGACGAAGAAGGAAACAAGAATGATAGAAAGACAATGGAGAAGCAACAGAAAATAGATTTCAAAAATCACTACAAAGCCAGAAATATCCTGCTGAACGCCATTTCAAAAATGGAGTATGATAAGATCACAAACAAAGATACTGCACATGATATTTTTGAGTCTCTCAAAATGTCTCATGAAGGAAATGCCCCAGGAAAAGAAACTAAAGCTCTGGCTCTAATCTAGAAGTATGAAGCCTTCAGGATGGAAGAAAATGAGTCCATTGAAACAATGTTCTCAAGATTCCAAACTCTGACTGCTGGCCTGAGAGTTCTGAACAAAGGGTACACCAAAGCAGACCACGTCAAGAAGATCTCAGAAGTTTACTCAGAAGATGGGCACCAATGGTTACTGCATTCAAAATTTCAAAGGATTTGAATAGTGTATCTTTAGAAGAACTTATTAGTATACTAAGGAGTCATGAGATGGAACTCAATGAATTTGAGCCTTAAAAGAAAGGTAAATCGGTTGCCCTCAAATCTACTAAAAAGTTTGAAACTAATGCTTTTTAGGATGAAGAAGGAAGCTCTAAAGACTCTGTATGAGAATATGATGAGTTATCTCTTCTTTCCAGAAGGATCGATCAGTTGTGGAAGCACAGACAAAAGGAAGTCAGAAACTACAAGAGATTAGAAGATAGAGGAGAATCTTCTGGACATAAGAAGTTTATAAAAAGAGACATCATTTGCTGAATGTAAAGAACCAGGACACTTATGAAGTGATTGTCCTAAGCTGCAAAGATAAAAGCCAAAGAAAAAGTTCGGAAGGAAGAAAGGTATGATGGCCACCTTGGATGATTCAGAATCTTCTGAAGTTGAATCTGACTCAGAGGATGAACACGCCAACTTGGCTTTTATGGCTACCACAGCAGATGACTCAGGCTCTGAATCATAATTTAAAGAGGTATTTTCTGAATTTACTAGAGATGAACTTGTAGAGAGTTTATCAGAACTTCTTGAAAACCATAATCAACTCAAAATCAAATACAAGAAACTCAAAAAGAGTCATGTATCTGAAATTGAGAAACTTAAAGCAGAAAACTCTGAACTAAAATAAAATAATGTTAAACTCAAAGAGGAATCTCAAAATGTTCAAAACGTTTCTAGTTCAGATACTACTTCGAGTTCAAAAGATATTCTTAAAGAATATGACTACGGTTTTCAAAAATTTCTGACTAAAAGTATAGATAGAAGCAAAATGGCTTCAATGATATATGGTACTAGTGGAAACTGTAACACCCCATTTCTACCCAACGTTTATTATAAAATCAGAGTGCGGAAATTTTCAACAAAATACGAGGCGCTACACTTATTCAACTTGAAAAAAACAACATTAACATGTTTCGCTTCTTGGCGGATACGTAACACGTAAATGAATACGAATAAAATTTACCATAAATAAACTTTAACGATTCAACCTTAAATAAATAACCGTAAACGGAATTCTCAACATAATTAATCAAAACGACGTAGCATCTTTCAAAACAACGGAAAACGTAAATGCTAATTCAAAACTGAAACTTTAATTCAACGGTATAATTGCAAGAAAAATCATAAATAAGATAAGGCGTTCGTTTCCCCCCGAGTGCTACGTATCAGAGCGACGAGACCAAGCTACTAATCTTCTTACTCCTCATTACCTGCACGTTACCAATATAAAGGTAACAGCCAACAAAAGAAAAGGGTGAGATATCGAATATTATAAGCGAAAGTACGATAATTCATATGCTTAAGTAAAGGAACATACATTAATTTCCACTTAAAGCAACAACATACGATATTCACACCAAACAACTTAATAATCAACAACAACATAAAATGAGACTCAATGCAACTCAACAAATGCAAATGCATGTGGATCCATTTGGAGCAGAACTCCCAACTTAAAATATGCCAGGTTATCGAGGCATTTCAACAAGGCATAAGCCTTCAACTTACAACGTGGTGCCAATCCAGGCCAACTTAGTAATGCACATGAATATGTATGCTACAACGAATACAACATTAACAACGACTTAAATCAACAACAACTTGAAATATGCATAATTCTGCATCAACTTAAACCATTAACTTCAACGTCAATAATAATCGACAACGTCAACACAAGGCGATTATAATTTAATTTAATCAACTTTATTTTTTTTTTTAGCTTTTGCCACATAATTCTACAGTATGTAGATCATCTAATTCGTACATCAACAACACGATCCGGCCGTATAGACAATCAAGCAACCAATGCGAATTACAGCGAAATTTTACCGTTTTAATTAACTACTCGTATACCCGAACCATCCCGTAAAGTTTCGTTCGATTCTGACAAACTAATTTCTCCGCTTAATTCTACCGTCAGTGTTATTTTTCTGCACTGTTATCAGTTTTCTGCAATATTATTAGTTAATTCTAATTATTCTATTAAATAAATTCTGGCAGTTCATTAATAGTTCTGCATTTAGATTGCTCTTCCCACTGATTAATTCACACTATCTGCGATAGTTTGTTGCTGCTAATTAACAATTCTCTGGTATAATTTCTATTTATCCTACCAATTAATCCTACTGGTTCATTCATAATTCAACCTTTTTATAAATCATTTTACCAGTTATACCACACTGCTGATTCCACACTAAATTGCTAAATTCTTCTATGCTGATATAGTCTTTCCCTCTGCTGTTAGAGTATTTTCTGCATTATGATTTACTACCTCTCTTATTTAATTGATACTACCTGCTAATGTTTTACTTGCTTCAATTCTGGTCTAACTACCTGTGACAGCTAAATTAATTAATTTTTCCTTTGCTGTCTGTTACCTCACGTTTTTCCTCCTGCCATTCCTATTCCCATTAGGCTACTAGTACTACTTTCATGCACTTACCCCTATTCTATTCACAGGAAAAACAAAAGGACACAACTGCTCAGGACACGAGGCAGAATTTTTGGGACGCTCAACCCCTTCCAACTGAGGCGGACGCCTCACCTCCATAGTGTCCCAAGGAGATGGTCGTCTCCTTCACCAACGGACACCTCACCTTTGTTCCCCAGGAGGCGGGCGCCTCCTTCTCAACCAGGGGCGGTCGCCTCCCAGCATCGACCCAACGCAAATTGCAAGACATGCATAACAGAACTAAGTCTTGACACCATTCACACAGTATAACCATACATTACAAAATAGTTTTAACTCAAAATAATATAAATTATTCCAGCAACGAATTTTTACCGATGAAACAGAATTTAGCAGTATAATTAAGCACCCTAAACCCCACGAATCATCCTACAACCGATTATAAAACCCGAATCCCACCCTTACTTGTGGATTGACGGGAACTCGAAAATTCGATCGGAAAATAGCGACTTCTCGGACAGAAAATCCTTCCTAGCAACCCTTGGCTTCCAATTTCTTCCTTTCTCTCCTCCTGATTTACTGCTACGCGGCTGGGGAATTCTTTTCTTTGATTTGCAAGCAACACAACTACCCTTATTTTTCTAGGTTATCTTATATATATACTCCTTATTATTTGGTTTTTACTAAATCTTCTCTCTAAAATACTAATTTACCCTACCAACTAATATTTTATATTAATTCTAATAATCCTTCCTAATAAAATAATTCTAGTATAATTTTATATTTCTCAATTAATTTCGACCCGATTATTAGTTTAGTAATTCTTCCGATGACTTTAACTTATACACTATCTTACTCGAATAAAATACTCTACATTCTTAATTAATTTATTTTAATTAATAACGGGTGTTACAACTCTCCCCCACTTAGAACATTTTCGTCCTCGAAAATTACCTGATTCAAACAACTCGGGATAAGAGTCCCGCATCTTGCTCTCCAACTCCCACGTCATGTTCTCTCCAGTAGCTCCTAACCATACAACCTTTACCAATGCTATCTCCTTTCCACGTAACGTCTTTGTCTCGCGATCTACGATTCGCACTGGCATTGTCTCCACAGTCAAATTATCCCGCACTTGTACATCATCCATACGAATCTCATGGGATGGATCAGGGATGTACTTCCGGAGTTGCGACACGTGGAATACATCATGCAAATTCGAAAGATTCGGCGGCAACGCCACCCTATAAGCAACCCTTCCAACTCTGGCCGATATCTGATATGGACCTATAAAACGAGGAGTGAGCTTCTTCGATTTCAATGCTCGTCCAACACCGGTTACTGGTGTAACTCTCAGAAAAACATGTTCACCTTCCTGAAATTCCAAACTTTTCCTCCGCTTGTCATGATAACTTTTCTGTCTACTCTGGGAAGCTTTCATCTTTTCACGGATAAGTTTCACCTTCTCGGTGGTTTCTCGAACTAACTCAGGTCCAAGCACCACACTTTCCCCGGTCTCATGCCAACACAACGGGGTCCTACACCTCCGACCATACAACGCTTCAAAAGGAGCCACTCCGATGCTAGAATGGTAACTATTATTATAAGTGAATTCTATCAATGGAAGGCAAGTGTCCCACGAACCTCTCTCTTCAAGAACACATGCCCGCAGTAAATCTTCCAATGACTGATTCGTCCTTTCTGTCTGACCATCAGTTTGAGGATGCTAAGCAGAACTCAATCTCAACTTAGAACCCAACGCATCCTGTAGACTCTGCCAAAATTCGGAGGTGAACCTCGGATCTCTATCCGACACAATACTCAACGGAACACCATGTAACTTAACAATCACCCTGACATAAATCTCTGCCAATTTCGGTACAGGAAAAATGATGTCAATAGGTATAAAATGAGCCGACTTAGTAAGCCTATCAACAATCACCCAAATGGAATTATGTCCTCGTACCGTATTCGGTAGTCCCGTTATAAAGTCCATCGAAATACTATCCCATTTCCACTCTGGAATCTCCAACGATTGCAACAACCCCGCAGGCTTCTGATGTTCCACCTTCGACTTCTGACAAGTCAAACATGCATACACAAATTGCGCAACATCACGCTTCATTCCGGACCACCAAAATATTTTCTTCAAATCTTGGTACATTTTAGTAGCTCCCGGATGAATGCTCAACGCACTTCTATGCCCTTCTTCCAGAATTAATCTTTTCAACTCCACATCATCGGGAATGCAAATTCGATCACGGAATCTCAACACACCCTGTGTATCCATATTAAACTCACTAGTCTCTGACTGATCAATTCCCACCATCGAATCTACTAATTTCGCATCCAACTTCTGTGCTTCTTTGATCGTATTCAAGAATTCGTTATTAATCTTCAACATTCCCAGCTTAACACTCTGCGGTGTCGTCTCACAAACCAGACTCATATCTCTAAACTGCTCAATTAATTCCAACTCTTTAACCATCATCGCTGACATGTGTAAGGTCTTTCGACTCAACGCATCAGCCACCACATTAGCCTTACCCGGATGATAATTCAAACCGAAGTCATAGTCCTTCAACAATTCCAACCACCTTCGCTGCCTCATATTCAATTCCTTCTGATCAAACAAATACTTCAAACTTTTATGGTCGCTAAACACTTCAAATCTAGAGCCATACAAATAATGTCTCCAAATTTTCAATACGAAAACAATTGCAGCAAGTTCTAAATCATGCGTGGGATAATTCTTCTCATGAATTCTCAACTGCCTTGATGCATATGCAACAACCTTTCCATCTTGCATCAATACTCCACCTAATCCCATCTTAGAGGCATCACAGTACACCACGAAAGGTTCTTCAGGTTTTGGCAACGGCAAAATTGGGGCCGACGTTAGCCTCTTCTTCAACTCGGTAAAACTCCCTTCACATTCATCCCACACAAAGCTTTACCTTTACAAGTTAACCGTTAGCGGAAGTGCCAACTTGGAAAATCCTTCGATAAACCTTAAATAATAACCAAACCCAAAAGCTTCTAATCTCATTCTTGACTTGGGGTTTCCATTGCAAGACAACATCTACTTTAGACGGATCTACAAGAATGCCTTTACTTGAAATGACATGGCCGAAAACTAACTTCTTCCAACCAAAACTCACATTTGGACAGTTTAGCATACAACTTCCTTTATTTCAAAACCTGCAACACTGTCCTCAAATGCTCTGCATGCTCTTCATCTGACTTAGAATAAATCAAAATATCGTCAATAAACACTACCACAAACCGATCCAAATAATCATGAAAGATACGATTCATATACTCCATAAATACTCCCGGCGCATTGGTAACACCGAAAGGCATCACAGAATATTCGTAGTGTCCATAACGTGTTCTGAAAGCCGTCTTCTGAATATCCTCATCTTTCACCTTAATCTGGTGATAACCTGATCGTAAATCAATCTTGCTAAACACACTTGCACCCACTAATTGATCCATCAAGTCGTCAATCCTTGGAAGCGGATACTTGTTTCTAATCGTTACTTTATTCAATTGTCTGTAATCCACACAAAGTCTCATACTTCCATCCTTCTTCTTAACTAACAACACTGGAGCTCCCCACGGCGATACACTTGGTCTGACAAACTTCTTCTCAAGCAGATCTTCCAACTGCTTCTTTAACTCTGCCAACTCAGACGGAGACATCCTGTACGGTGCCATAGAAACAGGTTTGGTACCAGGTACAAGATCAATACCAAATTCAACTTCGCGTTCCGGTGGTGCATCAGGGATTTCATCAGGGAAAACTTCCGGAAATTCACGCACTACCTGCAATTCGTCAATTATAGCTTGGTTCTCTATTGACATTGTTGCCATCAATGAAAACATCTCTGCTTCTTCCTTCATCAACTGTCGCAATTGTTTAGACGACATCAAAACAGCTTCTTCTTCCTCAACAGTGGAAAATCTTACAGACTTATTATAACAATTAATATGAACGTAGTTATGCTCTAACCAGTTCATACCCAATATTACATCCAACCCACTTAACGGCAAGCAAATTAAATCAATATAAAATTCCCTATCAAAGATCGACAGAGGGCACTTCAAGCACACAAGAGAAGTAGTCACCGATCCCTTGGCTGGGACCTTAACTACCATCGTACCATTCATAGAAGATAATATAAGGCCCAATCTTTTAACGCAATCAACAGCAATAAAACAATGAGTGGCACCAGTATCAATAATAGTAATTAAAGGAGTACTATTTATGAAACATGTACCTCTGATAAGCTTGTCTTCATTGCCCGACGAATCACCCGCCAAAGCAAACACCCTCCCACTAGATTGTGCCTTTTTCGGTTTCTTGCACTGACTCCCAACATGTCCTTCTTCACCACAATTGAAACATACCATCTCTTTATGCTTGCAATCAGATATTGCATGCCCAGTCTGTCCACAACGGAAACACCTCTTCACCTCCGTAGTACAGACATTGCTCTTGTGACCCGCTTGCCCACACTTGTAACAAACAATACCAGCAGGAGCACCACCTCCCCCACTAGTTCTCTGACCTGGGGCAGCTCTTTGTTTACCCCTACCAGCTGGAGCATCATACGGTTTACCACGGTTCTGCTGACTCTTTCCTCTTCTATCACTGACAATCTTGTAATGAGCATTATTGTCTTCCTCAAAAATACGACAACTATCCACCAAATCAGCAAAAACACGGATCTTCTGGTACCCAATTGCCTTCTTGATCTCAGAACGCAAACCACTTTCAAACTTAATACACTTTGAGAATTCAACAGTTTCATCATTGTAATGCGGATAAAACTTGGCCAACTCCACAAACTTCGCAGCATACTCAGTAACGGTCATATTACCCTGCTTCAGCGAGAGGAATTCAATTTCTTTCTTACCTCGAACATCTTCAGGATAATATTTCCTCAGAAATTCCCTACGGAATACAGCCCAAGTTACCTCTTCGCCTGCAGCTTCCACCCTTGCAAGCGTATCCAACCACCAATCATCAGCCTCACTAGCCAACATGTGAGTTCCATACCGAACCTTCTGCGCAGTTGTACAATTCATCACGCGAAAGATTCGCTCAATCTCCTTCAACCACTCCAGAGCACCATCAGGATCATGTTTGCCCTTGAACACCGGTGGATTCTCCCTCTGGAAAGTTGCCAAACTTCGGGATCCAGCATCCCCACCAGCATTAGGTTGATTCTCCAAAGCATGAGCCATTGCTTCCAAAGCAGCAGCAATAGCAGCATCATTTCTCCCAGCCATTTCAACTAAGCACTGCAACAGTAATCAACAGTTAGATAAAGTAATTAACAATACTCGATTGTTAACGACACAACAACATGGTTGGACGGACCGACCTGCTCTGATACCACTAATGTAACACCCCATTTCTACCCAACGTTTATTATAAAATCAGAGTGCAGAAATTTTCAACAAAATACGAGGCGCTACACTTATTCAACTTGAAAAAAACAACATTAACATGTTTCGCTTCTTGGCGGATACGTAACACGTAAATGAATACGAATAAAATTTACCATAAATAAACTTTAACGATTCAACCTTAAATAAATAACCGTAAACGGAATTCTCAACATAATTAATCAAAACGACGTAGCATCTTTCAAAACAACGGAAAACGTAAATGCTAATTCAAAACCAAAACTTTAATTCAACGGTATAATTGCAAGAAAAATCATAAATAAGATAAGGCGTTCGTTTCCCCCCGAGTGCTACGTATCAGAGCGACGAGACCAAGCTACTAATCTTCTTACTCCTCATTACCTGCACGTTACCAATATAAAGGTAACGGCCAACAAAACAAAAGGGTGAGATATCGAATATTATAAGCGAAAGTACGATAATTCATATGCTTAAGTAAAGGAACATACATTAATTTCCACTTAAAGCAACAACATACGATATTCACACCAAACAACTTAATAATCAACAACAACGTAAAATGAGACTCAATGCAACTCAACAAATGCAAATGCATGTGGATCCATTTGGAGCAGAACTCCCAACTTAAAATATGCCAGGTTATCGAGGCATTTCAACAAGGCATAAGCCTTCAACTTACAATGTGGTGCCAATCCAGGCCAACTTAGTAATGCACATGAATATGTATGCTACAACGAATACAACATTAACAACGACTTAAATCAACAACAACTTGAAATATGCATAATTCTGCATCAACTTAAACCATTAACTTCAACGTCAATAATAATCGACAACGTCAACACAAGGCGATTATAATTTAATTTAATCAACTTTATTTATTTATTTTAGCTTTTGCCACATAATTCTACAAATGTAGATCATCTAATTGTACATCAACAACACGATCCGGCCGATAGACAATCAAGCAACCAATGCGAATTACAATGAAATTTTACCGTTTTAATTAACTACTCGTATACCGAACCATCCCGTAAAGTTTCGCTCGATTCGACAAACTAATTTCTCCGCTTAATTCTACCGTTGTTATTTTTCTATATCGTTTTCGCAATATTATTAGTTAATTCTAATTATTCTATTAAATAAATTCGCGCTTCATTAATAGTTCTGCATTTAGATTGCTCTTCCCACTGATTAATTCACACTATCTGCGATAGTTTGTTGCTGCTAATTAACAATTCTCTGGTATAATTTCTATTTATCCTACCAATTAATCCTACTGGTTCATTCATAATTCAACCTTTTTATAAATCATTTTACCAGTTATACCACACTGCTGATTCCACACTAAATTGCTAAATTCTTCTATGCTGATATAGTCTTTCCCTCTGCTGTTAGAGTATTTTCTGCATTATGATTTACTACCTCTCTTATTTAATTGATACTACCTGCTAATGTTTTACTTGCTTCAATTCTGGTCTAACTACCTGTGACAGCTAAATTAATTAATTTTTCCTTTGCTGTCTGTTACCTCACGTTTTTCCTCCTGCCATTCCTATTCCCATTAGGCTACTAGTACTACTTTCATGCACTTACCCCTATTCTGTTCACAGGAAAAAAACAAAAGGACACAACTGCTCAGGACACGAGGCAGAATTTTTGGGACGCTCACCCCCTTCCAACTGAGGCGGACGCCTCACCTCCATAGTGTCCCAAGGAGATGGTCGTCTCCTTCACCAACGGACACCTCACCTTTGTTCCCCAGGAGGCGGGCGCCTCCCCTTCTCCAAGCCACGCAGGGACGGTCGCCTCCCCTAGCATCGACCCAACGCAAATTGCACGGAACAGACATGCATAACAGAACTAAGTCTTGACACCATTCACACAGTATAACCATACATTACAAAATAGTTTTAACTCAAAATAATATAAATTATTCCGAACGAATTTTACCGATGAAATGTAATTTAGCAAGATAATTAAGCACCTAAACCCCACATACGAATCATCCTACAACCGATTATAAAACCCGAATCCCACCTCACCGTGGATTGACGGAACTCGAAAATTCGATCGGAAAATACTTCTCGGACGTAAAATCCTTCCTAGCAACCCTTGGCTTCCAATTTCTTCCTTTCTCTCCTCCTGATTTACTGCTACGCGGCTGGGGAATTCTTTTCTTTGATTTGCAAGCAACACAACTACCCTTATTTTTCTAGGTTATCTTATATATATACTCCTTATTATTTGGTTTTACTAAATCTTCTCTCTAAAATACTAATTTACCCTACCAACTAATATTTTATATTAATTCTAATAATCCTTCCTAATAAAATAATTCTAGTATAATTTTATATTTCTCAATTAATTTCGACCCGATTATTAGTTTAGTAATTCTTCCGATGACTTTAACTTATACACTATCTTACTCGAATAAAATACTCTACATTCTTAATTAATTTATTTTAATTAATAACGGGTGTTACAACTCTCCCCCACTTAGAACATTTTCGTCCTCAAAATTACCCCGATTCAAACAACTCGGGATAAGAGTTCCGCATCTTGCTCTCCAACTCCCACGTCATGTTCTCTCCAGTAGCTCCTAACCATACAACCTTTACCAATGCTATCTCCTTTCCACGTAACGTCTTTGTCTCGCGATCTACGATTCGCCGGCATTGTCTCCACAACAAATTATCCCGCTTGTACATCATCCATACGAATCTCATGGGATGGATCAGGGATGTACTTCCGGAGTTGCGACACGTGGAATACATCATGCAAATTCGGAAGATTCGGCGGCAACGCCACCCTATAAGCAACCCTTCCAACTCTGGCCGATATCTGATATGGACCTATAAAACGAGGAGTGAGCTTCTTCGATTTCAATGCTCGTCCAACACCGGTTACTGGTGTAACTCTCAGAAAAACATGTTCACCTTCCTGAAATTCCAAACTTTTCCTCCGCTTGTCATGATAACTTTTCTGTCTGCTCTGGGAAGCTTTCATCTTTTCACGGATAAGTTTCACCTTCTCGGTGGTTTCTCGAACTAACTCGTGTCCAAGCACCACACTTTCCTGCCTCATGCCAACACAACGGGGTCCTACACCTCCGACCATACAACGCTTCAAAAGGAGGCACTCCGATGCTAGAATGGTAACTATTATTATAAGTGAATTCTATCAATGGAAGGCAAGTGTCCCACGAACTCTCTCTTCAAGAACACATGCCCGAAGAAATCTTCCAATGACCGATCGTTTCTGCTCGACCATCTTGAGGATGCTAAGCGTAACTCAATCTCAACTTAGAACCAACGCATCCCGTAGACTCGCCAAAATTGGAGGTGAACCTCGGATCTCTATCCCACACAATACTCAACTAACACCATGTAACTTAACAATCACCCCGACATAAATCTCGCCAATTTCTGCAGAAAAATGATGTCAATAGGTATAAAATGAGCCGACTTAGTAAGCCTATCAACAATCACCCAAATGGAATTATGTCCTCGCATCAGTATTCGGTAGTCCTGCTATAAAGTCCATCGAAATACTATCCCATTTCCACTGAATCTCCAACGATTGCAACCCCAGAGCCGATGTTCCACCTTCGACTTCTGACAAGTCAAACATGCATACACAAATTGCGCAACATCACGCTTCATTCCGGACCACCAAAATATTTTCTTCAAATCTTGGTACATTTTAGTAGCTCCCGGATGAATGCTCAACGCACTTCTATGCCCTTCTTCCAGAATTAATCTTTTCAACTCCACATCATCGGGAATGCAAATTCGATCACGGAATCTCAACACACCCTGTGTATCCATATTAAACTCACTAGTCTCTGACTGATCAATTCCCACCATCGAATCTACTAATTTCGCATCCAACTTCTGTGCTTCTTTGATCGTATTCAAGAATTCGTTATTAATCTTCAACATTCCCAACTTAACACTCTGCGTGTCGCCTCACAAACCGCACTCATATCTCTAAACCGCTCAATTAATTCCAACTCTTAACCATCATCGCCGACATGTGTAAGGTCTTTCGACTCAACGACGCCCACCACATTAGCCTTACCGGATGATAATTCAAACCGTCATAGTCCTTCAACAATTCCAACCACCTTCGCTGCCTCATATTCAATTCCTTCGATCAAACAAATACTTCAAACTTTTATGGTCGCTAAACACTTCAAATCTAGAGCCATACAAATAATGTCTCCAAATTTTCAATACGAAAACAATTGCAAAGAAGTTCTAAATCATGTGGATAATTCTTCTCATGAATTCTCAAGCGCCTTGATGCATATGCAACAACCTTTCCATCTTGCATCAATACTCCACCTAATCCCATCTTAGAGGCATCACAAGACACCACTTAAAGGTTCTTCGTGTTTTGCAACCAAAATTGGGGCCGACGTTAGCCTCTTCTTCAACTCTAAAACTCCCTTCACATTCTACATCCCACACAAAAGCTTTACCTTGTGTTAACTTCATAATGGAAGTGCCAACTTGGAAAATCCTTCGATAAACCTTCGTAATAACCACCAAACCCAAAAGCTTCTAATCTCGACGACTTCGGGTTTCCCATTGCATCAACATCTACTTTAGACGGATCTACAGCAATGCCTTTACTTGAAATGACATGGCCGAGAAAACTAACTTCTTCCAACCAAAACTCACATTTGGACAGTTTAGCATACAACTTCCTTTATTTCAAAACCTACAACACTGTCCTCAAATGCTCTGCATGCTCTTCATCTGACTTAGAATAAATCAAAATATCGTCAATAAACACTACCATAAACCGATCCAAATAATCATGAAAGATACGATTCATATACTCCATAAATACTCCCGATTGGTAACACCGAAGGCATCACGTAATATTCGAGTGTCCATAACGTGTTCTCAAAGCCTCTCAATATCCTCATCTTTCACCTTAACTCGGTGATAACTCGATCGTAAATCAATCTTGCTAAACACACTTGCACCCACTAATTGATCCATCAAGTCGTCAATCCTTGGAAGCGGATACTTGTTTCTAATCGTTACTTTATTCAATTGTCTGTAATCCACACAAAGTCTCATACTTCCATCCTTCTTCTTAACTAACAACACTCGAGCTCCCCACGGCGATACACTTGGTCTGACAAACTTCTTCTCAAGCAGATCTTCCAACTGCTTCTTTAACTCTGCCAACTCAGACGGAGACATCCTGTACGGTGCCATAGAAACAGGTTTGGTACCAGGTACAAGATCAATACCAAATTCAACTTCGCGTTCCGGTGGTGCATCAGGGATTTCATCAGGGAAAACTTCCGGAAATTCACGCACTACCTGCAATTCGTCAATTATAGCTTGGTTCTCTATTGACATTGTTGCCATCAATGAAAACATCTCTGCTTCTTCCTTCATCAACTGTCGCAATTGTTTAGACGACATCAAAACAGCTTCTTCTTCCTCAACAGTGGAAAATCTTACAGACTTATTATAACAATTAATATGAACGTAGTTATGCTCTAACCAGTTCATACCCAATATTACATCCAACCCACTTAACGGCAAGCAAATTAAATCAATATAAAATTCCCTATCAAAGATCGACAGAGGGCACTTCAAGCACACAAGAGAAGTAGTCACCGATCCCTTGGCTGGGACCTTAACTACCATCGTACCATTCATAGAAGATAATATAAGGCCCAATCTTTTAACGCAATCAACAGCAATAAAACAATGAGTGGCACCAGTATCAATAATAGTAATTAAAGGAGTACTATTTATGAAACATGTACCTCTGATAAGCTTGTCTTCATTGCCCGACGAATCACCCGCCAAAGCAAACACCCTCCCACTAGATTGTGCCTTTTTCGGTTTCTTGCACTGACTCCCAACATGTCCTTCTTCACCACAATTGAAACATACCATCTCTTTATGCTTGCAATCAGATATTGCATGCCCAGTCTATCCACAACGGAAACACCTCTTCACCTCCGTAGTACAGACATTGCTCTTGTGACCCGCTTGCCCACACTTGTAACAAACAATACCAGCAGGAGCACCACCTCCCACTAGTTCTCCTCCGGCGCTCTTTGTTTACCCTACCACCGAGCATCATACGGTTTACCACGGTTCACTGCGACTCTTTCCTCTTCTATCAACGACAATCTTGTAATGAGCATTATTGTCTTCCTCAAAATACGATACTATCCACCAAATCAAGAAAAACACGGATCTTCGGTACCCAATTGCCTTCTTGATCTCTAACAAAACCACTTTCAAACTTAATACACTTTGAGAATTCAAAGTTTCATCATTGTAATGCGGATAAAACTTGGCTAACTCCACAAACTTCAAGAAGATACTCAAGAACGGTCATATTACCCCTCAATGAGAGGAATTCAATTTCTTTCTTACCTCGAACATCTTCGGATAATATTTCCTCGAAATTCCCTACGGATACAAAAGTTACCTCTTCGCCTGCAGCTTCCACCCTTGCAAGCGTATCCAACCACCAATCATCAGCCTCACTAGCCAACATGTGAGTTCCATACCGAACCTTCTGCGCAGTTGTACAATTCATCACGCGAAAGATTCGCTCAATCTCCTTCAACCACTCCCGAGCACCATCAGATCATGTTTGCCCTTGAACACCGGTGGATTCTCCTCCGAAAGTTGCCAAACTTCGGATCCAAAGATCCCCACCAAAGATTAGGTTGATTCTCCAAAGCATGAGCCATTGCTTCCAAAGCAGCAGCAATAGCAGCATCATTTCTCCCAGCCATTTCAACTAAGCACTGCAACAGTAATCAACAGTTAGATAAAGTAATTAACAATACTCGATTGTTAACGACACAACAACATGGTTGGACGGACCGACCTGCTCTGATACCACTAATGTAACACCCCATTTCTACCCAACGTTTATTATAAAATCAGAGTGCAGAAATTTTCAACAAAATACGAGCTACACTTATTCAACTTGAAAACAACATTAACATGTTTCGCTTCTTGGCGGATACGTAACACGTAAATGAATACGAATAAAATTTACCATAAATAAACTTTAACGATTCAACCTTAAATAAATAACCGTAAACGGAATTCTCAACATAATTAATCAAAACGACGTAGCATCTTTCAAAACAACGGAAAACGTAAATGCTAATTCAAAACCAAAACTTTAATTCAACGGTATAATTGCAAGAAAAATCATAAATAAGATAAGGCTCGTTTCCGAGTGCTACGATCGCGCGAGACCAAGCTACTAATCTTCTTACTCCTCATTACGCGTTACCAATATAAAGGTAACGGCCAACAAAACAAAAGGGTGAGATATCGAATATTATAAGCGAAAGTACGATAATTCATATGCTTAAGTAAAGGAACATACATTAATTTCCACTTAAAGCAACAACATACGATATTCACACCAAACAACTTAATAATCAACAACAACGTAAAATGAGACTCAATGCAACTCAACAAATGCAAATGCATGTGGATCCATTTGGAGCGAACTCCAACTTAAAATATGCCAGGTTATCGAGGCATTTCAACAAGGCATAAGCCTTCAACTTACAATGTGGTGCCAATCCAGGCCAACTTAGTAATGCACATGAATATGTATGCTACAACGAATACAACATTAACAACGACTTAAATCAACAACAACTTGAAATATGCATAATTCTGCATCAACTTAAACCATTAACTTCAACGCTATAATAATCGACAACGTCAACACAAGGCGATTATAATTTAATTTAATCAACTTTATTTATTTTTTAGCTTTTGCCACATAATTCTACAAGATGTAGATCATCTAATTCGTACATCAACAACACGATCCGGCCAGATAGACAATCAAGCAACCAATGCGAATTACAAAAATTTTACCGTTTTAATTAACTACTGAGTACCCGAACCATCCCGTAAAGTTTCGCTCGATTCGACAAACTAATTTCTCCGCTTAATTCTACCGCGCTGTTATTTTTCGCTGTATCGCTTTAATATTATTAGTTAATTCTAATTATTCTATTAAATAAATTCGCTCATTAATAGTTCGCATTTAGATTGCTCTTCCCATTAATTCACACTATCGCGATAGTTTGTCGCTAATTAACAATTCTCTCGTATAATTTCTATTTATCCTACCAATTAATCCTACTGGTTCATTCATAATTCAACCTTTTTATAAATCATTTTACCAGTTATACCACACTGCTGATTCCACACTAAATTGCTAAATTCTTCTATGCTGATATAGTCTTTCCTCTCATTGTTAGAGTATTTTCTGCATTATGATTTACTACCTCTCTTATTTAATTGATACTACCTGCTAATGTTTTACTTGCTTCAATTCTGGTCTAACTACCTGTGACAGCTAAATTAATTAATTTTTCCTTTGCTGTCTGTTACCTCACGTTTTTCCTCCTGCCATTCCTATTCCCATTAGGCTACTAGTACTACTTTCATGCACTTACCCCTATTCTGTTCACAGGAAAAAAACAAAAGGACACACCGCCAGGACACGAGGCGTAATTTTGGGACGCCACCCCTTCCAACGAGGCGACGCCTCACCTCCATAGTGTCCCAAGGAGATGGTCGCCCCTTCACCAACGGACACCTCACCTTTGTTCCCTGTGAGGCGGGCGCCCCTTCTCCAAGCCACGCAGGACGGCCGCCTCCCTAGCATCGACCCAACGCAAATTGCACTAATGACATGCATAATGTAACTAAGTCTTGACACCATTCACACAATAACCATACATTACAAAATAGTTTTAACTCAAAATAATATAAATTATTCCAAAGAACGAATTTTACCGATGAAATGTAATTTAGCAAAGATAATTAAGCAGCCCTAAACCCCACATACGAATCATCCTACAACCGATTATAAAACCCGAATCCCACCCTTACTTGTGGATTGACGGGAACTCGAAAATTCGATCGGAAAATAGCGACTTCTGAGTAAAATCCTTCCTAGCAACCCTTGGCTTCCAATTTCTTCCTTTCTCTCCTCCTGATTTACTGCTACGCGGCTGGGGAATTCTTTTCTTTGATTTGCAAGCAACACAACTACCCTTATTTTTCTAGGTTATCTTATATATATACTCCTTATTATTTGGTTTTTACTAAATCTTCTCTCTAAAATACTAATTTACCCTACCAACTAATATTTTATATTAATTCTAATAATCCTTCCTAATAAAATAATTCTAATATAATTTTATATTTCTCAATTAATTTCGACCCGATTATTAGTTTAGTAATTCTTCCGATGACTTTAACTTATACACTATCTTACTCGAATAAAATACTCTACATTCTTAATTAATTTATTTTAATTAATAACGGGTGTTACAGAAACAATAGAAGAGGTATTGGATATGAAACTCACAGAGGGAAAGAAACATATCAAACTAAACCTGTTGAGGAAATGGTTATCACATATAAACCACTGCACAAATAATTTAGTTATGATCACACACATGATATAAAATAACATCTTACTCTAAAAATGTTTATGCTAAACCAAAGTTCAAAAAAAACTTTAGGAACTCTAACTAAAAAGGACCCAAAAAGATATGGGTACCTAAGGAGAAAATCATATATATTGTAGATGTCCTTAACAACAAAGTTGAAACACCAGTCATGGTACCTAGACTCTGGATGCTCATGACACATGACGGGAAGAAAGTCTATGTTCCAAAGTCTGGAGCTGAAATTTGTAGGAGAGGTAAAGTTTGAGGTAACGAGAAGGAAAGGTTATTGGTTCCTAACCATTGAAAACGGTAACTTCCCTTCTATATCTAATGTTTTGTTAGTAGAAAGATTGGCGCATAACTTATTGTCCATAAGTCAATTAAGTGACAATGGTTATGATATAATATTTAATCAAAATTCATGTAGAACTGTTAGTAAAAAGATGGATCAATCCTTTTACTAGAAAGAAAGAAGAACATCTATAAAATTGATCCTTCTAACCTTAAAACTCATAATGTAAAATGCCTTGTTGTTTGTTAACGATGATTAATGGTCCGTATGTAATATTGGGACATGTTAGCATGAGAAAATATCTCAAATTAATAAACTCAATCCGTCGAGAACTTCCTAATTTGAAGTTCAACTCAAGTTCTGTGAAGCATGTCATACGGAAAGTTTTCAAAACCTTCTTTCAAATCAAAAATGTTGTTTCTTATTCTAGGCCATTAGAACTTCTACACATTGATCTATTTGGACCAGTGAAAACTTCATCTATTAGAGGGAAGAAGTATGGATTGGTCATAGTATATGACTACAGCAGATGGACATGGGTTAAGTTCTTAAAACATAAGGATGAGTCACATTCTGTGTTCTTTGACTTCTGTAACCAAGTTCAAAATGAAAAAGAGTTTAGGATCATAAAGGTTAGAAGTGATCATGGTGGAGAATTTGAAAACCAATTTTTTGAAAAACATTTTAAAGAAAATGGCATTTCTCATGATTTCTCTTGTCCCAGAACTCCCCAACAAAATGGAGTTGTAGAACGAAAGAATAGAACATTGCAAGAAATGGCCAGAACCATGATCAACAAAGCTAATATGGCTAAACACTTCTAGGCAGAAGTAGTGAACACAACATGTTATATTCAAAATAGAGTCTCTATAAGACCTATTCTTGAAAAGACTCCCTATGAATTAAGGAAGAACAGAAAACCCAACCTTTCATATTTTCATCCATTTGGATGTACTTGCTATATTCTAAATACTAAAGATCATCTGAACAAGTTTGATTCTAAAGCTCAAAAGTGTATTCTGCTTGGATACTCTGAACGCTCAAAAGGCTATAGAGTGTACAATACAGAAACTCTGATTGTTGAAGAATCAATCAAAGTAAAATTTGATGACAAGCTTGGCCATCAAAAGCTAAAGCAGATTGAAAATTCTGTAGGTACAAAAGTTCTGTTGACAAACTCTGAAGAAAACTCAGAAGATCCTCCCATTGACAATGCTCTGGACAACTTAAGAATTTATGAATAACCCTCAAAGAAAATATTTTCCAGAATCACTTTAGTACATCCAGAAGATGTGATTATAGGAAAGAAAGATGATCCCATAAGAACAAGATCCTCTCTCAGAAACAATGAAGAATCACTGTTTGGATTAGTGTCTCTAATTGAACCAACCTCAATAGATGAAGCTCTTCAGGACAATGATTGGATAATAGCTATGCAAGAAGAACTCAATCAATTAACCGGAAATGATGTAAGGGATCTAGTTCCAAAAGGATTCAATATCATTGGAACCAATTGGGTATTCATAAACAAGCTAAATGAGAAAGGAGAAGTTGTCAGAAATAAGGCACGATTGGTTGCACAAGGTTATAGTCAACAAGAAGGAATTAATTATAATGAATCCATTGCCCCAAAGTCTATGCAGGCAGAATTTGAAATGAGCATGATGGGAGAATTCAAGTTCTTTCTAGGAATTCAAATAAATCAGTCTCCATAAGGTACTTACATACATCAAACAAAGTATGTTAAAGAACTTATGAAAAAATTCCAGCTATCAAAAAGTAAAGAAGCAAAAACTCCAATGCATCCTACTTGAATTCTTGGAAGGTAAGTAAAAAAGTAGACCAGAAGCTCTAAAGAGGTATGATTGGATCTCTTCTTTACCTAAATGCTTCTAGGCCAAATATTTTATTTATGTTTGTTTATGTGCAAGATTCCAATAAGATCTTAGAGAATCTCACTTAACTGCTGTTAAGAGAATTCTGAGGTATCTGAAAGGTACTACTAATGTTGGATTGTTTTACAGAAGATCCAAAGATTTTAAATTAGTAGGCTATTATGATATTGAATTTGCTGGAGATAGAGTAGAACATAAGAGCACCTCCGGAAGCTGTCAGTTTCTGGGTAACAACTTGATCTCCTGGTACAACAAGAAACAAGCCACAATTGCACTATCAACAACAGAGACAGAGTATGTAGATGCTGCAGGTTGTAGCACTCAGATGCTCTAGATGAAAAGCCAACTAGAAGATTATCACCTCTATGAGCGTAACATTCCTATTCTCTATGATTTTACTTCTGCTATATGTTTATCTAAAAGTCCTATTTTGCATTCTAAGGAAAAACATATAGAAATTAAGCATCATTTCATAAGGGACTATATTCAGAAATGTATTTTAACTTTAAATTTTGTTGACAAAGACCATCAATGGGCTGGTATTTTTACCAAACCTCTTTTTGAAGATATATTTAAATTCATTATAAAGAATATTAGTATGGAATTTTGTCCTGAATGAAATTTTGTTTATTATTATCATTATTGTTATTATCATAAGTTTTGTTCGTAAATGAATATTCTAGTTAACATCTCTTCAGAAGTTAGAAGAGAAGTTAAATTAGAAACCATATCTAGAAGTTCTGAAATATCTTCTAAATGTTTCATTACAAATATGGTCAGAAGTTCATTATATCAAACAACTGTAACGCTTTTAACCTAGAAGTTGAACACGTGTTCAAAACTTCTGAAAGGTCACACATGCGTGTAAGCTATTGACACGCCGTCCCTAGGTAACTATTCTAATCTTATCAAATCACACGAAATCCCTCAAAATGTCAGATGCTATTAAATGCGTGTGATGATTAAGTTTAATTTTTAATTATTTTTTAACTTCAAATTAATTTCTAAACTGCATTCATTATCTCTATAAATACCCTTTCAAAATTCTTCATTCACTTTTCACTCTCTTCATCTTGAAACTTTATGCATTTTCGCGCTCTCTTCTCTCTATTCAAAAACCCTAAACCTAGAAACTCAACAATGGCTCCATCTTCAATCTCTCACCCAGATACTTCTGGTACACAAAATCCTTAACCCTATGTTACAACAACTAACCCCAACAATCAGGCCAGTACATCACTCCATAGAGAACGACACTGATTCCTACTGATATATTAGAAGTTGTTTGTGAAATGTTGATTGATTTGGAAATTGGAGGGATAATGGGTTTAATCTGTTCACAGCGGTGGAATTTCAAGGGTGGACATAATTCTTTGACAAACTGATTGGGCATGTGTTCCCACACTTAGTTAAAGAATTTTGGCTTCACGCCATTGTTACCCCCAAAGTTATTCTGTCTTTTGTTATGGGTACAGAAATTTCAATCACAGAAAACCTCATTGGAACTTTGCTAGATGTTGAAGGAGAAGGAGCTATAGGTGTCCCAGAAGGACGTATTGACATGTCTCTAGTTTATGCTGAAATCTTTACTTATGGAAGAGCCTCCAACAAAATTAAAGACTTGAAGAACCAATACAAGATTTGGGCTAAGATTATTCACAGCTGTATTCATCATATGAAGGAAACAAGTTCTCCTGACTACATCAATGCAGACCGACAATACATTCTATCCTGTCTTGGAAACAACATCAAAATTGATCTGCCCTATCTTCTATTCGGCCATCTGTGGTTACATGTGAAAGAAACAAGAGAAGAAATTAGAACCAAAAATCCAAAGGACAAAAGAAATTGGATCCCCTTGTCTAGACTGATATCATATATTCTGACTAAGAATGGTCTGTTAGCCTATCTAGAGGATGCTAATCTACTTGGAGAATTGGATACTATTTGTGGAAAACCTCAGACTGGGAAGAATCTGGTGAAAAGGAAGATTATTGTTAACTTCTGGTTGAACCCACTCCATACGTTTGGGAAGATATCTAGAAGAGGAGAGTTTGTTTGAAAATTTTTCCTTCATCCAACGCTGGTGATCATGCTAAAACTATTAAAGAATACATCAGAAGATGAAAAAAGAAGGGCATTCCCATTGATCCATCTTGGCTTCAAGGCAGAAGTTCACAAAGTCTAGTCAAGAAAATAAAGAAGAGAAAGTCAAAATGCTCAAGTGTTATATGACATAGATAACTTTGATGTTCCTACCACAGAAGTTCCACCACACACCACTCAAACACAATCACGAATCATTACACCATCTAGTCCTCAATAGGAAATTCCTATTTCTGCTCCCCACGAAATAAATCCAAACATTACTTCTGAAAACCACCTCAAACACCACTTCCAAAAACAATTCCAACATTCCCCGTACGACCACTGTCACCAAAATCCACTAAATGGTATGATGGATGTTGGAGAATCCCAAGCATAAATGTGCCTATGACCACTCAATTCCCTCCTGTCTCTATACCATCAACAAATATTTTTTTAGTGCCTAAGTCTCCATAACACATTCCCACTTCATTCTCTAAACTTACCATCACTCCAAATTCTCCAGAACTTCCACAAACCACTTTCTCTCCAGAACTTGCACCATCTAACTCTCCAGAACTTCCACCAAGACCAAACCACCATATTTACAGAACTTCCACCTCCTCAATCTCCAGAAACTATTGTTAATCCAACCTCTGAACCTACACCTACCCCACCAAATTCACCTTCCCCACAAAACTTACCTTCCACTCCAGAACCTCTAAACCATCCCGCATCTGACTTTCTGAGGACTATAGTTGATCTTAAATCACTACCCAAAAAGAAAGATGTTCACATAGATGTTAGTATACTTTTGCAGAAGTTTGAAATAGAAATGCAGGGTTGGATAGAACTGCTGAAGGAAGACTGTGCCAGCAACCTGAATCCAACTACATCAACTGATCTGTGGAGAACTTTCACAAGGAGATTTAATGTTGAGTCCCTCAAACTAAAAGAGCTGTGTTACTCTTATGTTCATGAGAAATTTGCCGAGTGCCTGAATGGTCTGAAGACAATATTTTACAGAATCTGAAACGAGAAGCCTCTACTGCAGCTTAACAATGTTCCGTGGCAACCACATGCTGACCGAATGGATATATCTGATGATGAATCTTCTGAGTCAGAAGTTGCTGATCCAAACTCTATAGCATTGGTTCTGTATCGTCCACCTATTTTCCGTCCCAGAGATACTCGTAAGAAGTTCCAACACTAATGATTGATATTGAAACCCTTTTCTCAAGTGCCTTTTGTCCTAGAGCTGATGGTTCGTCTTCTAAGGTTGTTTCTACTGAAGATGCTGCTCCAACTTCTACTGTAATGGAAACTCTGAAGGAGTTAAAGAAGGAAAATGAAGTTGTGCATAAACGTCTGGACAAGCAAGACGAGACAAACAAAGAGATCAAATCTTAGGTGATGAAGCAAGAAGAATCCTCTAATGAAATCAAGAATCTTCTTTTATCCCTAGTCTCACGTCAATCTTCATCTCAGTCTCCTTGAAACTTCTGTTCATCTGTTTTTAACTATTTTTGTTGTTCTTGTTTTTGTTTTGAAACCTTTGTAACCATGTTTTTTTTGGCATCATAACTAAAAATACTTTGGTTCGTCTTTTAAATTGTTTGCATTATTTTTAATGTTTTTTGATTATGACAAGAAGGGGGAGAAACTATGATTTTGATCTGATTAAATATAGCAGTTATTGGGACTAAGTGTCAAACATTTCTAACAAAATGTACAAGTGTATCTGCTTCTGAAAGTATGCAGGACTATCTAAGCTCTGGAATAAAAATCTAAAGAAAAAATCCAAGCTCGAATGAAAAGTTTGAAAGCAAACTCTAAAAGAAAAGAACAAACTGAGGGAAGTTCTACCTTGCATTTATTCTTTTCTAGTATTTATCTCAGGGGGAGATTATCTATCTTAGGGGGAGATTATCTATCTCAGGGGGAGATTTCTTTTTCACATTTATACAATTTTTTTCAATCAAAATCTATACGTTTTTGTCATCATTAAAAAGGAGGAGACTGTTAGAACATAGTTTGCGATTAAGGCCATTAAGGCCAAGGCATAAGCCTTCAACTTTCAACGTGGTGCCATCAAGGCCAACTTAATCATGCAAGGTATGCGATGTTATAAATGACATACAACAACAACATCAACCAGAACAACAAAAACGAAAACAACAACTTAACATGCATCAATTGCATCAACTTAAACCAACACTGGTCATTCGACCTACAACTCAAATACGCCCATGAATCGAGACAATTCAACTAATTCGGCTGTACATGCAAATCAACGTATTCAACACCGTTCCGAAAAAACGAACCAGTCACAATCACCTATTAATATTTACGAATTACTACACGAATTTCAATCGATGCTGAACAACTAATTTCTACGCTTAATTTGCTAAATCGGCTAATTTGATTCTATTACCACTCCTTACTAACACTGTCAATTATAAACCATTTACTACTATTTGTATTATACTGCTATCTACTACTAGGTTTTATTGTCAGCTAAATTAGCCTCTAGTAGAATATACCAGCATCTAATAAAACTCTGCTATTCAATTGATTCTTCTCCGTTCCTGCTAATTCCACTGACTGCGATCAATTACACTAACATACCTTTACCAATTGTACACCATGTAGCAAAATTATTCTAACCAATCCAGGATGTTATTCTTTTTAATCCATGCTACAGTATATAATTTAGTTAAAGTTGAAAGACTAAAATTTATTAAATCAGAAAGTAGTACCTAGGCCAACACACAAATATAAAGAGAAACAGCAGAAAAGTGGGACACCCATCCCTCCTTATAGGGCGTCCGCCCCTACATATGTATGTATCGTTATTTCATTTTTCTTTTCTTTCTTTCTATTCTAGTAGGTACAACATGCATAGTACATAGCCAAATTTCCAAACAAAACTGTCAAGTCAAAAACAGATCCAAACAAAACCCAGGGAGGCACAAAACATGTTGGGGGGCGCCCACCACACCCCCTGGGGAGTCCACCCCATATAGCATGTATGTATATTTTTTCCTCTTCATTCTCAATGTGGGGTGCCCGCCCTCACTTGTGGTCCCCCATACCATTTTTTCTTCTATTCCTTAACACTTTCCTAACCATTCTAATTTCCAGGTTCTGATTCAAGTTCAACACATAATAATTCACCTATTTAATACATATCAAACCAACACAAGCACAATGAGAACAAAAATACACCCAGTAAATTCAACATAATTCCACCAATCGAAATTCCAGTTTATCAAAATCAATGATCACAAATTCAACGCAAATAGTAGAAAATTATAATCCTAATCCTACATATCAACCGTCATACTCCCGATTATAAAATTCGAACCCCACCCTTACCTTAGATTGAAGGCAGCTAAAATTTCCCGATCCGCTTCGATGCAACTTCCAATTTTTGTCTCTTTAATTCTTCTCCTAGCAATTTCACAGCAAATTAACCGTATAAGATTTTTCTCTAAGAACCCTTGTGCCTATTGATAGTAATCCCATGATCTATTCTCGTATGACATACTTCCTTCTTTCACTTCTCACTGCTATGAAAAACATAAACCTAATGGGCCTACTAACCACACCTCCACATTTCTACAACTTACATAATTTATCCCAATAAAATAATTCCTATTTATTCCAATACTATTTCTAATATTATTTTCTCCGCTTAAATCGACTATTTTCCGATTATCAACTTATCACCAGGCAACATAATAATTCAATTACGCGATTTCCAACTTCAACAAATTCCAATAATTAATTCCGTTAATAATTTAATTAAATAATTAATTAAATTTAGGGCATTACAAAATACAAGGTTGAGAAGAAATGATTAGATAGCAAAACCACCTTACACTAAATGAGTGAAGAGAAGAGTTGAGATTTATTTGTTTCCTTTTGAGGCTCCTACTTATTCACCACCACCTCCTCATCCCATTCCTGCTTTTATGGAGATCTAAACCCCTTACCAAGAGCCGAGTGCAGAAAATTAAGAATCGAAGACACATGTAACCATAACTATCATCACAAAGGATAAGATAGCTTATCAAGTCAAAATGAAGGATAAGTTACTTGTAGAAAGAACATGTAGATTAGCAAGGAGACTAGCAAAAAGTTGGGGATTGGTATGGAAAATCAATATGAAATCCATATAGAGGACCTAAAAGAGAAGCTCAAAGTAAGAGGAGAAGTGCTTGAGAGGGAAAATGCTCAGAATATTAAGGTGGATTATAAACTCAGAGAATGTCAGCGTTAGTTGAAAGAAGTTTTAACATCAATGAAGGAACTCAAAATTTAAGTTGAAGTGAAGAGTCCCAGGTATGGAGTCCCACATGAAGATATTGACCAATTACAACTGCAAGAAGAAATTGACCAAAGGTACGTAGGATGGGATAGACTCGTCTATGTAGAGTTTGGAAATTGTAATGATCACCTTCAAGCTTGTTTCATTATGAACCTGTTGTTTGTTATTGCAAAAGAAATGAGCAACTTATTTTGTTGTCTATTCATGTTTTGATCACTCATAACGCAACAACTGCACACACAAAAAAATTGGAAATAAAAAAAACAAAAAAAGTATTTCATGCAAAGCATTGCATGCATTCATAACAGGTAAAACCTTCTCCCGATATTGGTTTCTTCTTCATCTTGACAATCTAACTTCTCACCGCTACGCAACAATCAAATATCATATATGGAAAAATGATGCGAGTATTTGGATGAGATGAAGGTTGAAATGGGTTTGTTTATGGTAGACACGCAAGCTATGGTCCATGGTCAAGAACTTCCCAAGGAGGAAGTCAATCAGTTAAAGACTCAAATGAGTCTGGTCATGGAAATTTTAAGGACAATGATTAAAAAGGAATGTAATCTTATACCTTCAACTGCACCAGAAGTTGTGGCTTCTCCTCATCCTTTGGAATCATTTTTAGATCAAAGACTACATTATGGATCACTTTCGCCACCTTGGGTTGTAGAACCTCCTCCTCAACATCCAATTCCTATTCCCCAAGAGGATCCAAGGGGCAAGATTTATCAACAAAGACAGAAAAGTCCTAAAAAGAGGTTTAATCCCATCCCAACGCCTTATTCTTAGCAATCACAACATGATTCCTTCCTACCATTCTTTATTTCACACCAATAACATCAACAATGGTTAGTGGAAACTATTTTGACAATATTCAAATGTCACACACTACATACTCAACAAATTGGCCAGACGGACCGACCTGCTCTGATACCACTATGTAACACCCTAAATTTTCCCGCATAATTATAATTTAAATAAGAGTAAACTAATACTAATTTAAACATTTAGGATGTCACCTTCATCCACCAACATACATATGCAATACGATATGTAACACATATTAAAACATAAACTACATATTTTTCATGTTTAAACTTCAATAACGTTTTTAGCAGCACAAAAATTAACAACAATTAGTTTGAACTCTTCAACGTGAGTTATAACAATAATAATCCAAAATTAACACCAATCACCATAATATTCAACTAATGGAGTTATACATAAGTTCACTCCCAACAAACAAAAAACACAAATCCCCAAGTGTTACGTATCAGAGCATACACCGACTCAACCAACATAATAAGAGGGCAATCTCCTGGGCTAACCTCAATCTCGAGCTACTCCTGAGTATTTGCACGTTACCCACGTGGAGACAACATTCAAACAGTAACGGTGAGATATCATAAATATATAATGGAATGTATAATAATAAGTGAACAACAGATTATTACAAGCACAACATACATTCCAACAACATATCACACCAATATAATACAACAACACTACACCAATGAAATGCAATGAGACTCAACAACTTCGAATCAATACATGTGGTACCAAGATGTGAACTTTCAAGTTCACCGCTCCGATCCCCACCTAGGATCTAAGCTCTCTGAATAGAACTCCGTCCAAAATCGTTACAATGTAACACTTCACTATTCCATCACCATAGCAATTACCTACTTGCACCTAATCAAAATAATGGGATTGAAGCTCACCAATTACAGACCTCCGTCCAATACCATGAATGCATGCAACATAAAATACATACAACACAAAAATACACACTAAGACCTTCACCATAGTCAATGTTCCTCGCCAGTACTGGCCACAATGCACCCAACACCTGTCAAAAGATGCATCAACAACAAACCAACGATATAGCAAGCAATTAAAATGCATTTGCAAACTTTCCACAAAATAACATAACTTGACACACACCAAACACGCGACCATGCGTCGAATTGTTGGAATTCTGATACCAAAAATATTTTTAAGTTAAAGTACGCTAACATGTAATTGGTTATATTCTAACAATTCAAACTATGCATCAATCGAACAATCACATCTCAAGATATGAATTTTCAAAGTTTTCCAATAAAACATTTTCTCCCATGTAGGTGGTTACTCCAGATGATGTCATTGGTTACTTTAACCTTTCCACGCCTCTGTTAGGAAAAATTTGCACCAGGTAATCAGTTACTTCAAATTAGGTAACCAATTACTTTACTGTAACAACACAAATTGTCCCCCGTTTTTGTTTAGGTAACTAGTTACTCCAGATGAGGTAATTGGTTACTTCACCCGCATAATCACTTTTCTGTTATAATTTGACACGAAAATCACTTTTTCCATACACCCAAACATCTCCAATACCCACACATTGCACAAAAACAGATTCCCAGTTCAACTTCTAATCTCATTCATCATTAGAAACATTCCAATTCACAAAAGAAACAATCACACATATGAATTTACACAATTAAGTCATATTCGCATACATTGACACAAACACACAATTATCAATTTCACCCAAAATCATCACCAAAACATAATTTTATCATTGAGGGTTTTGCACATGAAGTAGAATTAGGTTCTGACAAGTAATCCATCCTTACCCATCAATCATTATACAACCCATTAGATAGTTAGAACCCCACACTTACCTTGGATTTCCTAACTTGAGTTTTCATCTCTTCTATAATGGAAATCTTCTCCAAGCCCTAGATTTTGTCTTCTCTCTTTCTTTCTCCTTTTTCCAATTTCACGATCGTAGCCATGAAACAAAAACTCTATAATTCTCCTTTCGTCAATCTTACCTCTTAGACCCTTTTTAAGAAATTCCACTCATGCCCCCACTTAACCACTTAAAATTACCAACAAGCCTTCAATATCTCTATACTAATATTACTTCTATTTAGATTATTATTAATTCTAAATAATCTCAACTAAATTATTTAAATTAAAATACTTATAATTATCACATAACCCCCAACACACGTTATTCAACAATAATTCACATATATTCATCAATAAATCACAATTAACGAATTAAATAATTAATTATAATTTTTGACGTGTTATAGGATCAATCAACTCAACCTTATATATTTTTTAAAATTATCAAAAATGAATCTATACTTGTCCTAAATCACTTGATTTGTAAACTATTTATGTCTTCAATAACAGACATTCAAGCAATGATACTTCGATAATAAAAGACAAATTCTTGCAAAGAAACATCAAAGTTTCAATTCTATAATGTTGTCATCTTGTTACATTATGAATACACATAGGTATTGGGAAGTCTTACAATATAAAGTTATTTTGTGTATGAAAGAATCTCTAATGATCTCCACTAAGTTGGTAACCTACGAAAAACACTTGAACAATATTTCATTTACATTTCAAGAAACGTAAAACTTGTATCATCAAATTTCAATGCTTAGAGAGCATGTATATCACCCTGTAATTATCGGATATGCCTTATCTTCGGGAACTCAAAATTGTTAGTCTTGAGTTTTTTTTATCATTACTTACCCTATTCAGTATGAGAGAACATTTGTTCCAGGACCTCGTTCTCCTTTCTTAGTTTCATGATTTTCTGCTAAAGTGTTTTCACATGCCAATTTGATGTCACTTATTGTTGTTAATCAACCATCATTGCTTTAAAAAGCAGCACTGCAATGAGCACAAAAAGATAATAATTCCCACTAATTATATAAGGTGATCGAATATGAAAATGCTCAAACAAAACAAAAGTTGTGTTTTATGCAAGTGTAATTGCTATGAATTTAGTGGCACTTCCTAACCACTGAAAATGAGGTGAGAAAGACACAAAAATTTCATTCGATCCCATCGAGAATAATACTGGCACTTCATTTCTTCGAAATCAGAAATACACAAATATTTAAATTTAGTCCAACAAATCACTTCTTGATTAATTTCAACACGTCACTGAAAATATATACGGAACCAATTACAAGGACCGGATGCATCAACAACACAAATTTTGAGTGTATAACAATATCACTAGATTTTCTCTTCATCGAGACTATTTACCTTGTATTCTAAGGTAAATTATTTTGCTTATAGAAGATAAATAAATCCCTACATACTATTAAAATTGGCCAAAATTTTTTACCAACCACAAATCTGAGATAATTATAGGCATAAAATCTGTAAGTGAGATTTTTAATAGCTTTTAAAGCTTGTTCTTCCTCTTAGAACTGAACATACACATTACCAACCTGAAAAAGTAAATCAAAATCAAAATTACAGGACTACAATTCAAAATTAAAATTAAAATCAAATTATCCAACTCTCCAAGTTATACAACATAGTCTCCAATTAATAAATTAGTCTTGGAACTAAAATTGTTATCAGGGCATAAATTTATAGTGCAGAGACATTGATATACATCAAATACTTGAAATTATTTCAGTTTTGTCGGTGCATGTAGCAGTGAAAAATCATATCACATCAACTTAAAAGACGAGTTAAAATGAAAGCAATACTTAAAGCCGTACTTGTTAAACTTTGGAAGAAACCTATCCTATTTCTCTTGGGCAAGAGTTGGATATTTTTCAAGTTCTTTCTTCATCATAAAAATGTGGAAAGTGATAAGATACAAGATATTTTTTACACCTGAAATCTATGCTATAAAATAAACTCAAGATGATGGAATATTCCTTAAAACCTTTGTTGATGAAGACAAAGAAAACATCTTTTGAGATTTTCAAAAATCAAAAAACCGAAAAGTAATCTGGTCCAATCAATTTACGGATATCGGGTTTGATTGATTCGGTTCATTTATCCATTTATTAATGTTAGAATATTTTATATTAATTTGGTGATCATATAAATTACTATAAAAAAGATATTATAAGATATTTATAATATTCTAAAAGATAGTATAAGACATATATTTATAATATTCTAAAATATATATATATATATATATATATATATATATATATATATAGTTTAAGAGATATTATTAGCTATTTATAATATTTGAGAGATATTATAAGACTATATTAATATCATTTATTCTGTCAATTAAGGAGGTATGTTTTGAGATTTATTATGGATTTTTTAAATTTTGGCTATTATAAATATGTATTTCTTCTGTAATTATAGTGTGACAATCTTAGAGTTTATACCAACAAGGGAGAACAAGGATTTAAAGGCATATCATAGAGTTTTGGCTATTCTCAAGGGGAAACCTTAGAAAGATTTTGGAAACCTTTGGGGTTATCTAAGGTTATTGATAATTGGGAAACACTTGAGTTATTCATATATTGATGGTTGAAGAGGTTGAGAAATATTTGAATAGAAAATAGGGTAATTTTTGGACACCTTTAGGGTTGTTCTTGGAACCTGAAGACGTAGGCTATTTTCTTGTAACACATTTGTAATCTCTTGTAACAATTTTGTGAATGGAAGAGCTTCTCTCACCCCAGAGTATGTTGTTAAATTGAACTGAGTAAACAAACATTTGTCTTTTTTCTCGCCTTATTCTGTTATATTTTCTATGTAAGAATTATTATTGATGTAGACCATTTATTTTGGTTGCTACTATTCTTTGCTTCACATATTGATAATGAATTTTGTCGTAATTAACAACAAGATTCACAACAAGTGGTGCAGTGATAGTGGAGCAAAGAGGTATTGAGCACCAAGGGTATATGGGAGATCGAGAAAATTTTCGTTAACAATGACTTCGCGGTTTGGCAAAATTTAGATGCAAGCAATTTTAATTCAAAAGAAGTGTATTGATGCTTTAAAGAGTGAAACATTGATGCCTGCATGTCTTACTCGGGTACAGAAGAACGAGATGGTGGATAAGGCCAGAAGTGTCATTATTTTTGGCAAACAAACACACTAACATGCAGAAATTAGATCAAGAATTCAAACATTCAAAATTCAGAATCAACATATCATCACGTATTCAAGCTTAAACCAATTCCTACATGCTTGTAGGTCTTCAGATGAAAGATGAATGAGCCTAACACATCACATAGATCTAACATGACAGAAAAATTCGTGAAGCTTACCAAATGGAAGTGGTGTCTGTTTCACCTTTAAACAGGTTTGAAAGCTTGAGAAATGATGAGAAATCTTCCTTTGAGTCGCACTAAAAATGAAATAAGAGAGATAAAGGATGAATGCTGAGAGTATAGAGAGTTTCAAAGAGAAAAACCTTGAGAGTAGAATGTGCTTCAGATCTTATTTTCTTCACAAATGATGTAGCTTCCAGGTTTCGAGAGTGAGGATAGGCTTATATGGAGAGGTTTGAGTGTGGTTAAAAGATTACCGTGGTTCAAAAGTTGGTTACCAGTTTGGAAAATTTGGAAACAAATGGAATAAGAGTGAGGTTGGTGTGATGCGTTTCATGCTTGAAAATGGTATGTTGTTATGTGTTTTTGGTGGACAAAATGAAGCATGGAATAGGTGTGAGAAGGATGGAATATGAGAGATAGTGGAAAGGAAGTTTGTACAAACTTCCAACTTTACTTATTTTTGCAACTTTCAAATAGTGTGCATGCATGGGTATAAGGCTTATGTGTCCATTTTAAGTAAAAGAAAAGAGTGTATGTGTGTAATATGTGATGTTAAAATAGAGGAACATAGACTGTAACATCAAAATGACCACAAAGTTGCAATAGTTGAGAAGTGGAACTCAGGGTTTTTCATGCCTCTTGATGCTACCATAACTTGAATCTTCACTCAAATGAAACAAACTTGGGCTTAAATGAAAGAGAGTAAAAGATGAACAAGTTTTTTGTTGATCATAACTTGAAAAAAGACACGGACCTCCCTTAAAATTTCCTTCGAAAGTGCTTATGTGAAACTGAACACCAACACTTAGAATTTTCTAAGTGTTCGATCAATTTTGGTCAATTTGACAACCTGACTTTGAGTGAGTGTCACTTGAAATTTAGTGAACCAAACAAAGATATCTTGAGCTTAATGGACATCTTGAAGCAAGGACAACAACTTTTATGTTGAGCATAATTTGAGATGAAGCCTAGATAACCAAGATAACGGTCTATGAAAATAGCTCCACAAAACTGTATTTACTTCTCAAAATTTCCTCTAAGTGTTGAACATTCAACAACCAATGAACACGTCCCTTTAAGACCTCATAACTTTTTATCTATGAACTTATTGGAGATCATTCCCTAAGGAAAAGTTGAAGTATGAAATATTCTCTTTAATTCAAGCCTTGGTTTGCAAGTTTCTAATCATTGAGGGAAGGGATATGGCCCTTGAAAGTAGGTCACTTGAACATGCAAGTTCCATACTGATGGATAAATTCCGCAAGTGCACGGGAATATCGAAGTAATATAAAAGATTGTCGAACCACAGAGATCAATGTCAACCTACTGTAACCCATCTTTACTTTGTAAACCTAAGGCTAATGAATAATTGGATTTTGGGGGAGACTAAGAACTAGAACTGAAATAAATGAATTTAGAAAATAATACAAAAATATGGTCGGGATATGATTTCCGCGTTCTTGAAGGATTAATAGAAAACGGGTACTAATTACGACTATAACTTAGTTCCGTAGAATATCCTAACTTAAAGACTCCACCTCACGCTCTCGCGGTATTAACTAAATTCATACTTCCTAATCACAAGATTTTGCTCTCGCTCGCCCGATAACTAAGAAATATATTTTGAAAGCCAATAATATCCTAAACATATCTAAAGTTCTCTCGTTGTATTTAGGTTTGTTGCCTAATTTCCACTATCTAATTTGATCCCCACGCTCTCGCAGTGTCGGCTCTAACCTTAATTGATTTCTCACTCTCGTGACAAAATCGTGTCAAATAACCTCTCACTCTCGTGACAAATCTATTTAAATTATATTTGGAAACTAAAACCAAAACAGAATTCTAATCATAATTTCGAACCTATTATTTTCTATCGAGTCTCGCCGGTAACAACAGTCCTCATACACCGGCAAGACTTTCTGCCTAAGACATAACTTTCTGCCTAAGACATAACTTTGAACGCTCTTGCAAAAATAGGAAAAGAAAGGGAAGAGAGGCGTGTGTGTAAAAGTGAGGATTAAAGTCTTATTTATAGAGTTGAGGTATGCGAGACTTGAGAGAAAATCTCCTCAAAAAAAACACCTCTGTAGCGATCGCTACGGTCTGTTGGAGAAGCTGTGACGATCATCACACTTTCTTCGTGAGGAAGCAAGGTTTTCTAAAGCGTAACAGTCACTATGGGTGGTGTGACGGTCGTTACAAGCTTGCTTGGTGAGAAAACTTCGCCTGGTGATGCGTGGAGACTGTTATAGCTTGCTTGGGGGGTTGTGACGGCCGCTACAAGGCCTGTTGGGCTAAGGGACGCGTCTTCGTGGGCTGGGTCTGCGTACGCGATCCATTTATTTTCTTCAATGCTTTCACCTCCCATTTTGCTATCACACCCATGCTTATTTATTTTGCTCTTTTTTGTGGATTTTAAGTACGATTCTTCTCCATTTCTGCGACTTTCTTCATACATGTCTTGTAAATAGTAAATACCTGAAAACATAGAAAATACCGGCATAATACGAATATAAAGCAACATAATTAAGATAAAATAAAGATATAATCTATGTAAATCAAGTCAAATATACGATACATTTTCGTGCTATCAAATACCCCCACACTTAAACTATTGCTTACCCTTAAGCAATCAACCAACATGGTAAAAGAAAATGATTAAGCATGGTTTTTGAAACAAAGGCACGACACGACTCTGTTCGCGTTAAAAATTGATGAGCGAGGGAATCAAATCGGAATTCAAATCTCTAGCTCAAAACGATTTACTCTTTTGATTTGTTCTAAAGATGCCGCGAGCATCAAGCTTTATTGTTTCCAAAATAAGAAAAATGAGATGAAAAAGGGGAAAGCTGCAATATCCTCAATAAATAATGATATGCGGTACGACTAGCGTGAACTAGACGCAACGCATTGGGGAGATTTTGGGCAAGGGGGTTTGTTATATAAAGGGAATAGATGTGGCACCCTAAATATATATAGTTATCTATAGCCTTATATATGAATAGTTTGATATGTTTGTGTGTTTTAATTTGCTATTCTATTCTTAGGAAAGTTTCTCCTTTGGATTTTAAGAAGGGTGAATTATGTGGGATCCAAGGTTTTGTTATTATTGTGCTCGCAAAGATCATTGGGATCTTCTGCATACATATCCCTTAATGGGAATCAGAGCATTTGTAGCTCGGATCTAAAGGGAGCTATGGTTTTGTTTGGTTTGAGGGAGAAAGAAGTATGCTCGCCAAGGATGAGACCTTGTGCCTACGTATTCTCAAAGGGAGGTTGAGAAAGTCAGAGCAATCGTAGTTCCCACTTGTGCTAGTGGAAGCAACAGATGTTATTAAGAGACAAAAACAAATGTCATCTTAATGAAAAATGTATCTAATCTATTTCATCACATACATTTTGAAAGGTTGATTGATTTAATCTTTCGTCGTAAGTATTAGGTGTTTTGCTTGAGTGTACAAGTGTTACCACTTACGAGTTAAGAAAGATGTTTGAAAGATGATTGAATCTTTAATTGTAAGTATTGGGTGTTTTGCTTGAGTGTACATGCTACTACTTACAGCTAAAAGATGTTTTGTTTAAAAAGAGTTTGAAAAGTGTTTGTTTTGTATGTGATGTGATAGATGAGATACTTCTTCCACAGAGATGATAAATGTCTAAATCTCTAGGAGAAATTGATTATGGATTAGGGGGATGCTTTTAAGAAGCCTATGGGTCCTTGTATTGTAAGCCCAAGAGGAGGCATTCCGAGGGTCATCGAGGGTCCTTGTATTGTGAGCCCAAGAGAAGGAATTATGAGGGTCATCGAGGGTCCTTGTGTGAAGCTCAAGAGGAAGCTATAGGGTATGGCTGGCTTTGGCTTTAAGAGTGGTTTCACCGGGAAACCGTCCTCTTAGGATTTAAGAGTGATATCACCGGGAAATCATCCTCTCAGGGTTCTATCCTAGCGGTGATTCTTTGTATTGAAGCCCAATAGAGCCTAAAGAGATTTCCAGGTCTCTTTCTTGTTTGATGCCCAAGAGAAGGCTAAACTCAACGAGGGAGTTCTTTTGAACGAAGCCCAAGAGGAGGCTGACTTAGCAGGGGAGTGTTGTCTTATATGAAGCCTAAGCGGAGGCTAAACTCAGTAAATGAGTTTTCTTATATGAAGCCTAAGAGGAGGCTAAACTCAGTAAATGAGTTATCTTATACGAAGCCTAAGAGGAGGCTAAAGGAAACCTAGTTGTTAGACTAGTTGTTATGTTATAACTGAACAGTTATATGAACAAGTGTGTGATGTATATTCACAGGAGTTTATGAAGGAAATATATAAACAAGTGTATAAAACAAGCATTTAAAGCAAGTGTAACTTGAATATATACAATGGTTTTGGGACTTACACCTTAAGGGAGGCCCATTGGTTTAAGAGCAGTTTCACCGAGAATAATGCTTCTCTTAATACCAATGGAATCGGTGTATAAACAAGCGGATGAAAACAAACGAAAGAAGTTTGTTTATGCTTGGATATTTACAAAGATGATTGAATGTGTACAAGGAAATGAATATGTACACGAAGGGTGATTATGTACAAGAAAATGAATATGTACATAGGAGGGTTGGGACTTACACCGTGAGGGAGGCCCATGATCAATTAAGAAATTCAAGGAGAAACCTGGTTCAGTTTGTCTTTAAATATAATTGATCATGGAAAAAGGTGTGTAAGTTTATTGAAAAGTTTTTGAAAAGGTTTTGAAAATGATTTTGAAAAGTGAAGAATATTCAAAAGAAGTTTTAAAAAATATTTAAGTTTGAAAGTTGGGAAGAAAACATTTTTGAAAAGTATTAAGAAATACTTAAAATGTCTCATTTTTAACTTAAAAAAATATAATCAAAAACAAAATATTTTTGGATTTTTTTTACATAATCATAAAATAGGTATATTAAATGACAAGTATGCAAAACATCATCTCAAAATGAGAAGTTTTGATTAGTTTTTGAAAATGTTGAAGTTTGTTAGAAACTTGAGAAAATTAATGATAAAAAGAGTTTTTAGTCCTAAGGAGGTTTGAACCTTGGACTTTTGGCTTAGAAGTGAAGAGTTTTTCCACTGAGCCATGTGCTTGACTTGTCATTTAATCACCTTGTTTAGAAGGAGTTTGGAAAAATGAAGTTTGGAAAAAAGATCAGAAGTTGGGTACTTCTGAAGGGGTCAGAAGTTGACTTGTTTCTGGAAGGATCAGAAGCTAGCTTGCTTCGAGGAAGAGGCTTAGAAGTCGGCTGCTCGAGCGCTTTGTAGGCTTGCTTCTTCCGGGCGTGAGAAGGAGAGTGGCTTTAGATGCATGAGAAGCACGTTGTTTGAGGTGTTAGAAGCTTGGTGTTTAGCAATGTTAAGCTTGATGCTTCTGGAGATGGAAGCACTAGAAGTGCTTTTGAAGAGTGTAAAAATGGAGAGCTTCTAAAGGTAGAAGCTTCAAATACTCGAGGGTTGAACCTGGAAGCTTCGGAGAAGCAAGCATCAAGCTTGTCAGGTTTTTATTAAAAAGGTTCCGGGATTCAACCTCGGACCTTGAGGCGAAGGAAAGTTTTAATGCGTGCTGGGTTACCAGTGGGGTGGCTATACATCCATTGTTTTAACTCAAACCACAAATATATATTATAAACCAAGTTTTAAAATTTGAATTTCCCACTTCATCTTCTTCGTGGAAACGGAATCAAACGTCCATGGCTTCAAACCTGAACTTCCTTCATTCTTCATCAATTTTAGAAATTTAAAATGTAGATTTGTCTAGAATTTCATCACGATTCTAACCAGATAACTTGTTAAAGCTAATAATCAGAGATGAACACGAATTTTGATGATCCCAATTTAAACCCTAACTAATTAAATGAATGATTCTATGAAATCAGTTAATTTTAGTTTAAATTGAGAATCCAGATAGCTTTAATGATATGATATCTACATCTTCCTTTTCAAATTTGAAGCTAAAGATGCATGTATGGAGGTATCAAAGATTCGAAAACTCACCTCTTGGTATGAAATACCAGATCTAGTATGGTAGCTTCCAGGTACAAAGTGATGATTGAAAAAGCTTCCCTGAACCTCACTGAGTATGTTTCTACTCTTACATTGCTCTGAAAGTTGCTGGAACTCTCTGACCAAGTCAAGTTGCAGGTTGTTAGTTTGAAAATGGAAGATGATGATGGAGTTGTTCCATAACTTGTTTAAGTGTTTGGACGTCTCTATATGTTGTATAGTATGTCCAAGTGAAAATCGTGGCAAGCAGTGGTTTTCAAGTTTGGAAGTTTTGGCTCAAAACTTGCACAAATGGAGTTTTATGGAGAAAACTGACTCTTGGCTTATTTTTGGATGATTTGTTGTTTCAAACAACTTCTAAATGATGTTTAGAAGATATTGAAGATTGTTTGCTCGAATTTGCAAAGCTTGAACTTGCAAAATTCTCCTTCTTAGAACATTGAAACTTGGAAATCAAGAAAGAAAGAAGGAATGCTTGGATTATGATTGCTTTGGTGTAGTTTGAAATGAAGAAATGACCTCTATTTATAGGCCAAAATTCGAATGACAAGGCAAGATTATCATTGAGAGAGCTTGCAACTTGGCTTAAGTGGTAATAAGGAATCTTTTGCATTTAATGCAAATAGTTAACTTTTTAACCATGGTTAAAATATTTCCTTGATCCAATCCTCTCTCAATCATTCCTAACTGATATTTATCAGTTATAACCTATCTATTAGTGGTGACAAGGCTTCTAGAAAGAGAGGTTTGAAAAATGACTTAGAGTTCTTGAAAATGACTTGTAATTCATGGTTATGGAGCTCTAAGTTTAATTTTCAAAACCTTAGCTACACAAAGTGTTTTTCAAGTTCTTGGACATTTTGAAAAGCTTGTAACAAGACCTACAACTTTCATGTTTTGATTTTTTCCTGAATCACAATGGATCTATGTGAAAAATGGCCATGAGAGTAAAGGAAAAACCATGTTTCTTAACACTTTGAAAATTTTTCTAAGTGTTAAAAAAAATTCAAATCTTGACTTTTTGTTGACTTTTTCACATTTCTTGATTTTTTATGATCATGATGGATTATTTTAAATGTTTTTATGATTGAAAAAGTTTGGATTTGAAAAAGTTGACCAAAAGTCAAAGTTTGACTTTTTCGAGCAGATGAATTTTCATCAGATGATTCAGAATTTGTCTGATGAATAAACATGGATTTTGCAATGTTTTGAACCAAGAAATTAGGTCAAGAAGTTGCATTGAAGATGTTAAGATCAATCTTCAAGAAAATAGGTCATCCATTGAGCAGAAAGTCAATGATTCACTATGTTCGATCAAAACCCTAATTGGTCGATTCAAGGTAGATCATGAGAAAAAGTTGGGAATTTGAAGATCAAATGTTGATGATTGATTAAGATAGATTAATTGAGGTGAGTGGAACCTCAAACCCTAATTGATTGGATCTTGAACAAATGAAATTTTGAAGAAACCCTAACTTTGACTTCTAGAAGCCACGCACGATCTATTCTGTTCTGAAATTGTTAGTGATGCAGTGATGCATATGTGAATAATGTAAGGTGGTATCTTAGGTCAGAAATTGGGGTATAACAGATGCCCCTATTTAAGTTTCTTTATCCCGAGATATGAAGATGAAGATCTTCGTCTCGATAGGTGTAAAGAGACTTAAATATCAGAATACGTTGATTTTGGACCTAAGATACTAAAAAATGTGAATGATGCTAAATGATTGCAGAAAGTCCACCCAGGAGGTATCAAAGAATGATATGCTGGGGGAAAGATGGTGAGGATGAATAAATCTGTCTAAGAGAGGAGAATCCTGTTTGTTGGGAAACAAGCATATGTTTCACTGAGAAAATAGATTCACAATGCAAGTGAATATCTGTTTCGCTTTGGGAAACTAGGAGATTACCTTCTGTCAGCCTTGTGACAATGTTTAAGGTAATTAAAGATGATATTACCAATTATCAGCCTCGTGATAATTTTTTTTGGTAATGAGCTCTGAAGATATTACCAATTACCAACAAAGTGATAATTATAACAAGGTAATTCTTGAGAATTTTACTGAGTATTCAGCCTTGTGAATAACAGACAATGATGGAAACAGATCTCGAATGAGTTTCTATTTTCACAGTTACAATCTTGCCAGGGATCTCTATCTTGAGAAGATGCGGGCATTTTGATTGAAAAGACACAGGTTTTCCTTTAGGCAGAAAGACAACTGCAGAGATTTCTTGAACTTTCATGATTGGATTTGTTGAGAAGAACAATCATTTATGACAAGTTTCAAGATGAAAAGAAAATAGGCAACTCGGATAACGAGGCTATTCCTTATTGTTTGTAGGTAGATTTTTAGTGAAATCTAAACCTGAATTGGTCAGAGACAAAGTTCTATCTAGGAATGAACTGGAAAGAAACGGTTAATCAAGACTTTGTACCCAATGAGGAACGATCTCAATTGGGGAACATGAGAGAAAAATGTATTTTTCTGCTTGGGGATAATCTACTGGAGAGATAACACACCCACACTTGTTTTTTGGGAATAAATGCAACCTAAACAAGTGATATTTGAAGCAAACATTGAGAAATGCAAGAATGCATTAAATGGTGCTAATATGTATGAATGATGAATGTCATGAATGACATATGTATGCTGACAACACTTGACAAGACAACAAAAAGTATTTGGGAAAAAGACTACGTCAGAGTTCAAACATACACTCAGCAAAATCTGCAACAATGGTGTAGATGTTACTGATGATGAATCAGAGTTGCATGCTTTAAACTTTTCTGGAAAAGGCATTTTACTGGCAACCTTGTTAAGGATTCTTTTTCGGATAAGAATATCATCCTTTGATGATCTCTTTTGAGGGAAAGAATACTTCTCAGCAGTTGTTTACCTTTTCAGAGGTCAAAACGCTCATGGAGAAAACTGTTGAAATTCTTTCTGTGTTCATAATTCAAAGGAATATTTCGCTTTTATTTCAAAATTTGAAGTAAAAATTCATTTAAAACTTTCTTTTTTTAGTTTCAAAAGTGATTTTAACAAGAAAAAGCGTTATTTTGCAAAACAAAATAAAGCAGGAATTGCAAACAAATGGGCACAAAGCTCAAATTTTATTGATAGAATGGTAATCAGCCAAAAGCGTGATAAATGAAAGCGGTGAAGTCCTCCCCCACACTTAAACCAAACATTATCCTCAATGTTTCGATGAAAGGTGGAAAGAGGAAAAATAGAACCTGAATGAACGACATTGCCTGCTACAACGCTCATTTTCGAAGGAAGTACCTGCAAAAGTATAAAAAATACAGTGTGGTGTGTGCAGGTGGAACATGACCATGCAAATGATGAGGAGGAGGTGAGTTACAGATGGGAGAGACATGTCTTCTCATATCATACTCATCAACAGTGTCACCACCAGCAACAACATTCGTAGGAATGTACGTGGGCAACTACTCATTTTCGTGATGATCGTCTATAGATGTTCCGCCTAGATATGGTCGAGACATGACAAACGATCCGAACCTTGATTTTTTGCAAGTTCAAACAATAAAAGGAAAACATTAAATTGAAAACTCATGGGTTGCCTCCCACGCAGCGCTTTGCTTAACGTCAATAGCTCGACGGCTCAGGAGTGCAAGCACTCAAGGCAAGGTGGTTCTCTCGAGAATGAATTCTCGATCGAACTTTTAATAATATCACTTATCAAGCCATTTCACATATCCCTCACCTTTTCTTTTATTTCTTTTATTGGGTGGTTCATTCTTTTGGACTTGTGGTGGTGGTTCTGGGTCTATCCTAAGTATCAACTTTTAAAGTCTAGGCTTAGTTGTTTCATCCACCATCACGAATTTGACCTTCCTTCTTAATGCTAATAATTTCCCTAATTTCATGGTCCTTAAATTTTCTTTTATGCAGGACCTCGATGAAGGTGCATTGGTGTGGGTATTTTTCAATACCTCTGCATACATTTTAGATTGGGAGTCTACCTGAGCTTTCACAAAAGTTTTCGGGAAAAGAATCGGTTGGGTATAGGGAGGAGGAACAACAATAGGTGTTTCCTTCTCTACCTCTTCTACAACCTCCCTTTCGGATAATGATAGTGTATTTTTCCCAATCTCTACTATTTTCTTATCATAACTCTTCTCAACCTTATTATTACTCTCTTCAACCTCATTATCACTCTCCTTAGGATTTTGAATTTGTTTTTTGCTACTCGTTGTTACAACATACACATTCTCCTCAGGGGAGGGTTCTAGAGGTGTTTGTGAAAGCATGGAGATTTGGGCCTCTAATGCCTTGTTGTGAGTCACTAGGGACTCAACCGCATTGTTGAGCTGCCTAAGAGTTTCATTGTTGTCGAGACTTTGTTTTCTTATCTCTTTATTATGGATAGTTTGTGCCTCTACAAAGTGCTTCATCGTAGATTCTAGCCTAGAGTGAGTTAACGTCGCATCGAAATCCTTTATTGATGTTTCGGGTTGAAATTATAGGATTCTCATGTTCCTCAAAGTGAGTTAGCGTCACATTTTGTGTCTCCACAAAGCGATCCATCTTCATTGTGTCTAGTATAGAGCAAGTTAGTGTCATAGTCATATCCTCCATTAATGCGTTGAGAGTGGAGTTCGGGTATTCTTGCGACTCCTCAAAATATTGGGCTTGTTGATTATAGAGGAAATTTGGTTGAGGATAAGTTAACAATCGCATTGTAATCCTCAAATGATGTTTCGAGATCAGATATTTGGTACTCATGCGACTCCTCAAAATGATCGGATTGGTAGTTGTAGAGGTAATTTTGGTGAGAGTGAGTTGGTGAAGCATTAAATTTCTCCAAAAGTATTTCGAGGTCGGATTTATGGGGTTCTTGTGATACTTTGAAATATTGAGAATGAGAGTTGCAGAAAAAGTTTTGTTGATACATAATTATAGAAATAAGAGTGCCTTAGTATATACGGTGTAATAACAAGTTAACAATATTGGTTGTTGGTCCCTGGCAACGGCACCAAAAACTTGATGGATGAATTCCACAAGTGCAGGGAAATATCGAAGTAATATAAAAGATTGTCGAACCACATAGACCAATGTCAACCTATCATAACCTATCATTACTTTGTAAAGCTAAGGCTAATGAATAATTGGATTTTTGGGGAGACTAAGAACTAGAACTGAAATAAATGAACTTAGAAAATAATACTAAAATGAGGTCGGGATATGATTTCCGTGTTCTTGAAGGATTAATAGAAAACGGGTACTAATTACGACTATAACTTAGTTCCGTAGAATATCCTAACTTAAAGAGTCCGCACGCCTCGCGGTATTAACTAAAGTCATACTCCTAATCCCAATATTTTCTCTCGCCACCCGGTAACTAAGAAATATATTTTGAAAGCCAATAATATCCTAAACGTATCTAAAGCGCCTCTCATTTAGATTTGTTGCCTAATTTCCACTATCCAGATCCGCACGCCTCGCAGGTCGGCCTAACCTTAATTGATTTCTCACTCGTGACAAAATCATGTCAAATAACCTCTCACTCGTGACAAAGCTATTTAAACTAGACTTGGAAACTAAAATCAAAACAGTAATTCTAATCATAAATTTTACCTATTATTTTCATCGAGTCTCGCCGGTAACAACGGTCCTCATACACCGACTCAAGAGTATTTAGTCGACATGGAATCAAGTGTAAACAAACTAAACATAAGAATTTCAATTAAGAATAGCATAGTAATTAAATTAAACAAACAAAACAATAAAAATAAGGAATGCGATAAAGAGGAACCTGTAAGAAATTAATGAAATTGAAATTAAATTTGAAATAAATTTCGCATACATCAACAGGAACTGAATTTAGAATATGTTAGCATGCTTGATAAATTAGATACAAAACAAAAATAAAAGAAAGACAACCCCTAAATCTAATGGTGTGGTAGTTCCTCGATGTGAGAAACTACCACTTTTACAAATGGTGATTTTCTGCCTAAGACATAACTATGAATGCTCTTGCAAAAATAGGAAAAGAAAGGGAAGAGAGGCGTGTGAGGGGTGTGTGTAAAAGTGAGGATTATAGTCCTATTTATAGAGTTGAGGTACGCGAGAGTTGAGAGAAAATCTCCTTCGAAAACGCCTCTGTAGCGATCGCTACAGTCTGTTAGAGAAGTTGTGACGGTCGTCTTGCTTGCTTCATGAGGAAGCAATATTTTCTAAGGCATAACGATCGCTATGGGATGTGTGACGGTCGTTACAAGCTCGCTTGGTGAGAAAACTTCGCCTTGTGATGCGTGGCGACCGTTATAGCTTGCTTTAGGGGTTGTGACGGTCGCTAGAAGTCATGTTGGGTTGAGGGACGCCTTGGGGTTAGTTCGCGTACGATCCATTTCTTTTCTTCAATGATTTCACCTCCCATTTTGCTATCACACCCATGCTTATCTATTTCGCTCTTTTTTGTGGATTTTAAGTACGATTCTTCTCCATTTATGCAACATTCTTCATACATGCCTTGTAAAAAGTAAATACCTGAAAACATAGAAAATATCGGCATAATAATTAATATAAAGATAATTAAGATAAAATAAAGATATAATATATGCAAATCAAGTCAAATATATGATACATTTTCGTGCTATCACATAGTTAGAAAAATTTTCAATATCTTAAAGATAGCTTCTTTCACAAAGAAACCTAATTTTCATGACTTTGCTTGACTAATCTCATCCAATGGTAATTTTTACTTGTCTCTTGAACTTCAAACTCACTTTTGACCAAAATGCCCTTTGGTTAACCTTTGACGGTTTGACTTTTCTATTGACTTTTGCTCAGTGCAATCAAATTCTCTTCTTCTATCCAATTTGAATCCTCTGATTAAATTTGTGGTTATCAATAGAACAAATATGGATGCCTTGAAGCAATTATTAGACCATAGAGTCATGTTATGCTAAGAAAATCAACCACAAGTTGACTTTAACCAAGACCCTAGTTCATAGCTACAAAGATAAGTGCTTGTGATAGGTCATTCAAAACCCTAATCCTTTGATGATCTTTGAGAAACTTTTGAACAATGAGAGCTTGCAGAAGAGGATGCTCATGATGACGAGATCTCAATATTTTATCCCAATTCTCCTATCCATTGAGTGATAAAAACTCAATCTCAAAATCCTTGATCCCACACAATAGATCCAATGAAATGAATTTTTATGTATGATGATGAAACATTAGCCTAATAGGATTGAAACACAAGAGAGAAAATATTGAGGGTACAATAGTTACCCTTATTCAATCATCTTAAACCTGAAGGTGAGAAATAAAATGACTTTCAAACATTCAAGATAGAAGAGGATTGAATATCAAAAGAACCATAAAATTTGCACTCTGGAAAACAAAAGAAGGTAAGATATTTTGGTTTTTTAGAAACAAGGTCACTCAAAGGTGGAGCTTTAGAAATGTACGTCGTCCGAAGGAGGGCATACAAGAAAATATGAGATCAATCGAAAGGAAATCCTAACAATGATAATAAAAATTGGGAATATACGATGACCGAAGGAGGACATACAACAAAAATATACCATCCAAATGGGACTCTTAAAAAGGGTACTAGCCGAAGGTAGACTCTAAAATCATATGTCGGGCGAAGGGGGACATACAACAAAAATAAGAGACCAACCAAAGGGGACTCTCAACAACAATGCCAACCAAAAGAGGGATTTACGGATATACACTAGCGTAAGGCGGATATACAACGAAAATAAGAGACTAATCGAAGGGGAATCTTAACAAGGGTATCAACTGATGGTGTCCTTGGAGACATACACCAGCTGAAGGTGGACATACAAGGAAAAGAAACCAGTCAAAGGGGACTCCTAACAAGGGTACTAGCTGAAGGTAGACTCTAGAATCATACGCTGGGGGAAGGTGGACATACAACAAAAAGAGACTTGCTAAAAGGGACTCCTAACAAAGGTACTAGTCGAAGGTAGACTTTGGAATAATACGTCGGTCGAAGGAAGACATACAAAAAAAAGATACCAGCCAAAGGGGACTCCTAACAAAGATACTAATAAACGTTGAGAATATACACCGACTCAAGGCAGACATATAAAGAAAAGAGACCAGCCAAAAGGGAATCTTAACAAGAATACTAGACAAAGGTAGACTCCTAAGAAATGAAAGCCGATCAAAGGCGAACTTACAGTGAAAAGAGACAAGCTGAATGGGACTCCTAACAAAGATACCAATAAATATTGGGAATATATGTTGTCCGAATGCAGACATATAAAGAAAAGAGACCAGCCGAAGGGGAATATTAACAAGAATATTTGTTGAAGGTAGACTCCTAAGAAATGAACGTCGATCAAAGGCGAACTTACAATGAAAATATATTAATTGAAGGGGACTCTTAACAAAGATACCAATAAACATTGGGTATATACACCGATCGAAGGTGAACATATAAAGAAAAGAGACTGGCCAAAGGTAAATCTTAACAAGAATACTAGGCGAAGGTAAACTTCTAAGAAATGCACACCAATCAAAGACGAACTTACATTGAAAATAGACTAACCGAAGGGGACCCTTAACAAAGATACCAGTAAACATTGAATCTAGAGGGGTTTGTGCACAACATTGGATTTGATCAAGGATGACTAGTTTAACTAGACCTAACCAAGGGATTCCAAAATGATGGGCTTGAAAGATTACACGAAAGTAAGAGATTTTGAAAAAAGATAACATAGGAGAATTTGTGGGGACCACACACTTTCTTAGTATATAGCAACTGGTTTATTTCAGGTAAATATCAGACTTTGCTTATGCTTCAATGCATGTCAAAAAATTTATATGGCGAATGCTCCATAAATTATGGAAATGCTACATATTTGGGTAGATCCAATGTAATGATGCATGTTGAGATATTCCACTAGGAACTATAAAAGAAACAAGGACTACCGAAAATAATACCTTGATACTATAATCCTTTGTGAAATATGACAAACTAGATTGTCGATAACCACTAGTTACAAAACCTGTGCAAAATTGCAAAATATATTTCAAACTCAAGAGAGATGCTAATTAAGAATGGACTTGATGGAATTTTAAAATATAAATTGCAAGAGAGTTTACTTTAACTTCAAACCATATCCGCTTGAGTAAATATCTATCTGCGCTTGGGATAAGGAAACCTTCACACTATTGGGAAAAGATAACTCTTGCATAGAACTCTTGACAAACAACTTATACTAGGGAAAATAAATATAAATGGGAATTCTTTTCTCGGAACATGCTCTTCTTGGGGATGGGAGAATCCTTGCAAATAAATCCTCAGAGTTTAACTTTCACTAGGGATGCTACAACATCTCCTCCTGATGGGGAATAAAATAATTCTTACAAGAACTCTTAGTCCTCGTATGGAATCTTCCATAGTACAACTTCATTGAGAAGAAAATTCCTAAAAGAAACCCTTAACTGACAAACTTTTGTTGGGGAAATAATCTCTTGTAAAGAAATCTCAAAAGTGTCAATTCCACTATGGAATGTATTATGCTTAAGAAGCATTCTTTCCATTATCTACTGAGGAAAAATGTCCTAAAACCTTATGTTGACAACAACCTTGACAGCTCCCATGTTGTGCGTTGCTAAGTGACCATCGTTTCCTGAAAAACAAATCACATAAATGTGCCTCAGGTGTGGTATGGAAACTTTAGCCACCACCCCAAATGCTCAAGATCTTAAGAAACTTAGACTATTTACATAATTTTTTAGTAAAGCTTCAATGTTTATAAATACAATTTTATATGACGTTCTTTCAAACAAAATAGTAAAATAAAACAAAGGGAAATCCTTTGAATGAAAAGATAATTTTATTGATTGGCCTATAAATATGCGTTTACATCAAAAAGAAATTAAAATAGGTAATTATGCATAAAAATCAAAAGGAAAATACATAGATGGCAATGTTAAAATGGATTTAATCGGATTTTGATTCTAATCATCCTCGAAATTCCTTAATATCTTGCTTTCAAGAACATGATTAGATTGATTCCTATCCTTCAAAGTCACCCACTATAATGATGAGATGATGGTATAGATCCAACTCATATCACATTAATTTGCTTCTAAATCCTTAACTTTTGTTAGGATCTCCCTTTCGATTTTTTAAATCCACCGGGATACCCTATTTTGCCTAAGTCACCTTTTCAGGTTTTTAACTTAGCGGGTGTACTCAAATTGTTTATTCTTTTTTATCCCTAATTTTCCCGAACCTTTTTCTTTGCGTTCACCGATGCCCATTTTTCCTAAGCAGCCGACCTAGCAGTTCTTCTTATGTGAAGTATTTTTTAACTTCATATGTGTTCATAAGGAGTGCAAAATCTTCTTCATCCATAGTTGCAAGCATAATGGCTCCTCCATAGAAAATTTTCTTTACAACATATGGTCTTTCATAGTTTGAGCCCACTTTCCCTATCATCCGTGTTATTTAGATCCTTTTCAACACCAGTCACCATCTTGAAGTTCCAAGGACGCGATTTCCATCAAACGCCTTCTTATCCTTCTTTGATACAACCGCTCATGAAAAATTGCTACCTGATCAATGAAGTTCAATTGATAAAGCATGTTCAACCCATTCAACTTTGTCAAGCTTCACATTTTTATAATCCTTAATAAAGGAATCTCGACTTACATGAACATGATTATTTCCTTACCGTATACAAGAGAGAATGAAGTTTCCGCTTGTACATATTGAAGCAAAGCCATGCATCTCGATGCCAATCCTTATAGATTACCACCATCTCTTGCACAATATTCTTGATATTTTTATTAGCTGCCTCAACAACACCATTCATCTTTGGACAATACAATGAAGAATTATGATGTTTGATCTTGAAACTCTCACACAACTCTTTCATAATCTTGGTATTGAGATTAGATCCATTATCAGTAATGATATTTTTAGGAATCCCAAAACGACAAAATATTTCTTTCTTTATGAAGTGAGTGACCACTTTCTTGGTGAGATTTGCATAAGATGCAAATTCGACCCACTAGGTGAAGTAATCTATGGCAACCAAGATGAAACGGTGTCCGTTGGAAGTAGTCGGCTCAATTCGACCAATCATATAAATGCCCCACATAGAAAAGGCCAAGGAGAAGTTAAGAATTTTAACGGAACGGGTGTCACATGCACTTTATCCGCATATATTTTGAACTTGTAACAGATTCTGGCTTAATTGTAACAATCAACTTCTATGGTAGACTAGTAATAACTCGCTCTTAAGATGTTATTGGTTATCATGTGGCCACTAAAATGCATTCTGAAAGTACCCTTGGGCCCTTCCTATATGATTTTAGATGTTTCATGTCTATCTGCGCATCTGACCAACACAAAATCATATTTTCACTTATACAAAATGCCACCATTGAGAAAAAACTTTGCTGAATATTTTCGTAGAGTCTTCTTATATGTAACAGACGCATCTTCTAGATACTCTTGTGTTTTGAGATACTTCTTGATGTCATAGAACCAAGGCTTCTAATAAGATTCTTCCTCTGTTGCATAGCAGAATGCTAGCTCATTGAACCTTATTATGGTGATAGAGGGGGCTTTATTTTCCCATTTGACTTTAAACATGAATGATAGAGTAGCCAAAGCATTTGTTAGATGATTCTCTTCCCCTAGATGTGATCTCGTCAAAATATAAAACCAGCTTTATAACATGCCCCATGTAAGGAATTAAGTTTGGATGATGTGTCTCCCAATCTCCATTGATCTGGCTGATTATGAGAGTTGAATCTCCATACATCTTTGGGATCTTGATTCTCAAATCAATTGCAGCTTCAATCCCATAAATACAAGCTTCATACTCAGCCATATTATTGGTGTAATCGAAACAAATTATGGTTGTAAGCAGAATATGAAGACATGTAGGGGAGGTAATAACAACTCCAACTTCATTCCAAGATCACTCGAGGCACCATCCAACACGAGTGTCCATCGTGATCCTAGTTCAGGTCCTTCCTATGGTCCTAGAATATTACAATCCCTGATATACATGATATTCTAATATGGGAATTCAAAATTTATAGGCAGATAATCATCTTCCAAGGGTTGATGAGGAAGATGATCTGCCAGTGCACTACCTTTGATGGACTTTTAGGTATTATACTGGATGTTATATTCTATTAGGATCATTTTCCAACGGGCTACTCTTCCCGTGAGAGCTGGCTTTTTGAAAATGTACTTTATATGGTCCATTTTCGATATTAAGAGATTAGTGTGAGTCAACATGTACTATCTCAGACACTTAAAAAACCATGCAAGTGCACAACATGTCTTTTCAAGCAAATACTATTGTGAGTCACAATCAGTAAACTTCTTGCTCGTGTAGGAGATGACATGCTTTTTCCTACCTGTTTCATAGTGCCGACTGAGTACACAACCCTTAGAGTTCTCCAACACTGTCAGATACATTATCAAAGGCTAACCCTCCACTAGAGGCATCAGGATCGAGGGTTCATCTAAATACTCTTTTATTATATGAAATGCTATTTGACAATTTTCATTCCACCTGACAACCTGATCTTTTCTTAGCAATTTGAATATAAGTTCACAAGTGGATGTAAGATGAGAGATGAATCGGACGATGTATTTCAACCTTCTTAAGAAACCATGAACCTCTTTTTCTATTCTTGACTCGGACATTTCTTGAATATATTTTACTTTCACATGACCAATCTTGATACCTCTTTTAGTTACAATAAAACCCAATAATTTCCATGATATCACTCGAAGGTGCACTTATTTGAATTCAACCTCAACCTCAATTTCCTCAACCTTTCAAACAATTTTTGCAGATGAACTAGATTTTCTTCTATTGTCTTAGATTTTGTAGTCATATCATCAACATACACTTCAATATCCTTATGAATCATATCATGAAAGAGAGAGACCATTGTGAGCTGATACATTAACTTTGCATTCTTCAAACCAAAGGGCATCACCTTATAACAGAAAGCTCCCCATGGGGTAATAAAATTTGTCTTCTCCATGTCCTTCGGTGCTACCTTTATCTAATTCTAACCAGAGAAGCCATCCATGAAGGAAAACACTTTTGAATGAGTGATATTATCCACCAGAAAATTAATATGTGGAAGCGGAAAATTATCTTTAAGACTTTCTCTGTTCAAGTCCCTATAATCAACACATATTCACACTTTTCTATCTTTCTTGGGCACAAGCACGATGTTCGTAATCCATGGAGGATATGAGATTATAGATAGACATTTCTGGATGAGTCCTACTAAGTTTCTGCTTGACGAGAGGACAATCCTCTTCTGAGAGGAAATTTATGCACAACAACGTTTGTATCCAACCCATACATGTCTTCATAGGACCAAGCAAAGATATCAATATACTCTCGGAGCATTTCAATTAATATCTACTTTCACCCTTTCTTATAAAGTGGCCCTTATCTTGACCTCTTTCTTTGCTTCCTCGTTACCCAAATTAACAACCTCCAGAGATTCCTCGTGTGGTTGAATGACCCTCTCTTCCTACCTCAAAGACTTTGGCTAGCTCTTTAGGGAGTTCACGCCTCCTCGCCTTCTTCTTAGACTTGGTAGATTGGATTATACAAACCTCTCACCCCCTGCGCACAATATTTTCAAATCTCAGTTTCATCTTGCCCTAAACAACTCAAACCTAATTTTTTCACCCAATCAACTACATTTATCTAATCTAACACTAACATACACAATTTAATTACTAAAAACTAACCTAATTAACTATTACAATATTACGTTGTTATTCAAAATAAATTGAAGAAAACTTACAGAATTGTTAGAGCTTGGAGATGATTTATAGATGAGCTTGGAGTTGAAATGGATGAGGGCTATTATTTGAGTTTGGAGTTTAGAGTAGAAAGTGATAAAAGGGTTTGTTTGAATAAAAAATGGAGGAGGTAGGGTTGTTCAGTTTGTTTTCTAAAATAATATAGACTTTGCAAGTGCACTTGCGAAATAAGGAATTATGGGTGAATTCGCAGAGATTCCTTGTGAAGTTACCTTGTTTTTGGTAAATTATGGGTTAATTCGCAAGTTCACTTGCAAAACCTTATGCAAGGTCACTTTGTAAGTGCACTTGCGAAACCTGAGTGTATTGTGGAGTTTCCATCAAGGGTCTAGAAGAAGCCCACCAGGTGGGAAAATAAATTCCCTATAACAATTGCTTATACAATTATACCGACCGTTTCATAACTATAGCATCAAGAAAGAATTCTTTCAAACTAAAGTTTTTTTTGACAAATCTTTCAAACCAAAGTTAATTTAAACTTATTTGAGATAATCGATGTCCCAAGATAGATTGAACAGTTTGACAACTTTGTCAATTGAAAAAGATATGTTGGAGAAAATTAATGTTGATGTGATTATAAATGATTTTGCATCTTAAAATGGTCAAAGAAACTATGATTTTTAAAGTAAATAATTTTTTTTGATATTTTATAAATTTATTATTATGTATTAAAACGTATTATGTTAAAAGAAATATTCTCTTTGTCTCAAATATAAGAGAAAAAATATACTTTTTTTTATCTCAAAATATAAGAGAAAAAAAGGCAAAATTATCTCCAGGATCTTTTGAGTTATCTAATTGTAATAAGTTAGTCCTTTATGTTTTTTCGCTACAAGTGGGTCATTTATGTTAACTAACATTTGCATCGTTGAACTGTATGTTGCTTTATTTTGTTCGATTACTTTTATTTTAACTTCTAAAATTCATATTAAATTCGTTTTTGTCCCAAAAATTATGAAAAAATTCCTAAAAATATTTCTTCTTGTTTTACACTTTGTGTAATTTTTTGAGAATTTATTTTCTGTTTTACTATTATGCTTTAATTCTTTTGTTTTCGTGCATTTTAATTAGTTTAAAAATACTTTTATGCACTAAAATATTCTGATAATTTTATTATATGATCCAATGATGGTCTCTAACATATGTTAAGTGACATATTCGTACCATTCGTGTCACTTCAACTTTTTTGAAAAAGAGTTTGGGAACAAGGTCAACGATGCAAGCGTTAGTTAACATAAAGGACTCACATGTCATGAAAAAAAATATAAAGGGATGACTTGTTACAATTAAATAACTTAAAGAACCCTGGGGTAATTTTGCCAAAAATATTATATTTCATCTTTTTCAAGATAAAATTAAGGTTTAAATAGTCTTTTGGTCCCTGTAAGTTAGCGTATTTTTTATTTTTGTCCCTGTAATTTATTTTGCTTAAAATGATCCCATAATGTTAAAATCCTTTTAGCTTTAGTCCCTAAAATCAAAATCTGCAGGTTCGAACTTTTCTGCGGATTTTGGTTTTATGGACTAAAACAAAAATGATTTTAACATTCAGGAATCATTTAAAAAAAATTACAAAGACGAAAATAAAAAACACGCGAATTTACATAAATTAAATATAAATTGCATTTAATTTACCTCATCTCTCATCATTTTTATCACCAACAACCAATTATAATTGTTTTTACATCTTTTTAAACACTTTATTTCAAAAAAACTTAAGTCAAATAAATGATTATATTTTTAATTTTTTAATAAGTATGATTTTAATTTTTTGTCTTATATTATGTGACACAGAGAGTAAATTATTTTTCTTAGTTTTAGTCTATGACCCATAAAATTTCAAGAACATGTTTAGAGACAAGGTAAATACTAAAGTACTCGTATACATGTATTTTACCGGGTAATTACTTGTGTACATATACATTTGTGTCCGTATATATATTGAAGTAGAAGAAAACAAGCTCACCTTTCATTGAAGCTGCCATGAAAGAAGAAGAAGAAGTGTAACTGAAACCAGTGAGATAATATTTTGTGGTGTAGAAAGCTTATATACAAGATAAACTGAAGCAAATAGAAACTCTACAAGTGGCAGCTAGCTATTGGTGCAAAGCAATATAAAATAAAGGCTATGTACAATAATAGTAAACTAATATCCCCCCTCAAGTTGGACTGTGTATACTACAAAGTCCCAACTTGTCCAAAATGGCAGAGATAGAAGGCAAATGAAGTGGCTTTGTGAACATGTCTGCTAACTGAGCATAGGTGGAAATAGGCAGAAAATGAAGAAGCTTGGCTTGAATCTTTTCTCTAATAACATGGCACTATTTCTATGTGCTTGCTTCTCTCATGAAATGTTCGATCAGGCCAAGTAAATAGCTGAACATATTGTAAATAGCTGCAATGGGTTTTGAAATTTGTATCTAAAAATCATGTAGAGCATATTGTAACCATTGTAGTTCACAAGCTAGAGAAGCTAGAGCTCTATACTCTACTTCAACAGAGGATCTAGAGACAGTCTGTTGTTTCTTCGATTTCCAGCACAAAAGAGAAGAACCTATCATTATGCAATAACCTGTAACAAATCTTCTAGTATCTGGACATCTGGCCCAATCAGAGTCAACAAAGGCAGAAATTTTCAATTGACTGGAAGTAGGATAGAAGAGGCCTTTTGCAGGCACAGACTTGAGGTATCTAAGAACACGTATGGCTGCCTGGTAATGAGGGAAGAGGCGTTTTAAGACATATTGACTTAGATGCTGCACATCATATGAAATATCTGGTATGGAATTGGTAAGGTAAATGAGTCTGCCAATAAGTCTCCTATAGACTGAAGGACCTCTAAGGGTTGGCCTTCATGGACAGAGAGTTTGGCAGTAGGGTCAAAGGGAACTGAAGAAGATTTTGAAGCTAACAAGTCACTATCTTCAAGTAATTCTAGAGTATACTTTCGTTGATTTAGAAAAATACCATCTGTGGTTCTAACAATTTCAAAACCAAGAAAAAACTTAATTTGCCAAGGTCTTTGATTTTGAAGGTGTGATGAAGAGATTGCTTGACCTGTGTATTTCTGATAATGAGGTGCCTGCTAAAACAATGTCATCTACATATACTAGTAATGCAGTAATCAGAATTTGACATTTTTGTATACAAAGAATGGCCAGCCTAAGATTGTTTATATCCAATAGAGATAAAAAATGATAAAAGTTTAGAGTACCATCGCCTACTGGCTTGTTTTAAGCCATACAAGGATTTATGCAATCTGAATACTTGAGAGGGATTAAATGATTGGAGTCCAGGTGGAAGTGTCTTGTAGACTTCTTCATGGAGATCACCATGAAGAAAGGCATTATTAACATCTAGTTGTTCCGTATGCCATACTTTGATAGTTTCTATAGACAAAAGAATTCTAACAGTAGTGAGCTTTGCTATAGGGGAAAAGTGTCAAAATAATCTATTCCTTCTAACTGGGTATACCCTTTGGCCACAAGTCTAGATTTTACCTTGTAAACCGATCTACATCCAATAGGGTGTTTTCTAGAAGGGAGATCAACTACATCCCATGTGTGATTCTCTGCAATAGCCTGTAATTCAATATCCATGTCATGCTTCCAACAATCAAGCTTAATGGCTTGGTTATATGTTTTTGGTTCTATGTTAGAAGATATAGAGCAACATAAATGTTTATAAGAAGGAGAGCATTTATGATAAGAAATGACAGAAGATAATGGATGAGTAATTTTAAAATTATTTGAATGGAATGCAGCATTATCATGAGATCCAAGGTAGCAATAATAGTTTCCAAGGTAGTGTCATACCCCAATTTTCATATCACCACATATGCATCATTGCATCACTAACAATTTTAGAACAGGATATATTGTGTGTGTGCTCCTTAAGCCAAATTAGGGATTTGGTCAAACTTTTCATCTGTTCAAGATGTGATAAAACTAGGTTTTGAGTCTCCACTTACCTCAAATTATCTATCTTCATCAATCATCAACATTTGATCTACAAATTCCAATCATTTCCTCAAGATCTATCTTGAATCGACCAATTAGGGTTTTGATCGAGGATGGTGTATCAATGACTTTTTGCTCAATGAATGACCTAATTGCTTGGAGATTGATCTTAAAATAATCTATGCAACATCTTGACCTAATTTTTTGGTTCAAAACATTCCAAATATCATGATTGATCATCAGAGAAATTCTAAATCATCTGATAAAAATTCAACTATTAAAAAAAGTCAAACTTTGACTTTTGGTCAACTTTTTCAAGTCCAAATTTTTTCAATCATGAAATCATTTTAAATTATCCATCATGATCATAAAAAAATCAAAATGTGTGAAAAAGTCAACAAAAGTCAAGATTGAAATTGAAACATAAAGGTCCATAACCATAAATTGTAGGTCATTTTTCCAAGTTTTCAAGTCATTTTTGCAAACTTCTTTCTTCTAGAAGCCTTGTCATCAAAATAGACAGGATTTGAGAGATAAATATCTGATGGCATTGATTAATAGAAGGATAGGATCAAGAGGAAATTTTAACCATGGTTAAAGAAGTTAACCATGTGCATTAAATGCAAAAATGTCTTTCTTACCCTTTAAGGCAATTTGTTAATTTTCAAGCCAATCCTTGCCCTTGCTATTCAGCAATCCTTACCTATAAATAGAGGTCTTTACTTAACTTCAAAATCACACCAAAGCATCATAAACCAAGCCTTCCTTCTTTCTTTCTTGTTTTTCAAGTTTCAAGTTTTTTAAGTGGGAGAATTTGCAAATTCCAAGCCTTGCAATTTCTGAGCAATCTTAGGCTTCATATACTTTCTAAACATCATCAGAAATTTGTTAGAATCCTATAGCCATCCCAAAACTAAGCCAAACTCAAAATTGTCTCCAAACTCCATAAACATGCAATTTTGAGCCTTAACATCCAAATTTTCATTTCACTCGTGCATATCTCAATTTTCCACTTCAAACACCTTCCATACACTTCATATGAGTGATCCAAGCACTCATCTCTGACCTGTAATAGCTCCATCATCAAATTCGATTTCAACTTGAGAAAACTACAGTTGGACTTGGGAACACTGATCCAGGCCATCTCTAAGCAAGCCAAGCATCCATATACCTTCCATAAGGTCCAGTGGTGTTGTAGCAATCATCATAACACTTCTGGAAACACTCCTTCAAGGAATTTGATCTCAGCTCCAAGAGGTAAGTAACTTGAACTTTAAACTTTGTGATTTTTGCATTCTAGTTCAAATATTTCTAAGCCATTGTTGTAAGAATATTCCGCAAACAAGTATTTTTAATCATCGATTCCACAGGGATTGGTGTATATTGTAGTCTTTCAATAGAAAAGCGTATTTTAAGATCAAAGTAACCAAAGGGTTTGTTTCCTAAGCTACTAGTAACATGAATCTCCAAGAAAATAACTAAATTAGTCTTTTCAAAAGAGAGTAATGGTTTGGATTCAAGAGAGTTGGAGGTTGTTTTTAGTTGATGGAAGCATGTCAAGATTAGTTTCATTGACCTAATTTCATATGCATTCTATTAATCAAGTGATGAACTAGTTTGATGATTTCTATAAATACATATCCTCTCAATCTTGTTGATTTCTCACCAAGATTGTGAGTTTTATCATTTAATCCTTGAATGATTTCTCACCACAACTATTGACATGATAAACATTAAGCTCAATACTTGTAAACACTAACACACAAATCTATTTATAGCATTTGTTCATTAGTGGATGAATATCCTAGGTCTACTTTGAAGCATCCTTTTCAAACAAGATTCAAAGCATAAAGATGAAGAACAAAGATATTCAACTATATTAATCATCAACCATGTTCATACACAAATGGATTAAAAGAAATACATACTAGTTAGATCAAATACCTCTAATCTTGACACAAAAAGAACTTAGCTACACATTTCCATGGTTGCTTTGCTCACAAGATTGTTGGAGGAGATGATGAACATTCAAGAATCAAGAGGAAAAACTATGTTTTTCTTACAAATTCTATATCTAATTTTTACAAAAATGATGATAATTATGAAGAAGTGATGTTCCACCACTTTACAAGCCAAAAGCCAGCTGGAAATGATGGGTTAGGTGGCTCAAAAGGTGAAAGCATGGGTCTGTCCTTTTTCTGATTTTCGCAGACCGCGCTAAGCCCGGTTATTCGCACTGAGCGCGCTCATGCTGCAACCGCACTGAGCGCGACCTGAAGCATGCTCCTTCTTCCAAAAATTCATTCAAAAAGAATTATCCCAAAAGCTCTTCAAGTGTCCTTGAATCCAAGCTTGAGATAATTAATCAATAAAAACCTACAATTAAAAGTAAACTAAGTTAAATAATATATTATAAACAAAAACTAAATAAAAACATAATTAAACCAAAATACTAATTAATTAAAAAGGCATTTTTAAGGACCACAAAATCATGTACAAAATAGTTACAATTTGGTCCTTAACAGCCATATTGTTTCTGCACCTTCACTGAGTAATAACCCTCAATCAATTGCTTGATTTCTTGTCCAAACACAATTTTATGATCAATTCTTAGAATTAGGGTTCATCTGGTTTTCTCAGAAAATTAATCATCTTAAGCTCAAAATAAATGAAATTAAAGGCCACCATCACGTTCTTGGGCTCAAAACGAGCAACTTTCATTTTTACATCTTTTAATTTCATCAAAAATGAAAGAGTTATGGATTGATGAAGATTGAGGAAGAACATGGAACCATGCGCGCGTTTCTCTGTTTTTAAAAATTCAAATTTTCCATTATATATATATATATATATATATATATATATATATATATATATATATATATATATATATATATATATATATATATATATATATATATATATTCATAGTTGTATTTTAATACATGGATGTATAGTCAACCCAGTGGTAGTCAGCGCGTTTTTCATGTCCTTGCCATGCCTAAGGCCCAGTGTTCAAATCCCCCTGGGACCTTTTTATTTTTTAACATTTCCAAACTTCACATTTTTCAACTTGTTTTCAAATTGATTTCACCAACTTGTTTCAAATAAAATAAAATGGAAGCGTGATATTAACAAGCCACGCATGTGGCCCAGTGGTATTTCTTTTCACCTTTCAAAGTCGGGTCATAGGTTCAAACCTTTCCAAGACCAAACCTAATTTTTTATCACTTGTTTTCTTCACATTTTCTATCAAACTTTAATATTTTCAAAAACCAATCAAAACTTCTCATTTTGAGATGATTTTTTGCACACTTGTCATTTAATATATCCATTTTATGATTATGTCAAAAAAATCCAAAAATATTTTCTTTTCGATATATTTTTATTAGGTTAAAAATAGACCTTTTTAAGTGTTTTTTAAAATACTTTTCAAAAATGTTTTCTTTCCGATTTTCAAACCTAATCTTTTTCAAAACTTCTTGTGAATATCTTTCACTTTTCAAAATCATTTCAAAACTTTCAAAACATTTCAATGGACTTACGCACCTCTTTTCCATGATTGATTCGATTAATCTTTGAAAATAAAAACCAAACTAGGTTTTTTCTTCGAAATTCTTTCGATTCAAAATCAAATTGATCATGGGTCTTCCTCACGGTGTAAGTCCGAACCCTTTTTATGTAGATATTTATTTTCTTGTACATATCCACCCATTTGTGTACATATTCAATTCCTTGTACATATTAAATCATCCTTGCAAACATTCAAGTATAACTAGCTTCATTCCGCTAATTTTTATTCGCTTGTTTATACAACGATTTCATTGGTATTAAGAGGAGCATTATTCGCGATGAAACTTCTTTTAAACCAATGGCCTCCCTTAAGGTGTAAGTCCCAACTCCTTTGTATATATCCAAGTATACTAGCTTATCCGCTTGTTTTAAACACTTGCTTATATTTTCACACATCATTTGTATATATTCAAGTTACACTTGCTTTATTTGCTTGTTTTATACACTGTTTATATATTTCCTTCATAAACTCCTATGAATGGACACACACACTTTGTCATATATACCTGTTCATATACTTGTTCATGTTTATTTATGTCACAACAACTAGTATAACAACTAGGTTCCCCTTAGCCTCCTCTTGGGCTTTGTACAAGATAACTCACTTGTTGAGTTAGCCTCCTGGGCTTCGTACAAAAGAACTCCCTGCTGAGTTAGCCTCCTATTGGGCTTCGTACAAAAGAAATCCCTCATTGAGTTTAGCCTTCTCTTGAGCATCATACAAGAAAGAGACCTGGAAATATCTAACAACCTCTTATTGGGCTTCCAATACAAAGAATCACCTTCGCTAGGATAGAACCCTAAGAGTATGATTTCCTGGTGAAATCACTCTTAAATCCTAAGAGGATGGTTTCCCGGTGAAATCACTCTTAAAGCCAAGCCAGCCATACCCTATAGCTTTCTCTTGGGCTTTATACAAGGACCCTCTATGTCCCTCGGAATGCCTGCTCTTGGACTCACAATACAAGGACCCTCGATAACCCTCGGAATTCCTCCTCTTGGGCTTACAATACAAGGACCCACAGGCTTCTTAAAAGCATCCCCTTAATCAATAATCAATTTCTATTAGAGATTTAGACATGTATCATCTCGATGGAAGAAGTATCTCATCTATAGCATCACATACAAATCAAACTTTTTTCAAATCAAAACCTTTTCAAAACAAACACTTTTTCAAACAAAACATCTTTACTTGTAAGGGGAAATGCTTGTACACTCGAGCAAAACGCCCAATGCTTACAATGAAAGATTCAAACATTTTTCAAACATCTTTCTTAAGCTGTAAGTGGTAACGCTTGTACACTCAAGAAAAACACCTAATACTTACAATGAAAGATTTAATCAATCAACTTACAAAAATGTATGTGATGAAATAGATTAGATATATTTTTCATTAAGATGACATTTATCTTTGTTTCTTAATAAAATCACCCTTTCCTTCCACTAGCATAAGTGGGAACTACGATTGCTCTGACTTTATCAACCTCCCTTTGAGAATACGTACGCATAAGGTCTCATCCTTGGCGAGCATACTTCTTTCTCCCTTAAACCAAACAAACCTTAGTTCCCTTTAGATCCGAGCTACAGATGCTCTGATTCCCACTAGGGGATATGTATGCAGAGGATCCCAATGATCTTTGTGAGCATAATAATAACAAAACTTAGGATCCTGCATAACCTACCTTTCTTAAATCCCAAAAGAGAAACTTTCCTGAAATAGCATAGCAGATAAAACACACAAACATACAAAATATGCATAAAAAAGTTCCGATAGAAAACTGTAGATATATAGGGTTCTAATACATTCCCTTTATATAACCAACCCTCTTACCCTGGCCTCTCCCCAATGCGTTGCGTCTAGTTCACGTTAGTCGCATCGTATATCATATTTTAGGGTATTTCAGCATTCCTCTTTCCATCTTCTTTCTTGTTTGGAAACAATAAAGCTTGGTGCTTGCGGCATCTTCTAAAAACAAAAAATCAAAAGAGTAAACCGTTTTGAGCCTGAGATTCGAATTCCGATTCGATTCCCTTATTCGTCACTTTTACCGCGAACAGGTAGCTTGGGGGATGTAAGGTTCTGGTCGACTGTCTTAAGGGTGTAGGAGGACCACTGGTTAAAGACTCATCTGATGTTTCAGAAGGTACAAGGGATGAGGGAAGTCTATTGGATAAAGAAGAGTCTACAACTAAGGTAGGACTATTGATAGCAGGAGAAAGAGTGGCATCATTGGGAGAACCAATGGATAAGGGAGAGGTGGAGTGATCCTGTCCACTAAAGCTATTTGGTGAGGATAAAGGGATAGATTGATTAGTGACAGGACTAGAATTGTGATTGGAAAGGGGAGAGTGAATGACAGGTGTACTAGTGGAATTGCTAGAATCAAGGGATAGTGATACATCAGTTGTACTACTGGGAGACGGTGGTATAGGAAAGTCATCATAATTGGGAAAGTTGGCAAGATGAGTACTATTAGAAGTAGGTTTGGGCCTGGAGTGGGTTTTGAAAGGGAAATGGTCTTCATAGAAGATGACATTTCTGGAAACAAAAATACTATGACTCTGCAAATCATTTAATATGTAACCTTTGGTACCATCCTTAAAGCCAAGAAAGACAAATTTTCTAGCCCTAGGGGAGAATTTTGTTCTATGAGCTTGAAGGGTAGTAGCATAATAGAGGCAGCAAAAAACTTTTAGATGAATTAGGGAGGATGGTTGAGAATATAGCAATTCATAAGGGCATTTAAATTTTAGCAGGGGTGAAGGTAATCTATTAATGAGATGGATAACATGTTTGACAGAGAAATTCCATATAGTGATGGGAATGTTAGAGTGAAAGTACAAGGACCTATCCACATTTAAGATATGTTGATGTTTTCTTTCAACCACCCCATTTTGTTGGGGTGTTTCAACACAAGTAGTTTGATGGACTATGCCTTTAGAAAGGAAATATTGAGATAAGCTCATGAATTCAATGCCATTATCAGACCTGAGGCATTTTAGAGAGGTTTTGAATTGATTTTCTATATATGTTATAAACTGAATTAAACTGTTCTTAGTTTGGTCTTTAGTTTTGAGAAAAATCACCCAAGTGTATCTACTATAATCCTCGACTAAAGTGAGAAAATATTTGTGACCAAGCATTGAAATGGTGGAATAGGGACCCCATACATCAACATGTAACATATCAAAAGGAGAAATAGAATGAGACAAACTATGTGGAAAAGGAAATTTCTTTTGTTTACTAAAATGGAAAGAATCACATGCAGTATTATCAAGTTTACATGGTATAAAGGGAAACAATTGTGAAATAGATTTCATTCCTATATTTGAAACATGTCCTAGCCTTAAGTCCACAAATTAAAGGGATGAGATGTAGTAGAATTATAAATAGCTGACTGACTGATAGCATCCAAGACATATAAGCCTCTTTAGAGCCTCTTTAGAGCTTAGTTGTACCAATCGTTTCCTGGGAATGATTCTGCAGGATTTGGCATTTTTCAGCACCAAAGTGAACATAGCAGTTATTAGAGCTAGAAAGTTTGGCAATGGAAATGAGATTAACATGAAATCTAGGAATGTAAAGGACATGGTGAAGGGTTAGGGAAGGAGAAATAGTTATGCTACCTGTCATAGAAGCAGTAAGAGAAGAACCATCAGGCAAGTTAACATGAATAGGAATAATGTTTCACTATGCCAAAATTGACTTTAGACAGCGCCACATAGACAACGCTTATGCCCAAAGCGCAGCTATAGGTTTTCAGAAAAATTAAAAATTAAAAATTAAAGGAGAAGCGTTGCTAAAGGTATACTTTAGACAGCGCTTCTTATAAGCGCTGTTATAGGCCTTATCATAGACAACACTTTTTTCCCTAAGCGCTGCTATAGGTTTTCAGAAAAATTAAAAATTAAAAAATTAGAATAAGCGCTGCTAAAGGTTATACTTTAGACAATGCTTACTAAAAGCGCTGCTAAAGGAGTTATTCTTGAAAGTGCTGCTAAAGGTTATACCTTAGACAGTGCTTTCCAGAAGCGCTGCTAAAGGCATTATTCTAAAAGCGCTGCTAAAGGTATTACCTTTAGCAGCGCTTTTAGAAAGCGCTGCCTTTGGTAATTAAAAATTTTCAAAATCCCTAAATTAATAATCAGAATCCCAGAAAGCCCTAAACCTCGCTTGTACGAAATCACTCTTGTTCTTCTTCTTCTCCAACTCGTCTCCTCCCATTCACCTTCTATATCAACTCGCCTCATGACTCACAAATCTCTCTTCATCCTATCGCCACTCCTTCAGTCCTCACTGTAGTCCAACCGTGGTTCTTCCTCCGCACAACACCTCCACTGTTAGTTCAACAATCTCCACGGTTAGTTAGCGCATCCCTGATTCAAAAATCAAAATTCAAAAGCAGAACTCTCTCGCCATAACAATCTTCTCCTCAACAGTGTTTCAATTTATTGTTATCTAATGGGATTTCACGGTTTCAATGCAAATTCCTATTGGCTCTGCCGTTGAGGAACTTTGTTAGTGTTTTAAGTTGGCATCAATTTTGGTAAAACTAGGCTTTAGAAATGTCTTGATAGATGTCATGACATTCAGAGATTGAAGATAAATCCCATCGGACAAGGATGGTAAAAGTACACCGTAATGTGAAGCTAAAGTCAGGCCGGAAATTTAGAATAAGATGTCATAATGATGTTATGACATTCAAGCAGACATTCTGCTCATAATCGCTTTTTCCCGAGATTTTTCGTGAAGTTTGTTGAGCATTTTATTTATGTTTTCTCGTTATTAGAAAGCATGCTCACGTGGCTGCTAGGTTAATCTTAATTAAACCTAAATTGGTTGTTGAACAAACCATATTTTTAGAGAGAATTAAGTAAACCCTAGCTATCTTTATGGAAGCCCAAAATCAAGATTCGTGGATCGCTTCTATATAAAGAATTCAACCCTTACTCTACAGCCACGCCTCGATTCCATTGAAGACATTGAAGGCTTTTGTTTGTGTACTGTTAAGGTTAGTAACATTGGTATTGTGTAATTTAGTTTCTTCTTGGAGCCAAGCAACTATCAATTGATAAGTGCATTGACTAGGATTTGTTGTAAGGGTAGTTTATCACCAAAGCTTTAAAGCACGAGTGTTTGTCTCTTGATTGAAGCTTTGAAGCAAGATCAAGATATTTTATTGAAGTGTGTCTTCACAATTCAATTAAACAATAGGTTGATATCACCGGTGATCGAGGGGAGTGAGTAGAACTCGATCTAAGTAGGACTTAGGTTGAAGTGTCATTGGGTAAGGATTAAGTGAGGAGTTGTAAACGGGTGAGTTTAACTCGAATTGATACTACTAATAGTGAATTTCCTCCCGGCTTGGTAGCCTCCGCACGTAGGTTTGTTAGAACCGAACCGGTGAACAACTTATTGTGTTATTTATCGCTTTCTATTTACCGTGAATTGTCAAAGCAAAGGTCGACATCGTGTCATAACATTCTCTCGTGACATTAAGTATCCGCTGCCAGAATTTCAATTGGCATCGTGAGGTGCACCCGCTTGTTATTTCGGTGAGATCTAGGATAATAGTTTCCGCATAATGGATAAAGAAGTGATTTGGAGGTAGACCACCTATTCGGATGGGTCTAATTATGAGTATTGGAAGCCTCGTATGGTTGCCTTCTTAAGGTCGGACATTAAAGCTTGAGAGCTGCGATAAAGGATGGAAACATCCCACCAAGCTTGAGAAAGATGGCACTACCGTCTTGAAACCCGAGGAGGAATGGAGAAGAAGAAGAAGAGCTAGCTCGGGAACTCTAAAGCATTGAATGCTCTGCTCAATGGTATTGACAGAATATCTTCAGATCGGTTCATCAATGTGAGCTGGCCAAGGATGTTTGGGACACTCGTAACTACTCATGAGGGAACATCCAAGGTGAAGATGTCAAGACTTCAGATGCTCACTACAAAATTTGAGAATTTGAAGATGAAGGAAGATGAGAATATTCATGAATTTCACATGAATATTTTGAAATTGCCAATGCTTCGTGAGCACTTGGTGAAAAGATGTCTCAAGAGAAGCGGTGAGAAAGATTCTCGATCCTTGCTAAGAGATTTGCAATGAAAGTCACCGCAATAGAAGAGGCTCAAGACATCAGACCTTGAAGGTTGAAGAACTTATTGGATCTCTTATGACTTTTGAGATGGGAATCTGAAATTGTTGACAAGAAAATCAAAAGCATAGCACTTGTATCCAACATCAAGAAGGATGCAAAGTGGAAGATGAAGAGAAGATATCCAAGCTATTGCTATGCTTGGAAGACAGCTCAACAAACCGATCAGAGGATTGATCCAAAGTCAAGGTCAAATGTCAAGGACATTCCATCCGACATTAGCGTGTCTTATGACTCCAGCAGAAGATCCAAGTCGAGGAAAAAAAGTCAAGGCAAGAAAGTCCAATGTCATGAATGTGAAGGATTTGGACATATTAAAGTCGAATGTCCCACCTTCTTAAGAAACAAAAGAAAGGAATGGTCGCACTTGGTCCGATTCAGAAGTGAGTCCGAGGAAGAAGCCTAATCTTGTCACCGCACCTTCCGAAAGTGGTAATTTAGATAATGACTCTAGTGATGAAGAAGTGACTTTGAAGAACTTGTCGATACTTACAAGAAACCGTATCGTAAGTGAAGTATGTCACCGAATGAAAATGTAAAAGTGATCGAGAAGTCGAGGCGTAAAATGTGAAGTCGAAGTCGAAAGAAGGAGAATACGTACACTATAAGACATCTCAACAAAGAAATTACAGTGTTAAATTCCAAGCTTGATCATATGACTAAATCACAAAATGTCGATCGAATGTAAAAGTTGGAAGAAATCCTTCACTTGGGCAAAATGTCGGAAACAAGCATGGTCTAGGATACGTGGTCGCAAAGGAACCCGTTAGTGACAAGAAAAGAAGAGGCCTAGGAAACCAAAGTCAAGGCAGATGTCACAACATTGGGATCAACATCAGATCAGAGAAACATGAAGAAGAAGTTTCAAAGATGGAGATGTCATCATCAGGAAGGTTTGACACATAAACCCTTCCGTTATAGGCTACATGGATACCCTAATCGACCCTATGTTAAGCCTAAAACATCAAAGTACCTTACACTCAAAAGTGGAAGAAAAGACTAGCAATGATAGCACACACTTCTCTCGAGTGTCCGCCAAGGAAGATTGGTACTGACAAAGGTGTTCTAAGCATATGACCGGAATAAAAACCCATCAATAATGTCAAACCTCATTCCACCAGCTTTGTTACCTTTGAGATGGAGCTAAAGGAGAAATCAAAGGTGTTGGAAACTTAGACCGCCCGAGTTCCAAATCTAAGTGGAGTATCCGGTAAAAGGCTTGATCGCTAACCTCATAAGCATAAGTCACCTATGTGATACGGGATTCAAGGTTAACTTCACTAGATCCGAATGCCTTGTAATCAATGATCAACAAGAAGTAGTTATGAGAGGAATCGATCAAAAGACAACTGTTACATGTGGGAATCGAGAACACCAACCTCTCATCCGTAAGTTCCACGCATAAAGATGAAAAGGAGGTCAAGTTGGGCACCAAAACTAGGACATCCGCACCTCGAGGAATGAAAAAGATCATCTCAATGGAGGTCACGAGGGATACCAAGACTTCACATTGATGAAGGAAGGTGTGTGTGAGTGCCAGTTAGAAAGCAAACCGTAATGTCACACCCAATGTCTAGACATCGCACACATCTAAAGTAATCGAGCCGCCGCACATGGACTTGATGGGGCCTATGCAGTTGAAAGCCTTGGTGGAAAAAGATATGCCTATGTTGTTGTGGATGACTTCTCCAGATTTACCGGATAAACTTCATCAAAGAAAAATCAAGTGTTTGATGTCTTAAGGAGTTATGCAAAAGACTTCGAGAGAGAAGGAAAGTCGATTGTCGTAATAAGAAGTGACCATGGAAAGGAATTTGAGAATAGCAAGTTTGATGAATTCGCTCCTCGTAAGGATCAACCATGAGTTCTCTCTCCTATAACACCACAATAAAATGGAGTTGTGGAAAGAAAGAATAGGACTATACAGAATCGCCAGAGCAATGATTCATGCTAAGAAACTTCCTATTCATTTTGGGTCAAGCTATGAATACAATTTATGTTCACAACAGTGGTTACCTTAAGAAAGGGAACTGCCTCCACCGTATGAGCTATGGAAAGGAAGAAACCAACCGAAATACGCTCATGTGTTTGGGAGCAAATGCTATATTCGACAGATCGTGATCAAAGGAGAAAATGGATTCTAAGAGTGATGAAGGCATTTTTCCGGGATACTCCACAAACAAAGCAGAGCATATAGGTATTCAACCCGTAACCCAGTTATGATGGAGTCTATTAATGTCATTGTTGATGATCATTATCGTGAGCACAATGTCCCATATGATGTTGAGACATGGTTTGAGACATCCCTCAAGTACCGATAAGGAAAATGTTCCTACTCCTATTTCACCTAAATCAACCCGAGGAAGCAAACAAAGATCCCTCAATCAGATTCAAAGATCATCCAAAGGATCTCATCATTAGAGACCCAACCAAAGGTGTTGTTACAAGATCCAGAAACTGCCTCAAACTCCTCGTGGTCAAAATAGAGCCAAAGAATGTCAAAGAAGCTCTATGTGATGAATTTTGATTGAGCAATGCAAGAGGAATTGAACCAGCTCAAGCAACATGAAGTATGGGAATTAGTTCCTAGACCGAAGGAACCAACATCATTGGCACTAAGTGGATCTACAAGAACAAGTCCGATGCGTATGGACCGCCACCGTGAATAAAGCAAGACTTGTTGCTCGTGGTTACACTCAAGTGGAGGGAATTGACTTTGATGAGACCTTTGCACCAGGCTAGACGAATCAATCAGCTTCTACTAGAGTTGCTTGCATTCAAATTCAAATTATTTCGATGGATGTGAAAAGTGCCTTCCTAAATGGCTACTTAAATGAGGAAGTATATGTAGAACCTAAAGGATTTGTGGATCCAAGTTTTCCGAACATGTCTACAGATTAAGGAAAGCCCTATATGGTCTAAAACAAGCCCCTAGGGCCTGGTATGAAAGGTGACCAAGTTTCTTACGCATAAAGGATACAGAAACGAGGATTGGATAAAACTCTCTTTGTCAAGAATGAAGGTGGAAAGGTTATGGTGGCTCAAATCTATGTTGATGACATAGTATTTGGAGGAATGTCGAGACAATGGTGAAACAATTTGCCAATCAAATGCAAGCAGTAGTTTGAAATGAGTCTCATGGGAGAGTTAACTTACTTCCTTGGATTGCAAGTCACACGATGGAAGATTCAACATTTCTTTCACAAAGCAAGTATGCAAGGAATATTGTCAAGAAGTTTGAAATGGAGAATGCCACCATAAAAGGACTCGCTCCTACACATTGAAGTTGACCAAGGATGCAAGTGGAGAAAAGGTTGATCAAAGTTTATATAGAAGCATGATAGGGAGCTTGTTGTACCTAACAAGCAGACCGACATTGCTTATGCATGGGGTATGTGCAAGATATCGTCGAGCCTAAAGTAAGTCACATTAACCGTGAAAAGAATCAAATATGTGTGTGGAACTTGCAATTATGGTATCCTATATTCCCATGGATGTGAACCAATTCCGTCTGATACCGTGATGCCGATGGTGGAGGCCGATGACAGAAAAGTACCTGAGGATGCTTCTTCTGGGAAACAATCTTGTTTCTTGGTTTAGCAAGAAGCAAAACTGTGTCCCTATCCATCGTCAATACATAGCACCGGTAGCAGCTTGTTCTCAAATGTTTTGATGAAGATATGTTCGAGTACAATGTCATACAGATGTCATGACATTGTACGTGACAACTGAAAGCTATTAATATATCAAAGAATCCTATACAACACAAGACTAAGCACATAGACATCGACATCACTTCATCGAGAACTTGTGGAGGAGAAGGTGATTAAATTGGATCATGTAGTCACGTAACTTCAACCGACATTTTTACCAAGGCTCTTGATGCTAGTCAATTTGAAAACTTAAGGAGCAAATTGGGCATTTGTCAAGATGAGGAATTGTAGCAATTAACATTGCTCCAAGAAAGGGAAGAGACCATTTATTTATAAGTGGGTCACTGATTATTTCCTCTTATTTTTATAGGGCTCAAGAATGTGAAAAGACTCCATATAATAGCCTTTTCATTTGAAAGTATCATACCTTCTCCATCCAATGATACTCTCAACCGCTTCGCCATTCTTGGTCTCTGATTCTCAACCTTTCCCAGAGAAATATGTCTTCCTCATCCTCTTCAGACTCTGACTGTTCATCTCCCACCATGGCTGAGATTAGGGCATTTGCTGAAGCCATGGATATTGAACCTATGAAGGTCTCCCCTCAGCGTTCAATGGCAACTAACTCTCAAAATCAGCATGCACGGAAGGATCAAGGTTCATCAGCGTCTATTGGTAAGACAACTGCTTCTTCTGTTCCCCCTGAGATAAGAAATAGGGAAGGTACCAAGTATGTAGAAGAAGCCATTGCTAGGATAGTCACCATAATCCTAGACGAACATCACTGCTCCTCGGAATTTCGCTCCTTAATCAAAGACCTGCTAGCCCTAGTTTAGCAGATGATCCAGATGTCACAAAGAATGTCATGACATCTGATGATCACGTCCAGGCAACTCATGTGAACCCTGATTCTTCTGATTTCCCTGTCAAAGAAAAGGGAGGTATATCTGGTTCTCAAGTTGAGCAAATAACCAGAACTAGAACTTCCTCAAAGAAGTATAGAGCTAAATTTGCTGGCTATTCAAAATGCAAAAGGACACCAATGGCCAAGAAAAGGAAAGCTCCGAACTCGCAAAGCCCGACCAAGCTTCGATAAAGATGATGCCGATGTCACGACAATGAAGATGCCTCTTCACAGAGGAGAGCAACTAATTGTTGTCGTGTTGCTTTTATCTGCTTTGTATTCTCGTCCATTTCGTCGTTGTTTCGCCAATGTTTTGCTTTGTTTCTTGTATTTTTCCATTTGTGCTTTTTTGGATGATCAGAACATTGTCCCGACAGAGATGTATCCTCGTTATACTTGCCGGTACTTAATTACTTGCGGTATATTATTTTTTGTTGTTGACACTTTTGATTAAAGGTTCGGGGACAATTGTATGGTTTCCTTGGCCCTTTGTGGCTAAAAGGGGAGAAGAAATACTGTGGAAGTATTGATGTTTGGGAAACTGTATGGGGAATTGTATGGCCTGCTTAAAATTTTGTGGGCAATTGTATGGGGCAACTATGGGAAAATGTGGGATATTTGTGTATGGGTAGAATTTATCTTCTTAGTTCTAGTTACTGAAGCTTAGGAAAGCTTAGGAAAACTTAGAACTAGGTTGTTAGTCTTCTCACGCATTTTGTACTGATAGTCTAGTAGTTTTAGCCAAAATGTGCCAAAGGGGAGTTTGTTAGTGTTTTAAGTTGGCATCAATTTTGGTAAAACTAGGCTTTAGAAATGTCTTGATAGATGTCATGACATTCGAGATTGAAGATAAATCCTACCGACAAGGATGGTAAAAGTACACTCGTAATGTGGAAGCTAAAGTCAGGCTGGAAATTTCAGAAATACCGATGTCATAATGATGTTATGACATTCGCAGACATTCTGCTCGCAATCGCTTTTTCCCGAGATTTTTCGTGAAGTTTGTTGAGCATTTTATTTATGTTTTTCTGTTATTAGAAAGCATGCTCACGTGGCTGCTAGGTTAATCTTAATTAAACCTAAATTGGTTGTTGAACAAACCATGTTTTTAGGAGAGAATTAAGTAAACCCTAGCTATCTTTATGGAAGCCCAAACCAAGATTCGTGGATCGCTTCTATATAAAGAATTCAACCCTTACTCTACACCACGCCTCGGATTCCATTGAAGACATTGAAGGCTTTTGTTTGTGTACGTTAAGGTTAGTAACAGTTGGTATTGTGTAATTCTAGTTTCTTGTGAGCCAAGCAACTATCAATTGATAAGTGCATTGACTAGGATTTGTTGTGGTAGTTTATCACCAAAGCTTTAAAGCATGAGTGTTTGTCTCTTGATTGAAGCTTTGAAGCAAGATCAAGATATTTTATTGAAGTGTGTCTTCACAATTCAATTAAACAATAGGTTGATATCATGTGATTGAGGGGAGTGAGTAGAACTCGATCTAAGTAGGACTTAGGTTGAAGTGTCATTGGGTGGATTAAGTGAGGAGTTGTAAACGGGTGAGTTTAACTCGAATTGATACTACTAATAGTGAATTTCCTCCCGGCTTGGTAGCCTGCACGTAGGTTTGTTAGAACCGAACGGTGAACAACTTATTGTGTTATTTATCGCTTATATTTATCGTGTGAATTGTCAAAGCAAAGGTCGACATCGTGTCATAACATTCTCTGTGACATTAAGTATCTGCTGCCAGGAATTTCAAACTTGAACTGTCGCTACATCACCATTCTAATAGCAGTAGCTTCATCTTCACGTCGATAACAACAACATGCTTTTCTTCAGTAGGTAATATTTCACATTGAATCTTCTTCTATGCTTACTGTAGATCTGTTATATGTGTACGTTTAGATTCGATGTCGATGCCATGTTTCGTGTGTCAAAATTGATGTTGAGATGAATGCATAATATTGTTGTTTATTCTACTAGATGATGCAATTGATGATTTTGTTAGAGGTTAATAGAATTGATCGAAGACTTTGTTTATTTGAATTGGATTATTGGTAAAGAGTAGTGATAATGGTGTTTGATTGTTGTTGAGGCCAAGGAAATGTGTGTTCAGATTGTGATAATGGTATTTTATTTTGGTTCGTGAAATATTTTGAAGCTATAACAAAAAGAAAGTCATTATTACTATCAATCAAATTTTATACATCAACATGAAACTAATTAGTAAATTGCTAACTCTTATCAAGTCATGTTGTTCAAACAATATGTTTTTTATTTCCAGAGCCAAATTGGTGTTTTTTATTGTGTTTTTTGTAATGCTAGACAAATATCAAACAGTTTGTCCTTTCCATGCTAGTTATATACTTTTGAAATGTATTGTAGTTTGGTAACTGAGTTATATAATTTAGAAAGTGAAATATCAGCTTAAACTACTTTAAGCTAAGCTATGTGTCTAGTGTCGTAAGATATATATAAAAGTTACTTTCTTCCATATTCATAAATTTTAATTTTGGTATTAGTCTAGCTTTATGATAAGAAATTCGTGTAAGTTGTAGAAACAATAATCCTCTTATTTACTATAAAATCTGGATATTTTTTGTGTTATATCGTTTGGTTTCAAATGATAATTTTGGTTGTAACATTGGTTTCTTTTCCGTTTTGTTTTGAACATATTTAAAATGGAATTAGTGAACCTATTTGTTTATGAGTAGTTGCTGTCTGATTTCATCGTCGCTGCTGCATCTCTAATTTCTCTTGTGAAGAGTGAAGTTTGAATCGTTTCAAAGAATCTTACAGTGTGTGGTTCCAGGAGTTGTTGACTTCTCTATAGGTAATTAATTGTTCTTTTGTTATAGTTGCGTGAATAAATATAGTGTTTTTGTACTTGCCTAGCGTAATATGGTCATTCTGCATACTACTGAGCCACACATGAAGAACCCTAAACTTATTTTAACTAAGAAGTTCTAATAACCTAGTGATAAATTGGTAGTTGGGGAAATCTGAGAAGTTCTAATAACCTAGTGATAAATTAGTAGTTGGGAAAATCTGAGAAGTTCTAATAATCTAGAAGTTCTATCTTACAGATTTGGTAGTTGGGCATATTTAGAAGTTCTGTTGGCAGTGTAGTTGATACTACCAGTTTATGCAATGGTACTTTGGACTAATTATAATTTTCATTTGCCATTTTCCATTGGTAGGTTTAGAATTTATAATGAGAATTGAATTTAGAATTAGAATTTATAATTAATAGCAGGTTTAAAATTGCCATTGGAATTTAGAATTAGTAGATTTAGTAGCAGACGTATTTCCATTTTCTATTACTAATATGACTCAGTAGTACCATTACATAAATCTGCGGTAATTAGTTGTTCTTTTGTTATAGTTGTGTGAATAAATATAGTGTTTTTGTACTTGCCTATCCTAATGTGTACTATTGTATTTGTGTTTTCTTGCTCCGGATCCATTCCGTGTATACTTTGTGTTTTGACAGAAACACATTATATCGTTTTGTGCCCGAATTAGTGTTTTTGTTTAACTTACGTAATAGTTAAAACCATGGATAAAAAATGGATGTGTGTCGATCGATTGTCAAAAGAGTACGAGAATGGGGTATTAGAGTTCGTTAAGTTTGCTGTTGAACACACTGAAGACCCGAATAGAATGAAATGTCATTGTTTGGGTTGTTGTTATCTGGGTCGGGTTGGCGCAGATAGATTGAAATCACATTTACTGATGCATGGAATAGATCGAAGTTATACGTGTTGGATATTTCATGGTGAGAAAAGCATCGAGAATGTTGAACTGGGGGTGAAAAGTAATGTGACCTATGTTTCATACGACAATGCCACAGATACATATGATTATGATCAAGTCGAAGAGATTGAAGAAGCAATTGAAGAAGATCTTCTGGATTGTCCCAAAATGTTTGAGAGGTTGGTAAGCGATGCGGAGAAACCGTTGTATAAAGATTGCCCCAAATTCACAAGATTGTCTGCGGTATTAAAATTGTACAACTTAAAGGCGCGCGCAATGGATGGTCGGATAAAAGTTTCACAGAGTTATTAGCCCTTTTTGAGAGATATGCTTCCTGAGGATAATGTTCTTCCTAATCGAACCTACGAGGCCAAAAAAATGTTGTGCTCTATTGGCATGAGCTATGATAAGATACATGCATGTCTAAACGATTGCATTTTGTTTTGAAACGAATATGCATCGTTGAATGAGTGCCCTAAGTGCGGTTTATCTCGATATAAGAAAAAATTATCTCCAGCGAAAGTCTTATGGTATTTTCTTATTATTCTGAGATTTAGACGCATCTTTCATAGTGAAACCGATGCTAGACACATGACTTGGCATGCATATGAAATAATTATCGATGAAAAGTTTCGACATCCGGCAGATGCACCACAATGGAAGAAAATTGATAATGATTATCCTGATTTTGGAGGAGAAACAAGAAACCTTCGCTTGGTATTATCTATGGATGAAATGAACCCGCATGGTCTTCAAAGTATCTCACATTCCACATGGTCTGTGATTCTTATGATTTATAACCTACCTCCATGGCTATGTATGAAGTGCAAATACATGATGTTATCTATGTTAATTTCTAGGCCTAAACAACCAGGGAATGACATAGATGTATACTTGAAACCTTTAATCGAAGATTTGAAGATTTTGTGGGAGAACGGTGTGGAGGTTTATGATGGATATAGGAAAGAAAGTTTTAATTTTAGGGTGATGTTGTTTGGCACAATTAACGATTTTCCAGCATATGGGAATCTATCCGGTTATAGCATTAAAGGTGAAAAAGTGTGTCCTGTCTATGAAGATGGAAACGATACGATGCGATTGGAACTTTGTCAGAAGAATGTCTTTCTCGGTCATCGTAGATTCTTAAATTCTAAACATCAATATCGTGGATGGAGAAAAGCGTTCAATGGAGATACCGAACAACGTAGAGCTCCACCTGGATTGACAGGTGATCAAATTTGTGAAAAGGTGAAAGATGTGTGTATTCAGTTTGGCAAGCCTTTTGCACATAAAGTTGTCACAGGTGGGAGGAAGAAGAGGTCAATTTTTTTTGAATTGCCATATTGGAAAGCTTTGTACGTAAGACATTATCTTGATGTTATGCATATTAAAAAAAATGTATTTGAAAGTGCTATTGGTACGTTACTCAATATAAAAGGACAGTCTAAGGATGACCTTAAAGGAAGGGAGGACATGGTAGATATGGGAATAAGAACTGAATTAGGACCCATGAAGAAAGAAAAACGAACATATCTACCACCTGCTGCTTATACTCTATCTAGAAAGGAAAAGAAAATATTGTGTAAGTTTCTGAGTGAAGTTAAAGTTCCAGAAGGTTACTCCTCAGACATTAGAAGACTCGTGTCCATGAAAGACCTCAAGTTAAAGAGTTTGAAGACACATGATTTCCATGTCATAATGGAACATTTTCTACCAATAGTATACATTCTATTTTGCCAAAAAAAGTAAGAAGCGCTATAACTAAATTGTGTTTTTTCTTCAGGTCAATTTGTAGTAAGGTGATCGATCCTGAGATCTTACCAGTATTACAAAAAGAAATAGTTATTACTTTGTGTGACCTTGAAATGTATTTCCCCCCATCATTTTTTGATATTATGGTACATCTTGTTGTTCATCTTGTGAAAGAGACACAATTGTGTGGACCAGCTTATATGAGATGGATGTACCCTGTTGAACGTTATATAAAAATATTAAAAGGGTACGTGAAAAACTGAAGTCGTCTAGAGGGTTGTATCGTTGAGCGATACATTGTTGAAGAAGTGGTTGAGTTTTGTACTGAATTTTTGTCCAATGTGCAATCCATTGGACTCCCCAAATCTCATTTTTTTTCGAAAAAAAAAAAGAAGGTAAAAAATTAATTGGAAATGAAATTGTGATAGTATCAAGGGATGAACGGGATCAAGTGCATTTGTATGTTCTGCACAATGACAATGAGGTTGAGCCGTTTGTTGAAATGCACAAGGCTATACTTCGAGGTAAGAATTAAAGTAGAAATGAAAATTGGGTAGTACGAGAGCACAATCAAAGTTTTATACAGTGGTTTAAGGATCATATATATTTAAAGTTTCATTCAGATCCCGCTTCAATATCAGACATGTTGAGATGTTTGGCATATGGTCCAAGTTCGATTGTGTTCTCTTATAGAGGATACGCAATTAGTGGATACACATTTTATACCAAATAACAAGATGTTAAAAGTACTATGCAAAATAGTGGTGTCACGGTGGTAGCTGAAGCAATGCACATTTCTAGTATGAAGGACTTAAACCCCAAATATGAAAATCTGTCTTATTTTGGGGTTATCAATCACATTTGGGTGTTTGATTACGAGAAGTTTCATATTCCTATCTTTGGTTGTAAGTGGGTACATAATAGTGGCATACGAATGGATAAGTCGGGGTTTTTGCAACTGGATTACAAAGATGAGCCTTTTATTCTAGCCTCTCAAGCTAAACAAGTGTTCTATGTCACAAATCTGAAGAGTACGAAATGGTCAATAGTGCTTTTATCTAACAAAGTGATTGATGATAAAAGTGTAGATCAAGGTGATGTTGATGTTGAGAATGAGTCATATATTAGAAACGATCGAGATGAAAATACTACAGCGAAAGAATCATATATCAGAAAAGATCATGATGAGGGAATTTGGATCAATCCCTCCGTCCACGTTCTTAAGAGACAAGTAATTCGCAATCCAACCAAGAAAAGAAAGAGATATTAACGAAAGAGGTAATATATATTCCTCCATTCTTGTTAACACTTAGCAAACTTCTAATAAATGATATCTTTGTCATTTTATATGCTCAATTGATTATGTAATTAGATATTTGGAATTATATAGTTGGAATTATATATTTGGAATTAAATATTTGTCATTAGATACTAATGTTTTTCTTTATTACAGGTTAGATGTCTAGTAACGAGGAGCACCCACACGATGATTCTATTAATGATGGAGACAATGATGGAGGAAAGTCCAGTAAGGGAGTGGAAAAAGAAATTAAAAGAGGAAAAACTATTATGAAGAATATCATTCGTGATAGAGATAGAGGCATAAAATACGATGTGCATTGGAGTCCAAATGACCAATTAATTGAGCCTAACGGTTCTAAATTGACAAGTTACATTGGTACAATTGTAAGGAGAGAAATTCCAATAACTTGTGATGAGTGGAGAGATGATATGTTGGATGACTCTAAAAACAAAATCTGGAGTGAGATACACGTACTTTAAATTATGTCTTTAAATTACAATTATGTATTTAAATTACTTATACTAAAGCACTTTGTGTATGTTTTTTGTAGAGGTCTTTCAACATTGATGACACAAGAAAAGATTATTGTCTTGGATTGGCCGACAAAATACTAAGAGGGTTTAGAACATATTTAAATAGAAAATATTTTAGAGATGCCGAAAATTTTTTTGTTGATGCAGAGCGTCCAACAGAATATGCAGATGTGGTTTCACTTAAAGAATGGGATGTTTTTAAAGCCAAACGGAAAACCCCAAAATTCCAGAGTGTAAGTGACGTAAATCGCCAAAGAGCATCATCTCCCGCATATCCATACAAAAAAGGGCGTTTGGGATATGCACGATTAGAACAAAAAATTGTAAGTAGTTACAAATTGCAATGATATACTTGTTCATCAAGAGTTATAACTGAGCTTATTTTTTGTGTTAATGTTTAGTTAAAAGAGGATAATAGTTCTGAAACATCTCTTTCGGAACATGTTTTGTGGAAGGTTGGCCGTGTGGGTAAGGATGGAGTTCTTAAAGAAGATGTACAACAAATTTTTGAAAATGCGTAAGTATAACATTAATTCTAATTAAATCAAAATTTTATTAACATATAATATTCATGTTTTTTCGATATTCATAAGAATTTCAAGAGATTCTTTCTCAGTCTACATCTTCACCAGATGATTGTAGGAGCATACTTAGTCGAGCATTAGATGTTCGTGAGTATTATGGTCGGGTGAGAGGTAAAGGACATGGGGTTACTCCAACATCCTTGCAAAAGAACAACCCAAAAAACAAAATCTGCTAGCAATAAAGAACTACAGGAAAGGTTGGATGCATTAGAAACTGAAGTTCTTGAATTGAGGAAGGAAAAAGCAAGACACCAATCAGAAAGGGAAGCTTCGGGTGGTAAAGAAACTAGTGACAAAGCTAGTGTCAATTGTGCAGTTAAACCAAGTATTCTCGAGGTAATTTCATATATTATTATGAAAGTAAATTAGTGTAATTTATTTAACTAACTTATATAAACATTAATGATGTCATATTTATTATTGATTTTAGGGCATTTCACCCTGTCAACTCTTTTTAGAGACACCAACTTATCGCATGGTTGGCAAGGGAAAAGTCCATAACACTCTGGGAGAAGTACTTCATCATAAACTGCTCCCTTCTGGATATTTGAAAGTGTCAATTCATATTGCTTTAGAGGAAGGTGCGTTATTACCAATCCCAAATGAAGTTTCGGATGCAACATTGGCGGGAGAGGCAATATGAGCGTATGTTGTTGCATGGCCGTCAAGACTCGTTCACATAGATGATGAGGTATACTTAAAACCGTTATGAACCTTTGAGTACTCAAATTTTTTACGTTCATTTTACTTACATTTTTTTTTTGCATGGTGATGTTAGACTCCTACAAAATCCAAACCAAAAGATAAGGGAATTACGCGGCCAATGGAGTCAGTGGCATCAAAAAAATAGGTACAACACAATTATATGATATTTATGCTTAGATAATGTTCATTTGTCATCCTATACTTGACCACTCTGATTTTATGATATTTAGATTATTCCTGCTAAAGAGATTGAAGCTGTCAGTAGGGGTAAGGAGCCTGTAATTAGTAATATTCCCACAGAAATAAAGAGTGTTGCTCAGAGGACCGGGGCTAGAAAGAAAACTACTTCACAGTATAGGTCGTGCCTTCAGACATATATAAGCTTCACAACTATTTCACAAGGTGGTCCTTCTCTTATACCCCTGGATGAAGGGATTTATGGTTCAAGGCATGACAAAGAATTGGTAAGGAGGATTTGGAACAAGTTTTTGGACACTTGACATTAGGCATCGTTGTTATCAATACATACATCAGGTATACTTCAATCAACGTTTTTTAATTAATTGAAGAATTTATTTACTCATTTCAATGAATAATTAATGTTAATGATGTTTTTATTTAAGGTTTCCGTCATACCCCAAATTTTGACCTAAGATACCACCTTACATTCGCGTCATTGCATAACTAATAGCTCAAAGATTAATCTGTATAGCAACACAGTCAAAATTAGGGTTTCATCAGATTTTCATATGATTCAAGAGACAATCAATTAGGGTTTGAGTTTTTCTCACCTCATTTGATCTATCTTGATCAAATCATCAGCCTCTGATCATCAGATACTCATTTCTCACACAGAACAATCAAGGATCGACCAATTAGGGTTTTGATCGGGCATGAGTATTCTCTGACTTTTTGTGCAAGAAATAACTTTTTTGGATAGATATTGGTCATCATATCTTAGATACAACATCTTGACCTAATTTCTGGATTCAAAACATCACAGAAGTTCACAGACTTCATCAGTCAATTTCAGAAACGTCTGATGAAAATTCATTTGCACAGAAAAGTCAAACTTTGACTTTTGGTCAAATTTTTCAAAACAAAACTTTTTCCATCATCAAAATACTTCAAATGATCCATCATGATCATCAAAAATCAAAGAATTTGAAAAAAGTCAACAAAAAGTCAAAAGTTTTCATACTTAGAAAATTTTCTAAGTGTTGAAATTTCTTACTTTTTTCAAACTTCATGCCATTTTTTCACCTAGTTCCAATTTGAATTGGAAAAACTCAAAACATGAAAGTTGTAGCTTGTGGAAAATATTTCCAAAATGTCCAAGAACTCTCAAATCCATGGAGTCTAGCTACACTTTTGAAATTGAAACATAAGGCTCCATGAAACTTGATTTTCAAAAGTCAAAACATCAAATTATAGGTCATTTTGTGTTTTTCTCATTTAGACCACTTGCCACCTTGCCAAATTGGGATATGAACTGATAAATATCAATGAGAAGTAATAATTGAAGGATTGGACTGTTGGATAATTTCTCACATGGTAAAAAGGAAGTTTCCTTTTCCTTTACAAATGACATTCTTACCCCTTAAGCAATCCTTGATTCACCAATTGGCTTGTACTTGTTGCCTAACATTTCAGAATTTTCTTGCCTATAAATAGCTCACAAATTCAAGCTCAATCCACACCAAAGCATCACAAATTTATGCTTTCTCTCCACTTTCTCCAAATTCAAGAATCATAACCCAATTTGTGAAAACTTACATTTTTGAAAATCTGTGAGAAACATTAAGTAATTTGGTGTCTAACATGTTCTAATACTAACATGTAATTGATTTGAAACTTAAAATCAAACTGAAATCAAGATAAAACCAGTTTTCATTTTCCATTTTTCCAAACTTTCAAAACTGCCATGGAATTCGAATTTGAAGCTAGGCTGCATTAACTTGTGATCTAATCATCTGAACAGCATCAATATACATCATGTATATGATCCAGACCAATTAACATCTAACTGTAACACGATTTCCATCAAAATCCAGTTGCCATTTTCAGTCTGTGCAGGTCGACTTGGTTGGAAAGATTGGAGCAAGTTCAAAGCAAGCAAATCATTCACACAGCTTCCATACATGCCGATGAAGCTCAAGCAATCATAAAACAGCAATTGGAAGCATCAAAATCCAGAATTCGATTCTCACTTTCACAGGTAAGAACACGAAATCCATTCTCATGATTCCTTGCATCAATTGAAAAAAACTCATGGCCGTTCTCTTTCTGCACACCTAACGATCAATAACCCTCAAAAAAATCCAAGAATCATGAAACATACATCATTTAATTTGAAAAATCAATTTTAGGGTTCTTAGCATTTCCCAGAAATCCAATTGAGTTAGACTGAATATAAATGCAATTAACAATTACCATCATGTTCGTGATGAAAAAACGAGCAAGTTTGGTTTTTATATCATTCAATTTGGTTGAGAAACGAAGATTGTAGCTAGGGTTGATGAATCTGAGAATCAAAACCACGAAGAACAGCTGCGCGCGTGTTCTTCATTTTCAAAATTTTAAACTTTCCAATATCATGTCTACACGTGTCATTGTCCACTAAACAACCCAGCGGCTTTAGTGGTGGTTGCTCTTAGTCTCTTCTGCCACGTGTATCACCCTTTGGTCATGGGTTCAACTCCCATCAGGACCATTCTTTTTACAACTTTTCCAATTTTTTCATGTTTTTCACAAAACTTTCACAATTTTTTTGACCAATCAAAACTTCTCATTTTGAGATGATTTTTTAAACACTTGTCAATAAATGTATCTATTTTATGATAGTGCAAAAATTTTCAGAAAAAACTTTCATCTGATTAAATTTTAATCAAGCCGAAAACGACGTTCTAAGCACTTTTTCAAACCTCCTTTAAAGGTGAATTTTCAAGTTTTCGACTTCCGATTTTTTTTCAAAACTTTTCATAAATGAACCTCACATTTCAAAACATTTTCAAAATCATTTTTCAAAACATTTCATCAAACTTACATCTTTTTACTACGATCGGTCCGATTTAAATGATAAAATCAAATTCGTTCTTTCTCGAATTTCTCAATCAAGCCAATGGGCCACCCTTATGGTGTAAGTCCCAATCCTTTTATGTACATATTTAGTCTTACTTGTACATACTCAAATCATCATTGTCAATATTCAAACATAAACAAATTTCGTTCGTTTGTTTTCATTCGTTTGTTTATACACCAATCCATTGGTTCTAGGAGAAGAATTATTCCCGATGAAACTTCTTTTAAACCAATGGGTCTCCCTCACGGTGTAAGTCCCATAACATTCTTTTATGTACATAATATTTCTTTGTACATATCAAACTCTCTTCAAATCCATACAAATTTTCATTTGTACATAACACAGATACATTTTAACTCAAATACAGACAAACTTCTATCGTTTGTTTCCACTTCACTTGTGTATACACAAACCAAACATTCTTTATGTACATACATACCTTTTCCTTGTACATATCAATTTCTTTTTTCATACAAACTTTTATTTGTACATAATACAGATACTTTTCACAGATAAAATTCGATCGTTCGTTTCCGTTTCATCTGTACATTCAACTAATCGCCATTGGTATTGAAAGGAGCATTATTCCCTGTGAAACTGCTTTCAAGCCAATGGGCCTCCCTTATGGTGTAAGTCCCAACCCTCCTATGTACATCCACATTTCTCTGTACATAAAAACTCGTTCGTGTACATATTCATTTCTTTGTACACATTCAAACTTGTAAAACAATCAAGTTAGCTGCTTTTAAACGCTCGCCACGTACACTTGTTTACATTTCCTTCATAAACTCTTGTAAATAAACATCATTGCATTGTTTATATTTCCTTCATAAACTCCTGTGAATACATATCACACACACACACACACTTGTTTATACAACTGTCTAATTATAACATAACAATTAGACTAACCAATAGGTTCCCCACAGTTGTAGCCTCCGCTTGGGCTTTATACAAGACAATCCATCCCCAGCATGGATCAGCCTCCTCTTAGGCTTCATATAAGAAAACTCTCCCCACGAGTTTAGCCTCCGCTTAGGCTTCATATAAGACAACACTGTTGTGTCGCCTCCTCTTGCTTCAAAAGAACTCCTCATTGAGTTTAGCCTTCTGGGCATCATACAATGAAAGAGACAGAAATCTCTTAACAGCCTATTGGGCTTCCAATACAAAGAATCACCCGCTAAGATAGAACCCGAAAGGATGGTTTCCTGAAATCACTTTCAAATCCCTAGAGAGTAAAATTTCCTGAAATTGCTCTTATTCAAAAAGGATGGTTTCTCGTGAAATCCTTTTAACACAAAGCCAGCCATACCCTATAGCTTCCTCTTGAGCTTCATACAAGGACCTCGATGACCCTCGGAATGCCTCCTCTTGGGCTAACAATACAAGAACCCACGGGCTTCTTAAAAGCATCCCTTTAATCCAATCAATTTCTCCTTGAGATTTAGACATCTATCATCTCTATGGAAGAAGTATCTCATCTATTACATCATATACAGTCAAAAAACTTTTCAAAAAATTTTCAAACTCTTTTCAAACAAAAACATCTCTTAATTGTAAGTGGTAACGCTTGTACACTCAAGCAAAACACCCAATACTTACAGTTAAAAGATTCAATCTTTTTCAAGCATCTTTCTTAAACATGTAAGTGGTAACGCTTGTACACTCAAGCAAAACACCCAATGCATACAGTTAAAAGATTCAATCATCTTTTTTTCAAACATCTCTTAATCGTAAGTGGTAACGCTTGTACACCCAAGCAAAACACCCAATGCTTACGATGAAAGATTTTAATCAATCAAACTTTTCAAAAATGTATGTGATGAAATAGATTAGATACATTTTTCATTAAGATGACATTTGTCTGTCTCTTACTAACATCCCGTTGCTTTCCACTAGCATAAGTGGGAACTACGATTGCTCTGACTTTCTCAACATCCTTTTGAGAATACGTAGGCACAAGGTCTCATCCTTGCCGAGCAAATTTCTTTCTCCCTCAGACCAAATAAACCATAGATCCTGTAGATCCGAGCTACAAATGCTCGATTCCCACTAGGGATATGTATAAGATCCACAAATCTTTAGCACAATAATAACAAACACTAGAATCCCACATAATCTTTTCTTAAAATCCCAAAGGAGAAACTTTCCCAATCATAGAAATAGCAATTAAAACACACAAACATATCAAATATATTCATATATAAAGCTATAGATAACTATATATATTTAGGGTGCTCCATCTTTCCTTCATATAACAATCCCCTTACTCGATCTCCCAATGCGTTATGCCTAGTTTGCGCTAGTCGTTACGCATATCAATATCAATTGAGGGTATTTCAGCTTTCCCCTTTTTCATAATCATTAAATCACCTTTCTTGTGTTGAAAATAATAAAGCTTGATGCTCGCGGCATCTTTATAAATCAATCAAAAGATTTAAATCGTTTCGAGCCAGAGAATCTGAATTAACGTTCGCATCCTCTAGCGCGTCACCTTTTAACGCGAACAGTTTCTGTATGACAAGTTGATTCGCCCGCGTGGATTGGAATTCAGATTCGCTTTCATAAATCCCAACATTGTCCACACAGGGTCAATCATCTCAAAACCATATGAAGTAATAGCATTTGTACTTCGTTTATTTATGGCCAACAAAGATACAGAAAAATTGTTCCTTTTACCATATAATATTGGCCACAAGTAAGATTTTCATTCTAAATTTCCTCTATTACAATTTTTTCGTTTTTTAACGTTGTGTAGAAAGTTTCCATCTAACCTTCGTTTAATATTCCAGTGGACACTGGTTATTAGTTGCAATTAATCCTATGAGAGAAATTGTATATTATCTGGATTCATTGGGCAATGATTGGACAACATACCCAGATATGAAGAAGACGATTGACACGTAAGTGAGATTGTTCTAAAATATTCTTGTGTATATTTAATTATTTATGTGCGATAGTTCTAAATATTCGTTATTATTTTATTATAGCATTCTACAAAGTTTTCGAGCACAAAGTGATATTCAAGTACCAAGGAGTGGAGTCAACAATATTTCTTGGATCAAAGTGGAGGTATAGATTTTCACAATTTTGATTATATAGCGATGATACTTGATAAAACAAGTTAAGGTGTATATCTTGATGTATATCCGTATTTTTTTTTCCATGTGTAGTGTCCTCGTCATCGTAATTGTGTAGATTGCGGTTATTTTATGTTGAGGTTTATGAAAGAAACTATTCTTTTGGACCGATTAGAGATTCCATTCACGGTATGAATTTCTAACTTAGGAATTATTTTAATATTTCTCATAAAATGACTTAGTATTTTAAGTAAATCATACTATGTTATATTATTATGTAGTACTTTGATTAATTCAAGTGTGCTTATTACTCAAAAGGTCAATTGGATGAACTTATGGAGGATTGGTGTCAATTTGTTATGGAGTTGAGAATTTTATTATAAGGTATAACTTTGAGTTTTGAGAATATAATATATGTCGTTATAGTTGTGTTACAATATTATTGTTTTTGTTGTTGTTATTTGGTAACTTGTATGAATTTCGATTTTTTGATTTTGTTTCAGGTTATATAGGTGCAGATCGATGTAGAAGATAGAGTTATTTTGTAATTCATTATTGATTTTGTTTCATTGTTGTATATATTAATGTTGTTGTTGTATATATTGTGCAAAAAAGGATTGAAGATGTATATTGATGTATATTGACATATATTGATGTTGTTATAATATTGTTTCATTGTTGTATATTGATGTTGCTGTTGTTTAAAATGTTATATTGAAGCTACAAATTCTGGTGCAAAAATGGTGAGATTAAATCTGATAGGCAGCATTATGTTTTAAATGAAAAAAAATTATATTAAAAAAATAATAAGGGAAAGGCGCTGCTAAAGGGGGAGGAATAGATAGCGTTTTTAATGAGAAGCGCTGTCTAAAGTGGTTGAAAAAGCGCTGCCTAAAGTGTATCTATAGCAGCGCTTTTAAAAAGCGCTGTCTAATGTTCCACATTAAATTCTTTCAAAAGCACTGCTAAAGGGGTACCTATAGCAGCGCTTTTGAAATTACATAAGCGTTGTCTATACCTTTAGCAGCGGTGGTTTTAGCAGCGCTTTTAAGCGTTGTTAAAGGCCTAAAAAAGCGCTGTCTAATCCCTTGTTTGGCATAGTGTTTGTGCAGTTAGTAAATGCATGAATGTCATGAGAAATATGATTTGTTGCTCCAGTATCAAGGATTCAAAGGTGAGAAGACTTACCAATTTCATTGGAGGAGTGGGAATTCATGGCTAAGGGAGATGTGTGTTGCACCCCAAATTTTACCCTGCTATTTTTCTACTTGCATTGTATTTTATATTTAAAATATAATAAAAAAAAACAGTCATTTACTCATCATATGCATCATTCATCTCTTAATTTTCAATGTTGCAAATAAATTTGCACTTTTATTAATAATTGAATTTATAGTTAATTGAATTCTATATTCTTTTAATAAATGAATTGATTATTATTAAAATTGACATTTTTATTTTAATTATTTTTTTTAATTTTTTATTCAAATCATAAATTAGATTATGCGTTTAAGTCCTTTCCAAATATATAAATTTAATCCGCCTGTAAATTTTCATTCATTAATTCATCGATATTTTTGACTGATAATATTTAATTTGCATCATTTTGTATTTAAGGTTGATTGTTGCTAATTTGTTTTCATGTTATTATTACATAATATTTTTTTTATTATTTTATTATTTTATTCTTTTTTGTATATTTTGCGTTTTTTTAATCTTTTAATCAAAAATTTTAAGTTGTATTTTTATTATAATTACATCTTGTATTTTGCGTTTTTTTTAATCTTTTAATCAAATTTTCAGTTGTATTTTTATTATAATTACATCTTGTACTAATAGTTAAAAAATTTATTTTATTTTGAAGCTTGTTTAATATTCAATTATGATTGCTTAATTTTTTCTAATAATGTTAGATAGATAGAAAATAGAAACAAAAATGACAAAAAATATATTTTTATTGATTCATAAGTATATATTACATCTCTTTAGTTTACTAGGTACAAAATACTTTTTTTTATTTTTTTTATTTTAATAGGTGGCAAGAAAATTGGCCCTTCTGCAATTTGGTCTTTAATATTTAATTATAATTCTATTACTAGTTAAATATGATTTTTATTAAATTTGGTTAATTTGATTGTTGATTAGATTTTATCACTTAATTATTTTTGTTTTTTTAGATATTAGTGTAGAAACAAATCATATTTTTTCTTTTTAGCATTTAAATTATAATTATTCTTGTTTATGTACAAATCTAAAGAAAATAATAGTATCATTGTTACTGCTTGTTCCTTTTCAAGTTATACCATCATCCCATTACCTCCTTGCCTCCACCAATTTTTTGTACCACCTGCAAAACAAAACAAAATCAGTACATGTACAATTTCACAACAATAACACTAACCCACTATTCTGCTCCCCTACTCAAATTCTAACAAATTCACAGCTAGCATTGTACAGATTGTCCCTTTGTTCTTATCCTTAATCCATACTCAAATTTCCTCATTACCCTCACATTTCCTCAGTTATATAACAGGCACTTAACAAAGGAAAAGGAGAGGAGAACAATATAAAAATTTCCATCTTCAATCGACACAGAAACACCCTTAAACTTTCAACACCTCACCATAATCCTCAAAACTCTCACAATCCACACCTCAAACAACTCAGCATAAGCCATTTCATTGCAACCATTCACGATAAATCCATATCAACCTCATATACCCCATCATCTCTGAAACCTCACTGCTACTATCTCCAAATACCACCATCAAATCAAACTCACAATATCCAATCGAAATCAGAAGCATAAAAAAAACAGAACAGGGACGAAGTGTAAGACAAATCGAAAAGCAAAGGTTAAGTGTAAAATATTGAATCTGTACCTGTTTTCTTTCATTTGTTGTTAATCTTTGATATTGTTACTGAGTATTTGTAACCTTTGAATCTTGAATGAATCATCTTTCATATGGGATAAGGGTTTATGGTTGTTCTCTGGCGATTGTTGATGCCATTTGAACCAGGTTGAGGCCAATTCTTTATCCATGGAAGACTCGGAATCGTGACAGAGATGAAGCATAGAGATGATGAAACAGAGATAACGTAAGATGAAGAGAGAAGGGCGTGAAAGAGGACAGAGCGCATAGTTTTTTTTTTGTTTTGTTTTATCGATTAGAAGATAGTAGCAGCGGCTGACTTTAGGTTTCTCTAGGGTTTTTTTTAAAAATTGAACTGGTATGGTCAAACGGGCTTTTGTTGATCCAGACCCAAATATTTTACTCACAATCACCACTATTTCGAATTTACACTCCTTTCAACCCCAATTTATTTTATTTACTATTATTTCTATTTTCTTTTAACTAGATTTAAAAAAATAATACTTAGTAATTTTTTTTTTTTACTTTTATTTTTATTCATTTATACTTTAGAACATACAAACGAATATATAGTTTAGAACTAATTTTTTTTAATAGTCAAAATATTTGCTATTTCTAAGTATTTTATGAGTTTTATTTGATTTAGATTCAATTAAGTAAATTTAGGATTTGATTTAGTTTATATTTAATTTAGTAAACTTTAGAATATTTATTTGATTTAGATTTAATTTACTAATTTTAGAATCTTTATATATTTTATATTTAATTTTATGATTTTATAAATTTTATTTGATTTGGGTTTAGTTTTAGACACTTTAGAATTTTTATTTATTTATTTTAGATTTAATTTAGTAAGTTTAGAATTTTAATCTAGTTTAGATTTTGTTTAATAATTTTAAAATTATTTTTATAACCTTAGACTTTGTAGTTGTTTTAGAATTACTTTAATATCTTTAGTTTTTTTTAATTAGGATTAATTTAGTGATCTTAAATTTTTAATAATTATTATTTTCTTATGAATTTAATTTTTTTTTTTTTCTTTTACATTTGTTTGAACTTGTAATTATTCGATACATCCCCATTTGTAAATATTGTACCCCCATCCCCATGAGATAGGGATGTCAGTTTGGACTCATAATGGGGATCCCATGGGAACGCCTGCGGGGCCCCAAAGATGAATTTTCCGTTGGGATGAGAAAATTTCGAGAGCATTTTGGGACGGGACGGGAATACACCCCCATGGGACCCCGCCTATTATTTTAATATAGTTAATTTAATATATATAGTTAATTATGTTGTTGGATTTTTTTAGTTGTTTAGGCATATTGTTACTTTAAAAAGTATTATAGTTCATTTTGTTGAATTTTATAGCATTTTATAGAAATTTATAAAAAAAATATTATTATTTTGTGTTCCATTAGTATTTTTAATAAAAAATAATAAATGTCAAATACTAGTATTTTTTAATAACATAATAAATATGTGAATTCTTTGTGCTTTTTATTTTTATAGAAAATATAAACATTTTAAAAAAATAAAATATTAATGAATAAATGTAGGATCTATGGGATCCCATGGAACGGGATCCGGGAACGGGATGGGATAGAAATTCCCCCGTGACGGAGATCGGGGACGGGGAATGAATTTGATGGCGGGGAAAAAGATGGGGAAGTGTCCCCCCGGTCCCGCCCCGCCCCATTGACATCCCTACCATGAGATGTAATAGTTTAGTAATTATTTTATTGCTTTATTATTTAATTATTCGTCACTTACACAAAACCAAAAAAAAACATCATTTTTTAAACTAATAATTGTAAACCATTTTTAAACCCGTAAGTCGACAAAGCTATGAAGCGTCGCGACGACCACACATGCACACATGTACGCTTGATCCTGGGCCTTCTTACAGTGAGCCTATTTCGATTAATTGTTCCAATTAGTCGTTATAGTAGATTAGCCCACTTCGCTAGTACACATGTAATTTAATTGTTTTATACTTAGGGTGGCCACCTTGTATGGGCTTTGTCGATTTTATTTGTTATTTACAATTATCTCGATCCTATTCTTTCTCCATTCACCAAGCATTTAAAACACTTTCAATAAAATTCGACCCAACGTCGAGTCTTCTTCTCAAACCTCGATCCAACGTCGAGTTCTTTCAAAAATCAATTTTTCTACAAAACAAAAAAACATGGTGCTATGGTATTTAAGTAAACCGTTAGAGGATAGCCCGACGATTTAATTAAAATGTAAGGTATTTGGGCCATTAGAGGGTAACCCAATGACTTAAATACTTTATTCCATACACTTAATAAAAGTGAACTTTGTTTCACCTCACTCTTTTCATAATAAAGATTTTGGATGAGAGATGATCGGTTGACCTCAATCACCAATCTCGAGTATTGAATCGTTAGAGGATAGCCCAACGTTTTGGTACTTGTCATCCACAATTTAAAATCAATTCCAACACATTCAATATCTTTTGTGCGCTCCAAGCACTATTTACCTTTAAACCCTTTTCAAGATTAGACATGATTCATTTATAATTGAGATGTTTCTTCCTCTATTCCCAAGGTTTTCGACTTCTCCACTTGAGTACTAGAGGTGTTCTCAAACCCTCCCTCATGTTGATGCGTAGTCCTTTATTCTTTATCACACCTTGTGGACGTTAGACGAGTCTTCTCCTTTAAAAATGACGACTTGTCTTTTCATTTAAAATTAATCAACAAACAAACATTTTCTAGAAGAACTACGGAGTTTTGACTTTCCCATTGCACGAGGGAATACGTAGGCACGCGGTTTCAAAACCGTGTCAAACTCAAAAATAATAAAAATATTTCTCCTCTCTTTCTTTCTATTTTTAAATTTAGAATATCGTAAAAAAATTTCACACAACCATACTTTGAACTAAATGGGTACCATCGAGTACGATGGATGTGAGGGGTGCTAATACCTTCCCCTTGCATAACTAACTCCCGAACCTATATCTCTTAATTTTGTAGATCGTCTTATCCTTTTCTTTTGCGGGTTTTATCTATATTTTCCCGTTCTTCTTTTAGAACAAATAAAATTAGGTGGCGATTTCATTGTTTGTTTTGAAAATTCATTTAAATGATTTTTGAAAAATCGAGTTGCTTCAATGTGGAAACAGAGTTGACATAGGAGTTAAGTTTTGATTGTTGAAGCAGTTCAAGGAGATTGTTATACTACTCTTGAGTGAAAACACATGGAGATGTAGTTGAATCTTGGTGGGAAGTGTCGCACACAACATTAATGGCAGCATTGGACTGATTGGTGCTATGAGAAGGTTGATTTATGCCTTTGCTTTTGAAACCAGGTGGATATCCATGTTTGAGAAAGCATGTGTCCACTGTGTGATTAGTCCTATTACAATGTGTGCATACACGATTTTGACCTCTATTAGCACCTTGACTTTGGCCTTTGAATCCAATGTTTCCAGGCTTACCATTGAAATTGCCATAGTGAGCTTGAACTTAATAGGCAACAGTTAGCTCCTCAGGATTTGCAGAAGCCTGAACCAATGCAGAAGCTAAATTGTTAAGTTCGCGTTCTTGCTGAATGATCAAAGAGAAGGCTTTATCTAAATCAGGCATCAGGTTCATCATCATGATTTGTGAAATGGAGTGTGTGAACTTCTCATTCAAGCCTTTGAGAAAACGAATCACTTGATCTTGTGTGCGATATTGTTTGGCAGAGGCAACAACTCCACAAGAACAAGGAATAGCGCAAGAACGTGCAAGAATTGGCCTATAATTTTCTAGTTCATCCCACAGTACTTTCAATTGAGTAAAGTAATTTGAGACATCTAGGTTACCTTGGCGTAGCTTGTATATATCTTCTTGAAGATCAGAAATGCGGAAAACATCATTGTGTGAAAATCTGAGTTGCAAATTCTTCCAAACTCCTGCAGCACTCTCAATCCAAAGAACGAACTTAGCAATCGAATAACAGATAGATCGATGAATCCACGCGAGTACCATCGTGTTGCAGCGAATCCACGGCGCATATAAGGGATCTGAAATGGGTGGTTTGCTGAGAGATCCATCGATAAATTTGTCTTTGTTCTTGGAGATGAGCGCAATGTGCATGGACCTAGCCCAACTATGATAATTCTTGTCATCAAGAAGAGGGGAAACAAGCACCAAGGCAGGGTTTTCGTTAGGTGCAAGTAGAACGGATTGGTTAAATTTGTTGAGAAATTAGCGAATTGCTAGTACGTCATTGTTGTGAAAAATTGGAAAGCTTGAATTCACAGAGAAGATGAAGATGAAGTGAATCGGAAAAAAAAAAACAGAAAAAAGAAGAATCGCACAAGTACGAAGATCTGTTTGAATCAACTGAGAAAGGAAGAAGAAGAACAATAGCGACCAAAGCTAGATGAACTCTGATACCATACTGAAGTAGAAGAAAACAAGCTCAGCTTCTATTGAAGGTGCCATGAAAGAAGAAGAAGAAGATGTGTAACAGAAACAATTACACGGTTGAAGAAATACAATAATAAGATAATATTTTCATTGATTGTGAAAAGTGTGGTGTACAAAGCTTATATATAAGATAAACCGAAAGCCAATAGAAACTCTACAAGTGGCAGTTAGCTATTGGTGCAAAACAATATAAAATAAAGGCCATATACAATAATAGTATACTAATAATATACATTTGTATCCATATACATGTCTTCTACGAAATTTCCCCCCTAGCCATATTGAATATTTTTTAGATACCTATTGAAAATGAGTTTAATTGTCATTATATTATTAAATGAACGAAGTAGTTGTTTTAATTGAAATCGGCAAAACTACTCTAATAAATGACCACTTACCCTAATAAATATAAAAATATTGTTTTTCTTAAAAATTGTTATCAAGGTTGTATCGTTTCTTAATTAATTGCAGCAAAGAGTCAACCCATTAATTTCATCTTCTAACTACACAAAATTACTGCACAAGAAAAGATTCAACACTTCAAATATTAAGAGAAAGATATAAAATGTCAAACTCAACTTGTTTTCAATTTGCAAAGGCAATGCTCTTCCCCGGATTTCATCTCATAGTTAAGTCAAAAAGAACTAAATGTCCTTTTCGTTGTCATCATTCTTTTGTCGTACAATTAGTTGACATTTGCAGGATTCTTGAAGGAGTACTATGCCATAAAAGACCTACAAAAATGTTTTTTTGAGCTTTAAAAACGCTTAAAGGCGTTCTCGTAGGTGGTGCTGCTATAGGTTTTAGCAGTGTTTTTTATTTATTAAAAAGCGCTTTCATAGGCCTACCTATGAAAACGCTTTTTATTAAAAAGTACTTTCATAGATAGGCCTAACGCAACGCTTTTTTTATGGAAAAGCGCTTTCTTAGGCCTACTTTAGAATGCCTTTAATGCATTCTGTAGACACCCTAAGAAAGCGCTTTTAGGTTGTAGGCACCCTAAGAAAGAGCTTTTAGGTAAAAAGCGCTGTCTTAGGCCTACCTATGAAAGTGCTTTCTTAGGTATACCTTAGGCAGCGCTTTTACTCAAAAAGCGCTCTCATAGGTGGCCTAAGGCAACGTTTTTTTACCTAAAAGCGCTTTCATAGATTTTTTTACTGAAAAATCAAAAAATTAAATAATTTTTAAACCTGCATTTTTTGCAGCATTATTTCATAAACCTGTAATTCATAAACCGGTAATTTATAATCCTATATACAAATACCATTATATCCCATTGTTATCCAAATACCAAATTTAAATATTATATACAAATACCATTATATACCATTGTTATCCAAAATATATATACACCATTGTAATTCAATTAACATATTTTTAACATAACCAAAATCAACCCTAACAAAATCAGCTATATAACAATAAGCAAATCAGTCCTAATGTACATATATATATATATTCAAGGTCCAGGACCTGCAAGATATGAACATAATAACACGGTCAGTATTGTATACACACAACAATGTATTCATAACCATTTTCACACAATAATGTATTCATACCTTATAAGATTCTTTGCTCAATAAAATATTGACACAATTCCTCTTTGAGTTCTTCCAACTGAAGTTTCGTGTAATATGCACACTTGTGTTCATCAAAGTACTACATAACAAAACAAAACATATGCATGATTTAGTTAAAAGTAATAAATTATATGAAACATCCGATAAATAATAAAACAAATCCTAAGTTATAAATCCATACCGTGACTGCAATCTCTATTTCATTAATTTGAATGATTTCTTTGATAAACTTTAAAATGAATTATTCGCAATCTATGTCGTTTTGTTGTTGAGGACACTACATAGAAAAACAAATAAGAATATATAGATGTATTGTTTTATCAAGTAGCATAAATATTATAAGCAAAATTGTGGACATTAATATACTTGCACTTTGAACCAATTAATGTTGTTTGATTTAGACCGTGGTACCCGAGCTTCCCTTTGACATCGGAATACTTGTATTGATTTGACAAAATAAAAATATATATTTAGAACAATGACATAGAAATAGTTAAATATATAAATACACACGAATATTTAGAATAATGTCACTTACGTATCAATCATTAACTTCATATTCGGATAATTTGTCCAATCACCGTCAATCAAATTCAGATAATAGATCACTTCTTTTATAGGATCGATAGCAAGCAACAACCAGTGACATCTATAAATTAAAGAAACAATTTAGATGAAAATTTTCATGTAAAAAATACAAATATTAAAATAAACTTAGAATGAAAATCTAACCCTGAATTATACGCCAAAAGATACAAGCTTTCTGTACTGCCAGTTGCCATGAATCTATCGACTAAGTGCTCTCTTACTGACTCCGGTTCCCTAGCAATTGTCGCTCCGCTGACACGAGAGGAAGACACGAAATGGAATGTATTTGACAATTGATTCCCGCACATCAATTTATCATATAACCACCATAAATAAGAACATAATTAATATTAGACTATTTTCATTGAAATGTTTTGGTGCAAGGAAAACCAAAGATACCTGCATCCATATCCATTTGACGAATACCACAATTCATCAAATCTGATGTGCCCACTAGTGTTTCAAGACACTGCCGAAATTTAGGCACAAATTTTCTAATAGGAACCCTTTTCTTGGGTGGTACCCTACCAACTTTCTGGCTCACTTGTTGTGACCCTTGAAAAGGTACCTAAAAATCATATAGACTTAGGTAAGCTATAAAGTTATGCAGTTTTTTATTCGGATCATATAATTAACACTTTAAACGTACCTCATTTTGTGATGCAACAAACTCGTCGTGCTGTAAAATCCCTCTATCCTTAGATGCGGGTTTTGTAGGAGTCTAAAATTACCATATAAAAAAATGAGGTCAGAACTGTAAATTGAATACTTAAAGATTCATAATGGTTTTCAACATACCTGATCATCTATGAAAATGAGGTCTGATGGCCATGCCACAAAAGATCCTACTGCATCTCGCAGCAATGTGGTCTCAGCAACAATGCCAGGTACCGGTAGCAACGCATCCAGATCTAAATCAACATCAACTGATACTTTCATGTGTTCATCCAGGAGCGGTCTATGGTGAAGTGAATCTCCCAAAGTGTTGTGCACTTTTCCCTTGCCAACTACCCGATAAGTCGATGACGATAGGTATAGTTGGCAATATGAAATGCCCTAAACCAATAATAACCATTAGAAGTGACTAAAAAAATTATGTAATAATAAACAGATCTATATTGTTCAGTTCACTTCCTTTATAAATTACAATTAAACTTTCTCCAATGGATTATTATCTTAATTACCTCGGGAAATTTATGTTGACAGTTGATACTAGCCTTGTCACTAGTTTCTTTCAACTGTGAACTACTCTTTTCCGCCATATATCTCTCTTTATCCTTCTACAATTCACAGACTTGTGCTTGTAATTCCTGCAATGTTTGCATCACTTCTGCATTGATAGGATTTTTTTTCCTTGAATTCTTATACAAATAGGTTGGAGTCACACCATGACCTTTACCCCTCACCCGACCCGGATACTCAGCAACATTTATTACTCGACTGAGTACGCTCCTGATATCCTGGTCATCACCTGTGGATACCGATTGCGATAGGGTCTCCTGTAAATCATTTACATATCGAAAATTATTAGTGGAGATAAAAAATTAACTATATATTAATAAACATTTAATTTAATTTAATTAAAGACACAATATCATACTGACACACTCATCATAAACATGTTGCAAATCGGGATTAACAACTCGAACTTTGCCAACACGAGCTTCATTCCACAACACATGTGCGGATAGGGATGTTTCGTCACTTTTCGTCTCTTCTAAGTACGCATTGTTACAAATAATAAGATCATCAATTATAACACATTGAGAGAATTAATAAGATCGTAGAATTTATATTTACTTACAATTTTTTCATGTAAGCGTGCATATCCCAAACGCCCTTTTTTATATGGATATGCGGGTTTTGACGCTCTCTCGCCCTTTTTTCCATCAATAATTCTTTCATCTGCATGCCAAGTCAAGTGTCTTGAATCGGTTTCACTATGATACATCCGTCTAAATCTCTGAATTATAGGAAAATACCATAAGACTTTTGTCGGAGACAACTTTTTCTTATATCGAGGGGCACCGCATTTAGGACACTCATTTAACGATGCATACTCGTTTCGAAACAAAACGTAATCTTTTGGACATGCATGTATCTTATCATAGCTCATGCCAATAGAGTACAACATCTTTTTGGCCTCATACGTTCGATTGGGAAGAACATTATCCTCGGGTAGCATATCTTTCATAAGGGCTAATAACTCTGTGAAACTTTTATCCGACCATCCATTGCCCGCCTTTAAGTTGTACAACTTTAATACCGCAGACAATCTTGTGAATTTTGTACAACCATTATACAACGGTTTCTCTACATCGCTTACCAACCTCTCGAACATTTTGGGACAATCATTAAGATCTTCTTCAAGCGCTTCTGCAATCTCTTTGACTCGATCATAATCGTATGTATCTGTGCAATTGTCATTTGAAGCATAGGTCCTCTTATCCCCCGATTCAACATTCCCGTTACTTTTCTCACCATGCATATTCCAACATGTATAACTTATATCAATTCTATACCGTATTAAATATGATGCCAACTGAACCGCGTCAACCTGGTTCCCATAACATCAATACAAACAAGGACATGTCATTCGACTGGGGTCTTTGGCGTGCACAACAATAAACTTAAAAAATTCCGATACCCCATTCTCGTACTCTTTCGACAATCGATTGAAATACATCCATGTCTTATCCATGGTTTTACTAATAAAGCTAAACAAAAACAACTAATTAGGGCACAAAACAATATACTGCGTTTCTGTCAAAACGCAAAGTATACACGTAATGAATCTGTATCAAGAAAACGCAACATATTCATGCAACTTAAGACAAATTCATCACAATACTAGTAATTTGAGGAAGAAATTGACCTCAGATTTATAAAACAGCAACGTTGAGAAGTCAGACTCACGGAAACACATGGAACGAGCGTTGTACATATAAAACAACATCAACGATAAGTCATAACATATAAAACAATTCAAGAAACTTATATATGAAGAATTCAAGGATAAGTCATAACATATAAAAAAAATTCAAGAAACTTATATCAACGCAAACTGAATTCACAACATCACCATAACCGAAGTCACCATTCCAAGTTCAAATTAAAAATCCGGCCAAGACATCACATAAACTAGTCGAACAATAAACAAATTGCAACTCATAAAACCAGTTCATGGAAAGAAATTCAAAAGTAATTCTTGCAAAATAGACCCTTACATAAGTATCACCACTAACAATTCACTATATTTAACCTAATTTAAACCAGTCCAGAAAAATCCATATCATCACAATAAAAACTACACCAAACATTAGCCATACTTAGCTAATATCCACAACTCAAAACAACAGCTCACATAATATGCTAAACTAGTTCAAAATCCGCTGACACACTAAAACCATTATCCACTTCAATAAGTCATAAATAGAAAAAAGCTCATTCATTAACATAGACTAAAACAATCTATGCTGCCTACACAAGCTAAGCCGTGCCAAAACAATTCGATAACCAAAACGATTCACGCATTCAACAAATAGAAGAACTGATCTAATTCAAAACAAAGTAACATAACACTAGTTTATTAATTATTTTACTAGCCACTATTTGTAACTAATAATTAACCTACACCATAAACCAATTACCAAATTTCCCTAGTTAGAATCCCTTTCAAAATTTATTTCGCTCCAAGATCATTAACAACAAAAGCTCCAAACTAACCAGCTCCTAACCCATAAAACAAAACAGAAATAAAAGAGAGATGGAATCCTGGGAATTAATCTCCAACTCAGCAAATACCTTAGAAAGTCAGAAACAGGGTGAAACTATAACAGATTAGAAAGTTAAAAACTAAAATCAGCCTAACAAACTCACCAGAGACAGAGACGGAGATGGAGTGTTCCGGTGAGGCAGCGACAAAGACGGAGAAGGAGGTTTCTGGTGGAGGTGGTGACGGAGACGGAGATAGTGAGAGACAGAGATGGCGACGACAACAGACAGAGACGGCGACGGTGAGAAACAGAAACAGAGAGAGCGATGAAGATGAACAGGTCGAAGGTTTTCTGAGAATGAGAATGAAAGAATGAGAGTATAGGATTTATTAATTTTAATTATAAAATTATCTATGAAAACGCTTTTAAAAGTACTTTCTAAAGCCCAGCTATAAGAGCGCTTTTTAAAAAGCCCTTTCTTTAGGCCAACTATAAGAGCGCTTTTCAAAATCTTTCTTAGGTTAGATCTTTCTAAGGCCTTTAGCAGCGCTTTTTGAAAAGCGCTTTCTTAGGGTACCCTATGAAAGCGCTTTTTTTAAGCGAAATTTTTTTAAGGCCTATGAAAGCACTTTCTCTTAAAAGCGCTCTCGTAGAGGCGCTGCCAAAAATTATTTTTGACGTAGTGGAGGAAAGTGAGTTTTGTTCATTAACAAATTCACTCCATTTAGTTGGAAGAGACTTTTCATTTTATTTACTTTTTTCGAGTATCTACTTATGAGAGAGTAAGGGTGTCAATGGGATAGGAGGGAAGCGAGAATACATTTTCATCTTAAATTAGTAACAAATCCCTACGTTCGTACGAGTTCTGGTACGAGATGCACATTTATCTTATATATTTATTTTTTAATAGAAAAATATCTTATTACCTGTGAAAAATAATAATTAAATTTATAATTAATAAAAAAATATTTTGATCAGCAACTTTATTTTCCCGTTAATAATAAATATTTTAATTAATAACTTTATGTTTCCGTGTACAAATATTATTTTTGTTTAGGTATTGTTATCAAAAATATCGGATCAAAAATAAATTTTCGTATATAAATATATTTAAATCAATAATATATTTTTTTCCGTTTACAAATATTATTTTAAATAGAAGATTAAAATACAAAGAAAAAATATTTAGATCAATAATATATTTTTTCGTATATAAAAATATTTAGATCAATATTAGATTTTTTCTCATATACAATCTTTGAATTATAAATAATTGGATCATGAATACCATTTTTTTAAATAAAAATCATTAGATCAATAATAGTTTTTTCCCCTAATCTAAATATTATTTTTGTTTAAGTATCGTTCATAAAAATATTTGGATCAATAATAAATTTTCGTATATAAAAATATATAGATCAATAATCAATTATTTCTCGTATACCATTTTTGAAAAAATATTTGAATCCTAAATACTATTTTTAGTATATAAAAATATTTAGACCAATAATATATTTTTCCCGTCTATAAATATTGTTTTTATTTAGGTATCATTTACAAAAATATATTGATCAATAGTAAATTATCTTATAAAAAGATGTTTAGATCATTAATATATTTTTCCGGTACACCAATTTTGAATAAAAAATATTTGAATCATAAATACATTTTTTTTGTATATAAATATATACAGATCAATAATAGATTTTAAGCCCCACAAATATTATTTTTATTTGTTTATATATCCTTTACAAAAATATATGGATCAATAGTAAATTTTTGGATCTAAAAATATTTAGATCAATAATATATTTTTCTTGTATATCATATTTGAATTAAAAATATTTTAATCATAAATATCTTTTTCGCATATAAATTTATTTAGATCAATAATAAATTTTTCTCATATATAAATATTATTTTTGCTTAGGTATTGTTTACTAAAATATGTAGATCAATAGTAAATTTCCATATATAAAATATTTAGATTAATAATATATTTTTTCTCAAATATCATTTTTAAATAAAAAATATTTGGATCATAAATACAACTTTTTGTATATAAAAATATTTACACCAATAATAAAGTTTTATCCCGTAGACAAATATTATTTTTTTATGTATCTTTTACAAAAATATCTGGATCAATAGTAAATTTTTGTATATAAAAATATTTAGATCAATAATATATTTTCTGCTTTTGAATCTATCTTTCATCCTCATTTTAAGTCTCTAATATGGATAATTTTGTCTCCCTTCTCCGTCTCCGTGAATTCCTGCGAAATTTCAAGGATTCTCAAGGTTGATGCGAATATTCATAAATATGATTTCTTTAATTTATTATTTTAAATCAAATTAATAACAAAAATTTTAAAAACTAACCAGAAGAAATTTAAAAATTATCCTTTATAAAAAATATATTGTTTTAATAATATTTAATTTATAATATTGAATGTATGACAATTAAAATTTTAAACTTAAAAAATTTAAAATAATTTTAGATGTCACTCTTTTACTAGAAATACATTTATATTTTAAATTTATTTATAAGAAATATTATATGAAATCACAAACAGATCTACGTAGAAATATAAAATTATATATAAATTTAAAGATATTATAATATTTTAGACGGAGTGCTAATTCCACGGATCGAGAAATATCTATGTTATCCGTGTCTTCTAAAAGACTTTGTTATTCATCCCCATCTTTGTGAGAGAAAATTTTCTCGTTTTTGGGACTCTAATAATATTTTTTTTTGTAGAAATCTCCACTAAGAGAGACAAGTTAACATCTCTACGAGAGAAGACTATAATAAATTAAAAAAAAAAAAACTCTCATTTTTTATAAATTCAATTTTATATAATTAATAAAGGAAAATTTTATAAAATCTTTTAAATTTTTTTTCTTATAACAATAATCATTTTCTTAATATATTAGAAATTATCAAAACCACTTACATTATAAATTAGAGGGTAAATTAGAGGGAGTACTTTTATTACATATTTAAATATTATAATTATTATTTTCTGTTAATTTATATTTTCCATATTATTAATAAAAATTAACTTTTATTATTATTATTATTATTATTATTATTATTATTATTATTATTATTATTATTTATAATAGATGTGAAAGAGATAATCTGACAAATAATTTTAATGGACAAATTAGAAAATTAAATATAGAAAGGATACCTGAAATGTTAGGTGAGGTTTAAACTAGTCTCTTACTGTTTTCATCCTTAAATATAAAATTTTATTCAGTAAATTGAGGAAATTAAGAAAGTATATTAGAGTAATAATTTATTGACTATTTTATATAGTTTCACAAATTTATCTTTAAGAGAGAGAAATAATTAATGAGCGTGTTATTGTATTTATTTATTATAATTTTACAAATTTTTTAAATTGATTTGAATTAAAATAATTGACTTTTGGAAGCGTTAATCCTGAAAGAATCTTAAATAAAATCTAAAGAGAATCATAAACTAATTTGTGCACCATGTGCGGCCGATATCAGACAACATGTTCAGGACATCTTGCTCAACAAGTGATTTATAAAAATTATCCAATTAGATATTTATTTTAATATAAGTTTAGTAAAATCTTAAATTGAACAAACCTGAACAAAATCTGGTAAGCACCTCTGAAATCAAACACAAATGTTCTTGACATCTTGCCTAATAATTTGCTTACAACAAAATATTTCTTTTAAATCCACTTCAACATAAACTTGGACTGAACAAACTTGAACACATAACAAACCTAAACCAACTCTTATAATAACCTCTGGAATCAAACACAGACTCAAATGAGCCAAGATGTGCTCCAAAAATTTTGTGAAATCTTGATTTCTATTTTTCCTATAAAAATAAATCAATCCAAATGTAATAACAAAATTCCTTTTTGGATATTTTTAGACAAAGCACAGATAACATAAATTAAAAATTTCTTTAAATAAACGCATCACAAATGTACACAAGAAACTTAAAGATAAACGTGGTGTGCCATTTTCTCCCATATTTGCCTTAAAATAAACAAATGAAAAAGTATCACCAACAACCAATCAGTGGAGAAACAACTAATTAAGCCAAAACCAAATCCACATCAAAATATCATGTTAACATAACATGCATGATGTTGCGCTCATTCTTCCATATATTCTTCATGAATGAATAATCAGAGTGCAACAAAAAAAAACAATGTTATATAAATTACACCATAAGCATGAACTTACAGATACCAACAACACACAACTTCTTAGGCACACCAGATAGAAGCAATAATCTTTCTTGCATATCATCATATCATCATCTCTCCTTAATTGCCTCAAAATTTGAATAAGTACCATAAAAATACTATTATGAACAACAGAAACATGCTTATGGTGATAACAGAAAGGAAGAAAGAGTAGTGAATGATGATATCTTTCTCACATATTATGGATAATAGAAGAGTGTATATATACAAGTAGTTGTTACACAAGAAAAGAAAAATAACTAACTAACTAACTCATCTATTATCTGTTAGCCCCCCACAAGTTGGAATTTGGAAAATGTTTAACAAATTCAACTTGGATTTGAGAGAAGTGAATGGCTTAGGGAGAAGAGGCTTGGTAAAAAAATCAGCAAGCTGGTTATGAGATGCAACCGGAAGCAACTTCATGACACCTGCAGCAAATTTTTCTCGAACGATATGGCAGTCTATGTCAAGATGTTTGGTGCGTTCGTGAAAAACATGGTTGGCTGCAATATGAAGGGCGCTTTGGCTATCACAAAACAAGACAGGAACTTGAGTGCAAGTGATGGACATATCCCTAAGCAAGTAGAGTAGCCATTGAAGTTCACAAGTAGCTGCTGCGAGGGCTCGATATTCAGCTTCGGAGGATGAACGAGAGACCGTTGTTTGTTTCTTAGTGTGCCATGAAATGAGAGATTTTCCTAGGTAGAAACATGATCCAGAGACAGATCTCCTTGTATCAAAACATCCAGCCCAGTCAGCATCAGAAAATCCAGTGACATGAAGAGAGGAGTTGCGAGGATAAAATAAGCCTTGGCCTGGGCTTTGTTTCAAATACCTGAGAACACGACATGCTGCATTATAGTGTTGTGTAGACGGCTTGGAGAGAAACTGGCGCAATTGTTGAGTGATAAAGGTAATGTCTGGTCGTGTGGTGTTGAGATAAATAAGTCTGCCAACAAGTCTTCTATAAGAAGGGATATTTGCAAACTCAGGACTATCATCATGGCATAATTTGGTTGAAGGATCAGATGGTGTAGTAGCTGGTTTGGATCCCAGAAAACCTGAATCACTGAGAAGATCAAGGCAATATTTGCGTTGGCAAATGAAGATACCTTGTTTGGAGTGAGCAACTTCCAGTCCTAAAAAATATTTAAGGATTCCAAGATCTTTGATCTTGAATCTTTGGTGCAATATATCTTTTATGAATTGAAACTCCTGCAAAGAATCACTAGCTAAGATAACATCATCAACATATACGAGAAGAATTGTAAATGAAGATGAGGTTTTCTTAACAAATAAGGAATGATCCGATGAGGCTTGTGTGTAACCATGGCAAGTAAGTGTGGAAGTCAGCTTTTCAAACCATTGTCTAATAGCTTGTTTTAATCCATACAAGGATTTGATGAGTTTGCAAACTTGGTTGGGTTTAGATGATTGAACACCTGGTGGAAGGATCATGTAAACATCGTCATGCAAGTCGCCCTGTAAGAATGCGTTGTTGACGTCCAATTGGTGTAAATGCCAGTTCTGCGTAGAAGCCAAAGCAAGGACAAGTCGAACTATAGTGAGCTTTGCTACTGGAGAAAAAGTATCTGAGTAATCAAGCCCTTCAATTTGATTGTACCCTTTGGCAACAAGACATGCCTTAAATCTCTCGATAGTGCCATCTGATTTATGTTTGATCTTATAAACCCAACGACAACCAATAGGTTTCACATTGGGTGGAAGATCCACAATAATCCAAGTGCCTGTTTGCTCAAGGGCATCCAGTTCAAGTTTCATAGCTTGGTTCCAACATTCATATTTGATAGCCTCTTTGTAAGTTTTAGGTTCATGGTTAGTGGAAATGGAAAGACTAAAACGATAATGTGAAGGAGAAAGATTAGAATAAGAAATAAAATTGGAAAGAGAATAAGGAGTACCTGAGGATGATTGTGTTTGTGTGTCACTGAAGGTAGTACAGACATAGTCCTTTAAATGAGATGGAGAATGTTTAGCACGTGAAGAAATATGAGGGTTAGGTGGAGGAATATCCTGAGGTTGAGGAGTATCATGATATATAGATGGATCAGGATGAGTAAGAACTGTTTGGTCAGTGATGGGAACAGGCATAGTTTGTGGTGAGTGAGACTGTGACTTGGGAATGGAATTACTAAAATATTCCCAGTTTTGGGTGATGGAGTCAGATTGCCTATGGTAGGGAAGAATATGTTCATGATATGTAACATTCCTGGAAATGAAAATGTTAGAGGAATGAAGATCAAGGAGGATTGATCCTTTATAACCAACAGCATAACCAAGGAAAATAGATTTTCTGGCTCGAGTGTCAAGTTTGGTTCGATGGTTTGTCAATGTAGAAGCATAACATAAGGATCCAAAAACTTTGATTTGGTTTATATCAGGGGGTTTGTTATGAAGAACATGATAAGGAGATTGATTATTTAGGATAGGTGTGTTGACTCTATTGATGATGAATGCTCCATAACTAACAGCATATGACCAATATTGCTTGGGAAGGTCTGAATGATAAAGTAAAGCATGACCTACATTGAGAAGATGTTGGTGTTTTCTCTCTACTCTAGCATTTTGTTGGGGAGACTCAACACAAGATCGTTGGTGAATAATACCTTTAGAAGCATAAAACTGAGGTATCAGGAATTCAGGTCCATTGTCAGACCTAATATACTTAGGGCAAAAATGAAACTGGTTTTCTATAAGGTTAACAAACTATTTGACATGGACTGAAACTTCAGACTTGGTTTTGAGCAAAATAATCCAAGTAAAACGACTAAAATCATCAACTACTGTTAGGAAATATTTGTGATTATGAATGGAATTGGTAGAGATGGGACCCCATATATCAAAGTGGAGTAATTCAAATTTCTGAGAAGCATGAGAAGTACTCAATGAATAAGGAATTTTCTTGTGTCTAGCATAATGGCATACATCACAAACAGCCTTATTGTCATTAATGATTATTGGATACATTTGTGACATATTTGAAAGTCTAGAATGGGATAGGTGCCCCAACCTAAAATGCCATAAGGCTTGTTGAGGAATCACCTTACAATTATTAGTAAAGGAAGTAGGGACAGAAATTCTGGGTAGAGAAATATTTGAAATGATGGTGTTTGAGGGAGTAGCTTCTGCAGCAGGGCAACCATGATCAGGCTTGAGTCTGTACAAACCTTCAATTTGCTCAGCCAAACCAATCATCCTCTTGGTGTTCATTTCCTGAATATAACACTTGTTGTCAGAAAATTGGAAAATGCAGTTTAGAGATTGACACAATTTAGAGACAGACAAAAGGTTTAGAGAGAATTCAGGAGTATATAACACATTGGACAGATGCAGACGAGGGGAAAAATGAATTGTGCCTGCAAGTTTGGCTACAATAACAGATCCATTAGGAAGGCATACATTAATGGGTGGAATTTTATGAAAAGAACTAAACCAATGCAAAGAGGAGCAAACATGGTCATTTGCTCCTGAATCAATAATCCAAAACTCAGGTTTAGTGAGAGTAGAGCATGAAATAGTTGAAATGAAAGTTTTACCTGATGACTCATGTGGTGACATACCAAAATGTGTGGAAATGTGGTTTGTACTGGTGTTGGTGTTAGGGTTAAGAGGCAGCAAATTTGTTTGTTGGAGCAAGCTAATCAACTAAGCCATTTGTTCTTGAGTGATGCTAGCACTTGAATTGTTTGTAGAAGCTTCTTCACCAATATGAACCATGGATTGAGTATCAACAGGAGTATAATTGGAGATATTGGCTGAACTTTGTCTTTTGGCAAAATGCTGGGGAAATCCATGTTTACGATAGCACACATCAATGGTGTGACCAGTCTTGTGGCAGAAGGTGCAAACTCTACTATCTTTTCGGGTGTTTGAAGAGTTGCCATAAGAATTGAAATTTTTGCCACGATCATTGAATTTCCTTGGATCAAGAGCATTAACCAAAGTATTTGCTTCATCAACACTAGGAGTAAGATCAGCACTAGGAAGCAATGAGACATTGTGACTCTCTTCTTGTATCACCATTGAATACACTTTGTTGATAGATGGAAGAGGATCTATCAACAGAACTTGTGTTTTAATGATAGAGAACTTGTCATTGAAGCCTGTTAGAAATTGAATAATCTGGTCTTCAAGACGGAAATCTCGTGCACTGCGCATAGCCTCGCAACGACATTGATGAACACATATGAAACTTGGGATTGGTCTATGAGAATTCAATTCTTCCCATAATCCACGTAATTCAGTAAAATAGTCAAGAACAGATTTGTTACCTTGTTTGAGATTGTTGATTTCTGCACGTAAAATGAAAACTCGAATGTGATCAACCTTTCCGAAGCGTTCTTTGAGATCATTCCATGCATCCAAAGCATTCTCCAAGAACACGATTGTTTGAGCAATCGCCGGGTTAACTGAATTAAGGATCCACGAATGCACAAGACAGTTACAACGCTCCCATGCAGAACGGTTAAGATTGTTATGTGCAGGGATTGGAATCGATCCATTGATGAAGGAGATCTTGTTCTTGGCGCCAAGAGCTCGTTCCATCGATCGTGACCAAGAAATATAATTGGAGCCATTCAATTGAGGAGAAATGCTAACATAATTAGGACCCTCACTAGGGTGAACATAGTAAACCGAATCAACATCACCATTGGTGATGCGAGTAACTTCAACACGTGGAGGCATAATCAAGATGAAAGAAGAAGAAGAAGCAGAAATTCAGAATCACTGTTAGGGAGATAACCAGAAACAACAAGAAAATTGAGCAAGATTTGGTGTAGATATCAAACAAGAAGATGATGCGGAAGAATGGAGAAATGGATCTTGAAGCGATGATACCATATTATGAACAACAGAAACATGCTTATGGTGATAACAGAAAGGAAGAAAGAGTAGTGAATGATGATATCTTTCTCACATATTATGGATAATAGAAGAGTGTATATATACAAGTAGTTGTTACACAAGAAAAGAAAAATAACTAACTAACTAACTCATCTATTATCTGTTAGCCCCCCACAAGTTGGAATTTGGTAAATGTTTAACAAATTCAACTTGGATTTGAGAGAAGTGAATGGCTTAGGGAGTAGAGGCTTGGTAAAAAAATCAGCAAGTTGGTTATGAGATGCAACCGGAAGCAACTTCATGACACCTGCAGCAAATTTTTCTCGAACGATATGGCAGTCTATGTCAAGATGTTTGGTGCGTTCGTGAAAAACAGGGTTGGCTGCAATATGAAGGGCGCTTTGGCTATCACAAAACAAGACAGGAACTTGAGTGCAAGTGATGGACATATCCCTAAGCAAGTAGAGTAACCATTGAAGTTCACAAGTAGCTGCTGCGAGGGCTCGATATTCAGCTTCGGAGGATGAACGAGAGACCGTTGTTTGTTTCTTAGTGCGCCATGAAATGAGAGATTTTCCTAGGTAGAAACATGATCCAGAGACAGATCTCCTTGTATCAAAACATCCAGCCCAGTCAGCATCAGAAAATCCAGTGACATGAAGAGAGGAGTTGCGAGGATAAAATAAGCCTTGGCCTGGGCTTTGTTTCAAATACCTGAGAACACGACATGCTGCATTATAGTGTTGTGTAGACGGCTTGGAGAGAAACTGGCGCAATTGTTGAGTGATAAAGGTAATGTCTGGTCGTGTGGTGTTGAGATAAATAAGTCTGCCAACAAGTCTTCTATAAGAAGGGATATTTGCAAACTCAGGACTATCATCATGGCATAATTTGGTTGAAGGATCAGATGGTGTAGTAGCTGGTTTGGATCCCAGAAAACCTGAATCACTGAGAAGATCAAGGCAATATTTGCGTTGGCAAATGAAGATACCTTGTTTGGAGTGAGCAACTTCCAGTCCTAAAAAATATTTAAGGATTCCAAGATCTTTGATCTTGAATCTTTGGTGCAATATATCTTTTATGAATTGAAACTCCTGCAAAGAATCACTAGCTAAGATAACATCATCAACATATACGAGAAGAATTGTAAATGAAGATGAGGTTTTCTTAACAAATAAGGAATGATCCGATGAGGCTTGTGTGTAACCATGGCAAGTAAGTGTGGAAGTCAGCTTTTCAAACCATTGTCTAATAGCTTGTTTTAATCCATACAAGGATTTGATGAGTTTGCAAACTTGGTTGGGTTTAGATGATTGAACACCTGGTGGAAGGATCATGTAAACATCGTCATGCAAGTCGCCCTGTAAGAATGCGTTGTTGACGTCCAATTGGTGTAAATGCCAGTGCTGCGTAGAAGCCAAAGCAAGGACAAGTCGAACTATAGTGAGCTTTGCTACTGGAGAAAAAGTATCTGAGTAATCAAGCCCTTCAATTTGATTGTACCCTTTGGCAACAAGACATGCCTTAAATCTCTCGATAGTGCCATCTGATTTATGTTTGATCTTATAAACCCAACGACAACCAATAGGTTTCACATTGGGTGGAAGATCCACAATAATCCAAGTGCCTGTTTGCTCAAGGGCATCCAGTTCAAGTTTCATAGCTTGGTTCCAACATTCATATTTGATAGCCTCTTTGTAAGTTTTAGGTTCATGGTTAGTGGAAATGGAAAGACTAAAACGATAATGTGAAGGAGAAAGATTAGAATAAGAAATAAAATTGGAAAGAGAATAAGGAGTACCTGAGGATGATTGTGTTTGTGTGTCACTGAAGGTAGTACAGACATAGTCCTTTAAATGAGATGGAGAATGTTTAGCACGTGAAGAAATATGAGGGTTAGGTGGAGGAATATCCTGAGGTTGAGGAGTATCATGATATATAGATGGATCAGGATGAGTAAGAACTGTTTGGTCAGTGATGGGAACAGGCATAGTTTGTGGTGAGTGAGACTGTGACTTGGGAATGGAATTACTAAAATATTCCCAGTTTTGGGTGATGGAGTCAGATTGCCTATGGTAGGGAAGAATATGTTCATGATATGTAACATTCCTGGAAATGAAAATGTTAGAGGAATGAAGATCAAGGAGGATTGATCCTTTATAACCAACAGCATAACCAAGGAAAATAGATTTTCTCGCTCGAGTGTCAAGTTTGGTTCGATGGTTTGTCAATGTAGAAGCATAACATAAGGATCCAAAAACTTTGATTTGGTTTATATCAGGGGGTTTGTTATGAAGAACATGATAAGGAGATTGATTATTTAGGATAGGTGTGTTGACTCTATTGATGATGAATGCTCCATAACTAACAGCATATGACCAATATTGCTTGGGAAGGTCTGAATGATAAAGTAAAGCATGACCTACATTGAGAAGATGTTGGTGTTTTCTCTCTACTCTAGCATTTTGTTGGGGAGACTCAACACAAGATCGTTGGTGAATAATACCTTTAGAAGCATAAAACTGAGGTATCAGGAATTCAGGTCCATTGTCAGACCTAATATACTTAGGGCAAAAATGAAACTGGTTTTCTATAAGGTTAACAAACTATTTGACATGGACTGAAACTTCAGACTTGGTTTTGAGCAAAATAATCCAAGTAAAACGACTAAAATCATCAACTACTGTTAGGAAATATTTGTGATTATGAATGGAATTGGTAGAGATGGGACCCCATATATCAAAGTGGAGTAATTCAAATTTCTGAGAAGCATGAGAAGTACTCAATGAATAAGGAATTTTCTTGTGTCTAGCATAATGGCATACATCACAAACAGCCTTATTGTCATTAATGATTATTGGATACATTTGTGACATATTTGAAAGTCTAGAATGGGATAGGTGCCCCAACCTAAAATGCCATAAGGCTTGTTGAGGAATCACCTTACAATTATTAGTAAAGGAAGTAGGGACAGAAATTCTGGGTAGAGAAATATTTGAAATGATGGTGTTTGAGGGAGTAGCTTCTGCAGCAGGGCAACCATGATCAGGCTTGAGTCTGTACAAACCTTCAATTTGCTCAGCCAAACCAATCATCCTCTTGGTGTTCATTTCCTGAATATAACACTTGTTGTCAGAAAATTGGAAAATGCAGTTTAGAGATTGACACAATTTAGAGACAGACAAAAGGTTTAGAGAGAATTCAGGAGTATATAACACATTGGACAGATGCAGACGAGGGGAAAAATGAATTGTGCCTGCAAGTTTGGCTACAATAACAGATCCATTAGGAAGGCATACATTAATGGGTGGAATTTTATGAAAAGAACTAAACCAATGCAAAGAGGAGCAAACATGGTCATTTGCTCCTGAATCAATAATCCAAAACTCAGGTTTAGTGAGAGTAGAGCATGAAATAGTTGAAATGAAAGTTTTACCTGATGACTCATGTGGTGACATACCAAAATGTGTGGAAATGTGGTTTGTACTGGTGTTGGTGTTAGGGTTAAGAGGCAGCAAATTTGTTTGTTGGAGCAAGCTAATCAACTAAGCCATTTGTTCTTGAGTGATGCTAGCACTTGAATTGTTTGTAGAAGCTTCTTCACCAATATGAACCATGGATTGAGTATCAACAGGAGTATAATTGGAGATATTGGCTGAACTTTGTCTTTTGGCAAAATGCTGGGGAAATCCATGTTTACGATAGCACACATCAATGGTGTGACCAGTCTTGTGGCAGAAGGTGCAAACTCTACTATCTTTTCGGGTGTTTGAAGAGTTGCCATAAGAATTGAAATTTTTGCCACGATCATTGAATTTCCTTGGATCAAGAGCATTAACCAAAGTATTTGCTTCATCAACACTAGGAGTAAGATCAGCACTAGGAAGCAATGAGACATTGTGACTCTCTTCTTGTATCACCATTGAATACACTTTGTTGATAGATGGAAGAGGATCTATCAACAGAACTTGTGTTTTAATGATAGAGAACTTGTCATTGAAGCCTGTTAGAAATTGAATAATCTGGTCTTCAAGACGGAAATCTCGTGCACTGCGCATAGCCTCGCAACGACATTGATGAACACATATGAAACTTGGGATTGGTCTATGAGAATTCAATTCTTCCCATAATCCACGTAATTCAGTAAAATAGTCAAGAACAGATTTGTTACCTTGTTTGAGATTGTTGATTTCTGCACGTAAAATGAAAACTCGAATGTGATCAACCTTTCCGAAGCGTTCTTTGAGATCATTCCATGCATCCAAAGCATTCTCCAAGAACACGATTGTTTGAGCAATCGCCGGGTTAACTGAATTAAGGATCCACGAATGCACAAGACAGTTACAACGCTCCCATGCAGAACGGTTAAGATTGTTATGTGCAGGGATTGGAATCGATCCATTGATGAAGGAGATCTTGTTCTTGGCGCCAAGAGCTCGTTCCATCGATCGTGACCAAGAAATATAATTGGAGCCATTCAATTGAGGAGAAATGCTAACATAATTAGGACCCTCACTAGGGTGAACATAGTAAACCGAATCAACATCACCATTGGTGATGCGAGTAACTTCAACACGTGGAGGCATAATCAAGATGAAAGAAGAAGAAGAAGCAGAAATTCAGAATCACTGTTAGGGAGATAACCAGAAACAACAAGAAAATTGAGCAAGATTTGGTGTAGATATCAAACAAGAAGATGATGCGGAAGAATGGAGAAATGGATCTTGAAGCGATGATACCATATTATGAACAACAGAAACATGCTTATGGTGATAACAGAAAGGAAGAAAGAGTAGTGAATGATGATATCTTTCTCACATATTATGGATAATAGAAGAGTGTATATATACAAGTAGTTGTTACACAAGAAAAGAAAAATAACTAACTAACTAACTCATCTATTATCTGTTAGCCCCCCACAAGTTGGAATTTGGAAAATGTTTAACAAATTCAACTTGGATTTGAGAGAAGTGAATGGCTTAGGGAGAAGAGGCTTGGTAAAAAAATCAGCAAGCTGGTTATGAGATGCAACCGGAAGCAACTTCATGACACCTGCAGCAAATTTTTCTCGAACGATATGGCAGTCTATGTCAAGATGTTTGGTGCGTTCGTGAAAAACATGGTTGGCTGCAATATGAAGGGCGCTTTGGCTATCACAAAACAAGACAGGAACTTGAGTGCAAGTGATGGACATATCCCTAAGCAAGTAGAGTAGCCATTGAAGTTCACAAGTAGCTGCTGCGAGGGCTCGATATTCAGCTTCGGAGGATGAACGAGAGACCGTTGTTTGTTTCTTAGTGTGCCATGAAATGAGAGATTTTCCTAGGTAGAAACATGATCCAGAGACAGATCTCCTTGTATCAAAACATCCAGCCCAGTCAGCATCAAAAAATCCAGTGACATGAAGAGAGGAGTTGCGAGGATAAAATAAGCCTTGGCCTGGGCTTTGTTTCAAATACCTGAGAACACGACATGCTGCATTATAGTGTTGTGTAGACGGCTTGGAGAGAAACTGGCGCAATTGTTGAGTGATAAAGGTAATGTCTGGTCGTGTGGTGTTGAGATAAATAAGTCTGCCAACAAGTCTTCTATAAGAAGGGATATTTGCAAACTCAGGACTATCATCATGGCATAATTTGGTTGAAGGATCAGATGGTGTAGTAGCTGGTTTGGATCCCAGAAAACCTGAATCACTGAGAAGATCAAGGCAATATTTGCGTTGGCAAATGAAGATACCTTGTTTGGAGTGAGCAACTTCCAGTCCTAAAAAATATTTAAGGATTCCAAGATCTTTGATCTTGAATCTTTGGTGCAATATATCTTTAATGAATTGAAACTCCTGCAAAGAATCACCAGCTAAGATAACATCATCAACATATACGAGAAGAATTGTAAATGAAGATGAGGTTTTCTTAACAAATAAGGAATGATCCGATGAGGCTTGTGTGTAACCATGGCAAGTAAGTGTGGAAGTCAGCTTTTCAAACCATTGTCTAATAGCTTGTTTTAATCCATACAAGGATTTGATGAGTTTGCAAACTTGGTTGGGTTTAGATGATTGAACACCTGGTGGAAGGATCATGTAAACATCGTCATGCAAGTCGCCCTGTAAGAATGCGTTGTTGACGTCCAATTGGTGTAAATGCCAGTTCTGCGTAGAAGCCAAAGCAAGGACAAGTCGAACTATAGTGAGCTTTGCTACTGGAGAAAAAGTATCTGAGTAATCAAGCCCTTCAATTTGATTGTACCCTTTGGCAACAAGACATGCCTTAAATCTCTCGATAGTGCCATCTGATTTATGTTTGATCTTATAAACCCAACGACAACCAATAGGTTTCACATTGGGTGGAAGATCCACAATAATCCAAGTGCCTGTTTGCTCAAGGGCATCCAGTTCAAGTTTCATAGCTTGGTTCCAACATTCATATTTGATAGCCTCTTTGTAAGTTTTAGGTTCATGGTTAGTGGAAATGGAAAGACTAAAACGATAATGTGAAGGAGAAAGATTAGAATAAGAAATAAAATTGGAAAGAGAATAAGGAGTACCTGAGGATGATTGTGTTTGTGTGTCACTGAAGGTAGTACAGACATAGTCCTTTAAATGAGATGGAGAATGTTTAGCACGTGAAGAAATATGAGGGTTAGGTGGAGGAATATCCTGAGGTTGAGGAGTATCATGATATATAGATGGATCAGGATGAGTAAGAACTGTTTGGTCAGTGATGGGAACAGGCATAGTTTGTGGTGAGTGAGACTGTGACTTGGGAATGGAATTACTAAAATATTCCCAGTTTTGGGTGATGGAGTCAGATTGCCTATGGTAGGGAAGAATATGTTCATGATATGTAACATTCCTGGAAATGAAAATGTTAGAGGAATGAAGATCAAGGAGGATTGATCCTTTATAACCAACAGCATAACCAAGGAAAATAGATTTTCTGGCTCGAGTGTCAAGTTTGGTTCGATGGTTTGTCAATGTAGAAGCATAACATAAGGATCCAAAAACTTTGATTTGGTTTATATCAGGGGGTTTGTTATGAAGAACATGATAAGGAGATTGATTATTTAGGATAGGTGTGTTGACTCTATTGATGATGAATGCTCCATAACTAACAGCATATGACCAATATTGCTTGGGAAGGTCTGAATGATAAAGTAAAGCATGACCTACATTGAGAAGATGTTGGTGTTTTCTCTCTACTCTAGCATTTTGTTGGGGAGACTCAACACAAGATCGTTGGTGAATAATACCTTTAGAAGCATAAAACTGAGGTATCAGGAATTCAGGTCCATTGTCAGACCTAATATACTTAGGGCAAAAATGAAACTGGTTTTCTATAAGGTTAACAAACTATTTGACATGGACTGAAACTTCAGACTTGGTTTTGAGCAAAATAATCCAAGTAAAACGACTAAAATCATCAACTACTGTTAGGAAATATTTGTGATTATGAATGGAATTGGTAGAGATGGGACCCCATATATCAAAGTGGAGTAATTCAAATTTCTGAGAAGCATGAGAAGTACTCAATGAATAAGGAATTTTCTTGTGTCTAGCATAATGGCATACATCACAAACAGGCCTTATTGTCATTAATGATTATTGGATACATTTGTGACATATTTGAAAGTCTAGAATGGGATAGGTGCCCCAACCTAAAATGCCATAAGGCTTGTTGAGGAATCACCTTACAATTATTAGTAAAGGAAGTAGGGACTGAAATTCTGGGTAGAGAAATATTTGAAATGATGGTGTTTGAGGGAGTAGCTTCTGCAGCAGGGGCAACCATGATCAGGCTTGAGTCTGTACAAACCTTCAATTTGCTCAGCCAAACCAATCATCCTCTTGGTGTTCATTTCCTGAATATAACACTTGTTGTCAGAAAATTGGAAAATGCAGTTTAGAGATTGACACAATTTAGAGACAGACAAAAGGTTTAGAGAGAATTCAGGAGTATATAACACATTGGACAGATGCAGTCGAGGGGAAAAATGAATTGTGCCTGCAAGTTTGGCTACAATAACTGATCCATTAGGAAGGCATACATTAATGGGTGGAATTTTATGAAAATAACTAAACCAATGCAAAGAGGAGCAAACATGGTCATTTGCTCCTGAATCAATAATCCAAAACTCAGGTTTAGTGAGAGTAGAGCATGAAATAGTTGAAATGAAAGTTTTACCTGATGACTCATGTGGTGACATACCAAAATGTGTGGAAATGTGGTTTGTACTGGTGTTGGTGTTAGGGTTAAGAGGCAGCAAATTTGTTTGTTGGAGCAAGCTAATCAACTAAGCCATTTGTTCTTGAGTGATGCTAGCACTTGAATTGTTTGTAGAAGCTTCTTCACCAATATGAACCATGGATTGAGTATCAACAGGAGTATAATTGGAGATATTGGCTGAACTTTGTCTTTTGGCAAAATGCTGGGGAAATCCATGTTTACGATAGCACACATCAATGGTGTGACCAGTCTTGTGGCAGAAGGTGCAAACTCTACTATCTTTTCGGGTGTTTGAAGAGTTGCCATAAGAATTGAAATTTTTGCCACGATCATTGAATTTCCTTGGATCAAGAGCATTAACCAAAGTATTTGCTTCATCAACACTAGGAGTAAGATCAGCACTAGGAAGCAATGAGACATTGTGACTCTCTTCTTGTATCACCATTGAATACACTTTGTTGATAGATGGAAGAGGATCTATCAACAGAACTTGTGTTTTAATGATAGAGAACTTGTCATTGAAGCCTGTTAGAAATTGAATAATCTGGTCTTCAAGACGGAAATCTCGTGCACTGCGCATAGCCTCGCAACGACATTGATGAACACATATGAAACTTGGGATTGGTCTATGAGAATTCAATTCTTCCCATAATCCACGTAATTCAGTAAAATAGTCAAGAACAGATTTGTTACCTTGTTTGAGATTGTTGATTTCTGCACGTAAAATGAAAACTCGAATGTGATCAACCTTTCCGAAGCGTTCTTTGAGATCATTCCATGCATCCAAAGCATTCTCCAAGAACACGATTGTTTGAGCAATCGCCGGGTTAACTGAATTAAGGATCCACGAATGCACAAGACAGTTACAACGCTCCCATGCAGAACGGTTAAGATTGTTATGTGCAGAGGGATTGGAATCGATCCATTGATGAAGGAGATCTTGTTCTTGGCGCCAAGAGCTCGTTCCATCGATCGTGACCAAGAAATATAATTGGAGCCATTCAATTGAGGAGAAATGCTAACATAATTAGGACCCTCACTAGGGTGAACATAGTAAACCGAATCAACATCACCATTGGTGATGCGAGTAACTTCAACACGTGGAGGCATAATCAAGATGAAAGAAGAAGAAGAAGCAGAAATTCAGAATCACTGTTAGGGAGATAACCAGAAACAACAAGAAAATTGAGCAAGATTTGGTGTAGATATCAAACAAGAAGATGATGCGGAAGAATGGAGAAATGGATCTTGAAGCGATGATACCATATTATGAACAACAGAAACATGCTTATGGTGATAACAGAAAGGAAGAAAGAGTAGTGAATGATGATATCTTTCTCACATATTATGGATAATATAAGAGTGTATATATACAAGTAGTTGTTACACAAGAAAAGAAAAATAACTAACTAACTAACTCATCTATTATCTGTTAAATACCACAATAACACATACACCACATATCACACTTGAATATCAATATTGCAGTAGTGGTATCCATAGGTTAAGATGAAGAAGCTCTAGCTAATTTGGGATATCAAACTCTTTTTTTAAGACAAGACTATGTGTCTCAGGAATCAAAGCCTTTGAGAATATACCTTTTCATAGGCCCGTACAATATTTCTCCATCAAAAACCATATTAGTTTCATTATCAAGTTCAATAATTTGCATCACAATGTTAATAACATTTTTCCCAACATTCAACATGTAACTTATAGTCAAAACACTCGGGGAAACACCAATATCACAATCACAAGTAATAACATCTTTCTTTTGAACACTCAAAGTACAGCTTATTCAAAAGAGGAACAATAATAGGTTTATGGATTCCATGAGAGTCAACATGTTTAACAAATTGACAAAGACAACATTCTCCATATTCCAAGGCAACATAAGTTCCTACATGGTACAAAAAACCAGTGATACAATAGTAGATTTCTTCTTATTAAAAACCAAATTTATTAATAACATGAATATTGGGAAGACTAATGTGTATGACATATTTCCAAAAAAATAACTTGCAACTGAAATTCAGTAACCCGTGATCAATCCCATCATTGTTAACCACAAATTACCTCACCAACTTAGGATAACAAACTCCAATATTCATTATTGTCTTCAACAATTGAGCATCTCTAGGAAGATCCACAGTTTCATTGTACTTTAGTGCTTCAACATAGAGTTTATCAAGATACATCATACTCTTGTAATCAAAATTCCACTTTATTATACTTTCTATAGAATAAAAATGAACTGATGGAGAGTTCTTTGGAAATTTCTTTCCATTAATAGAAGTTTTAACATTTATAACACCATTTACATCATGATAATTAATCTTCACACTGTCATTAATGTCATGCAATATGTGTGTGACAAGTTCCTCGATATTATGCTCATTATTCTTCTTTACTTTTCCGAAGAATGTATTAATAGTAAAAATCTCATCAGCAAAGTCATCATTGATAACCTTATTATCATTAACATCTTTATTTACAAACTAATCCTTATTGATAGGAGAAAACTTAGCATGAACTTCATCAAGGACAGAAACATAATTATCAACATTGTTATCAATTTTGTTACCCACCTTATTTCTAACACCATTCACTTCAGACTTAATAGAGGCAACTTGCTCGACCTTCTTTTGAGTGGGAAACCCAATCACCTATATATCATACAGGTTTTATGGCATATCAATAGCAATAGTATCATACATAATAAACATTATGAATATTTTACCTTGAGCATCCCTTGGCTTGACGAGAAAAGAAACACATCTGAACTTAACATCATCCTTTCCTCTAATTGCTACGTCTTTCATACGAACTCTATGGGCTTTCGTAACTACAATATATTTTTCATGCTTTTTCTTTGATGTCTTATTTGGAATGTCATAGTTATTCAACTATTTCCTTGTTCCTAACATGCTTTCAGATTAACTCCACAACTTTGAAAATTTAAGTCCAGTAGCTTGTTGTCACTTGTCACAGTATAATGTCATGACATCCTATGTCACATTTTTGAGAATTTGGTTACTCCACAATGATTGAGCGCAAGTGATTTCAACATATATACTTTGGAAATCAAAGATGTTCTCCTTCCTTTGCTTGATCGGGATTACGGTTTTCCCTTTGTGCATTTTTTCTTAGTTAGTCTTGCTCTATATTTTTCATCTTGTACTTTGGTCTTCCTGTTGTTTCGTTTCTTGATGTTTTGTTGGTGCTTAGTTGTTTGTGTGTTATCATCGCTTTGGATATTAACTGTTTTGGACTGCTTGAATGCCTGTCGGGCAGGTCACCCCATCTCAAGGTGTGATGATCCACCGAGATCCAGCGACACGCTGGGGGCTTCATTCTGTGTGTTTCCTTAGCCAAGAAGCTTCCCATGATCGACACATATCGAGAAGATAAGTGATTTATCTCACTGAGGGCTATGCCCGTTATGTACCCTTATGTCCGACATAACGGCTAGTTACGAGCACCATCGCTCGACTTTGACCTAGTCAGCTCGAACAACTATATTCGCAGACTAGCATGTCTTGGCCCAAATATAGCAACCAATCAGAATCCTCCTAACATCACTATATAAACTGTCATATCTTTGAGGGCAAGGTATCACTTTCTTACACTCAAAACCCTAATATTTTCTATCCTCTTCTTTGAACATTTGTTTACTTTAGCATCGGAGTACCTTGCAGGTACACAACCCCCTCCTCAACATCCACTTGCTCGAAGGATTATCAACTGTTCTGGTCGTCTCTGATTCTCATCACTTGTTCAGATCAGTGGCGCCGTCTGTGGGAACTATATTCCCCGTATTCATCAATCACCCCGATATCAGAAGATCAAAGATACTCTCGACCTAACAAGATGGCTGATAATAATGATCAACTCCTTTCTGGCAAGACCGTTCTCTCACATGTCCAAAAAACAGACATAAATAATACATCTCCTCATCTTGAGGACCTTATTGATCATAGGGATTGAAGGACCGCATCCCCCGATTCTGAAGATGCTGGCGATCAAGATTCCCTCTTGGATAACAAGAAACCCAGGGATAAAACTGACGACCTCATCATCCCTCAACCCTCGACACCACTATCGACCAACGCGGACCCAGCGTTGGCTGCTATTCTGTCTGCCCTCAATCATACTAATAGCCTCCTCCTTCAGCAGGGCCAGTGCATTGAGGCTCTAGAAAAGGAACGCCCATCATCTCCACCTAAGAGACCTAAAACGTCCATTTTCTACAGTCCCTCGCCAAGAAAACCTGCTTGGAAAGAGGATCTTCCAGACCGATCTTTTCTGAAGACGAGGGGAGACACCCCACCTCGAAAAAATAGGGTATCTCCCTCACACAAGAAGACGAAGAACGAGCCGTATCGCTCACAAGATTGTTCTCCGTCGCCCAGATCAAGACAGGAGAGAGAAGTTTCCCCCCGTCACAAGAGGAACAGTTGTCTCGTCTCCTTTTCTCCCGACCAGAGAGACAAAGACGAACATCACGTCCCTCTGTGTCGGGCTATCATGGACATACCTATTCCTTCTAGTCTAGAGAAACCTCTCAGGATCGGTCAATACGACGACACCACTGATCCTGACGATCATATCGAGAACATCGATGCCTTGCTTGATTATCGGGGAGTTCGTGGGGCCATCAAATGCCATTTGTTTCCTACGACCTTGAGGAAAGAAGCCATGGCGTGGTATAAAAGCTTTCCCGACGGATCGGTCACATCTTAGAAGCATCTGGGGAGAATATTCTCTAGACACTTCACCACCTCTCGACGCCACCCAAAGTCAGAGGCATCCATGGAATCCATCATTCAGGGAAAAGAAAAATCTCTCCAAGCATATATCGAGAGGTTCAACCAAGAAGCTGCCCAAGTCTCAACGACAGGCGATATGAAAAAATATCTCCTCGAAAAAGGACTGCACCCTTGTAGCAACTCCACGAAGGCCGTATGTATCGAAACACCCTCAACATTAGATGATTTCCTCCTGAAAGCCCAGGCGTACATCCAATACGAGGAAAAGGAAGTCGCAAACTCTGCTCCGACACCCGACATAGGGAGAACGTTAAGACCTCGAAGAATGAAGACCCCTCGACATCCCGCCGAGGGGAGGAAATAAGGCGGGAAGACAAACCCCGCGATTTGAGAGACCACAAGGGGCCGGTTGGTCGGTTTATCGACTACACCCCCTCACCACTTCTCAGGAACGTATCTTGACCGATTGTACGAACTGTGAGTTTAAATAAGGCGGAGTACGCTTTCCTCGACAGACCCCGTCCAAGCTGGTGATAAATAAGAGTAAATATTGCAGATTTCACATGAGTCACAAACACATGACGGACGACTGTATCCATCTAAAGGATTCAATCAAGATCCTGATCAGAGATGGGCATCTCAAACAGTGAAAAAAGAAAGAGTTTGCAAAAGAAGAAGCCCCCTCTTCCAGTAAGGTCGAGGAGGAAAAACCTGATTAGGAGATAGCTCCCCGACTCAATCGGAGAGGATCCTGCCTCTTTACCCTTTTTCCTCATAGCTTGCCGAGACACATGCTCCATAGCCGAATTCATGTTATCTACAAAACAAAGGAGCAAACACGAATTAGCATAAAGTTAAACGCGCATACAACAAAACCAGATAATATAGACAAAACATCTACCCAAATATGCCCTAGGATCCCCGCAGACAAGGAGCTCTCTGGCGTTTATAAGACCAGGCTTAGAGATCTCTTCCCCTTCCTTATCTAGGAGCGGCTCCCCCCCTTTCCCATACTTCAAATGCGAGGGAAGCCTGCGACAAACATCGATAGCCTCTCAAAACCGGCCAAATCCTCTTTGCACAACTCATCTCGAGCCCAAACATAGAAATCAGGAGTCTTGTCAAAATGCTTCTTCGACCACCAAAACTTGAACTTCCTGAGAAGCCCATACCTCCGCTCCCCTTGCTCGTTAAAATAGGGGGTCCCGTCCTTTTTCAGGCCAGGGACTATCTGAAACACGTTGCGCAACGCCCGATCAGAAACTGGTCGAATAAGCATAAATCTATCCTTAAAGAAACGAACGGATTTCTGATACACCTTGAAAAGCATCCCGTTCTGATGCTTCAATGACACCACCTGTAACACCCTATCTAGATACCCCGAATATATTAATTAAATTAATATCTAAATCATCTTTAATCAGAGTTAACACGGTATAATAAGGGATGTCACAATTAATAATTAAAATAAACTTCATTCAAGCAGTAGCCATGCTACACTGAGGATCATCATCCAACAATTCAAATCATCATAAGACCATGTCTTACACAGCGGAAATACCAAAATCAATCAATTTAAATAAAACATCATATTTCTCAAGGAATTCAAATCCAAACTAATAAACAATACTGATTCTCTTAACTAAGCGTTCCCCAGTGTTACAATCTAATCAGAGCATGACACTGACACACGGACTAAAAGATAAGCTCTAGAGCCATCCTCACCGACTCCTCAGCTGCTAATTCAATCTGAAATGGTAAAGTAAGGGTGAGACTTCTCATAATTAAAGCATATTATAAGTCTTTCAATCAATAATATAATACAAGCATATTATTCCACCACTTAACACCATTCAGAATCCAACGCACAACCATAATCATATAATTCATCATGCATAATCAATAAACAATAAAAGAATTGCAACACTGGAAAACATCCTAACATGTTACAATTCCATACAAACACAAATGCAGACTCAATGCATGCGGTACCGACTTCGTGACCAAGTCACCCAACACTGATCCATTATCAACCGGATACAGTACCATCGATTCGTCCATAACCACTCGGACACGAATCCAGCCTAACCACCCATCCTCACTCGGGTATCGGTTATTGGCAATCCAAGTCAAATTCCGCACAATGGGAATTAACTTCACCAAAACAATGCATATGCACGCACATCAATAGCATGCAACATTAATCAGTCTATGTAATACATCAATTCAACATAACTGAAACAACCATCCAACATGATATCTCAACCAATCATGCATACAATCAACATCAGCATAAACATGCAAACCAATCAACATGATACATCAACCAATCATGCATACATCTAACCTTAGCATAAATATGCTATTACACCTACACATTACCGGTCCTCATCACCAAGGTTCCTCTACTACACATACATCCTTATGTGTCTGATAAAAATCATTTATTTCGAAATCTAACCCCTTTCCAAAATAATTTCAAGTTTTCTAAAATATTTTCATTTCATAAGGTAGAGCATAAAACTTAGGAAATAACGTCCAAAACGACGCTCAAAAAGGACTTACGGTTTGAAAGTTATGAATTTTTGAAGTTTTAAAAATTTTCAAAAATAAACAGGAACCCGGTTCCTCCCTGGGAGTAACCGGTTCCCAGAATTTCAAAAATCAGCGCCCCTGGAAAAATGTATGGGGAACCCGGTTCCTCCAGGTAGGGAACCGGTTCCCAGAAAATATATTTTCATCCCTCGAAAATCAATGGGGAACCCGGTTCCTCCCACACAGGAACCGGTTCCTCAGTTCAAAAATGCCATTTTCACTATTTTAAAAAGGTGGAACCCGGGTTCTCCCACTGGGGAACCGGTTTCCACGATGTTCAGACCCAAAATTTCAGTTTTGACAGCATTTCTTCCATTACAACTTAATCCACACATACCCATACGAATCCCATCATTGGAAACACCAAAATACATCATTTCGCATCATTTCTCACATCAATTATCATCTTCCTATCAGTCATAATTGATATCTGACACCCTAATCAATTCATACCTATCAACTGACACAAACCGACACCTATAGGGACACATTCATGAAACCCTATAAATTCACAAATACAATTCTCTAACATGCTATAACCTATATTATCAACATCAAAACCCATAATAAACAATAATCAATCGAAATCACCCCTTACCTTGTGGGTTCTTCGAGATTCGACGCTTCTAGGTTTTCCTTCTTCTTTCTCTCTTCTCACTTTTACGTAGTCTTGTTTTCTCCAAATGATTCTATTTTTCCTTTTCCTTATTTAATTCCTTTTATTCCTTTTAATCATAAGTAAAATAAATATCATTTTCTTCTCCAATTAATTCCATCATTAAACTTAATAATCCAATAAACTAAATAAATTATGACCTCAATTAATTTAATAATTAAAATCATAAGTATTTAATTATTGCATTATTTTGGGTGTCACAACTCTCCCAACTTAAAGAGTTTTCGTCCTCGAAAACATACCTCGAACGAATAGTTCGGGATACGAGTCCTTCATCGACTCTCCGCTCCCAAGTAACATTTCCATCACCGGTCCACCCCAAGCCACTCTTACCAATGCAATCTCTTTGCCCCGCAACTGTTTCAACTTCCGATCCTCAATTCGCGCAGGTACTGCTTCCACAGTCAAATTCTCCCGTACCTGTATGTCATCTACCCGAATCTCATGAGACGGATCAGCAATGTACTTCCTCAACTGAGACACATGAAAAACATCATGCAGATCGCAAGACGGCAAGGCAATCTGATATGCAACCTTCCCAACTCTCTTGGTAATCTGAAAAGGACCAATAAATTGTGGAGTCAACTTTCTTGACTTCAAGGCTCGACCAATTCCAGTCATCGGAGTAACCCGCATAAACACATGCTCTCCTTCATTGAACTCAAGGTCTTTCCTCCTCTTATCATGATAACTCTTCTGACGACTCTGAGAAGTCTTCATCTTCTCCTGAATCATCTTAATCTTCTCCGAAGTTTGTTGAACAATTTCCGGTCCAATCACAGCATTCTCTCCGGTTTCATACCAACACAATGGTGTCCGACACCTCCTACCATACAATGCCTCAAACGGAGCCATACCAATACTCGAGTGAAAGCTATTGTTGTAGGTAAACTCAATCAATGGCGATAGCTATCCCAAGCTCCACCCTTCTAACACACAAGCTCTCAGCAAATCTTCCAACGACTGAATCGTTCTTTCCGTTTGACCATCTGTCTGCGGATGATAAGCGGAACTCAAACGCAACTTGGTACCTAAAGCTTCTTGCAATCCTGTCCAGAACTTAGATGTAAACCTCGGATCTCGATCCGATACAATACTAGACGGAATACCATGCAAACTTACAATCTTTTCGACATACAATTCTGCCAATCTCTCCATCGGATAATCCATTCTTATCGGAATAAAATGAGCAGATTTTGTCAACCTATCCACAATCACCCAGATAGAATCACAATTCTTAGCTGTCCTCGGCAAACCAGACACAAAATCCATTGAGATTCCATCCCACTTCCATTCTGGAACAAACAACGGTTCCATCAATCCTGATGGTTTCTGATGCTCGATTTTCGACTTCTGACAAACCAAACAAGCATACACAAACTCAGCAATTTCCTTTTTCATTCCCGGCCACCAAAACAACTTTTTCAAATCATGGTACATTTTAGTAGCACCGGGATGAATACTCAACCCGCTACGGTGTCCTTCTTCCAAATTGCTTTTCCTAATCTCAGCAACATCCGGAACACACACCCGATCACCAAATCTCATAACACCATTCTCGTCAACTCGGAACTCGCCTCCTTGACCTTGGTTGATCAATGTCAACTTATCAACTAAACCAACATCAGATTTTTGCCCATTTCTAATCTCTTCCAGAATACCACTAGTCGCCTAACATACCCAATTTCACACTATTCAGAGTAGTTTCACAAACCAAACTCAGATCTCTGAACTGCTCAACCAAATCTAACTCACGGACCATCAACATCGACATATGCAAGGACTTTCTACTTAAAGCATCTGCAACCACGTTTGCTTTACCGGGATGGTAATTCAAACCGAAATCATAATCCTTTAGGAATTCTAACCATCTTCTGTCTCATGTTCACTCTTTCGATCAAAAGATACCTCGGACTCTTATGATCCTGAACACCTCAAACCGAGAACCATATAAATAATGTCTCCACAACTTCAAAACGAACACAACAGCTGCCAACTCCAAATCATGAGTCGGATAATTCCTTTCATGCACTTTCAATTGTCGCGAAGCATAAGCCACAACTCTTATCTTGCATCAACACACCACCTAATCCCATTAATGATGCGTCACAATATACTACAAAAGACTTAGTCGGATCGGCAAAATCAAGATCGGAGCACTTGTCAACCTCCTCTTCAGCTCTTGAAATCCTTTCTCACATTCAACATCCCAAACAAATATCTGACCCTTCCTGGTCAACTTAGTCAATGGTAACGCCAGTTTGGAAAACCCCTCAATAAACTTCCGATAATAACTGCAGACCGAAAACTACGGATCTCGAAGCATTCTTGGCGCTCCATCGAGACACCGCTCTTTCGTAGGATCCACAGCAATTCCATTCTTGGAAATTACATGACCAAGAAAACTCACCTCCTCAACGAATTCACACTTGGACAACTTCGTAAAGTTTCTTTTCCTTGAATTCCAACACAACTCGAGATGTTCGCATGCTCCTCATCGCTTTTCGAATAAATCAGAATATCATCAATGAACACTACTACAAACTTGTCAAGATATGGGTGAAATATCCTGTTCATATACTCCATGAAAACACCAGTGCATTAGTAACCCCAAACGGCATAATGAATATTCATAATGTCCATACCTCGTTCTAAATGCGGTTTTAATATCCTCGACTTCACGAATGATGATATCGGACCTCGGATCAATCTTACTAAACACACACGCTCCAACGAGTGATCCATCAAATCATCAATCCAAGGATACCGATTTTTTATTCAACTATCGGTAGAACACAAATCATTGAATCCCTTCTTCTAACGGAGAACCGTGGGACATCAACCGATCTATAGTAAATTCTACCTCTCTCTCAGGTGGCAATTCACTAACGTCTTCTGGAAACACCTCTGGAAATTCATTCACCACTGGCAATCCATCACTCTTTGCCTTTCCCTTTGCTTCAATCGCGGAATACAACATAAACACCACTGCACCATCTTTCACAGCTAGATTCATCTGCTTTACTGACATAATCTCACTTTCGATCTTAACCTCTTCAGGGAAAATGACCGTCTTCTCAAAACAGTTGATATGAACCTGGTTGAATTCCAACCAGTTCATTCCCAGGATGATATCAAGTTGTTCTAGCGGTAGGCACACTAAATCCATACCGAAACCCCTATCAAAAATCACAACAGGACAATTTCTACAAACATACGAAGTAGTCACTGAACCCGACGCAGGAGTATCAATAACCATACTTCCATCCATATTGGAAATTTCCAAATTCAATCTCTTAGCACAATCTAACGCAATAAAAGAATGCGTAGCTCCAGTATCAATAATCGCAATCAAAGGTATGCCATTAATAAAACATGTACCTTTAATCAGTCGATCATCTGGTTTAGTTTCTGATCCAGACAATGCAAACACTTTACCACCGTTTGCTCTTTCTTGGGTTTTGTGCCGAGGACGAGTATGACCCTCTTCACCACTTGTAGCAAGTCACCACTTTCACTCTGCGGTCATTGGCCACATGGCGAACTTTCCACACTTGAAACACTTCTTATCATTGCTCTTCGGTCCACCATACGATGTCTGTCTCACCACACTTATAGCACCTAGCGGAAGAACTAGAATCTCCTCCACGGACTTCTTCCAACCTCCGACCTCGATTATTCCTATCATAAGGCTTACCACGATCCATCATTGCTTACCTTTCCTATCAACATACCCTCGAGCATTCAACTTAGTGTTAGCAAGATCCTCCTCAAGAATCCTACTACAATCAACCGATCGGAAAACCTTTGGATATGCTGACGAATACCCTGCTTAATCTCGTCACGAAGACCATTCTCAAACTTGATACATTTGGAAAACTCTCCATCGCATCGTTAGGGTAATGAGCATAATACTTTGCTAACTCGAAAACTTTGAAGCATACTCACCGGTCTTGTTACCTGAGTTCCAAAACTCAATCTCCTTCTTACCTCGACATCTTCGGAAAATACCTCCTCGAAAAGCTCTCCGAACACGCCCAATTCAATGCAACACCATCTTCTTCTAGTTCAGCTAGCAACCCACCAGTCCTCGCCTCACCAACATGTGAGTTCCATATCTCACCTTCACCCTCTTCAATCACTCAAGATCCTCTCGATCTCCTTCAACCACTTGAGCACCTTCGGATCATCGTGCCCTTGAACAATGAAGGATTATTCCTCTGAAAATTCCCCAATTGTCTGTCAGCACCAATCACAGCTCCCTGCTGGTTCCCTCCGAGCACTCCAGCCAACATTCCCAAAGCCTCAGCAATGGCATCATCATTCCTTTCGTTACCTCTCCCGGCCATTGTTCTGTAACATAACAAAACAATCTACATCAGCACACAATTATCGACAGTGTCACTTCACACTAGTCGCATACTAAAGGGATAACGACACAGGACAAGACCGACTATGCTCTGATACCACTATTGTAACACCCCATCTAGATACCCCGAATATATTAATTAAATTAATATCTAAATCATCTTTAATCAGAGTTAACACAGTATAATAAGGGATGTCACAATTAATAATTAAAATAAACTTCATTCAAGCAGTAGCCATGCTACACTGAGGATCATCATCCAACAATTCAAATCATCATAAGACCATGTCTTACACAGCGGAAATACCAAAATCAATCAATTTAAATAAAACATCATATTTCTCAAGGAATTCAAATCCAAACTAATAAACAATACTGATTCTCTTAACTAAGCGTTCCCCAGTGTTCCCCAGTGTTACAATCTAATCAGAGCATGACACTGACACACGGACTAAAAGATAAGCTCTAGAGCCATCCTCACCGACTCCTCAGCTGCTAATTCAATCTGAAATGGTAAAGTAAGGGTGAGACTTCTCATAATTAAAGCATATTATAAGTCTTTCAATCAATAATATAATACAAGCATATTATTCCACCACTTAACACCATTCAGAATCCAACGCACAACCATAATCATATAATTCATCATGCATAATCAATAAACAATAAAAGAATTGCAACACTGGAAAACATCCTAACATGTTACAATTCCATACAAACACAAATGCAGACTCAATGCATGCGGTACCGACTTCGTGACCAAGTCACCCAACACTGATCCATTATCAACCGGATACAGTACCATCGATTCGTCCATAACCACTCGGACACGAATCCAGCCTAACCACCCATCCTCACTCGGGTATCGGTTATTGGCAATCCAAGTCAAATTCCGCACAATGGGAATTAACTTCACCAAAACAATGCATATGCACGCACATCAATAGCATGCAACATTAATCAGTCTATGTAATACATCAATTCAACATAACTGAAACAACCATCCAACATGATATCTCAACCAATCATGCATACAATCAACATCAGCATAAACATGCAAACCAATCAACATGATACATCAACCAATCATGCATACATCTAACCTTAGCATAAACATGCTATTACACCTACACATTACCAGTGTCCTCATCACCAAGGTTCCTCTACTACACATACATCCTTATGTGTCTGTTAAAAATCATTTATTTCGAAATCTAACCCCTTTCCAAAATAATTTCAAGTTTTCTAAAATATTTTCATTTCATAAGGTAGAGCATAAAACTTAGGAAATAACGTCCAAAACGGCGCTCAAAAAGGACTTACGGTTTGAAAGTTATGAATTTTTGAAGTTTTAAAAATTTTCAAAAATAAACAGTGGAACCCGGTTCCTCCCTGGGAGTAACCGGTTCCCAGAATTTCAAAAATCAGCGCCCCTGGAAAAATGTATGGGGAACCCGGTTCCTCCAGGTAGGGAACCGGTTCCCAGAAAATATATTTTCATCCCTCTGGAAAAATCAATGGGGAACCCGGTTCCTCCCACACAGGAACCGGTTCCTCAGTTCAAAAATGCCATTTTCACTATTTTAAAAAGCTGGAACCCGGGTTCTCCCACTGGGGAACCGGTTTCCACGATGTTCAGACCCAAAATTTCAGTTTTGACAGCATTTCTTCCATTACAACTTAATCCACACATACCCATACGAATCCCATCATTGGAAACACCAAAATACATCATTTCGCATCATTTCTCACATCAATTATCATCTTCCTATCAGTCATAATTGATATCTGACACCCTAATCAATTCATACCTATCAACTGACACAAACTGACACCTATAGGGACACATTCATGAAACCCTATAAATTCACAAATACAATTCTCTAACATGCTATAACCTATATTATCAACATCAAAACCCATAATAAGCAATAATCAATCGAAATCACCCCTTACCTTGTGGGTTCTTCGAGATTCTGACACTTCTAGGTTTTCCTTCTTCTTTCTCCTCTTCTCACTTTTACGTAGTCTTGTTTTCTCCAAATGATTCTATTTTTCCTCTTTTCCTTATTTAATTCCTTTTATTCATTTTTAATCATAAGTAAAATAAATATCATTTTCTTCTCCAATTAATTCCATCATTAAACTTAATAATCCAATAAACTAAATAAATTATGACCTCAATTAATTTAATAATTAAAAATCATAAGTATTTAATTATTGCATTATTTTGGGGTGTCACACCAGCCCCCACAAGACTTTCCCGTCCACCTTCTTCAAGTTCCTCTAAAGGCAAACAATATAGAAGAATAGCTCGAGGTTGGCCCCCACCTCCAAATATTCATAGACGATCTCAAACGCCTGTATGAAGGCTATGGCATTGGGGTGAAGCTGCGACGGGGCCAAACGATGATCACGAAAGACACCTACCTGGAACTCGATGAAGGGTACCCTAAAACCTAGTTCCTAAAACCATACGTCATAGGCCAGAATGTAATGGGCCTCATATCTCGATTTATTCCGACCATCTTTGGCTGGAATATGCACAGACCAATCTTCCTCGGTCACATCCACCTCCCTGGGAGCTTCAACCACAAGGTACGAACTCACCTGGCAAAACACCTCATCGGGGTTACCTAGGAACTGCGAAGCTCGATCCCACATGTTAGAAGACGCCCAAACTTCTGGATCATCCTCGTCGGTCTCAGGCATAGAAGGACCCCCTTCGGCCTCGAGCAATGGAAGACTCTCGCCACTCCGCTCGATGGAGGTGAACCTGGAAAATGCTTGCCCTAATCCTTCAGGATCCTCGTTAATACTCGCCATAGCACCTAAAAAGAAGAGGATATATGTGAGCTCGACATTAAGGTCAAATCCACCCTTCCACCACTGTTCGAGTGAAAGGGCTTGGACGAACAAGGATCATATCCCTGGCCAAAAGCCCTTTTCAATTTAGGAACGCTCAGACCTAGATCACCATAACAAATGGCGAGCAGATGATCCCGATGACATAGACTTCCAGAAAGAAGTGGAGCAACCACTCACCACCAGAGAAAATCCTAAAACCATAAGCCCTAATTGCATACATTTTTACATGCAAGCAAAATCTCAAGCCTAAACATCCAAATTTCTACGAAAAGGTAAAAAAAACATACCGTTTGTGGGTAAACTGAACCGTGGAAACAAGAAAATCGTGAATCTGACATGGTGGAGAAACGCAAAGGTGACGTCGACCACCGTGAAATGGCTCCCAGGATTGATGAGTGATGAAGTCGAGCGAGAACGAACAGAAATAAGCAGAAGAAGTGACAAATGAAAAGTTATAAATGAGAGAATCCTCTAGATTTCATAACCCTCTCCCCACGCGTGGGTCTGCGCCTACCTAGGGACCTAGGAAAATCATCATTACCCCTTAATACCTAGGTCTGCCAACAGTCACTTCACGCGGCTCGAGGCCACATAGGCAAAACCCTACGAATTCTCCAACTTCTCGCTTCGTCGATATCTCCTCATATCTTCGGACGAAACGGTTTCGACCTCTCCCTTGGGGATTAACTCATCACCTCCACAAGAAGAAACAAAGACTTGGGGGGTTACTGTTCTAGACTTCCCAAATTCCTGTCAGGCAGGTCACCCCCATCTCAAGGCGCGATGATCCATCGAGATCCAGAGGCACGCTGGGGGCTTTATTTTGCCTGTTTCCTTAGCCAGGAAGCTTCCACTGCTCGACACATATCGAGCAGATAAGAGATTTATCTCGCTGAGGGCTATGTCCGTTATGTCCCCTTCTACCCGAAATAATGGCTAGTTACGAGCACCACCGCTCGGCTTTGGCCTAGTCAGCTCGAATGCTTATATTCGCGGATCCGCATGTCTTAGCCCAAATATAGCAACCAATGAGAATCCTCCTAACATCATTATATAAATCCTCATATCTTTGAGGGAAAGATATCACTTTCTTACACTCAAAACCCTAATATTTTCTATCCTTTTCTTTGAACATTTGCTTACTTTAGCATCAGAGTGCCTTGCAGGTACACCACCCCCTCCTCAATATCAACTTGTTCGAAGGATTATCAATTGTTCCGTCCGTCTTCGATTCTGGTCACTTGTTTAGATCATTAACATATCCATATAAATAGGTAAAAGACGTATATCAAGCCTTGATTTGGTCAGCAATGAAAAAAATTATCTCTACAAATACCAGAAAATATTAATGAGTAAGGAAATCAACATTAGCAATAACCAAGATGTGAAAATAAAAAACTTAAAGATTCACAAAGAACAAGAGTTAGCCCAAGAGGACTCAAAGGATCATGTTTTCTCCGTTTGGGATGAAGATGATGTGTATGAGGAATACAAAGGTAATAAACTTTCAGTTCTTGATAACTTTCTATCAGAGAAACTGATTCATAAACAATCTCTTCTGGCAGGATTATCTAGAATTTTGTGTTATCCAATTGGGCTAAAGGTTTTCGAGATTGAAAAAGGTCTCTTCAAAATCTCAATGGAAAGTGCTTCGTATATGAAGATATTTGGCCCGTGGATCTTCAAGAATATTTGGCCGACAATGAAGCTGTGAAAACATGAAGATATCCCAAAAACATCTAAACTTCAACCCCATCCTGATGCGGGTGCATTTATGGGGAATTCCCCAAAAAATTAGATTAAAGAAAATGGGATTGAAAATTGGCACTAAGATAGGCATGATACTTGATGTTGGTCAATGCAATTACCTAAAGAATGCTACTCTTATCAATGTTATGGAGTTATTAGACATCAACAAACCTATCAAGACTGGGTCGCATATTGAAAGTATCAAGGAGGGCACGTCGTGGATGGATATTGGAAGATGAATTAGGTGTTGTATTTATTTAGATAGAACGTCTATGATCATTACTTCTTGATAGATGGAGACTTCACATCATATCTTTTGACATATAGTGTTGTCATCATCAAAACAAATGAAGTATGAATATGAGATAAGTTTTGTAGGAGATTCAATTACTTTCTTTGTCTTTAAGTAAAACAAATAGAATTCAACAATTATGTTATTTATACACCTTTTCTCATACATCGAATCTTACGGTCAAAATTATTAAAACAAATAGATATTATTCTAGTATATTATTTGTAAACAAATACGGTGTAGTGTAATAAAATAGTGTACACTTATCATTTCTCCTTATTGAAGATTTGAAGTTATATCTCTCCACAAAACTTTCATTTTTGTTTGATTCAAACAAAATATTTTATGCTATAAAAAAATAATCACATAAATGATATAGATACATGGACCTAAAACTTTTAATTTATACTTAAATGAGACTTTATAAAATATTATTTAGCTTAAATGATAATTATATAAGACCTCTATTTATTTTGTCTTTGCTACACTGTGACTAATTTACACAGGACCTTCAAAAACCCGCGATGGTCCTAATTATTTTTTTTATAAAATGTTGAAAATTTTCATTTTAATAAATATGTAGACACTTATCTCCTCTTAAAATATTTCTTTACTCGTTATTTTTATTAATATATGTTTCGGTATTATTGTACTACCGTACTGTTATTTGCATTTTTTCCTAAAAAATCTTTATTTTTCTGTGCCAAATCAAAAATACATGAAGACATAAAATAACAAAAGAATTGAAGTCAAAAGCTTACCTCTTGATGACTATTTTTGTTTCATCTAAAATCCGTTTCATCTTAATTTTTTATTTCTATTCGGTTCATCATTTCATATATATTTAAAAAATTAAATAATAATATTTTTACTATAGCATCTTTAATTATGTATTAAAAATAATAAATATTTAATAGTTTAGAAAATAAAATTAAAAAATTATATTAAAAATTAAAATAAATCACTTATTTTAGAACATTATTTTATTTCAAATAAATTACTTGTTATAGAACCAAAAAAATACATGTTAAGGTTTTGTAAGAATATTAACTATAATGGAAAACATAAAAGAAAATTACTATTACCATTTTTTTAGAACGTTTTTAAATCAAATGGACAAAATTGAATTACTACATCTATAACACAAATAAACATGCAAATATCTTTAAAGTATTCAAACAATTTGAAGTGTCTTGATTATTCTTTCCTCATCTTTTTGTTCTTCCGGAGAGACCTTATTGTCTGCTGGCTTAGATTTGTTACACTTGGCCAATACTGCAGGTTTGAATTTTGCCAAATCCGATAGTTCTTCAACACATTTCACAATATCATTCACACGTACTACAATTTCATCAAGCAAAGAAACCACAGTGACCACTTGAATAATTTCCATTATTGGAATTTGAATTTTTCCATCATCATAATATTTTAATAAATTTTGAAGCTCTTGTGCGGCATTATTCATTTCTATGACAAGAACATCAAGTTTATTTGACTTTGTCATTGTTTTGATTGTAATTGCCAACTCTCTTAAGACACTTGCAGTGTTGGCACCTACGTTCATAGAGGGTGCACTCATAATTTTCTTGATGTCATATGAGGTCTGCAAAAAATAATTCAATAAATCATTAATTAAATGTACCTCAATAAGGTGTATATTATTTTCTTATTATATTTAAGAATTTAGATATTACCTTGTTTTCTGAATTTATGCAACCATTAAGAGCTTCCGTGCACGAAGCACACCTACGCATTGTGGCTCCAATTTTAAGATATTGTTTCCATGGGTGACGGAAATTGAATTTTCCATGTGGAGGTTCCCATCTAGCAAAATTAGCCTGAAATTGCCAATGATATAATTTTAGTCCATAAAAATTATCGTAAAGTTGACTATATATATATATATATATATATATATATATATATATATATATATATATATATATATATATATATATATATATATATATATATATATATATATATATATATATATATATATATATATATATATATATATATATATATATATATATATATATATATATATATATCATAATAATACTATATCATATACACAACTTTTATTTTGATTTTTTTTATATATTTTTCTCTAAAAATACTTTGGTTAATAAATCTTAAAATTTGATTAATACAGTTTAAAATTTGATTAATATATATTTTGATAAAAATTTTAATATATATACCATATAGATGTTGGTTAATATTATGTATAAAGTTGGTTAATACAATTTATAATTTGGTTAATGAATGTTCAAACATTAAAAATATTAAATAGTAAAATAAAGTTGATTAATGAAATTTAAAAATTAGTTAATACATTTATAAATTAGAATCAGAATATGGTTAATAGTATGTATTTTATTGGTTAACAAAGAAGTAAAATTGCTTAATAAATTATAAATAAAATAATTGTTAATAACCTACATTTTTGTGGTTAATATAATTGTCAAATTAGTTAATAACACAACCTTACATTTGTGTTACAAAACAAAATTTAAAAATAAAACTTTTTATAAAAATAATATTTTTTAAAAATAATATTATTTTATTAAAAAATATTGTTAACTGTATATACACCCGTATAAAAATCGGTGTCAACATAGCGTTCTTATTCCTGTATCATATATCATATTTTATCCAACATATTAATATATATTAATATATGAGAATGTAGTTTATACCATTGTTTCTTCAGTGGCTTTGGAGTTTAATACACTTTTGTAACCCATGATTTTTTTGTTAGACTCCTCATTACTAGTTTGTTCTTCAAAATATTGAGTCACACAACCTGAAACACATAGTTACATAATAGTTATAATTAGACAAATTTTAATGTCAAGCTAAAAAAACTAAGGAGTTATTAACTGTTTTTGTTTAATTTTCTTTAAAAAGGAAAACTAAAAATAGACTAAAATAATATTAACCATTACTTTTTTTTTTGTAGTTTTCAAGATTAATTTTAAATACTTTTTAAAAAATTGTTGTAAATATTTTAAATACTTTTTAAAAAATTGTTGTAAATATTTTAAATAATTACAGAGAAATTATGTATAAGTTATAGTAAAACTCAATGTCTTAAATACTACTTAAAATATGTATGTTTTCAATAAAAAAATTAATTTCGCTTAAAACAAAAAAAAAAAATGAAGACATAGACCCGGGACCATAATATTTACGGTATTATAGTAGTAGATGTGACTATATATATAAAATAAACAAGGTTAAGTGCAAGTAAATTAATTTGCTTAGTTTTCTTTATAAAAAGTCTTCCTTATTGTCTCAAAAGAGAAAGAACAGAGAAAGTGTTAAGTCTTCAGTATTTAAATGGACATTCAAAAGTGTGAGTGTGATAGTTAAATTTTGTTTTAGTTGAGTTAACTTGATATTTATATTTATTTTAGTATTTGTTTATATTTATGTATTAATATAAATAAATTATTAATATTAATAAATAATAAATTTTGAAACATACTAACCTTGAAAGGAGTCAGCGAGTTTGTCAAAATTTCCGATAACTAAAACATATAGATCTAGACCAGCCCAAACCGGTCGAACAATCAAACTAACAAGTATGCACAACGAAGTGCCAATTATAATTGTCGAAATTCTTGATTTTGCAACATCAAACAATTCATCAATTCTATAACCCGATATCGAAACCAAACTGAAAGTTAGGATAAATATCATGACACCATAATCAGAACGAGCCTTTATGATTGGTATAAATCTTGAGAATGTAGCCACAGAAGCTGAAAATATAAACAAAATAATATTATTATGCTCTATAGCATGCACATACACATAAAATAGTATTAGTATTATTGTTGGTTATAAATAATATACCTAGTAGAAAAAGGAAGACTCCAACAATTATGAGTTCAAATTTCTCTCCAGCTTTACTAGCAACCCAATGTATACCAAAGGCTAGAAGACCAGCAAGTGTAGTTCCACATATTCTATTTATACCTTTATATATTGTAGAACCTGAAATTCCATAGTATTATTTCAACTGTAAAATGTTTCAAAAAAATAAAATAAAATATCTATATAGTTAGAAGTATTTACCAGCAGTATACTCAAAGACTACAACCACAGTCATTACTGCCCAAATAGCATTTCCTCCAACTCCATCATACAAAGGGTTGAGATAGTAGAATAGTGAAACAACTGTAAGTGTTATTCCCACCTTTAAACAATGGATGAATTTTCTTGGATCATTCACACCAATTTCCCAAGATTTCTTCATAAATTTGCACAACTTGAAATAAAGACTTGCTATGAATGTCCACATCATGCAAGAAATTTCAGCTCTTTTCCATATAACATCATCTACTTTGATTCTCCATTCAGCTTCTTTTGCCACTCCCTCGTTAATAGTCATTTATATATATGTTTGTGTATGTTCTAGCAATATTTGTTGTACTTTCTTATGTTGCTAGAACAATAATGAGCAAACACCCAAATCCAATACTCTACGACAAGTGTTAAGATTTGCCTAGTGTTAAGATTTGCCTAAAGTTGAGGAGAATCATTTGTATTTATAGAGAAATAAAAGGGACTTGCCGCATATCTCAACATGAAGATATTATTATGTCATTCAAAAATATTCAAAAAAAATAAAAAATAGTATTACTGAAAAAAGAGACGATATTAAATGATGAAATTTATTGCACATAGAGAGTAGTTGAACTTAATTTTCTTTGTGAATTAGAAAAATTAATTGTGATTTTTTGATAGTTAAATATTGTTCCATTCATGAGTCATAAGTAGTCGTTGATGCAGTGAAATAGAATTTGGGCGTGGAGCGAGTTTCTGGTAGAATTGAGTGGAGTGAACCTTTAAAATTAGCACTTCAACGTTCAACTCAATGAATGAATGAGAAAAAATGTAAGTGAGAGAATGAGAGGTATCTTGAAAAATCTCAAGGTATTCAAACATGTGTATTAAAAAGGGTGTTCTCATATGTTAAGGGTAGCTTCCTGAAATAAGATTTTTTTGGGATTGGGAACAAAGTGTTTGAAAGTTAGTTTTGGCAAATCAAAGAAATCAGTGATTGAAGAAAATGTCAAGTTATAATGGAATCGACCACAAGGAAAGAATGTTACAGTGTGAGGAAAATGGTCCAAACGACTAAGGCGCACGAAGCGAAGGAAGTGATCGAATTTGGTTGTGTCGACTACAAAGGATTCAGAACTTAGAAGAATTCTGCTATTGTTTCTTGCCAAAAAGAGTATATGTCGAAGTAAGCAAGAAGCAGTTGAGTTTATCAGAGGCGGGAAGGTTCAAAATTCAAAATCTCTAAGCAGTTACCACCAGCGCACGACTTGTTTAAGCGCCAAATAGGTGGCAACATTTGGTGAAGCGGTTACCTTAGAGTTAAAATGTCACCGTCGATTTCTTTAGGGAAGTTACTTTGTAAATACTATAAATAAGTAGTTTCAATGTAATTTCTGTGTGTTCACTTGTATACTCAAATCACTTGCAAAAACTTTGTTCATTCCGAGCGTGAGGAAGCAAAGAGTTGAAGAGTGCTTGATGTACGTGAATCACCAATTTTATTTCAATGCAAAACCTTTACATTTCAGTCATTTCTTCTGAAAACTTTACTTGCATTTTATTTACGTTTCAGTAATATCTTTGCATTATCGTTTATGTTGATTCTCTTTTTGTTACAAGTTTCGAGTTAACAAAAGAGTCAGTCGACACTCACTTCGGTTAGAACAAGTCTGAAGTTCACAGCCTTCTGTCGATCACGAGTCACCATAGTTGGTACAAATCATATTGTGGGCAATCATATTGTTAATTGTTTTGTTTAGACTTCTTCTGTCGGTCACGAGTTACCAGTCAGTCGAATTGAGTCTAATCATAGTGTGGAAAGCCATTGTATTTGTTCCCTTAGCCTTAGAAAATGATTTCTTGATAAGGATCTCGACAGAACTAGTACAATCTCCAAAAACCTTAGCACATGTCTTAAGATCAACTGGTCGATCTTGCGAGTAACCCTTAGTTTTAGGTCTTTGGGAGGACCATCGGTTGTTTACCATTTTCCACAATAAACAAATTGGCACACCCGGTGGGACCAGTGATAAGTATATGTTGTTAGATGTCATAAGTGTATGAGACTTAGAAGTGCAAGTTTAACAAAGGAGTATAATAAACCACCAACTAGGAGACGTACACCCAAGATGACTAACTGTAATGTTGACGAAGTTTCGTCACGGACATTAACTTCGACAAATCCAGTAGTTTCTCAGGTTGAACTATTACCTCCACCACCTATCTCAGTGTCAACCACAGTCAATGTACTTATTCCTCAGACTCAGCCAGTAAGTCCAGGAGCCACGATGACTACGACTAAAATCCCACAAGTGCCCCATTTCAGCACTGCAATCCTCTTTATGGAATGTCGTATTCCTTAATGTCAGGATATCAGTCGACTTCAAATGCAACAGTGGTGTCAGATAATATTCAAAATCTGAATTCCCCTTTACAAGGATCTGCAGCAGGGGGAAATAATAGAGGCAACCTTAATAGAGGAGCTCCTTCTCAGCATGTAGTGTCGCCTCTTACTAATACTTCAGTAGGGGTATTAAGGCAACGAATGGAGGATAGTAACCATGATTTGGTTAATATGTTAACTAACCAATGGGTAATGTATTTAATCCTATAGTACAAGAGTCGACTGAGACCAATAGAAAGTCTTTTGAAACGAACCGAGAGGTGATGGCCCAATTAACACGGCTGTGTAATTTTTTGGGTGCTCCCCCAGCGCCTGTCCGACAGGCGCCACCTGTTCGATTAGCTTCCCCTGGTCAAATTGACATGGGGGAAATAAAAGATGAAACTGTCCATCAAGGAAAAGCGGTAGTGCCTCAAAGAAATTTAGTTGTCGATCCACCTAGGGTATTAGTTCATCGAAAACAAGAGGCTGATTAAATTGTTGATCAAATTTGCCAAGAAGAATTAGCTGTAGAAAATAATTTAACTACGATTGTCGAGAGAATTATGGCTAGGAATGGCATGAATGCCACACTTCAGAGGCCAACTTATTCTTCCCCTTTGTCGGAATATATTTTACAAACTAATAATCCTAGAGGATGGAAAATTCCTAAATACACTAAATTTGAGGGAGAATCTGGGGAATCGACAGTCGAACATATTGCTAGGTATTGGATAGAATCTGGTGATATGGAAAATAATGAAAATCTAAGGGTAAAACATTTCCCTTCATTCCTCACTAAGGCAGCTTTACATGGTTCACTATGTTGCCTCTGAATTCTATTGATTCATGGACTAAGTTGGAAAAACTTTTTCATGACCAATTTTATAAGGGACATTCGAAAATTAGTTTGGTCGAATTGTCAAACATTAAAAGAAGGTTTTCTGAAACTATTGATGATTATATCAATAGATTTAGGTCATTAAAAGCAATATGCTTTACCAAAGTTCCAAAACATGAACTGGTTCAAATGGCTGTTGGCGGTCTACATTATTCCATTAGGAAGAAAATAGATCCGACCTTTGTTAAAAGTATGTCACAATTAGAAGATAGAGTTTGAAATCTTGAACGGCTAAGATTAGAAAAGGTTAGACATACTAAGGCTAAAGCCAAGAAAGAAAAAGTAGCCTATATAGACTATGATGATACTGATCCCATATATGAGGCCGACTATATCTCGCCGACTGAGGTAGAGGTTGATTTGGATGAAGTGAAGCCAAGGCCGACATATAAATGTAAATCATTATTTCCTGCCAAAGGAAAAAGTCCTGTCGAAAACGGTTCAAAATTTCCTACAAAAACTTATACTTTTGATGTAACTAAATGTGAAGAAATTTTTGATCTGTTAGTTAAAGATGGTCAGATTTTGGTACCTCCAAATGCTAAATTACCATCATTAGAACAACGACAGAAAAAGGTTTTTGCAAATTTCATAAGTATCTTGGTCACACAACTTCTCAATGTTTTCTTTTCAGGGATCTTGTTCAGAAATCACTACAAGAGGACCGACTGAAGTTCACTGCCAGAAAGATGAAAATCGACACTGATCCTCTAAGGCAGGAGGAAACGTTATTTGTTGAACCTGTTGAGATAAACATGGTGGAACTAACAGGATTTCCTGAAGACAATATGGTCGAGGAAAGTACTGGAGAAAGTCCCAATGCCGTCTTAGCTGATGTTTATCCCAAGGATGACGAGGATTTGTTGGATTTCCTCTATCGGTGCAAAAACAAGGGCTCACAAGTGTGTTTGTGCCCTAGATGTGGAGCTGTTACTGATAAAATTGCTGCTGAGAACTTTCAAAAGTTGTAGCTAGAGAAAAACAAGCCCAAGGTGTACAACCAGCGGTTCCCTAATCCAAGGGATCCTAGGAGAACTGTGGGAAGCTCTCAGGCTAAGCCAAGGAGATTCATCCCTTCTGCTACTGCTCCAAGAGGTAAGCCTCAAGGCAGAATGGGGGCATCAACTATCGATGATGTTGCTAAGATATAAAAGGAAAGTCGGTTGTCAATTATTGACACGAGTTCTAATCGGAGCGAAATAGTCATGTTTCCGAGAACTACATGGGAAATAATCCCATGTCTCGAACTCAATGGAGACACTTTCAGCATCGAAAAAAAGTTGCAAGAATAGCAGCAGTTGCTGGACAGGTTGTCGTGAATAAGGCAGGCAATCAAAAGCAATACAAGGTGAAGGTCGATACTGCCGCAAAAGAACGAATCAGGGAATTCATAAAGAGACCTGTAGCTAAATGCTCTAAAGAAGATACTAATGACTTTAAGTCAGATTCTAGAGAGAGTCTAGATATTCTAGTCAATGTAGTGTCAATTCTCCCAGTAGAGTATGACTGTTTGACTGAGGTAAAGGATTCTGCTGATGTCAATGCTGAAGAGATGGCTTTGCATAAGCCAGCGTGTTATTTTGTCATGAGTGATGGTTCAATTGAGAACCGAGATGCCTTTTTTGAAAGGCCAAACATGGCTATGAGAAGCCAAATGAAGCCTCTGTTGATCAGGGCTACAGTCAAAGGAACCATTATCAACAAGGTGTTGGTAGATTGTGGTGTGATTGTCAACATCATGCCACACCATATCTTGAAGAAAATTTGTAAGTTCGACACCGATATCAGGTCCCACAATGTGGCCTTATCATACTACGAAGGAAGAACCAGGAACACTATGGGAGTGATCCAGGTAGACATTACTTTCGGCTCAGTGACTAGGCCGATAATTTTTATGGTGATTCAAGGGAAGCCTAGCTATAACCTCTTGGTGGGAAGAGAATGGCCTCACAGTATTGGAGCAGTTCCTTCTTCCATGCACCAACGCTTAGTAATTTGGAGGGAAGACGACATTGTGGAAAACATCGAGGCCGACCAGGGTTATTTTATGGGTGATGTAAACAACGTTGGAAAAAAGTTGTTTGATAGGAAACTTGCTAATATTTCACCATGTTTACCTGCTAAAGAAATGTATGCCAACTTTGATGAGGCATTCGTTTCCTTGAAACTGCATGAAACCCATGGTTTCATATGGGATGTGGAACCGTTATAGGATCCATATGCTGAAAACCAGCCAGCAGGCTGGGGAGACATCAGTGATAATGATATCTGAGCTTGAAGCTCTAAGAAGGATTTCGGCGTATATTGTCGAAAACAAAATAAATTCGGCGTTAGAGGCTGAAGAAAACATGATTGTCGAAGTCAATAAAATAAAAATTCTGGAGGAAGATATCACTTTCGCTATTGAGCCAAAACCACCAGATAAAAATAATGAGATCAAAGAAAATGTCGATAGGCAACGTCTCGTCTGCATATATGACGATGAGCCTTTAGGCTTTGGAAAGGATCATATGGCTCCTGAAAAGATGCAGCCACAAGACCCTTTAGAAGAAATAAATCTTGGCGAAGATGGAGATAAAAGACCAACCTATATCAGCGCCAATATCGACCAAAAACTAAAATCTGAGGTAATATCTTTATTAAAAGAATTTAAAGATTGTTTTTCTTGGGACTATAATGAAATGCCAGGCTTAAGCAGGGATTTGGTCGAATTAAGACTGTCAATAAAAGCTGGAAAGAAGCCAGTAAAGCAGACACGCAGACGTTTTGCTCTATCAATAATGTCGAAAATCAAGGAGGAGATAGAAAGACTCCTCAAAAGCATATTTATAAAATCTGCAAGGTATGTCGATTGATTGTAAAATATAGTGCCAGTGATTAAGAAAAATGGAAAGTTAAGAGTGTGCATTGACTTTAGAGATTTAAATGTTGTCACTCCTAAAGATGAATATGATATGCCTATGGCAGAAATATTGGTCGACTCTGCCGCTGGTTTTGAATATTTAGGTATGCTTGATGGTTACTCTGGCTATAACCAAATTTTTATTGCAGATGAAGATGTGTCGAAGACGGTGTTTCGTTTCCCAGGAGAATTGGGAACCTATGAGCGGGTTGTCATGCCATTCGGTTTGAAAAATGTCGGTGCAACATATCAAAGGGTAATGAACTCTATGTTTCATGACTTCATTGAAGATTTCATGCAAGTTTATATTGATGATGTTGTAATAAAGTCGAACAACAAATCGACTCATCTGCAACATCTTCAAAAATCTTTTGAGAGGATGAGGAAATATAGATTAAAAATGAATCCATTAAAATGTGCTTTTTGTGTGCAGGCAGGTGAATTTCTTGGCTTTGTGGTGCATAAAAAGGGGATAGAAGTAAACCAAATCAAGACCAAAGCCATAATGGACGTCAAACCTCCGTCGACTAAAAAGGAGGTTCAGTCTCTGTTGGGAAAAATAAATTTTCTAAGGAGGTTCATATCCAACTTAAGTGGAAAAACTAAAGTATTTTCACCACTGCTTCGACTGAAGAACGAGGACTTCATCTGGAAAAAGGAGCATCAAGTGGATTTCGACAAAATAAAAGAATGTTTACTGAAGCCTCCAATATTGGCACCTCCTGTTAGAGATAGGCCTATGAGATTGTATATTGCAACTTCAGATTCGACTATAGGAAGTATGTTAGTTCAAGAATATGAAAAAGTTGTCGAAAGACGCGTGTATTACCTTAGTCGAATATTAAATGATGCTGAAACTAGGTATAGTGATATAGAAAAACTATGCTTATGCCTGTATTTCTCTTGTATTAAACTGAAGCAATATATAAATCCTGTTGATGTTTGTGTGTCTTCTCATTTCAATATTATTAAGCACATGTTGTCCAAACCAATTTTTCATAGTCTATTGGTAAATGGGATTTAGCATTGACAGAATATTCTTTGACGTATGTGCCCTTGAAAGCAATCAAAGGGAAAATAGTGGAAGACTTCCTTGTCGACCATTCAATGGTTGGTATGCTCAAAAATTATGTTGACTTAGTGCCATGGAAGTTATACTTCGGCGGTTCTAGTCATAAAAATGGAGCTGGAATAGGGGGCATTACCGGACCATATCTGCTTTTACACCATGACAATCTCACTCGAATTACGGGGAGCTACAATTTCTCCCAATGGAATTCCAGCAGAGTTCAAGTATGCAATCGACGACATATGTACTAACAATGAAGCAGAATATGAGTCTTTAATAATAGGACCTGAACTACTTCTAGAATTGGGGGCAAGGAATGTCGAAATTATGGGTAACTCTGAATTGGTGATTAAACAAGTATCAAGAGAATATATATGTGTCAAAGAGAATTTAATCATGTACTTTGTGATCACCATTAGGTTACTTAAACAGTTCGAATATGTGAATATTTGGCATATACCTCGAAGAGAAAATCAAGAAGATAATGACTTCGCGCAAGAAGCTTCAGGGTGCAAGAGAGATCAAAATGAAGAGTTTATTCAGGTAAGAAAGAAATTTTGAGCAACTTTGTTATCTTCTTCAGATTTGTCAATTATAAAGTTAGGGGCTATAGATGTTAAAATTTTTCAAATTTTAACAATTGACAAAGGGCAAGAGGATGATTGGTGAAAGCCATTGGTCGACTATCTGTGCTCCCCTACGGGTTCGACGGAATGCAAGAGCAAATACCGTGCCCTCAGTTATGTTTTGATAGAAAACAAATTATTTAAGAAAACTGTTGAAGGAGTATTGCTTAAATGCCTTGGAAAAGTGAGGTATATATAGCAGTGTCGAGTATGCATAGTGGAGCATGTGGTGCGCATTGAGCTAGACACAAGATGAAATGGCTTTTGGTGCGCTCAGGCGTCTATTGACTCTCAATGTTGAAAGATTGCATTGAGTTTGCTAAAGGTTGCTAAGAATGTCAAATGCATGGGGGCATACATGTTCCTGCAAGCGAATTACATGCAACTGTGAAACCTTGGAGGATGGGCCTTTGATGTGATTGGAGAAATAAAACCAGCTTCTTCAAAACAACAAAGGTATATTTTAGTCGGCATTGATTATTTCACAAATGGGTCGAGGATGTGGCTTTGACAAATGTCAACCAAAAAGCTGTTATTGATTTTATACAAAATCACATCATATGTCGGTTTAGAATTCCATAAACAATTATAACCGATCAAGGATAATTGTTTACTGGGCAAAAAATGCAAGAATTTACGCAAGAAGTTGTAATTAAGTTGTTAACTTCCACTCACTATTATGCTACGAAAATGGCCAAGTCGAAGCTGCTAACAAAGTAATCATTAGCCTAATCAAGAAGCATGTAGGGAAAAAGCCAAGAAATTGACATAAAACACTAGATCGAGCTTATGGGCATGTAGAACCTCTCCTAAGGAAGCAACAGGAACTACTCCATTTCGGCTCATATATGGACATGATGTTGTGTTGCATGTGGAGATACATATGCAGTCATTAAGAATCCAAAGACAACACGATATACCATATGAAGATTACTAGAACATGATGGCAGACGAGTTTGTTGACTTAGACGAAGAGAGGATGTTAGCTATTGATTCGTTGAGAAGATAGAAAGAAAGAGTTGCCAGAGCTTATAACAAGAAAGTAAAGGATAAGGTGTTTGTTGTCGACGATTTGGTTTGGAAAGTAATATTGCCTATGGATAGAAATGATAGAATCTTGGGAAAATGGTCCCCAAATTGGGAAGGACCTTTTAAGGTGATACAAGTTTTTTCCAACAATGCATATGAACTTGAAGAATTAGCCCCAGATCGACGAATTCTAAGGGTAAATGGTAGGTACTTGAAGAATTATAAGCCTATTCTTAAAGAGATTAAAATTTCGACAGAGTAGATAGATGTCGAAAAAATAAGCTGGAGAGAGTTATGTTGAAACCAGCAAATTAAGCGTGCATAATACATTATGTAAGGCAACAAAAAAAGACATTGTATTAAAATTGGCTAAGAAGCCATTGTTCGAATATTTCAAAAAGAGATTACAGGATAATGGTTGCAAAAAATTAGAAATTCTTAAATTTGTTATGGAAAGATAACATTTCTCCTTGGAGGCGCAATGCATGATCTTCAAAGCTCTCTGCTTTAGCTTTAAGAGATATAATGTTTGTTTCAACATTCGAGATTACACTGCTTACAACTACAATGTCCAGGGTCATTTTATTCACTTATGTCTTAGCATGAGTTATAACTTCGTTGATCTTTTCCTCTTGCATATAAATTGTTTCCAGTTCCTCATTCAACGAAGACATTTCTTTGTTCAAATCAGCAAGCCGACTGCGTATTTCAGCAGCTCTTTTCTTTTTTGGGCTTAATTCTTGTTATTTTTGCTCAATCATTGCCAGTATCCTGTTGATCGTCTTATGAGCTTGCACCACCACTTCCAAATTCTCCTTCACGAAGGCCTACTTCGCCTCGACCAACTGCTCATTTTCTTTTATAAGTTCCACATTTGCAAGCATACGAGGAAAGAATTTTTCGGACGCTGCCATCATGAGCTTAGCAGAATCAAAAATATCAAGTGTCTTGAGCTGAGTGAGTGCGTCTGAAATTTCTAAGCCAACAGTTAGGTCATCATGAAGCATTGTAGGCAACTCAGGGTTCAGGGCATAGGTTCGAATCTTATCTGTCAACTTCTTGATCTTTGTTGCCTCAGGTCCTAACTTGTCATTATGTGTTTGAGATTGGTCAGAATCATAGGAGAAAGTGCGAGAGCTCACAAAGCTAAAAAGCCTTTCTAATACATCCAGAGTATCAGCGGTATCCCCAACTTTGATGAAGGCGTTGAGGAGTCGAATTTCTTTTCCTCTAAAAGCTTAGGCAAATCAGTTTTCTTTTGTTCTGAAGGTGAGGGAGATTCGAACTTATTTTCTTCAATAGAAACTTGAGATTTGCCTTCAGGTGGAGGAGGATTTTGAGAAGTTGTAGCAGTTTTATTTAAAGTGGTGGCATTTTTATCTCCCTCTGAATCCTGCAGGGAATCTGAAAGACTAGAGTCAGAGCTAGTCGAGCTATAACCCTTATGTTTGGCAGGACTAGTGACTGAATCAGAGTCACTAAGAGTAGCCGGAACAGTCAAGTCAATGAACTCACCAGCGGCTACGTCGAAATTGTTATGATGGTGAGGAGAAGAAATCTCCGACAATAGATTATAATCAGCCACACTTTGTTGGGGCCTAGAAACTTCGACCTTAATAGGACAAGACAGATGTTAGCCAGCTAAATTTGGAAAACAAAGAATAAAAGAAGTGAAAATTTTAGCAAAGTACCTGTGGCGATGGATTGAGGTTTATAGGCTCATCCTTTTTGACAGAAGCAACAATAGTATCCCCCACTGGATTTGAGCTTCGTCATTTTTGGGGGTATGTGTCGGAGTGACGATGGATGTATTTATCATTATAATGTCAATGCCTAAATTTAGGTTAGGTTTAAGATTTTTATCCAAGATCACTTTACCTCTCCTTTTGGTAACAAGGGGGTGATCGCCGACATCATTTGTTGCTTCGACTTGATCGTCGACCTTTGTTCCAAGATCTTGGGCCAAAAGGGCTTTCTCTTTCTTCTTCTTCTTCGCCACTTTGTCTTCAAAAGAGGAAGTTTTCTTCCTCTTGTGGCTTTTGGATTTATGGGAGTGTTGAGGAGACTGAACATCAGGTGATGACTGCACACTAGAAAAGCGATAAGTCGAAGTAATTGCGTAAGTTGAAGAAGAACTTGAGTCGAAATAATACCCCATTCTTCTCAGAGACGTGTTATTTGTCCTTCTTGGACCTTTTGGATGTATTGGAGGGAGCAGTCAAATCCACTGAACGTTTGTGACTCTGACAGATAGAAAGAAAATTATTATATTTTTAGTCATAAAGTCGAGATGATTAGAAATGTGTAAATACACCTACAGAGGAACTAGTTTTCTTAAGTAAGGGTAAACTTAATTCATCATCAGAAGGGGTATGATCAGGTACGATCTGCAAAAAACATTGTTGTTAGAAATGTCAAGTTACAAACGATAATTGGTAAATAAAGGCAGCGGCGAACCTTTTATGTCGAAGTGTCAGCCTTGGTGACAGGAGCTTTTTGTGGTGCTACTTGAAGAGGGATAGCTAAAATCAAAAATGGTGAAGTCAAATAAATGGAAAAGTCGAAATAACAAAGAAATCAATTTTTCCAGAAGTTGTTACCATTTGGCACAACAGCAAGTTCTCTTACATATTGAGGGGCAATATGCAGTAAACTTGGGTAGTCGTGAAACCAGTGCTTCATCGGTACCACTCTGTCGGCCTTTTTCTTATAAGCATTTTCCATATTTGACCAAGAGCTATACCACTGATCTGGGATAGGTGGGCGAAAATCCAAGGCCAACGGGCTAGTCGGTAAATGAGGGAATTTAATATTTCCAAAATGAAGTCTGTAAAGATATTTGTCTTTTGCGTAACCAGGAATTTTGAGTTATGGAATCCTGTAAGTTACCTTCTCCTTTAGCTCTCGGGTTGCGTCAAAGATGGTCCGACGAAGGTTAGTTGGTAGATACACCACCCTGAAATACTTCTGAAAAGCTTGAATTTGCTTAATGTTAGTGGCCTTACATGTGGTCGTCTTGCCTTGAAAAACATCAAAAGCTGCAGTTTGTTAAGCTATCTTCTTGTCGGAATCACCGACAAAGGTAACATAATATGACTGCCACCAAGTTTCAAATTCCTTGGTACAGTAGAATGATGGCTGAAAAGTTGTAAAAGTAAGTATAGGCCTTTCTGCCTAGAGATTGTCGACGTCTTCTTTTACAATTTCCCAAGGTTGGTCGAAGACGATGTCGGCCAGTAACTCGTGAGAATTGAACAGAGATTTAGGAACAATTTGATAAAAACCAAATTGTCGAGCCACCAAATTGGGATGATAAGCAACCAGACCTGGGTTTAGACCGACAATCATAGAAGATAAAAATTAGGGAGTCAAGAAACGTCTCCAGAAAAATAAAGATCTTTTCCTGTCTTCTTCTTCCACTGATGGGAATAATTTGGTAAGCAATTCTTGGCCACTTTTTCCATTAGATAATGGAGACATGGAAGGTGTAAATTCGACCCTCGTCAACAGAATATTGAACAACAGTTTGAAGATCTCAGGATTATGAGAGGTTTTGTCGATTGAGGTTAGGGGCATAAGATGCTTCCAAATGATATGTATTTGGTTTTGGGGGCATGTTATTTTCCTACTTTTGAAAGGTTTAATATCTTCAGCAAAAGTGGCATTCAACCACAACTGTAGAAGGCTAAAAGGACCATGCACCAAAACATTTTTCTCTTCGGATTTGTAGGGTCAAAATTCTTGATTTGGTTGGAGACTTTGGTTAAGGAGGCCAAAATCAGCTGGCCCAAATAAATATTCTCTCCATTGTGCAATTGAGTGGCAAGGAAAGAAAAATTCTTGGCCACCTGCATCGACCTAGAGCAAAAAATAAAATGTGAGAGCTAGAGAGTCAAAAATGCTACGTGTTCTTCGTCCGTGATGGGGCCGAATTCTTGTTTATTGTGATCGTTGAAATTTTTGCATGTTTGGATTCTACTTTCGCAAACGTCGAATCTTATGGGTAAAGGGTTAGCGTCCATGTGGTTGAAAACTATGCCATTGGGTTTCAACCCCGTAATGACAGTAACGTCGAGCAAGGTGAGAGTAATCATACCACACTTAGTGTGAAAATTATTTGTTGAACCCTCACAAAAATGTAAAGAAGTCAATAGCATGCTGCTAGAATAGGGCTGGCCATAACGACAAAGTTCCAGCAGTGTATCAATGCCCATTTTCTTCCAGTGTTCTCTTTTGTCGGCTTCTAGACGTGCCATTCAAGCACCAAATTTAGGGCAATTTAGAGGAGGAGTGGTTATGAAATTTTTATCTATGTATTGCAAAGAAATAGGTTTTGGAGAAGAAATTATGGGTCTAGTTGTAGTGCTGGTGGGGAAAAAAGCCCCTTTATCATCTACGTATATTTTAGAGGACATGTCCGCAGGAAGAGGACCTAGAAAAGTTAAGGGTTTTCCTTCAAGAGTGAAAGGAATAAGTACCTGAGATTTCCAAATTTTTGTTTTCTCCTCAGCAAATGGAGGTTCTGGCACATAGGGTTTTCCATCGACAAGGCGTAGATGGAGTTCCATGGTTGGAGATGTGGTGATGTTATCAGTATTCGCCATTGAAGAAGGTTTGAAGAAGTCTTGAAGAAGATGAACAGGTATGATGAACTCGAATTTCTAGGTTTTTCTCTGAAAAAAAGGTTGAAGAAAGCGAAGGGAAAAGAAAGAAAATAAGGAAGTGGAGTATTTATAGATTCGTTGAGGAAAGAAGAAAATAAGGAGAAAATCATTGTGATTTCCTAGGTTAGAAATCGTCTCAAGTCAAAGGACACGTGTTGTGAGATTAAAGCAGGGGTGGTGGGCCATGTCTGCCACTATAAGTGTAATGATGACGGGCAATTAATAATCGCACGTCTCGAAACTTAAAGCGTGATACATTTCCATGATTACATGACGTCACAGAAAAAGCGGAACAATAACGTCCACTTTTGGAGATAGTGGAAACGATTTAGTCGAATGGTGAAACCGACGCTTCAAAGATGCCATTATCTCATATATGTCGAAAATGGGATCTCTGGGGGGCATTTTGTTACCTTGAAAAAGCTCAAGGTATTCAAGCACGTGTATTAAAAGAGGGTGTTCTCATAAGTTAAGGGTAGATTCTTGAAATAAGGATTTTTTGGGATTGGGAACAAAGTTTTTGAAAGTTGGTTTTGGCAAATTAAAGAAATCAGTGATTGAAGAAAATGTCAAGTTATAATGGAATCGACCACAAGTAAATAATGTTATAGTGTGAGTAAAATGGTCGAATCGACCAAGGTGCACGAAGCAAAGGAAGTGGTCGAATTTGGTTGTGTCTACTACAAAGGATTCGGAACTTAGAAGGTTTATGCTATTGTTTCTTGCCAAAAAGAGTATATGTCAAAGTAAGCAAGAAGCAGTTGAGTTTATCAGAGGCGGGAAGGTTCAAAATTCAAAATCTCTAAGCAGTTATCAGCAGCGCACGACTTGTTTAAGCGCCAAATAGGTGGCAACATCTGGTAAAATGGTTACCTTAGAGTTCAAATGTCACCCGTCGATTTCTTTAGGGCAGTTACCTTGTAAATACTATAAATAAGTAGTTTCACTGAAATTTCTGTGTGTTCACTTGTAAACTCAAATCACTTGCAAAAACTCTGTTCATTTTGAGCGTCAGGAAGCAAAGAGTTGAAGAGTGCTTGATGTACGTGAATCATCACTTTTATTACAATGAAAAACCTTTACCTTTCAGTTATTTCTTATGAAAACTTTACTTGCATTTTATTTACGTTTCAGCAAAATCTTTGCATTATCGTTTATGTTGATTCTCTTTTCGTTACAAGTTTCGAGTTAACAAAAGAGTCAATCGAAACTCACTTCGATTAGAACAAGTTTGAATTTCACATCCTTCTGTCGGACATGAGTCACCATATTTGGTATAAATCATATTATGGGCAATCAGATTGTTAATTGTTTCGTTTAGACTCATTCTGTCGGTCACGAGTTACCAGTCAGTCGAATTGAGTCTAATAATAGTGTGGAAAACCATTTTATTTGTTCCCTTAGTCTTAGAAAACCGTTTCTTAGATAACTATTTTGATAGAACTAGTTGTCATACCCCAAAATTTTCCCTCCATCTTCTCAAGATATTCCATACATCCATGCTTAAGGATTCTTCAAGGGTTGATCAGACAAACCCTCTCCTAGGCAATTAACCCAAACTAGGGATTGACAATTCTCAGATCAAGATGGACTTCTAACATCTCCAATGGTCTTCATGCCTCCTCATATGCTTCAAAGATTCTCCATGTCAAGTTTCAAGCCTCACAAGTCAAGTTTCATCAGACAATTGCTCAGATGGTTGAAAATCGTATTGGACAAAAGTCAATCGTGGTCAACATACAGTCAAACTTCATAATTTTTGGTCAACATCCTCATTTTGAAGTTACATTCATCATTTGATCAAGGGTTGATCATGATTCATCAAGAAAACTCAAGATTTGCTCAAAAGTCAAACTTTCTAAATTAGGGTTTCTCAGTGAAAAGTCAACCAAACTTTGACTGAGCATAACTTCTTCATACTTTCTCAGAAATTTTTCCACCACCTCTTGTTTTAAATGAAATTCAATTCTCTACAACTTCATGTCTCACAAGAATGTTCATAAAATGCTTCATTTGGAAGGTATGGATCAAAACATTACAGGTCATTTTCAAAGTCAACAAAAAGTCAACTTTTTGTTTTGAAGATATATTGAGTATGGAAACTCCAATTGAGATGAAACCAAAGAGGTTGGTTAGAGGACTCTTAGAGCTTTCCAAAAAGTCCAAGAACACTCAAAATTATGGAAAATTGAGCATGATACGCTATTCAGAAGTTGGGCAATTTTGGACAATTGCACAAAAGGAGATATTGGTCAAAATGCAAAATTTTCCAAATGGGCCTATAATCTTTTGATCCAAACTTGTTCATGACATTATTTGTGACTCATAAATGCTTGGCCATGGCAATTTTCTATTTTATTAATTTATTTTTGAATTTTAAACCATTTAATTCAAAATTAAATTATATAAAATATGAAAATAAGATATTTTTTCAAGAGGAGTGATTTTATATCATACGTGAGGTCCAAGAAAGCCCATCACACATACCAATTTCGTGCTTGATCATCCATTTAAGAGAAAATCAAATTTCTTTCAAAAATTTGATTTTATTTGAAAATCATTCAATGCATTCAAAACCAAATCTTTTTTCCTGGTTTTTTCTCTCCTAATTCACTCTATAAATAGCCAGCATTACACACAACAAAGGACACGAAACCCTAGCCCTTACAACAACCCAAACTTTGCCAAATTTTTTCAAGTATTATGGAAAATCGAATTTTGAGTTTCAGCAAGTTTTAAGGCAAACAAACCATCCAATCTTCTTCCTGAGGTATCCAGGAATCGATCCCAATCCTTACTCGAAGCAAAGTCACTCTGAATCGAGCCATCTAGCTCTCACCAGTTTGCTACTTTTCACAATTTCGATTTTTAAAATCCATGCATCCTTAACTGTTTTTGCTTGCTTGTTTGAGTTCAGGGCACCTATTAGAACATGCTTGACGTATTACATGGGAGGTTTAACGCCGGAATAAGAACGTGCCATTGTTAGGGCAGTTTTGTTCTCTTCTTCGAAACACACGATACAACCGTTTTTAGTCGAAACTAATGGCACCATTGAACTCAGAAGGGTCGAATTAGGGGGAATAGGGTTTTCTTTTGCTTTGATTTCCATTATTTTGCAGGTTTGAAGTTTGCCCTAGCCGGAGAAGATGACCGGAGCCCTAGCTCCGGCGCTGACTCAGGCGAAGACCGATGGGAAGCTTGCGTGGCACGATGGCTTTGTCTGATTCGTTCATTCATGCTGACTGGGGTCCACGCACGCTGACTGTGTTTCAAACACTCCCAGGACGCGTTGACATTCAAATTCAATTGATTTCTATTCTCCAAACACCAAGTGTCACATGGCCTAGTGGTTAAGGCATTGGATTGGAAAGATTCTCCTCCTGGTCACGAGTTCGAATCAGCCTGGGACCGGTTTTGCATTCTTTTTTCACAAACTCAACTTTTTCAATTATTTTCTATTTTCTATTTATTTTTAATATTTGCATTCATTTTAATTTATTTCAACAATTTTTTTATCATGCATTAAAAACACCAAAATATTTTTTCTTTTTGCATTATTTCCAGAAAATGTTTATTTAATTTATAAAATTAAAAAATATTATTTTGCATGCATATTTAATTTAATTGCTAATTTATCATTTAAATCACTTTTAATTAGTTTTTAATTATTAAATTATCTCCAAAAAATCCCAAAAAAATTATTTTAGCATATTAATGTTATTTCCAGCATGAAATATTTTTCTCATTTAAAAATTATCATTTTTGCTAACATTTTCCTTTTATTCGATTTCCTCGTATTTTTCGATTTCTCATCTTTTCACAGGTTATCTCGTTTCAGACGATTTCTTTTTATCGTTTTCTTTTTATCGTTTTCTTTTTTCAAATTATGTAACTGCTTATGGGATGTAATAGTATAATTAGGGCTTTTATTTTCCGCATTCTAAATTATGTATCTGCCCCAAAGCCATGTAATAACGTAGGATTTATCTTTCCGCACTTTATATTTCCACAATTTACTTTCCGCATCTTATAAACTGTTAGTAATTAGGCGTGTATGGCAAGATAAAATTGAACATAGCTCACTCTAATTTTCAAGATAACATGAATCTGAAATCAACACACTCTTTTTCACACATGCACCCCTTAGGGTAATTCTCTCTCGTTGCCTTTACGAATTCAAATATGGTCATGTCCCTCGAACGTAGAGGTATTCTAGCACCGTTGCCTTCAAAACAAATCATCATAGTCCCTTCGATACAAAGATCATAAGACCCACGATGTCGCCTCCGAATACATGATCTTCACCCTCGATTGTCGCCTACGAGAAATGATGATAGTCCCTTCAAATGTGCTCGGATACTTCCTACAAGTTGCTTTCTATGACCATCCGATGTCCCTTCGAATGTCCCGCTTACATCCAACAAATAGGGTTACCTACCAACTAATGGTATGGATAGCACTATTCTAAAGGAACGTAAAATAACATGAAAATGATCAATTCTGAGTAGGTAATAAGACTTTTAGTTGCTTGCTCAATCAAATATTTTTCACACCACACACTTTTGTCAAAGTTCAAACTCTTTTCAAAAACTAAACATTTCCGAACACTTTGTATACATTCCTACATGAATCATTACAAAGTCAAAGCGAAATGCCTTTTCAAAATGTTTTGTCAAACACACAGAAAGCACAATTTTAAAGTGATCTAGGAGCAACTAAGAGCCCGTAGATAACTACGGATGGAAAGGGGTGCTAATACCTTCCCTTTTCATAACCTTCTCCCTTACTCAGAATCTAACGAAGGTCTTTTTCTGTACTTTTTACCTTCCCTTAATTGGATAAAAGAAAAGTCGGTGACGACTCTTGCTATCCGCACATTTGCGATACAAAATCCTACAAAGTCAGTTCACCGTGTTACACTAGTACAATCTCCAAAAACCTTAGCACATGTCTTAAGATCAACTGGTCGATCTTGCGAGTAACTCTTAGTTTTAGGACTTTGGGAGGACTAGCGGTTGCTTACCATTTTCCACAATAGACGATGAGTAAAATATTTGAGATTGCGCGTGTAAAGAGCTTTATATAAAGAGGGAGGTTAGAACCACTCTCGATTAATCTGACATCTTGTATGATTCACTGTCTTATTGAATTTGATGGTGGGAATTTGACATAAGGTTGAGATTGCATGCTTCAAGCTTGATTGAGGTCTTATCTATTTTATTATCTTGTAATTGTATTTAGGCCTTATCATGTGGGTCTTACAAGTGGCGCATGATAGTTTCCCCCCTTAGTCCTTATTTCTGCTTGCTAGAACGAGGGGTTTGTCATGGTGGAGTACCTAAGTTGGCTCTTAGTTTGAAGGGTGAAACATAGTTGTAAGGTTGGAAGTCTTGAAAACATGCCCATTAAATGTTTTTCTTGTATTCCCAAAGCCTTATTAGAGAGTTTTGGCGCTTGGGTCTAGGATTATAAGTAATGATGCATCTTCATCTTAGGGTGCTCAAGCATTAAGTGGGGTTTGATGTGAGATCACGATCGTTACTGGTGTGGGTGTATTCTCATATGTATGTTATCGAGAATCAAATCATTTTATGAAGAATATATAAAGGTTTGTGTACAACTATCTCTCTTCCCGTGTTTGGATCCAGTACGCCAAAATTGAACAACGACATTGCACTTTAGACAACGCTTTTAACTGAAAGCGCTGCCTAAGGCTAAATAAAAAAACACGAAAAATTTGAAGAAATTTATGCAAAAGCACTGCCTAATGGTTACCTTTAGACAGTGCTTTTACAAAGCGCTGACTAAAGTATGCCTTAGGCAACGCTTTTTAAAAGCGTTGTCTAAGGATATTACAAAAAGCGCAGCTAGATGCACCCCTTAGACAATGCTTTTGAAAAGCGTTGCTAGAGGTCCATCTTAGACAGCGCTTTCTGAAAAAGCGCTGCCTAAGGCCTTTAATTTTTTTAAAAATAAAACAACCCTATTTTCATTTCATTCTTTCTTTTACGATCTTCTTCTTTCTCTGCAAAACCCTAACTAAATTTTCTTCTCTCTACAAAACCTTAACTGAGTCCATCTCTCTTCCACCTTCATCTCCGCGACAAACAACTTCTGCTCACCATCTTCTTCAGCACGCGTTCTTATTCACGCCGTCCTCACTACATCGCCTCATCACCATCTACCTCCATATAACCATACCTCCACACCTCTACATCCTTATATGTTTGCTTCAGATCCAAATAACCTCTCATCATTCTCCATTTCGACCTCTCTCCATTATACCATATAAACTTCCCAGTGCCTCACAAACATCTTCTCATATACTTCCGTTCATCACCATTCTCACCGACACCCCTTCAAGCAGCGATTTACTCCCTCGTCTCTGCTCTCAGCTCAAAACAACCTCACAAGCAACAACAATAACTGATCAGAACTACATATTAGCACCCTTGTTTCTGCAGACAGTCATCGGAACCACGACTGTAAGTTTGATTTCACCTTCAATCTCGTCTTGAATATATCATTCAAACTGAATTTTTTTGTTTAGAGATTAATAACTATAAGAATTTTTATGAAACAATTTAGATTGGGTACTTTATGAGTTTATAGAGAATAATCCTCTACTTGTTTGATTTATTTGGCTTCACTTTAACTTCAAACTTCAAATACTTTAACAAAACATCCATACTCCAATTTATCATTTTCATCTAGCTGATAGTATAGAAGTTGAAACAGTAGCATTAGATTTTGAAGAAGAAGTTGAGGTAGAGGTATCTGTCTGAGGTCTTAAGTTAGTGTTAACAAATACAAACATGGTTGGTTTTATATGGTCCACAAATTGACATAATCATGCATGTAATAGAAAATAAACAAAATAAACATAGAAAATAAACAAAAAAAATTGAAAATTAACTAAGTATATATCTTGTATACATCTCCAAAACCTCTTTCTCCTAGTTTATTTTTGTCATTAAAATTTGGAATTAGGACCGTCTAATCCCTTGTTTGGCATAGTGCATTGTTAGTGTTGTGTTTGATTTTTTATAAAGTTGATGATCATATTGCAATGGTGATAATCATAGTGATATTATAAGATAATTGGTAGGCCAAAGGTTGATATGTTGTAATGCATAATATATTATGAAAGTAATTTACTTTTCCTTTTTTATTTGATAGTTGATACTCCACATTTTACTCACAACGTTGATCATTCCCTGTGTTTCCCTGAGTTCGACCTTCTCGTTTCAAATTCTCGACGTTGTTGTTTGGTAAATTTGAGGTAAATTTCTTCCTCAAATTACTGGTACTGGTGTGAGTGAGATCTATTTTATAAGACGGTTTAATCTGTGATGAATTTGTCTGAAATTGTGTGAATATACTTGTACTTTCCTAGCCTAATTTTTACTATTGCATTCATGTATACTTTGTGTTTTAATATAAACACGTTATACCGTTTTGTGCCCTAATTAGTGTTTTTGTTTATCTTACTAAGTAGTAAAACCATGGATAAAAAATGGATGTCTCTCGATTAATTGTCAAAAGAGTACGAGAATGAGGTATTAGAATTCGTTAAGTTTGCTATTGAACACGTTGAATGAAATGTCCTTGCTTGGGTTATTGTTATGTGGGTCGGGTTAACGCAGATGGATTAAAATCACATTTACTGAGGTGTGGAATTGATCAAAGTTATATTTGTTGGATATTTCATGGCGAGAAAAGCGGGGAGAATGGTGAAACTTTTAGTATTCAAATGTCAATTATGAATCATTACGTACATATTTTTTATATGGTAATGTTAGACTCCTACAAAACCCGCATCTAAGGATAAAAGGATTTTTCGGCACATTGAGTCTGTTGCATCACAAAAAGAGGTAAATTGAAAGTGTTAATTCTATTATCTGAATTCAAAAACTGCATGATTTTATAATTTACCCAAGTTATATGAATTTTAGGTACCTGCTCAAGAGCCACAACAATTGAGCCAAAAAATTAGTAGTGTACCCAAAAAGAAAAAGGGATCTTCCAAGAATCGTGTCAAGAAGAACTTTTGTACCTCAATTTCGGATGTGTCGTGAAACACTTGTGGAACATTATATTTGATGAATGGTGCTATACGTCAAATAGATATGGAGGAAGGTATCTTTGGTTTTTCTTGCTCTGAAACAATTATAGAAGAGGACATGGAACAAATTCTTCAGCATATAGAATTAGGCATCAGTGTTGTACACTCATACATTCCATAATGTGATTAATCTATTATTTAATTAGCTGAACAATTTATTTACACATTTCAATGAAAATAGTCTGATCTTTATTATGTTTTTATTTAAGGTTCTTGTATGACAAATTGATGCACATGAATCAATTGTCAAACATATTCCATTTTGTGTCTTCCTCCCGTATCAACGGACAACCAAATTTTAAGGATCCGGATTCAGTAAGAGAGCACTTAGTCGAGAGATTCATGGCCAGAAGTACAAAAAGCTTGTATCTTTGGGTGTATAATACTATTCTTACAGGGTTAGATTTTTCATTCTACGTTTATTCTAATCTTTGTTTCTTATGAGTAGAAAATTTCCATATAAACTTTTGCTTTAATTTATTGACGTCACTGGTTGTTGGTTTCTATGAATCCTTTTAAAGAAGTGGTGTATTATCTGAATTTGGTAGATGATGATTGGACAAATTATCCAGAAATGAAGTTAATGATTGATACGTAAGTGAGATTTTTCTAAATATTCGTGTGTATTTGTATATTCACTACAAAAAAAAGGTCTATTACGACGACCAAAAAACTGAGTCTATATGTAAAATAACCGTGGCGTTTTGATTTTGCCACGGTTTCACCATGAATATGTAACTGTGGGATATGTTGTCGTGGCCTCAAGTATAAGCCACAGTTTTCATGTTTGTGCCACATTTTATTTACATTCATGGCTTGAATAAGCCACAGTTTAGGCATCTAGGATACGGTCGCGGTTTATCTTTTGCCTCAGTTATTAACAGTGGCTGAAACTAGCCACGATTCATATATAATGTGAAACACCGTTTAGTTTCCTAGGTATGACCACTAATTAAAACCGAGGATAATTTTATACACGATTTTTTGCCACGGTTTCTTTTTGTGCCACATAGTTGTGACATTTGTGTTCTTCATGTCATGGCATAAAAAGGTTATTTTAGATCAATATAAAAAAAATTATCCAACCTGATTACTACACTCTTCAAGTATCTTATTTCACATTATTCCTCCACATAACATTATATATAACCAAGCAACCAATTTTCCAACCAAATGGTTCATCCATTCCTCAATTATACGTAAAAGTAAAAGTGTAAAAAAAAACTACAAAACTAGAAATGTGTTCACTTTTGCGACTTGCAACAAGATAACAGGTTGCACATACAAAGAGAAAGGTTGTATAAAAGAAGAGACATTAACTAGAAGTTCTAGAACTTGTTCATTTCGAAATGTTTACCACATAATCATCGCAAGTTGTTGCGATGAATTGACTTTGCGCCTTGGTAGCTACTAGTTCAGTAATTGATAGCTCAGTCGCACTTGCTGTAATATATTCCATCATTATGTATGCATTTTTCTTCGTTCACCAACCAGACACATACTTTATCTTCAGTCACAGAGGAAATCATTTCCACGATGTGGCTTCTTGACACCACAAGAAGACATAAGAGCAACCTATAATTAAAACACAAAAACAGAAATATTATAACAAACTATCCAAAAACATCATGTAATGTAGATACCTATGAAGCATAAACAAAGAAATTAAAATACGTGACAAAGAATGGAGAAAACTGCAACGTATAGAAAATCAAACATACAAAGAAAACCTTAACTCATTACTTCCACAGTTCAAATCTAGTCCTGCAAAATCAACATTTGTACACAAAAATGATAATAAGTAGTTGTTGCCTATGAATATTTGAATTTCTAATATTCAGATGTATTTTTTTACCTGCTAGAATGGATTTTGCTGCAATTTTTCGCGGATAACTCCTTTAAGGAGATCAGGATCAGCACAAGTCGATTTTCCATTTACTTGATTATAAGAACACATGACACTAGCAACATTTCCATCAATCACACATCTCTTAAAAGGTGGTTGGTCTGTATCATCCAATTCTTGCTTTGTCACCTAACAAATCGACCAAAATAAGAGTGACAAAAGAATTCTGCATATTCTATAATCCTCAAACACAACTTAACTAATTTTATTTCAATTTTTAACCAATGATAGATAGATTACCACATCATTGAAGGTGTTACGCTGAACGCCTTTCCAGTCATCAACATCATAGGCAGTGTAGTGTTTGCAACAAGCATCAACCTTAAGCTTGTTGGAATCTCCATCATCAATTTGTTACAGAGCTTGTTGGCTCACCTGGAATTCCAACTGCAGTGGCAGCAATAGTGAAACACCCGGCCGAAAAATCAAAGGATATAACTATATATCAATGAAGTCAACATCGAACGTTTTTATCCCTCCAAGAGGGAAAGGTAAACATCGATTAAACCTGAAACGAAGAAATCACAGTTTTGCAACCGAGAGATCGGGTAAGGAAGTCTGTTACGCGAGGGGAAGGGATTAGCACCCCACGCGCCCGTAGTACTCTACGGTATCCGCTTTTACTCTCTATCTAATGGGTGTAAAGGTCTAACTATATCTGTATATGGTATAATGTATGCAAAAAGAAAAGAAGAATAAAGAAATAAAGAAAAGAATAAAAGAAAGAAAACACGATGAAAAGAAGGAAATATTTACAAAGGTTGCTCGATCTAGCCCCGCGACAGGATGCCTACGTATTCCCTCGTGCAATGGGAAAGTCAGAGCACCGTAGTTTGGCTCACTTGTTTTGGTTGGTTTGTGTTTTTTAGATTAGCAGACGAAACCGCAAATGATGATGAAACACCTCCATGATGACAAAACATCAACTACAGATGGGATGACGAAACATCGGGAGACGTGATGACGAAACATCAGCAAACGAGATGACGAGACATCAAAGGATGAGATGGCAAAACATCAGAGGATGAGATGACGAAACATCAGCAACAGGACGGCGAAGCATCAACAGCAAACAGGACGACGAAACATCCTAGACTAATTGGTTTGTATCTTTCACTTTGGAAAAAGTTTCAGATTATTAGAATGTTTTAATGCACTTTGACAAAACAAGATTTTAGTTTTAAGGATGAAAAAGGGATAAAGGTAAAATAGCGAGGGGAAAATAAACTATTTCTAATCCTAATGTTATCATGCAAAGTTGCTCCTAAGTTATGGATATAAACAAGGGGAAGAATCTACCTAATGTTATCATACATGGATGCCTAACTTAATGTCTAAACTCAATAGCTAAGCTAATCGAGCAAAACCTAAGGGGAACCTATGAAATCAATCATCTTGGTTGGAAAACCAAGTGAGAAGAGGGGTAGAATCAAGTAAAGTGCTTTGGCAAAAGCACACAAACCAAGCACTAACAAGTGCTAAAAAGGAAAGAAGAAGAAGAAGAAGTGGTGAAATTTGAGTGAATTATGCTCGTACAAAGTGTCATGTGAAGTGAGGTCAGTAGATACAACATTCATTTACAAAGTTATACAAACCTTTAACAAATCTCAAACATCATTATAAACACCCACAAACAAGTTAATTCACAAACTAGGTTGAAACTAGTCCTAAAAGCGTTCAAAGAATGAATTTCACAAAGCGTTAGACTTGGATGAAGTTAATGGACAATTAAAGAATAAAATGAAATACAAGTTTGTAGCTAATCATGTTAATGTTCATTTATATCATGCAAAATAAACCCCAAAAATTCAAGAGCAAAAATCTACTAAAAAGCGCACAAACATGCAACAAATGCGTGTAGTGAAGTGCATCTAAGTATGTGAGGTTTCATGTCATGCAAAGAAGGTGTCAAGATGAAGAGATTACAGTACCAATGATCGCGAACTTTATCGTCTATTAATCGGGAGACTGCAAGTGCACAGTCCTATCGCTAAGTTACTGTTATCCTAAGTTACTGTATATAGCTAAGGCGAATAATTCTTTTAGATAATGGTTAAGGATAAATGTAAATTAAACGGATATCGGTACATAATATAGTGAACCTAAGCGGATTTAAACGAACCTAAGCGTATAAAGATGGTTAACTTAATTTTTCTGTAGAGATTATCTGTTTAAAAACCCTCAACTCACACTTTCGTGGTCTTATCTCGGATTATACTCCTAAAGCCCTATGCCTGCTCTCGCTAGCCCATAAGTGTTTAGAAAATATTCTTTGAAAACTTAATAAAATCTAATTCGTTTTAAAGCGCTCTCGCTGTATTTAAATCGAATGCCTAACTTTAGCTATCCGGTTAAAACCTCACACTTTCGTGGTCTCGATCCCAACCTATTCTACTTTTCTTACTTTCGTAACAAAAAGGTTTATTTTTAATTACAAAAAGTTATAACCAGAAATTGAGTTAATTAAGATTTTAGCTTGGGAACAATTTAATTGCTACTCTTACTGCTATTACATACCGATACCTACTCGGTTTAGCCGGACATATTTATTAATTCGGACATGCATAAATAATAGGGTTCAATATATTTAAACATCTCCATAATCAAATAAATAAATATCAGGCAATAATATTTTAAATAAAATAAAACAATTAGATTAAAAACCTAAAAATAAGAATCCTGGAATAAATCTTGTTCTTCGAAATAAACGAACACTCCACCACAAGTCGGCTGGATCTGCTCGGAGACTTCTTGAATCGAAAAGAAAATGCGACAAGAAATAAAAAGCACTAGATCTAACGTAAGGTTAGATCAGTGAAAAATACACAAAAATTTCCGGTGTAGAAATTGTCGTGAGAAAATTATAACAACTTAGAACTAAAAGAAAATCTAAAACTAAGAAACAGAAATGGAAAATAAAATGAAATGAAATTACAAAACTGAAATGAAAAGAAAATTGCGATTAAAGAAAGAACGATTGTTCGGTAAAAATGTCGACCCTTCCTCTGAAACTTGAACTTGTATTTATAGCTTCTTCCCGTAACTTCCCATTCCAATCTTCTTGCATCAACGCGTGATCGTGGAGAAATAAAACTGCCAGAGCACAAAATGGAAGAGACGGACGTCTCATCTTGAAGAGAGGAAATGTGAGACGTGGGTCTCACTTAAACAACGTGGAGAAGGTGGGCCCCTTTAGATGGGAGGCGGGCGCCTCCAAGCTGAGTGGGAGGGTGAGACGTGCGTCTCACATGAGACGTGGCTGACGGGAGACGGTCGCCTCAAGGCTGTGAGAGAGGATGAGACGATCGTCTCACCTTGCACGTGCTGGGATGGGCTTTTGCTTGCTCTTGGATAATTATTCTCTTCTTCTTTAACTCCTCCTTTTTTCTATATCACCCTTTGCTTCATTTCTTTGGCTTTTTAATTAGATTTTTCCTCGATTTTATTTCTTTGCTCAATTAATCTCTATTTAATACAAATACCTGAAACAATAGAAATACCAACGTAATACAGAAATAAAATAATATAATTGATCAAAAATAGTAACATTATCCATGAAAATTAAATCAAATATGTTATATAAATTCGTGTTATCAACGAACATCATGCAAATGAATTAATAACCAAATCATAAAAGAAATGCCATGAGGATGCAATTACAACATTGGTGCGAAAACTAGTTGAAATTCTTAACCTAAAAGGTGTTTACAATCTAAAGGAAGCCGTGGAAAGGCAAAGATGAAGAGAAGTGATCCAAGAAATATTAAAATACACAAGTTTCAGTAGCAAACATGTTATTTAATCAACAAAAACATTTAAACATGCATTCAAAGAATTCAAAAGCAAAACACTCAAGAGAAATGCATTCGATTCGTGCAAGTTCGGGTAAACATGTGCATGTATGTGTGTGTTTGTACTTGTGCGTGCATGTGCTAAGTGTCAAGTAGTGGTGGAATCAGAGATGACATGTGATGAAGAGCTATTCAAGTTATACATTATCAAGTCATAAGATGCTTCAAATTGCACACATACAACATCTACACAAAAAACTAGTTAAAGGTTTAACCTAGAATGCAACTAAAGATGGAATGAAGCATGGTTGATGCATGAATTTAAAATGATGAAACTAATAGCATACAAAGATGTGGGAGGAAGTATCTAGAATGGAAAGAATGATTTACTATCATGTATATGATCACCATTATAATGCACAAACAAAAACAACTAGGAAAGCCTAAACATGTGTCTAGAAATGTGCGGTGAAATGTGCATAGATGTGTGATTGTGAACATGCCTTGTGGTGACATTTTTTATTGAAGTCAGTGATGGAGACATAGACATTACATACATTTTAGATACAAACAAACCACAATCAACTCAAAAGAAAAGAAAGCAAGAACTAATGCAAGAACTAGTCAAACATTTACCCTAAATATGCACCTAGGAAACAAATGAAACATGGCATGGCATTACTGAAAAGGTACGACATTTAGATGATGGAGAATGATAAAATTCAATAGATATAATGGTATAAATGCACTCATGTCACACACAATCATCCAAAACTTTACATGAGCAACTTTCAATAAGAGAACATGAATGCGCATACTAAAAATGTGGGATGGAAGGTGTATGTGTGCGTGTCCAAGCATGTTTGTGTCAAGTTTTATGGAAAAATGAGATGAATGAAAAGAACATAAACATGATACTCACACAAACACAAAAAAATTACCAAACATCATACTTCATAATCATTCATAATGCAAAGATTAGTAGTAGAAGGGAGTGATTCTAAACCCTAAAGTTAATTTGAAACAAGCATACAAGCTAATGAGTCAATCATGATGAAGAGGCAAGATGAGAAAGTAATGTAACACACAAGGTCAGTAGCTTAAGACCTAAGTAAACTACAAACACAAGCAATTCAAACTAAGTAAAAAGCTCACACACACACAAGTACATTGGATTAAGATTTGAAAGCATCTAAACTAGACAAACATTGTACTTAAGAAAGATTTAAACAAGGTGGTTTTAATTAGATAATTAAAACCATGTGTGACTTGTGCCATAAGTTTAACTCAAAATATGATTCATGAGTAACCAAATATAGAAGATGAAACTTCCATACACAAACAAATTGTAACACCCCAATTCTACCCCGCATAATTATATAATAAAATCAGAGTTTCAAAATTCCATTAAATAAAATTGAGGCATCACATCTTCGCATTTCCAACAATTAGCATTATAATGCACATCAAAAATCGGATATACCGAATCATACATAATTCATCATACGTACATATGAATATTCGCAGCACAACGGATATGTTTACAAAATATACATAACATCATGTTGTCAATAATACATAAGGTTATAACAAAATAAGACAGTATATACAAACTATCCTATCAAAATAATGACGTCGCCCAAATCCCGAGTGTTACTACGACCAGAGCAGAACGACACAAAATAAAGTGACTCGAGCTAATCCTCCTCATCCTCGGGGATCACCTGCACGTTACCAATATATAGGTAACGGCAAAACAAGTAAAGGGGTGAGATAATTCCAAAACATATAATTCAAAGCAATGATGGAATATATAGATAGTTGGGATTATAAATGATATAAGTTAAATAAAGTATGTCAACATGTATTTAAACTTACATACTTTAAATTAGCATTTAGTGTATAAATCAACACATTAACTCCATCACACAATCATTATACTCGCATCACACCAAAACATCATGTACCGTCGCAATTCAATTTTCATCCATCAATTAAGGACTCTATGATAAACAACTCGAACATAAAACACAACCGACTCCAAAATAAACATAATAGACTCCATGAGACACGACTATGTTATGCATGTGGTACCCATCGCTTGTCCGTAATTAGGGACACTTGGCATAAAGCACAACTTCGCTCGGCATAAAAGCCATCATCGCTTGGCATAAAAGCCCTCTTCGCTTATGAAATGTATGTGACTCAATAATAAAAACCACATAACAACATATCATCATCGCTCATCACAATTGACATAAAGTCTACTTCGCCATATTTGTTCACATCAAATAAACATGTCATCGCATCGCATAAACAACAAGTATTCATAATTATATACACCATCGCAAATATTATTATCAATTAATCCTTCAATTTCCAAAAACGGAAAGATAGTAAAAACATAAATAATCGTCGCGAAAGCCATTCTTAATTACCGGTATAAGTTATAAACATCAACGTCGAAATCGGATAATCGGAACACAATCGGGTTTGAAAGGAAGTGCGAAAAATCAGAAATTTTAAGGCTATAGACACAGCAACACGGGTGCCTGTGTTGTGCAACACTGCCCGTGTTGAAAAGCTCCCAGAATACGCAAAAATTGCCCAAGACAGTGATACAACACGGGTGCCCGTGTTGTGCAACACTTCCAGTGTTGCGCGGCCTGCACTCACCAAAATTTCTATTTTTGTTTTACCATTTCCTTGCAATGCTTTCTTCCTATTTCCATTCTCTTTGCTATTTCCATTTCTATTTCTATTTCCAACCTACAATCCAAATACTACAACACTAACAACAATACTCATAATTTCTACACCAAGTTCAAATCTTCTAAACCCAACAATAATCACCTAACACAACTCTACAAACCATCTATCAATTTTTCCCCCAAATCAAACTAAAATCCATCAAACCCTAACTAAATGAAATGGAAATCAAACCCCTTACCTAGCAAGCTTTGGGTATTCAAGATGATTCTCCAACCAAGCTTTGTTCTTCTTCTTGCTCTCTTCTTCTTCCTCAACCAGAATCCTAGCTTTTTCTCCAACTTCTCAACTTTGGTGTTTTTGGTGTTATGTTTGGAAAGGTGGAGGAAATGATATATATATATATATATATATATATATATATATATATATATAACATGTCTTACTAGCCAAACTTAATTAAATTGCTCAAATGCCCCTCAACTATTCTTAATACACTAAATATAACATCTAATTATCTTACTAACTTAATTTGTTAATTAAATTCCGGGAAATTAAATATCGGCCCGAAAAATATTTTACCGAACCGAACAAAACGTCGCTAAATATATTAATAAATATACCGATTAATATAATTATTTTCGTTGTCAAAACAATATTCAAACGATAATTCAAAAATAATAATATAATTTAATATTAAATAAAACGGGCGTTACACAAATCACCTATTTGATGAACAAAATCATCCAAAGCAAAATACCACCTCTCTTAGATCAAACAAAATTGATTAAGATTTGTAGGAAAGGAAAGATGTCTTGTATGTCATAGGGTGATGATAGAACCATCACAAGATGTTTGTCATGAGCTTAAATTAATGTCAATTGAAGTGACATGCCTCAAAGATCATGAACCTATAATCCCTCAAGGTATGATCCAACCAAACAATAGAAGAAAAAGAAGATCTAGCTCTTCTAGGTCATCATGATGACATTACAATTAAGTGCAAGTCAATGAATCAAATAGAATTGAGTTATTGATTACATAATGTACAAGGTCAGAAATTAAAATCAAATATCCAATTGGAATTGGACTTCTAAAGCCATGCATGATGCACATAACACAAGTGATACAACCATAAGCATAAGTTGGTAACATTCTAATCAACAAAAGTTGCATGAACTTGAGAAAATTAGGAGCTTAAATGAATTAATCAAAATGGAATCAAGGCCCTAAATATTCTATAAGGATGAAGTAAGGAAATGAGAAGTATATTCCCAAAGAATTGCATGAATGCATTCCTCACCCTACAATCCATGCACAAGGATGCAACAAGTGAAACAAAGATCAAACATCATCTAATTAAAGGATCAAGATGATCCTATGAGGTCAAATGTCTCTAAATTATTTAGAAGACTATCCTTGAGGTTATCATACCCCTAAACATCAATTAGAAACACAAACTATACAAGAAAAAGGTCTAAGGACCAAGACATCAACAAGATAGGGTTTTGGGAACACACAAAATTTTATGCTCAAGGTAGAAACCTAATTATCAACACATAATTTCCAATGACTGAAAACATGTTACATATCACTAGAGCACTCAAATGATCATCACATACCCAAAGCTTGGCCTTAAATCATGTCCACAAGCTTCAAATTGAAGCTAGACTCAATTACACTAGGCCTAAAAGGTATGTTCACTTTAGAAATTCCACAAAAATGGGAAAATGAAGCATAAAATTCAAATAAAAATGAAATAAGGAGCTCAAATCCCTTACACATCAGGGATATATCCTTTCTCAATTTAAAAATCCATGGAAAGGTCAAAACAAAATCAAGAAGTCAACACTAATTCAACCTTCATGCTTACATGACCAATAAACAAGAAAAATTTGTATAAAATGTAAACGTCAGAAGTAAAAATCTATAAAAATTAGAAACAGTGACCTAACATCCTAAGCATGGTCAAAACTATTTTTGGAATTTTTTATTTTCAAGGAAAAATGGTAAAAGCAAATAAAATACAAAATGGACAATGCAAATCATGTATTTAATGCAAAAATTGATTTAATCATGTAAAAATGTCAAAATTGTAAAATAAAAATCAGAAATGTATGATGTATGATTTAAGTGAGCTAAAATACTTTTTGTGTATTTTTTAGATGTAGAGAAGTATTTTAAATGATATAAATATGCATGAAATGCAATATAATGCATGAAATTATTTAAATATGGAAAAAATGCAAGAATGATGAAATAAAATTTAGAAATGCATGGTGCATGACTTAAATGGAACAAAATATTTTTTATGTATTTTTTACATGCATGAAAGTATTTTTAATAATTTAAATATGCATGAAATGCAATATAATGCATGAATTTTTATTTAATTATGCAAAAATGCAAAAATTTTGAAATAAAATTCAGAAACTCAAAATTAATCCTTTATAGGATTCAAAATATTTTTTGTGGAATTTTTCAACATGAGAAAGTATTTTTTTTTGGGAATTTTTCAATTGAAATGAAATTAAATAATCTCAGAATTTATTTAATTGGTCAAAACATTTTTAAAAATTTGGAAAAAATTCCACAAAATATTTAAAGTCAGCATGAGTCTATGGTAATTTTTTTGTAATTTTTGGATGATTTTTGGATGCAAAATAAATGGATCTAAGATGCTAATTACAAAATAATTAAAAAGAAAATTCAAAAATGGAATGAACCAATCAGATGATGCCACGTATCATCTTCAACCTCCAGCCAGCCCTAGAACACGTGTTTATGCAGTTTCATGCATGCTACTTCTAAAAATCGTATCTCACTCATTTCTCAACCAAATTAGTGATTCAAAGCTCTAAATGAAGATCACATGGCAAGGTACAACACACAACTTGTAAAAAATCAAATGATCCACGATACACCAAGAAATCAGAGCAAGAAAATAAAGAAAATCATCCAAATCCGGATTTTCAGAACTTCATGCTATGCAATATGCTTCAAAAACCAATGTAATTATACATCAAACCTATTGTTTGGCCAGCTAACCACGCATGTATAAGCTCAAATTCATCAATTGCAAGCTAGAAAACCAGATTTGAAGTTTGAATGTTACCTCTTGATTTGGAAAATAAATCCAAATATGTCTCTGGATTTGAAGAGAAAATACCAAAATCTTGCTCTTGATGCTTCAATGAAATGATAATGATGAAGAAAATCCCCTTCAAACATGAATTGCAGCCACTTCAAATTATGAAAAAAATGAAAAATGCAGAGGAAATTTTAGATTTGGAAACGAGTGAAAGAGAGCTCTCTTGCAAATGAGAAGCTTCTAAGTTATAATTTGTGACTCTAACAAGGGTAGCTTGGTCCTTTTCACTCACAAATCTGTTGGATGAAAAAAAAATGATAAAAATGGCATCTTTGAGGTGGCTTGCGTTTTGATCCATTTCTTACTTGCTTCCACTGCGTTTTGGTGAGCTGGATGAGTAGTAGAGGCCTCTATCACGTGATATTTCCTCAAATTTTCTAAATATGATACAAAGTAGAAATGGTGCATGGCCAAGGTGTGAGGAAAATGTGCTCAAAATGCTTGGCTTTTTATGGTAAAATACATGCTGGCACTGCTTGCTTCGATCCCTAGTTATGCTTGCTCAAACAAACTTGCACAAAACAACATAAAAAATGCACAAACCAACTCTGCTAAAAAAAACAGCCTTGGATCACTTTTTCTCCTCCAATTTTCTTACAAATGGCTCGTGCATTTCTTGGCCTTTTGAGACATGTCAATAGCTCTTAGAATGAGGATTAAAACAAGCTTTGGTTCACTGAAAATGGAGCAAAAATGAGTGAGATATGGTCATTTGAAGTTATGCACAAGCAAAGCAAATTCTAGCTTGCATGGGCATGCATGGCATCAACCTCATGACCTCAACTTGTGAACCTTATAACTTACTCAATTTTGAACCAAATGATGTGATTCAAAGTTCCAATTAAAGATCTCATGGCATACTTCAAAAGCAAGCAAGGAAAAGATAGCTTCAAAAGCTTCCATACTCCTCATCTCAGCAAAATAACGAGCCTTCTTCAAAAGAAATGCAGTCGGTAATCCTCTGATACACCCCTCGGTAGTCATGTTGTCTTCAATCTTAGACCTCTTCAGATGGGTAATAACAACAATCTCATGATACTTAGGCTCCTCCTCTAAACCAGTAAAAGGAACAACACTAGTAATAGGTCGACCAAACAGATAAGAATACTCCTCCAAGGTAGGAACGAACTGATAGTCAGGAAAAGTGAATCAATGGTGTAACAGATCATAGAACTGAACCAAGGTGAAAAGTAAACCATCCTTCATCTTCGTCTTCATCAAAGGTATAATAGTCCCATACTTCTTCCAGAAATCCTCTGGACTCTCAATCTCATCAATCAAGCTCATAAGTCCCTCAATCTTAGGTTCTTTGAAACTGTATTTTCAAGTCCTCCTCTATCCATAATTCATGGTTAAAGTATACCTGAGATATTTACAAAGGTCAATTTTAACTCGCTTGAACAACTTTCTGGAAAAAAATGTGTATGGGTGCATGAATGCATGATGAAATAAGCACACACAAAGATCACAAACATGGGGGTCCATAGGTTCGACGTCACGAGCATGGAGTAAAAAGGTACTACCCACAACGTATTGTAAGCTTTGTCACCTGTAGATCAAGGTTCTAAAAGGAATCCCCAGAGATTTCACTTCTCCATCCAATACTACCAACTTCCCGATGTACTTGGTAATCAGCAATACCTTTAGGTGAAACTCGTCTGAGTGCAGTATCACGTAGCAACTACTTCCGGATAACTCCGTAATAGTCCCTGCACTACCCCTAAAAAAGCTAGGATGGGTTAAGGGTTCTACAACTGCTTAGCTTCAGGGACTCTCAGGTCGAAAGCAGTCATGTCTTCCCGATCGCTCAATAAACAAAATACCACAATCAATGAGGTCTCTACTGAGTGGGGGATCTCATGTCTTCTTCTTCGAGATTATTACCTAAAAGTTAATATGACAATACCGCCTGTCCTATCTTAACTTTGCCCGAGTCCGGGTATAGAAACTCATAAAGAAGGTCACCAAACACCGCTGAAAACCAAGAAAACATCCGGACAAACAAGCATATAATATACACAAACAATATAGCATATATATACAAATAAACAAAAATAGGGTCAACCCACTTAGAGATGGTCCATCAATAGGTCAAACATTCCCAACAGAGTCTCCACTTTTTCTGTAGCGGCAAAAACTACGAGTAAAAGCCATTAAATTGACTTAACTCGAAAATTAACAAAAGAGTCGCCACTGCACTTTTATTTTATCCAAAGGACTAGTAAAAAGAGTGAATAAAATCCTAACAAAAAAATTAGTGATCTGGGACCGGGGGTTATTTAAGCAAAGGGAAGGTGTTAGGCACCCAAAGCATCTACGGTACTCCACATGAACCTTTTTGAAAATTTGTATATGTGTACTAAAAAACAGTATGTACAAAATGGATGGTGGGGGAGAAAAGAAGTATTTTTTATAATTTTTGGTTTGATATAACTTCCAATGAGTTCCAGGCTTTCATATCAACAATGTGCAATGTTGAAATCAAAACCAAGTTCGGCTAAAAAAGACCAAATTTGTGTGTTGGTTGATTTTAAGAAAATGCTAGTTTAGAAAAGATACAAAGAGCTCAAAAAGTTTGAATGAGGTTAGGTGTTTTTTAGTCTTATGAGAAATGGTCAAAATATTATTAAATGGATTGAAAGTTTATTAAGAAAACAAAATTTGAAAATTCATGGACCAAAGTCCAATTTTTTTTTTATGAAAGCGGTTCGAGTTTTGAAAACAAGAATCCTTTGAAAAAGAGGGAAGATTTTGAAAATTAAAGAATGGGAAGGAGATGAAGAGGCTAACCTAAGTGCATAAAGTAAAAGGTAAGGATAAAGAAAGATGTAACCGGGTGAGAAAGCTAGTACTTGACATCAAGAGGCAATACCACATCCCATCATTTGGATTACCACATAAACAACAAATAACCAGAAAAAAAACCAAGCTTCAGATAGTTTAATGCCTCAGATGAATTCTCTTGTCTTAAGAAAAACGGGTAGAGTAACGACTGTATTTTGAGGAAATCCACTCTTAATCGAGTATAACAGAATAATCTGCATACAAAGATGATAATCAGGCAAGACAGAATAACACCATGGGCACATAAATCTCCAAGCTGAGGTAAAGGTCCTAATCCTAAGTCCAAAGATCAAGCTCCAAGCACAAGGATAGTAACCAAGTCCAATTATAAGTTTTTTATGTCTAAGTTGAATTATTAGGTATTTTAGAAAAGAAATATAAAGCTCAAGTGAGCAAATTCAAAATAACCAGAAAGTAAAATGCTCAAATGAGTAAAGAAAAAATGACATGAAATGTAAATGCTAAAAGATAAAGGTGCATAAAAATAAAGAACATATGAGTAAATGCGGAAAGTAAAGAGAGGAAAATAAAAGGCAATTAATTAAAAGTTATCAAGATAACCATCTTGAAATTTGTCAAGTATATCATCGAATTGTTAGTAATTAGTCGTCAGCAAGGTGACCATCTTGAAACTTACGCATGGAGACTTTCCAGAAGCTTGATAGAATCAACGCGACCAAACGAAAATTTTCAATTGTTTTTTGTCAAGTATATCACTGGTTTCGAAATTATCATATCACTTGACCAAAGATGATTGAGAAATTCAAATGGACAAGGTTAGTGGAAACTTACCAAAAGCTTGATTAGAAATCAACACGACCACACGACAAGCGCCACAGGTGTTGAACCAAGATCAAAGCTCAAGTCATCTTTTGAGGCTTATGTTAGAACATTAAAGCTCATGCTACCAATTGATCACTTTTTTCGAATCGGAACAAAAGAAAAATAAGATGGAGAAGAAGGAATAAGTTCTAAATTTATTTTGCATCAGATGAATTTTATTCAGTCTAACTTCGTCAAGATCAATCAACTTTCTTGGTGGATTTAGTCAAGAGACCTATCAACACCCAAATTCCATTAATGCTGAGGAAATTTGTGACTCCAAATTAAATTCAAAAGTCAGCAAAATAAATTGAAAATAAAAATCTAGTAAAAGAATTAAAAGTAAATTTTAAATTATGCCATTTAATTGGATTTTATTGACGAAATAAATAAATAGTATTTTTTCATCAAAATAAAATTCGAAGAAAATTACCCAAAGTCAAAGAGAGGACAACAAGTGTTGACAAAATTTTTTTAGAACTTTTCTATGTCAAAAACTATTTTTAAAATATTAAGGAAATAATGAAACAAACCAAAAATAGCAACAAAAAAAAATAGTTAAATCAGAAATAAAAATAAAATGAGGTCACCAATATTAGTCAAATGACCATTGGATCCTTCCATAATTTTTTGGAATGCTATAAATGTCAAAAAGTATTTTAAAACAATTAAAAACATCAAATAAAAGATAAAATCATAAAAAATATCAAATTTGAAAATAAAATCATGAAAAAAATAAAATTCAAAAAGATAATATTTCAAAATATTTTTGTGAATTTATTCATAATTTGAAGGCTAGAAATGAATTTTATATGATTTTTTGAAGTTTAAAACATTTAAAATATAAAATCAGAAGAAAAAAAAGCAGAAAAATGTGGACCATTTGATCATAGAAACGTGTTAGTAAGCTAATCCAATGAATCAAACGTGTTGTGCTTGATATGGACCTCTTTGGAAATCACACCGGATCACCAATTAAATTAAACTTTAAAAAATAAAATCATAATTAATGTCACGCGTTGGATGGAGTCTGACTCACAAAAGTAATGAGATCCAAGGGCTCACATTACACGCGTATGGTAAAATCAAAACACCATATCAAATTCAAAAAAAATTACATGTCAGACCCTCATTGGTTGAAGACAAACATGTAGGTCGTCTTCAACCTCCAGCCATCCTTCATGCTCAATTCTCAAACTATAAAATCAATAGCAATGGGTGGTATCCTTGGATTCGTCTCTTCAAGACGATCTCAACCATATGCTCACAGAAAATTTATTTACACTGAGTGAAGAGAATTATAAAAAAAACTCAAATAATAGCGAATAGGATTTTGGTGGATTTCTCAATCAATACTTGATGAAAATACAAATGGTGAAGATCACAAGGATCAAGGAGATGAGGAGAGTGCAATGATGCTTTATTTTACAAGGTTTTATGCAGATATCTACCTGAACGAAGTTCACTTTCAGAGCTCTGAAATTGGACTTGGATAGCACGATTCAGGAGGCTTCAAGGCACGATTCTTGTTCTATTAGCTTCAGTGAGGCTCAAGGAAGAAGAATCAATGGTTAATTTCAAACTGGAAGTGGTCTAAAAGTGAAAACGAAATCTCAGAAATGTGAGGTTTGGTGTGAGTTTGGCAGATATTTTTTGTCTCTCAAAGCTTGAGGAAATGAGTGGAATGTGTCTATTATTTATAGGATAAGTGAATGGAATCAAAAGGGAGGGTGAATGATGCAATTTGGAGCGAAATCGTGCGCACCCGTGTTCATGAAGAAAGTGTGACTTCATGTGCATAAAAAATAAATCATTCTTTGTGTTTTGATGTGCTAATTAATCCTGGGAAGTTCCTAATCACAATTAGTCACGAAATCAAGGCTTAATCTGGGTTAAAATCAAGTTACATGCGCAAATGCACAAACTGGTGGTGAGTGTAAAATAGGTTTTAGCTCAAACTCTGAACTGAGGCCAGATCCAATTCCCTTGTGCGTTTCTTGATTTTTCTTGAGCCAAATTAATTATTCAAAGATTAGAACACAATGCAAAAAGAATCAAATCAAATGGATGCTCGAGTTGAGAGATTGAGCCTTTAGGATTTTTGCAAAATCATTGATTTTTCTGGTCAGGCCTTGGTCAAGTATGCCACTTTCTAAAAATGACCTATAATGTTTCTTCTTCAAACATGCCCTTCCACTCAAAATTTAATCTAGATTTTCAAAGATGATATGAAGTAGACCTAACAAGGAACATTAGGCAAAAAGAATCACTCAAATATTCCAAAATTTGTGAAATGACCTATAATCTTTTGACTTCTTCTAGCAACGTTCAAACACTTAAAATCTTTAAGGCTTATGTGGAGATAAGGTTCACATCTTCAATATTGTTGTGCAAAAATAATGACCATAAAATGATAAATGATGATCAAGATATGTTTATTTGAAGTTGATTGACCAAAAGTTGAGGAATTCATCAAGGATTTGTGTTCTTTTGACCTCATAGGCAAGTTTCCAAGTATTTTATTTTCTCACCAATTGAATTAAGTTGTATTAGACATCCTTAGGTTCATTGTGAAATAAAAATGAGCTCAAGGAGACAATATATGACCAAGTTATGATCCTTTGGAGTCATACAAGATAGATGAAGCATCAATCTGGAGGGTGGACGCCCTGTGAAGGAGGGTGGGCGTCCCACCTTTCCACTTTATCCCTCCTTACTTTCCAGTTATGTGTATATGCAATTAGTTCTTGAATTTTGGCTTTCTGGTTTGGTTTTGGAAGGTAGTGATTAAGTCACTGTTACGTGTGTGTATTAGCCTGTGCATAGTTTTTCTGATTTTGGAAAGCTTGGAGCTTAAGTGAAAATTTTAACTCTGCTTGTGAGAAAGGAGAAAAGATATATGATATATATATATGTGTGTGTGTGTGTGTGTGTGTGTGTGTGTGTGTGTGAAATGGAGGGTGGACGTCCCATGAAGGAGGGTGGACGCCCCACCTTGCCACTTTATCCTTCCTTACTTTCCGGTTATGTGTATATGCAATTAGTTCTTGAATTTTGGCTTTTTGGTTTGGTTTTGGCAGGTAGTGATTAAGTTACTGTATAAGTACATACAAAGTGGAATAATTGAGACATAATATGTTTAATTAATAGACTAAAAAATCAAGAATAGTCATGTTATAAGTTAGCATGGTACAAGGAAATTAGCAGAAACAGAAAAATAGTTGACAACAAGTTTTTTAACAGATATCGATCTTCAGTAACAGAGCTGAACTTTGATGACAGTGTAATTTTTGGATGCAGGGAAATTGATTATATCAGTATAATAAAATCGGTAGAAACTAGTTAATAAATGACAATGATAACAATGGATAAAAATAATGTCGAATAAGCCGAATTAGTAAATTAATCGGTAAAATTAGTTTCCCAGATATGTTGATTTGTAGGTATAGTTGAATAAGTTGTTTTGTTCCGAATTATGGACAAGTGTAAGTTGGGGGCTTGATGGCCAACATTGAAAACTCCTACGTTGTTTCTGAGTTGTTTTGTTGCTAATGTTGATGTGTTGTTGTTATAAATGGTTGTTGATGCGTTGATCAAATTGCAAATCTTATGACCAATGTTGTTAAGTTGTTTTATAGTTGCAGGTCTTGTGACCAATGTTGATTAAGTTGTTTGCAGTTGTTGCATTTTTTCATTGTTATGTTGTGCTGAATAAGTTGATGTTGTGGTTGTTGTCGCATGCATAGCATTTGCATTATTAAGTTGGCCTTGATGGCACCACGTTGAAAGTTGAAGGCTTATGCCTTGGCCTTGACGGCACCATGTTGAAGGCTTATGCCTTGTTAATGCCTCGACAAACTTGCATATGTTTAATTTTGGAGTTCTTCTCCAAATGTTACCACATGCATTTTCATAGTTGAGTCACATTTCAGTTGCATATTGAAGTTGTTGTTATTATTACGTTGTTTGTTGATTGTTGCTTTGTTGTCTGACATAAGTTATTGTTGTTTCGAGTTGCTATTTGATATAAGTTGTTGTTGTTATTAAGTTGTGTTGATTTAAGTGTTTTGTTGATGGATTAAAACTTCCATGTGGTTGCTATTAAGTTTTTTTTAGTAGCTGTTGTATGATTGTTGTACGAAGCGGTGAAATTTGTATAATTCTAATCTAATATATTGATTATCATACTTTTGTTTATATTATTCGATAGCTCACCCCTTCTGTTGTGATGTTGCCTCTACGTGGATAATATGCAAGTAACCCAGGAGAGTAGTTGTTTCCGTTATTAGTTTAAGTTGGTGTCATTTTCTCTGATATGTAGCACTCGGGGTGGACGCTTATTTTGTCCTTTGTTGTTTTTATGTTGTATTTTAAATTGTGTTTTGGAGAAGTTTAATTCTAGTTGTTTCAAATTAGACAAAGATACTATCAGTTTAAAGTTGTGAATTTTTTGCTGCGTGTTTTATTAAAGTTGATTTGTTTTGAAGACTAATTACTTGTTATGAGTTTCTCCCTATTCATGTGTGTTATGTATCTGTTATAATAAGTTTTATGCAGTCAGTTTAAAGTTGAAAGTGTAATATCCCATGTTTGGTTGAAATTTTTATACTCTGATTTTAATTATAATTACCAGGTAGAAATGGGGTGTTACATTAGGGGTGTCAGAGTTGGTCGTTCCGTCAGGCCAAAGTTGTCTAATTGTTGTTTGTCCATTGGTACGCGACATGTGTGTAGAAAACTATCGATACTTGTTTTCTTTCTAGTTGATTGTTTTTAGGAGCTAGTTTGAAGCTAAGTGGGGGAGAAGTTGTGCTTCTCGGACATCTTTCAGTCGTGAGATGTTAGTTCTGTATGCTGCTGATGGCTATAGTGTAACTGTTTTTGAAGCTTTGTTGTTTCCCAAATTCGAAGGTAGCATGGATTTAAGATTCTAGTTGTTTAACAAGTGAAGCATCTTGGAAAGAGGATAATTATTATAAGATGGAATTTAGACAGTTGCGATGTTTCAACACTACTAGTGAAATACGAAGTTGTTAGTTGAGTAGCCTGGCGTAAGATGTCGACGTGTGGACGTTGATAATGTGACGAATTGCTGTAGATCTTGTTGTGGGATTCTTGTTGTTGAAGTTGTTGGAATGTTTGAAGTGCGAAGTAGATTCGAAAATGCAAAGAGTATGATTTTAATAATAAGAAGTGCTGGTAATGGTGTAAAGGAATTATGGTTGATGTTATCGTCAGAGGTATATTAGTATGTAGTTGTAAGAAGTTGGTGCTAGCATGTTCGGATGGTTTTGGAAGTTATTGAACTTTGATACTTTTGGTGACGTGAATACCAGTCTGAAAAGAATGCTATTAATGTTGGTAATGATGGTTTATACTCCATTATGGTTGTCGACTATCTATTGACAAATTGAGGATCTGATCACCCTTAATCTCTTGTTGATAGTGGATGAAATCGTGTTGGATGGTATAGGCATATCTTACCATCTTGATGGTGAGTAAAGCGATGGATGTTGTATCGATAGGATTGTCAAGACGATATTGTGATGTTGTATAGTTGGGTATAAGCGAGTGGTAGTTGTTACTAATTTGTAAGTCGATGTTCCAAGGTATTGTTGAAGCAGTGATTATTATGTTTCAAGATTAACGTATGCATGGTGGGTTCAAACCATGCAGAGCTGTTGTTATTGAAAAAATGGTAGCGAAGTTTTGCCAAACGTGACTTGGGGAGTCGGAAGGTTGGATGTGGAAGTGAAGTTAAGAATGGTCGTGTCGGATAAATATTCGAGGACGAAAATATCCTAAGTGGGGGAGAGTTATATCGCCCAGAATTTCAATTAATTATTTAATTAAATTAGTTAAGGATTTATTTGTTGGAATTAGTCGAAGTTGGAAATTATCGGCGTAATTGGATTATTATTATGTTTGAATTAATAAGTTGATAATCGGAAAAATAATCGATTTAACCGGGAGAAATTAATATTGGAAATAATATTAGTTTTAGTATAATATTAATTAATTTGGTTGGGTTAAGTCATAGGTGAGAAATAGAAAAATTGGAGGTATCGTATAGCTGGCCTTATTAGACTATTAGTAGGCCCATTATATTGTTATGTGATTGTTTCATTAAGAGATTAGAAGTGGCAGCAAGGAAAATGAAAAACCATTAGGTCACGTAGCTTTTGGAGAGAGACAGAAAACAAGGTTTACAAGAGCAAGGTTGGAGAATATATGATACGAGGGTTTTGCTATCGAAGCCAAGTTCCAGATATTCGATCGGGAAATTCGAGCCGCCGTCAATCTAAGGTAAGGGTGGGGTTCGAATTTTATAACCGAGAATATGATGATTGACATGTGGGATTTGGGTTATATGAATTTGAATTGTCTGTGTTGAATTTGTGGTGTTTGATTCTGCTAAACCTTGATTGCCATTGATGAAATTGTGTTGAATAAAATTATGCATGTGGCTATCGTTGATATTGCATTGTCATAGAAATTATTTTTAGTATAGGGTATGAATTAAATTACTGAGTCGAAAATAATTCTGGGAAATTATGAACAATCTGAGTGGAACAATAAGAATACCTGATGTTGTATTGACATAAGAAACAAAGGAAGAAGAATGGTAGGGACGATTGTCCCATTTTAAGAAAAGGGAAAATTGGGCCCCATAGCCTTAGACGGCAGACACCCCTTATCTAGGTGGGCTCCCCACTTCCCATCTTCCCTCTCCTCTTATGGCACGTCTTAGGTAGAATGTATTTTGTTTTGTTTGAAAACTTTGTCTATGCTTAAGAAGAAAAGAAAATAAAGTATATATATATAGAGAGAGAGAGAGAGGAGGGATCAAATTACACTCTAAGAGTTACACCATGAGTTACACTCGCTCAAAAATGTCACATCGGATTAATATTTTTTAAAATTAACCGTTGGATTGAAACATATTATCATATAGATCATACCTATAAAGTTTGAGACTAATCTATAATAGTTTACAATGTTTGACGTTAATTTTTAGATATCTTGATCGTATAGTAAATCATTATAGATTAATCTGAAACTTTATAGGTATGATCTATATGATGGTATGTTTCAATCTAACGGTTGATTTTTGAAAATATTAATTTGAAGTAACGTTTTTGAGCGAGTGTAACTCATGGTGTAACTCTTCGGGTGTAATTTGATCCCTCCTCATATATAAATATATATATATATATATATATATATATATATATATATATAGAGAGAGAGAGAGAGAGAGAGAGACGGAGGATGCCCCATGGAAAGGGGTGGGCGTCCCACCTTGTCCCTTTGTGCCTTCCTGCTTTCTGTTACGTGTGTGTGTTAGCCTGTACATAGTTTTTCTGATATTGGCAAGTTTGGAGCTTAATGACAATTGTAACTCTGTCTATGAGAAAGGAGAAAAGAAATATGATATATATATACATATATATATATATATATATATATATATATATATATATATATATATATATATATGTGTGTGTGTGTGTGAAATGGAGGGTGGACGCTGTAACACTCCAATATTACCCAAGGTTTTATAAGTAAAATCAGAGTAATTTAAAATTTCGTAAATTCAATACTGAGGCGTCACATCTTCAAAACCAAATCACTTAAAACAGTTTGCTTTAAAGTATAAATCTCGGATACATAGAATCGTCGGAAATCATAAATTAATTCTTAGAAATCAAAACACCTTCTATATTAAACCTCCTCATCAAATCATATTTTCATAAAGTATAATTCTTATTCACAAAAGGAATACAACAAAATAACAACAACAAGACAACATAAATATTCCCCCCGAGTGCTACGTATCAGAGCGACACCAACTCGATTAACAGCAGCTATAAACTCCGTCTTCATAACCTGCACGTTACCAGTATAAAGGTAACGGCGAAACAAGGAAAGGGTAAGATACTCCAAAACATATAATTAAAGGCATGATAACATAGGTTAATAAGTGCATTCCCACGCATATCCAAATCTCACTCACTTTGATCGTCATTCTAATGTGTATAATCAACACTTTATCGCCATAACCTCATCGACATAAATCATCACAACAACACAAAAACTTTCATCGCCACGAAATCATCACAAGTCAATACGTCATTAATCAACACGATAATCATAAACAACAACATCAAATAATGCTAATAACATAAGCAACATAAACAAAATCATCACAAATTTGCTAAAGCCCATCGTCGCTTTTGTCATACAAGCCCATCGTCACAAACATCATCACATCATATTTGCATTAAGCATTTCATTAAAGTCAAATCATCGCAAAACTCATCATTTATATTCATCGCATAGTTATCATGAAATTATCACGTCATATTCATTTCATGTTCATCATAAAGATCATCACCAAACAAAACATCATATATCATCGCAATTCCACATAATTCATCAATTAAAACCCAACGCCAAACAACTCAATCATAAACATAACCGACTCCATGAGACAAGACTATGTTATGCATGTGGTACCCGTCGCTTTGTATATAATTAGGAACATTTAGCATAAAAGCCCATCGTCGCTTGGCATAAAAGCCCTCGTCGCTTGGCATAAAAGCCCTCGTTGCCAATGCAATGTATGTGACTCGAAAATAAAAACAACACAACAAAGACATCATCATCGCTCGTCAAAATTGACATAAAGTTCCCGTCGCCATAATCATCCACATCAAGATAAACATATCATTGCATCGCATGTCATCAAGTATTCGTTAATAAATACACCGTCGCAAACATCATGTTTAATCACACCACATTATTATCAATTTATTCACCAAATTCCAAATACGGAAAAATACGGAAAAATAGTCAAACATCAATAATCGTCATGAAAGCCATTCCTAATAACCGGTATGAATCATAATCGTCAACATCGCAATCGGATTGTCCATACGATTCTTAAATCGGCTTAAACGCAATCCAATTCAATCTAACCGTAATTTGGCCTATTTCGGGTCGTTTTGTAAAAACTCGTAATTTCGAAAAACTAACCTCACCACTAAGATTTACACGTCGAAATTAGCGGTTTTTTGAATTCGAGCTCGAAATTAGAAATCGGAAAATCGGGACATAATCGGGTTCCAAATTAAATCGGCTAACTTATGTCGTAATTATATTTTATCAATACTAACTAGTAGTATAAGGATTTAAGGAAATGGGATGAAACAGAAGCTAATTATGCAAGAAAGGCATTATGCAGAAAACAGAAATTTCAAAATACAAAAAACAAGCAAAACATAAATGGCACGAATCCTCTCCCCCCTCCCCATGCTACACGGGACAAACGTCCCAAGGGCCCTAGAGAAAGGACGTGAGCGCCTACCAGTGGGGGATGGCCTCCCCTCAAGCTGAGGTGGGCGCCTCCCCCTTGATCCAACCTCCACGGATTCTTCTTCTTCCCTGTTAAACATTTTGTGTTATTTTTCTGGTTTTTCTGTTTACAGTTTCCTTCATTTTCATTTTTAATACTTCTAGTTTCTACAAGATAGCACCAAAACACCCACAATCCATACTCCTAACTCAGACTTTCTAAGTCATTTCAACAATCACACATACAACTCATAAACCACAACATCAATTTCTATCCTAAATTCACAATATACCTATCAAACCCTAATTATAGGAAGTGGAAAATCAAACCCCTTACCTCACCTTGTTCTTGCAAAGCTTTTTGATTTCTCTACCACTTCCAACCATAGCTTCCTCTCTTGTTGCTCTTTCTTTAAGACACTCTTTTTCCTCTCTATGTTCTAAGTTAGGTTTGTGTAAAATGGAAAGAATGAGGAAAATTGGTTTTATGTTATTTTCTAGTAAGCCAAGGGTGTCCACCTAATTCTCAAACCTAACTTATCTTATTTTAATACCTTAATAATATCTCATAATATTATTAACTCAATTAATTAAAATAATTCGGAATTAAATATCGGTCCGAATAATATTTTACCGAACGGAATAAAAGGACGAAAACATCGCCAAATATATTAATAGATATATCGATTAATATAAATGTTCTCGCCACAAACGGTAACTCAAAAATATTAATATAATATAATATTAATTAAAGGGCGTTACAACTCTCCCCACTTAAAAGTTTCGTCGGAACAATTCGGGACATGCCTACGCATCCACTCGTCAATTAAACAACATACAAAATACACCAAAAACAAGGGCATATCCCTAACCAAGACGTCCTTCAAGAACAACCATGCCGAGATGCAAAGCCCATACAATGCACTCGAAAACCAACTAACAAGATCGATACCATCCTGGAATTAGCCATTAACCAACACCAAAGTTATCAAAGATAGGAACATAAATTCCTACGACACACACCATCGCGAAAACAAAAAATGGTTATACAAACCAAACAATCGAATAGGATAACATGAAAAGATGCCTTCATTCACGCATAAGTGAATTCACACACTTGCAATTATCGCTTTCATTCCAGAAAATCACAAGGTCACATCGTCCTTGTAGGTTACCAACGTACAACCCTTGAACAATAACAAGTTACTCAAACATAACAGAACTGCGATACACTACGCATTCTAGGGCGTATACTGACGACTTGCGACTATAACTCACTAGTCCAAATCCAACAATCTCACATACTCGCTAAAAATTCAATGCCCGATATCTAAACCATGTTGCGTCACTTTTATGCATATGATGCCAACCGTAAACAACTTGGTTAATCCTCAACTTCATAATTACTCAGAATGGATATGTTCAAAGCGTACACCCATCAGGACACCTCGTAGCATCAGTCTCATCAACTCGAAAAATTACTCTTTCATTCTTGATTGATCAACGGCCATTGATCCTCTAAAATACACGACATAGTTTGACCTTTTCAAATATTGTCCAAATATTCACTTGTGAAACTTCGACGTATACACTTGACTTCAATGAATTCTGCCCTTATAACAATTCAATTCCCAAAATTTGTATTAAGTAATCACCATTCTCGCACCGTCGCAACGATCAATACACAGGTTTCTTATTCAAAATACCTTTCATAACTGTCAATCTTCCAAAGTGGTAATTCAAACCAAAACACTCTCTCAAGAACTCTACCCATCAACATCGTCTCATACTACTGTAATTACAAAACAGGTTTGACTTAGAACCATAACATAAATTTTTATGGAATTCAACATGAACATCGTCGCGACCGACTTCAGTCACAAATAGAACATCTTCCTTTATAAAACATTAATCATCTTAAGGTACCTGTGGCTACCAAACCATCTCAAAATTCTTTACCGTCAAGACTTATCTTAGTCGCAATCTAATAATCCACTACGACTATTAGTATTCAACGAAATCCATATGATAGTAGTGAACAAATCCTCGATAACCTTCTAAACTTAATCTCAACAAGTGTCCCAAAACAAACATGCGACATTCTTCAAAATAATAAATCCCAAATCAGATACTCTTGGGTTATCCGCGATATCAACATACTAAACTCAACACCAGACGGAGTCTCTTTATAGATCGCACTCAAACTTTGAATTGTCTTCAACAATTACAATCTTCTCGTCGTTAACATCTGCACCTTTAAGATTTCAATGAGCACAACCGCATCAAACTCTAACTCACGCGTCCGACAATTTTTCCTTATGAAAATAAAATCGTTCCAAGGTAGCAATACACTTTTCCAACTCTATGTCGAAATACATCTTAAGTCCAAAATGAAATATCACAATACACCGCACAAGGTTCTTCAGTACTAAACAAGACCAAAATCAAAGCATTCGCTAAAATTTTCACTGGCTCAAACAAATTCTCTTCCCATTGCGAAGTCCAAATAGCGACTCAACCATCTCAAGTCAAAGTATCCACGATCAATACCAACTTGTAAAAAAGATCTTCCATCAAACTCACAAGCTAACCATCCAAAACAAAGGAACTTCTAAGCTCTGAAATAACCCCTTGAAGTCTTCTACAAGATACAAAATAAATCTTCGCGGAACTGTCCAAAATATCACCGTCTAAGTCGCTTACTTAAGGCACTCACGTCCAACAGTTCAAAACTCTATCTTTAGAATACTCGACATGCCCTAGTCTAACTTCACTACTGATAACGCAAAGCTCAGATGCTTGCTACAATTTCCTTAACTTGATGTGAACCAAATAATATCCATGAACACGAAATAACTCTTAACTACTCATGAGTATGCTCGAACATTCAAAATCATACCTGACACATTAGTCACACTAATGACATCAACAAATACTCGCCAGAACCATACACTATCTTGAAAAGCATTGTCTAAACATCTTCGACTCTCACACTAACCCGTAGACAGCCAGACTTCACATCGATCTCACTAAACACATAAACTCCAAATGACTGATTTATCCAACATCAGTCCTTGAAGTAGATACTTGTCCTCAACATCCACTTCATTCCTTGACTGCAAACGACACACCAACTTAAGCGACCTTTGTTCTTCTCGAACAACACAACAGGAGCACTCCACGGTGACCCACTAGAAGAAACAAACTCTGCTCAAACCAATCCTCAAGTTGAATCTTCAACTCTAGCTCAGAAACAGACATCCCTTCAGGATACTTCGAATCACAACTAGTTCCAGAAACTAAATTCATCAAAACATCACTTCGCACTACGGCGATAATTCACTCACATCTTCACAATATGCTTCAGAAGAATCACAACAAGAAGTTCGCTTGCCAAAATCTTGTTTCTCACCAAAATCCAAATTCGCCCACAACTCAAGTAACCACGCACCACCTTGTGCTAACTCATCTGCTTCATACACTATTAAGCTGGCAAGACAAGTCTATCCCAACCAACACAAATCCCGACTACTATCAACAAGAGATTAAGGGTGATCAGTTCATCAATTTGTCAATAGATAGTCGACAATCATGATGGTGACATAAACCATCTTTACCAACTACAACAACGTCTTCAAACTTACACTTCAAGTTACCAAAGCGTAACACTACTTGAGGCTTCATATTAAGCCACAAGCGCCACCAAGAAGTAAAACTTCTCCCCTAATTGTTTCACACTCATCTCTGCAGAAAGCTTAAAAACAAGCAACGATAAGGTTTCACACATCTCATACAATGGTTAAACACATTAATAACCTGGCCGACAGACCGACCTGCTCTGATACCACTAATGTAACACCCCAATATTACCCAAGGTTTTATAAGTAAAATCAGAGTAATTTAAAATTTCATAAATTCAATACTGAGGCGTCACATCTTCAAAACCAAATCACTTAAAACAGTTTGCTTTAAAGTATAAATCTCGGATACATAGCATCGTCGGAAATCATAAATTGATTCTTAGAAATCAAAACACCTTCTATATTAAACCTCCTCATCAAATCATATTTTCATAAAGTATAATTCTTATTCACAAAAGGAATACAACAAAAGAACAACAACAAGACAACATAAATATTCCCACCGAGTGCTACGTATCAGAGCGACACCAACTCGACTAATAGCAGCTATAAACTCCGTCTTCATAACCTGCACGTTACTAGTATCAAGGTAACGGCAAAACAAGTAAAGGGTGAGATACTCCAAAACATATAATTAAAGGCATGATAACATATATATATATATATATATATATATATATATATATATATATATATATATATATATAGTTTTGGAATCATAAAAGACATAGGTTAATAAGTGCATTCCCACGCATATCCAAATCTCACTCACTTTGATCGTCATTCTAATGTGTATAATCAACACTTTATCGCCATAACCTCATCGACATAAATCATCACAAGAACACATAAATTTTCATCACCACAAAATCATCACAAGTCAATACGTCATTAATCAACACGACAATCATAAACAACAACATCAAATAATGCTAATAACATAAGCAACATAAACAAAATCATCAAAAATTGGCTAAAGCCCATCGTCGCTTTTGGCATAAAAGCCCATCGTCACAAACATCATCACATCATATTTGCATTAAGCATTTCGTTAAACTCAAATCATCGCAAAACTCATCATTTATATTCATCGCATAGTTATCATGAAATTATCACGTCATATTCATTTCATGTTCATCATAAAGATCATCACCAAACAAAACATCATATATCATCGCAATTCCACATAATTCATCAATTAAAACCCAACGCCAAACAACTCAATCATAAACATAACCGACTCCATGAGACACGACTATGTTATGCATGTGGTACCCATCGCTTTGTCCATAATTAGGAACATTTGGCATAAAAGCCCATCGTCGCTTGGCATAAAAGCCCTCGTCGCTTGGCATAAAAGCCCTCGTTGCCAATGCAATGTATGTGACTCGAAAATAAAAACAACACAACAAAGACATCATCATCGCTCGTCAAAATTGACATGAAGTCCCTGTCGCCATATTCATCCACATCAAGATAAACATATCATCACATCGCATGTCATCAAGTAATCGTTAATGAATACACAGTCGCAAACATCATGTTTAATCACGCCACGTCATTATCAATTTATTCACCAAATTCCAAATACGGAAAAATAGTCAAACATCAATAATCGTCACGAAAGCCATTCCTAATAACCGGCATTAATCATAATCGTCAACATCGCAATCGGATTGTCCATACGTGTCTTAAATCGGCTAAAACGCAATCTAATTCAATCTAACCGTAATTTGGCCTATTTCGGTTCGTTTCGTAAAAACTCGTAATTTCGAAAAACTAACCTCACCACTAAGTTTTACACGTCGAAATTATCTAGTACGTCAATTTTCGTTGAATTCGGAGCAACTTGCTCTGTCGCCGAAATTACTGAAATCGGAAAATCGGGACATAATCCGGTTCCAAATTAAATCGGCTAACTTATGTCCTAATTATATTTTATTAATCCTAACTAGTAGTATAAGGATTTAAGGAAATGGGATGAAACAGAAGCTAATTATGCAAGAAAGGCATTATGCAGAAAACAGAAATTTCAAAATACAAAAAACAAGCAAAACATAAATGGCACGAATCCTCTCCCCCCTCCCCATGCTACACGGGACAAACGTCCCAAGGGCCCTAGAGAAAGGACGTGAGCGCCTACCAGTGGGGGATGGCCTCCCCTCAAGCTGAGGTGGGCGCCTCCCCCTTGATCCAACCTCCACGGATTCTTCTTCTTCCCTGTTAAACATTTTGTGTTATTTTTCTGGTTTTTCTGTTTACAGTTTCCTTCATTTTCATTTTTAATACTTCTAGTTTCTACAAGATAGCACCAAAACACCCACAATCCATACTCCTAACTCAGACTTTCTAAGTCATTTCAACAATCACACATACAACTCATAAACCACAACATCAATTTCTATCCCAAATTCACAATATACCTCTCAAACCCTAATTATAGGAAGTGGAAAATCAAACCACTTACCTCATCTTGTTCTTGCAAAGCTTCTTGATTTAACTACCACTTCCAACCATAGTTTCCTCTCTTGTTGCTCTTTCTTTCCTTCCTTTCCTCTAAGACACTGTCTTTTCCTCTCTATGTTCTAAGTTAGGTTTTGTGTGTAAAATGGAAAGAATGAGGAAAATTGGTTTTATGTTGTTTTCTACTAGTAAGCCAAGGGTGCCCACCCTAATTCTAAACAATTAGTCCTCACACCCCTAACTTATCTTATTAATTAATACCTTAATAATATCTAATAATATTTTTAACTCAATTAATTAAAATAATTCTGGGGAATTAAATATCGGTCCGAATAATATTTTACCGAACCGAACGGAATAAAAACCGGACCGAACAAAACGTCGCCAAATATATTAATAGATATATAGATTAATATAAATATTCTCGTCGCCAAAACAATCGTCAAACAGTAACTCAAAAATATTAATATAATATTAATTAAAACGGGGCATTACAGACGCCCCATGAAGGAGGGTGGGCGCCCCACCTTGCCACTTTATCCCTCCTTACTTTTCGTTTACGTGTATATGCAATTAGTGCTGTGATTAAGTCACTGTATAAGTACATACAAAGTGGAATAGTTGAGACATAATATGTTAAATTAATAGACTATAAAATTAAAAATAGTCATGTTATAAGTTAGCATGGTACAAGGAAGTTAGCATAAATAGAAAACTAGTTGACAACAAGTTTTTTAACTGATGCTGATCTTCAGTAACAGAGCTGAATTTTGACGACAGTGTAATTTTTGGATGCAGGGAAATTGATTATACCAGTATAATAAAATTGGTAGAATCTAGTTAACAAATGATAGTGATAATAGTGGATAGAAATAATGTCGAATAAACCGAATTAGTAAATTAAGTGCTAAAATTAGTTACCCGGAATTGATTGAAATTTGTCGGCGTAAGTCGCGTATATTAGTAGATAATACTAGTTGGTTTGTTTTGTTGAAACTATGTCGAATATGTTGATTTGTAGGTACAGTCGAATAAGTTGTTTTGTTCTGAATTATGGACAAGTGTACGTTGGTGAAACAACCGACCGAACATCATCGGATAACTATATCAATAAAGTCGTCATCAAACATTTTTAGTCCCGCGAGAGGAAAGGAAAATATTGAGTAAACCCGGGAGGGGAGAAATCATGGTCTTACGACCGAGAGATCGGGGTAAGGGACTCTATAACGTGAGGGGAAGGGATTAGCACCCCCACGCGCCCGTAGTATTCTACGGTATCCATGTGAAAGAAAAGAAAATAAAGAAAACATGGGGAAAAGAAGGAAGTTTTTACAAAGTTTTGCTCGGTCGAGTCCCGTGAAAAGATGCCTATGTATTCCTTTGTGCAATGGGAAAGTCAGAGCACCGTTGTTAGACTCACTTGTTTTGGTGGGTTGAAATTATTTTTATGGGATGTTCGATTCCACGTCCTTACAATTGAAACTCGTGCTTGGCGTTGCAGCTATAAGAAGTCTTATGCTCATCCACTCGCACACTTAGAAAATTATTTGGACTTGAAAGGGAACACCCTGTTTGAAAAGGTTTAAAACACAAAAAAAAAGCGCCCGTAAGCAAAAAAAAGCTTGAAGTAAGGTTGGTTGCTTTTACCTTGAAAAAGGAGTCTGAGCCATTATTAAGTGTTTTGATTTTTAAAAGGAAAGAAAACAAGTTTTAGTTTTATTACATGCAAGGATGCAAAAGAAACATGAAAACATGTAAAGGGAGACTAACTAGTTCTACCCTAATGCTATCATGCAAAGTTGGACCTAAGGTTGAGGATGTAAGGGAATCTCTACCTATGTTGGCATGCAAAGGATGTAAATCCTAATGTCTAGGCTCAAGAGCTATCCTAACCGAGAGGTCCTAAGGGAAAGCTATCCTAATATCTGGCTTGGTTGTAGAACCAAGGGATGCAACGGGATGAAGCAAGAAAGTGCTTTGGCAAAAGCACACAAACAATGCAATGCAGAGAAAAATGATCACATATGTGCAGGAAAAGAAGGAAGTCCCATAGCCTACAACAACACTGATGTACCGGAAGAAACCAGGAGCCGACACATTCGATTCCCGTGAAAAGTATCAAATCATGACATGAATTTTCAAGTGTGAAGAACAAATGAGTGCAGGTATCAGCAGTAAATGCGATCCTCAAGAGAAGGCGTAGAGATTCGGAATAGGGTACTCTTGACACTTTTTATTATTGACTCGATAAAGGAAGCAACATGATTCCCGTGTGCTGAGCTGACACGGACTAGAACTGTGCGGGGGTTAATTGCGAATCCTTTCCGCGTACCCATCATATCATCATCACATACAATACCTGTAGATCTCATCAAAGCGAGTCTTTGCTTGATGGTGCCGCTTAGCGGTTTTCCTAAGCTCTCTTGACCTATGCAAGCACAAAAGTAAACAAAACGACCTGAAGCGCCTCCCTATGCACGGAAGAGGACTTTAAACAAACCAAACACAAGTAGCAAACAGAATCTCCCTAAACTGGTCTTTAAATAAATTAGATGGGTTCCTGAACATGCTCTAACTACGGAAGCCCCATCATGCATCTCTATTCCTACTTCTCATGGCAAAAGAAAGCAGTAAAACCCTACTTCTCATGTTCTCTAGAAAAGTGATAAAAGAATGCGATAAAAAAGGTATAGAAAATATCACACGGATAACAATCTGTAAGCAATAGAAAGCTATGTAATACTCTGGAAAACTTCAAGTACTGCTAACAAGCAATAGAGAAAACTGGAGAGTAATGCACTGAGGCATCAAAGCATGGTCGGAATGTGTGTTCGTACACATCCGAAGCAAATAAACCTACAAAAGGTTACAATCCAGACAATAGGATGCACGTTCGTACGCAAACAAATGTTATAATGTGCATTCGTACATATTCGGAACAAGATAACCTACAAGAATTCACAACCAGACAATAGGATGCACGTTCATACGCAAACAAGCATTAGAATGTGTGTTCGTGCACATTCAAATCAAATGAACCTGTAAGAGAAGTGAAAACTAAACAAGAAAACAAATGATGCGCGTTTGTACGCAAAAAAAAATGATAGAATGTGTGTTCGTACATATTCGAATCAAGATGAACTTGCAAGAAAGGTGAAAACTAGAGCAAGCAGACAATGGTGCACGTTCGTACGCAAAATAGCAATAGAATGTGCGTTCGTGCACATTCAAACAACATACACCTACAAGAAAAGGTGAGAATTCAACAAGAAGACAATAGTATATGCGTTCGTACGCAAACAAGAAATAGAATGTGTGTTTGTGCACATTCGAATCAATTGGATAACCTGCAAGAAAGGTGAATACCAATCAAGCAGACAATAAGATGCGCGTTCGTACGAAAACAAGCAATAGAATGTGCGTTCGTGTATGTTCGAATTAAATGAATCTGCAAGAGAGGTGAATACCACACAAGCCGACAATAGGATGCACGTTCGTACGCAAACAAAGAGTAGAATGTGCGTTCGTGCACATTCGAACGATTGGATAACCTGCAAGAGAGCTGTCAATCCAAACAACATACAAAGGTTACGCGTTCGTATGCAAATAGCATTAGAATGTGCGTTTGTACACATTCATAATCAATTGGATAACTTGCAAGAAAGGTGTCAATCCAAACAACATACAAAGGTTGCACGTTCGTATGCAAACAAGGATTAGAATGTGCGTTCGTACACCTCCATAACACAAGCACATGCACAAAATATCTCTCATACAATACTCCATAAGATGAGAACATATGAGATTTCAAGTCAAATGATCGAAAAAATAACGTTTTCATCTCTAGACCGCGCTAAGCCTGGTATACCGCGCTAAGCCCGATTTCTGGATCAAGAAACCCCAAATTCCAGGGAATTTCGCGCTTAGCATGCCCCTCATGGCGCTAAGCGTGACCTGCAACTTCAATATTTTTCTACTACGAGCTAAATCTTCTTTTCATGACATTCTCATGCCAAAAGTCATTCCAAACAGTCATGAGGAATAATCAAATGCATGATAATGTAAGCATGAAAAATGAATCAATTCAATCCAAAACATACAAATCGAATCATAACATGTGAGGAATAATCAACAATGCATCAAATCAATTTTCTACATGCAAAATGATTCATGAAAGTGAATTAGACTACGCTTCGACACATTTCAAGTTTGAAAATCAAACTACAAACATGTAAAACTCAATTCGATGTCAATGAATATCATTGTATGAATATGTTGCTTCTAATTCAAACATTAGCACAAACACCTAGCATGCATGCAAATTGACTAATGGATATGCATTCAAATTTCACATCTCAACACGTTTTTGAGTTCACAAATCAAGACATTAGCATATGAAATCAATCCAATTAATCAATGTGAGAATTATTCAATGCATGAACATGCAATTTCTAACTCAAACATTAGCACAAACACCTAGAATACATCAATTCATGCATAGATTTGGTACATGGATCAAGGTTCAAAACTAAGACTAATCACATGCAATTCAAGGTCTTGAATCAACAAATCAATAGCATCAACAACTAATCACTTGAATAAGCACTTTTCTCAAGAAAATCAATTAATCAAATAAGTGCTTATTTCATCCATTTCCGGATTTCATCATGATAATCGCATCAAATCAAAAATCCTCAACCTAATCCATGATCTCTATCCAATTCCTCAATCGAATTCTTGATAAATTTTCAATTTAAGATAAGTGCTTATTTCAAGAATCAATTATGCAAAAGTGTTTAAATCAAGAATTCTCACTGTTGAAACGAAGAGGAGAACGAGAAGAGATCGTCGATGTCGAATCGAAGATCGGAGATGAGATAATATGAGAGAGAGAGAGAGGCGCGAGTTTGAGAGAGGTAGAGGATAAAATTCTTCACTTCGACACCTTGAATGTTTTTGAATGTTGTTGAATCTTCTTGAAAAAAATTGGAGAAAAGCTTGATTTGATCCTTGAGAGTTTAGAGAGAATAGAAGATTGTGTTTGTGGTGAAATTTTACAAATGATTCTACTCCTCTTTTTTGTGAGAGGCAAATTTATTTATAGTATGAAAAATTGGTCCTAAGAGTGTCTTGGATCCATAATTAAATCCAAATCGCGATTATCCGAGCAATTTCCCTGTACAATCCAAAACAGCCAAATCCGTGCGGAATTTCAAGTCGGACTCTAAACGAAAAATGTTTGGAATGCAAAATTGCTTGTGTGAGTCAAAATTTAGACTCAATAGATGAATGATCCAGGCGATATGAATATTTGAAGTTTCAACACACTTTTCGAGTGTCTGACACGTGCAGAATTTTCATTGCGCTCTTCGGAAAGATTGCCTCGAACGACGTTCTTCTGATCAAAATACGAACTCGGTGTCTCTGTGACAAATTAAACCAACGGAATTTGTGAACTTTTGGCACTGGTCCCACCTAGTTTCAATAAAAATCGAGCGAGATATGATTTTTCGAACATCGCGTATCAAATTAAAAATGCTCGGTTCGCCTCAAAATCAACTTCGAAGAATAAAAAACTTCTCTTAAATGGTGAGGAATTGGCTCTGTACTTGCAAATGAAAGTCGGAGAGGACTTTGATACGGAATTTTAGACACTAGACCCATTCAGTTTCTATTTTCTAGCAGGAATCACGACTGTTTTAGCGCACCGAGAACACGGTACATCACTAAAATTCACTTTAATCCTCTTGAAAGATCAATTTCTTTGGGGATATTCTCCACACAATTTGCTTGCGGATTTGAACAAAAGTTTTAGATAATAATGAAAGGGGCTTTCCAATCAAAAATCATCAAAAAATATCTGACGAGCTGAGAGATATGCCTCCCGGAGCGCCCGAAACACACCGAAAATCCAAAATTCACTTTATTGAGAAATAAGCAAATAAAATCTTTTTCTTGATGAAACGACCTCCGATCTGAATAGATAAACAGGAGAACATATTGAAATGATCCCAATGCTTATGGAACCAAACCAACATGGCTTTCAAGCCAAAAAATCCTGCATCAAGCATATGAACCGAGAAATATCGATATCGGTCTTGTAATGATCCGAGATAGCTGAAACCCACAGTTTCTTTCGCAAATTGAGATAGTTAGAACCTTGTAGCCATGAGATCAATGTTATGCATAAGTATGCATGTATATTTATGATGATGCAATTATAAGCCAGAGATACCAAAATGAAGAGGGTAAATTTTGGAGTACAACAACTGCCCCTATTCAATCATCCTTCAACCTCGAACGAGGTTGGCTGGCTCGGCTTCCAAGAGATAAGGTACAAGGTGATTGAATACAAATATAAACTCAAAAATTTACACTCTGAATTGCGAAGACTGGAAACGCTGCCCAGACTCCAAGAGAATATACTGAAAATGTTGTATCAGGGAACGACTGAAACACAACAAAAGGGATGTGCAAAATAAACGTTGAATTCTACAAAAAGAAACAAGCATGATACTTGTTCTCGATAGGCACAGGAGAAAACCCGACCTGAAAAGAATTGGCCTCCACCCAATTCGACCGTATTATGTCAGGGAACGACTGAACATTATTAGCGGATCGCGTTATGTCATGGAACGAATGACATGTCACGAAGTAAAGACCTAGAACGCTGACTAGACTATCCGCATTGTACCAGGGAACGACCGGACAAGCTAGACGAGTAAAGACTAGAAATTCCAATTTGACTTTACAAACTCAGAACTATGTACTCTGAAGAGAGGAACAAATGTGATACTTGCTTCTAGTAGGCACAGGCGAACGACCTGACCTAGGGGTGTTTTACCAGGGAACGATTGGTAGTGCAACAAAAATGAAGACTGGAAACATTGACCAGATTTCACACATAGTACAGGGAATACTACACTACGTGTATAGGAAAGATTGTGATACTCGAACCTGTTAAAGAATTGGTAGCAACTGAACTCTTGTGCAAATGGATTTTTTCAGAATAAACGTTGTATTCTGAGGGAGGAAACAAGTGTTGGGCTTGTTTTCAAGTAGGCATAGGGAAACAACCTTACCTAAACATGTTGTACCAGGGAACGAATGGTAGTGCAATAATAAGGAAGAAAATAGACATATTGTGACAGGGGACGACTGGAACGCAACAACAATGAAGAAGCTAAACATGTTACGCCAGGGAACGACTGGAAACGCTGACCAAACTTCACGGGGAAATAATAGTAACAACTGGATTCTTCAGAATAAACATTGAATTCTGAAGAAGAAACTAAACATGTTGCGTCATGGAACGACTGGAAACGCAACAATAATGAAGACTGGAAATGCTGACCAGACTCCACGGGGAAATTCAAGTAACAACTTGATTCTTTAGAATAAACACTGAATTCTGAAGAAGAAACTAAACATGTTGCGCCAGGGAACGACTGGAAACACAACAATAATGAAGACTGGAAACGCTAACCAAACGTCACAAGGATACAGAAATGAAGACTGAAAACGTAGATAAGACTTCACAGGTAATTAGACGTATTAGAAACAATCATCCACGTTGGGACTTTCAACACACCAGACCTATCAAGGGATTACAAGAGTGTCATTGGGGACAAACATTATTGTTCCTGGCTTATAATTTCATGCAATGTATGAATTTGCTATGGAGTAATGCAATGCGATGATGCAAGCTTGCGAAAGATAAAAATGAGTAAGCGGTGACCACAGGTCAGATCACGATCAGGCTTAGAGTAGTCAACTTCCTAGGGGGAGAACACATAAGTGTGCTGTCGAAGCAGGAATACCACCATTGATTCGGCGATCTCCGGGGAAATTCAATAACATACTTCTTGGGGAATATGGATTCCTGGGGAGAACGACCTCTTGGGGAAGTTAACCATGGAATAACGACTACACTGGAGAAACAACTTCCTGGAGAAATCAATCATTGTGTGATGACTGACTGGGGAAATCATTCTCTGAACAACGATTAACTAGGGAGTGATCGGAAAACACTTGAGGAAGAGCTACCACCTTTACATCTATCGAGAACATCAAATCCACAACATGGCTTCAGTTGGGATGAAAATAAGATACAACTTCACTTGGGATACCGAGATACAACCTCATTGGGGATTTCAAGATAGATTCTGATGAAGGTCAATTGACAAACCGACCTATTGGAGAAGATAATTTTGTTATCAGGAACGTGCAAGAAACCGCCTGGGAATGCACTTCATAGGGAATTTTGTTGAAGAGGTATTCGTTCATCAGTAATTCACTGGGGATAAACATCTTCTGCCACTAGTTCAAACCTTGTCTTCATTGGGGAGTAAAAGCTATAGCCTTCTATCATAGCAACTTGAAAATCCAACGGAAATTCATTGGGGAATTTCATCTGGAACACGTACCAACAACTTGCACTGGATATTCACGCACTCCTCTATGATGATACTCTGCCAACGAACTAGGGACCCGCTTCTTTTGAAAGATAGCCTCCAATAGGGAATTTCCATCAAAGTTCACTGGAGATGAGATGCTAGAATCTTCTACCGGGGATGGTTTGAAACTCTAACATTCATTCACTGGGGGATTTCATCGGGGATACCATGCTGATGATAATCATCAAATTCGATTTTTTTGAAAGGTGTAGTTCCCACTTGGTGAATCTTTGTTAGTGCTTACTAGGGAAGAAATGTCATTGGATCTTGCACTGGTGCGTCAACTACTTGCAAACATGCAAAGATTTCTGCAACACATTGTTAGTGGAATGCCCCAGGTGTAGCAACACAACGAGCCCGCATAGAGACTTGTCGAATCTCGACATAATTGTTTCTGATTGATTGACTTTTGAGAATATTCACCCTAAGAGGACTTCCTGGGATCTGTGCTGAGGATAACGATCCTGACTTCTCTTGGAGATAATGATCTTGAACTTCTGATGAAGAAAGACCAGAAGTCTGGACTTAAATTTTTGACGAGTTGGGGATAACCATCCTGACTTCCCTACATACTCTTCAGATTCACAAATCATTAGGTTATGAACGGACTTAGCATGATCAACTATGAAGTATGGTGATTCCCCTACATAATGCCTTGCCCTAGTCCGTAGGGACTTTAAAGGAATTCGCATCAAGAGGGCTTTCTGAGATCTGTATCATCAAGATAAACTTGCCTTAGTATCATGAACTTTGAAACATTTCCCCTGGCTGGCCAATGTTGAATGTGGTTTCAACCATGCTGAGATGACGAATCATGATTACTCAGTGCTTTGAGATATTCTTCAAATATCGACATAACTGCCTCAGATTTGTGAAATTCTGAGTTTGATCAGCATAATCGCCTCAGATCAATGAAACTTGAGATTCTTCTCAACTTGACTGCCCCATATTGGCTTAGCTCTTACTAAACAAAGTATTCACATACTTCTTCCCTTTAGGGTAATAAGATTCGGATGCCCCCTTTTCCTTCTCAACGGAGCACTTCCATTAGATTAACTTCCTCTGCTCAACATGGTCTTAGCAAACAATTCCTTACCACATGTTCATATGGGAATGATAAAACCACAGAGTTTTTGGATGACAACATCTTTTCAATATAATTGGCCTACATCCTGAAAGTAGGTTGGTACACAACCGTGTTTCTCAACTTGGAGTGCTTCGTTCTCAAACAGATACTAGAAGTGATTGGTCCCTTTGAAACAATTGGAGGTAATACACCACTGCTCAACAGAGATTTCTGGGCAACCAAAATTCCCACACAACTTGTTTCAGATCACCTTTTACTCATCAGAGTCACAAGACGGCATGCCCCAGATTAAGATGATTCTTTCAAAAGTCCATTCAACAGATTCTTGAAGCAATTTGCCCCTCGGGACAATCAAGAGATTCATCTTATGCTCATTACGCAAGCTTACTTGATGTTTAAGCACCTGTTCATATGAAAAAGAAATATTGTATCCTAAGAATGATAATTCTAATGCAAATCCTATGCTTGTCTTGAAACAAAGACTTTTATTGAAAAGATGTCGAAACATCGCATTTTTTTGGGTAAAAGATAACAAAAGATGGAGTGATACCAACTCAAAATTTATAGAAGACCTCATAGGAGTCAGGTTACCGTGCTCTCGTTACGGCTTTGCTTTCGAATTAACCCTGCTTTAGTTATGACTTTTAAGGGTTGTAACGTGGCATGGTTCACGATTTTAAGAAAAAAAGATTTTTAGGCTTAAAATATTTGGTGCCCATCCCCTTCATGATGTTCTCCAACCTAAGTTCAGTTAACTCGATACGAGCAAGCATCTCCCAGAAGAGGAATTTAATGGTTGAGGAATCAAAGCAGTTTCTTAGTCACACAGCTTTGACTTTGCTGAGAGCGAGGCTTCTAGGACACGACAGTCACTCACCCCTTTTGCTTTGGTGTCTGATCACACGACTTTGTTCATCACTAAGGATCTCATTTGATTATCCTTTCCTTTCTGGCTTTCCAATTTGCTTTCACAATATTTTCTCTTCTTTTTTTTTCTTTTCCTAAACGACTTGTTACCAAGTTTGACTTAGCAGGTTTTTTCTCTTTTCTTATATATTCACACTTTTTGAACAAATCGTGTGATCTCGAGACTTTGATTGATTGGAAGTGATTGTGACTGTCTGAATCCTTGGTGGATGAGGAATACCCATTAGGGTATCTTCTTCCTTTGATGCACATTTTTGATAGACGAAGTTTGACCATTGCAGTCTCTCAACCTTTCGAAGGATAACCGTTGTTATATCCTTGGATGCGCACTCTTGATGAGTTTTGAATGCTCGATCAGATTAACAGAACACTACCCTGCCCCGGGTTAAAAATGAGGGTATTTTTTCTGAATAGAAAAGAAAACTCCTACTTCATGGATCAAAGGGGTTAGAGAGGGTCTATCTCCCCTATTTCTTCAGTGTTTGGGAATTTGAAACAAGACATGTACATCGTTAGCAAGGTTTTTACTCAAAAGCAATACCGTTTGAGATTCTTGGTATATTGTTCATCATTCTCCCTCCAGAGGTTTTGCTTTATTAACAAGATTTGAGTATCAAAAGCATAGTAAAACAATTAAGAGTGAATACGAATGGATTAATTCAAGACAAACATATTCAATTCATTATGATTAACATTCAGAAGATGAAAAAGTTTTGCATACAAGTAAGTACAGAACAAACAAGAAAATCTACAAATAAGAATGCAAATGAACTTTGAAATTACCAACATATAGGTTCTTGCTTATGCTTCTAGATAACTAGAAGTTCATGAAAGGTATTACTCTACGCATGACTTAGAGTTAGCGGTAGTGGTGTTTGTGTTGAAGATTTGGAGACATTATCTGTTTGGATCTAAATTTGAGGTGTTCAATAATTATAAAAGTATGAAATATTTTTTTGATAAAAATAGTTGAATATGAGGCACATGAGGTGGTTAGAACTTTTAAAAGATTTTGATTTTGATTTTAAGTTACCATCCAAGTAAAGCAAATGTTGTGGCTAATGTTTTGAGTAGGAAGTCTCTGCATATGTCGATGCTTATGGTGCGTGAGCGGGAATTATTTGAACAATTTAGATATATGCGTTTAGTATATGTAGAGAATCCTAACAATGTGAAGGAATGTTGAAACTGACTAGTGGTATTATTGAAGAAATTCGAGAAGGTCAGGAATTTGACTTGAGGTTAGTTGATCAACTGACGTTGATTAATTAAGGTAACATAGGTGAATTGGTGAGTTGATGAAAATGGTGTAACGATATTTGGGGATAGAGTGTATGTTTCAGATGTTCCAGAACTTAAGAAGAGTGTTCTTGAGGAAAGACATCAAAGTGGTTTCAATATTCATCTTGTTGCTACAAATATGTGTCGATAGTTGAAGAAATTATTTTGGTGGCTGGGTATGAAAAAGGAAGTTGTTGAATTTTGCTTATGCGTATTTGGCTTGTAAGAATTCAAAGATTGAACATCATAAGCCTTTGGCCCTGATGCAATCGTTGAATATTCCAGAGTGAAATGGGATAACATTTCTATGGATCTTGTGTAGGATTTTCCTAAGACTAGGGAAATGATTCTATTTGAATGATAGTGGATATATTGACTAAATCGGCTCATTTCTTGTCGATGAAGATTAATCATTCTATGCAGAAGTTGGTTGAGATGTATATTAAAGTTATTGTGAGGTTGCATGGGATACCTTCGAGTATTGTGTCACATAGAGATATGAGATTTACTTCAAAGTTTTGGAAGAGTTTGCAAGATGCTTTAGGTATCAAGTTAAAGTTGAGTTCTGCATATCATCCACATATAGACGGACAAACAGAGAGGACTATCACGTCTTTGGAGAATTTGTTGACGGTTCGTGTGTTAGACCAAGGAGGAGCTTGAGATTACCACTTGTCATTGATTGAATTTACATACAACAATAGTTTTCATTCTAGTATTGAAATGACGTTGTATGAAGCGTTATATGGTAGGAGGTGTAGAACTCCATTGTGTTAGTATAAATCAGGAGAGATTGCTATATTCAGACCTGAGATTGTGCAGGAGATGACTAAGAAGATTAAGATGGTCCAAGAAAAAATGAGAGTTTTCCGGAGTCGCCAGAGAGTTATCATGATAAGAGGATAATGGTACTTGAGTTCCAACAGGGAGATCATGTGTTCTTGAGGGTTACTTCGGTAATTGGTGTTGGTAGAGCTCTGAAGTCATGAAAGCTTACACTGTATTTGTTGGTCCATATCAGATTTTAGATAGGATATGTCAGGTGGCCTATCGAAATACTTTACCTTTGTTTCTTGCGAACCTTCATGATGTGCTTCATGTATCTCACTTGAGGAGGTACGTTCCAAATCTTTCGCATGTGATCCAAAGGGATGATGTGCAGGTGAGAGATAATCTGGCAGTTGTATCATCACCCGTGCAGATATAAGTTCAGAAAATGAAGCACTTGAGGAGTAAAGATATTGCCTTGGTTAAGCTATTGTGGGGTGGACCAACTGGTATAAGTATGACTTGGGAGCGTGAAGATCAGATGAGAGAGTCGTATCCGACTCTGTTATTCTCAGATGATTTTTTAGGACGAAAATTCTTTAAGTGTAGGTGAGTTCTAACACCCTAATATTTATAATTATATATTTAATTAATTTTATATGAACTTTTGTGAATTATTAGATTATGAGAATTATATGTGTTATGTTCTAGGATAGTGTTGACTTAAGGAGAACATAAATAATTTTATAATTTAGATAACTACCTAATAATTATTTAGAATTATCACTAATAATGAAATAGAATAATATTAATGTAGAATAATTGGGGACACTATAAACCCCACCAACGAAGCAATAAACCCTAACAATTCTGACACAAATGGAATCATGATGAAAATCCAAACAAAGAAGAAGTTGACTCTGAGAGGAGAAAACAAAAAAGAGTATTAGTTTAGATGAAGATCAATCTTAATCTTAAATGATTCTTTGAGAAATTACCAAAAGTCAAAATTTACATATAATTCTATTAAGACGTTAATGAGACGACATAATTATATAGGTTAAATATACAATACCCATTACAATATAGACATAATTTGCTTTACCTTGTATTAATAAAAATTCGATCACCACCTTAAAATATTAATATTTTATGTCATTTGCCTTCTAAATACACAAGTTACCGCATATAATTTTATTTTATTTTTATTTACCTCCTAGATTCAATGTTCAATTTATAGGGAAGAATCCAAAAAATTACATAGCATAACGAAAATCTTATAAATTTCGAACCTTCCTAATAACTTCTCTTTCAAATTAATTACACAAAACAGCACACAATAATTTAATGCATATCATATTGATATAAAAAGTCAATCTCAACTTGTTTTAAACTTGCCAGAAGATGTTCTTCCCTGGATTTTATCTCATGAAAAAAGTCAAGAGTAATATTATCTTAATACTTTACTTAATACTACTGGACAAAAAAAAAAAAATCAGTTCTTGCAATAGTCCACATTTTGCAATAAAATTTAGGACTATAAAAAAAAGTCACGAACAAAAGAAAAAAAAAAAAAAAAGACCTTTCAATGTTAATAAATAATTTTTTATCGCTTGCTTTTGAAATACAATTTTTTATTTAATATATCAATTAGTGTATAAATCCTATTACTTATTGTCTTTCAATATTTTTATTTTTGTAAGGATTTTTATATGTGAAAAACAATGTTTTTAGGGTGGCCAAAATTCTTTGCTTTAGCAGCTAATTGGATTCCATGACCATCTTCTACGTTGAGTTTTCCACTCAAAGTATTTATTATAGGTATTGTTTGTTTCCGTTTTTTAAAATAATTTGTTATAATATTATATTTTTGTTTAAAATATTTTACAATTATTTTTTAAAAATTAAATAAAAACTGGTCTAAATTAGTTATTTTTAACTTATTATTTTAAGTATTATCTTTATACTATAATCTTTTAAAAATTAAAAGAATTAATAACATTTTGGTTCTGTGCATGTGAAGCACACTACCACTAGACCAACTTGCTTTATATTTGTTACATAACTAAAATGTATATATTTGTCATATTTGATATTTTTATTGTATTTTTTAATAAACTATTGTATATTTAATAATATTATATTATTCTATTAATTGTTATTAATTTTCTGTTTTAACTGTTAAAAAACTAAATAATTTAATTTTCTGTTTATATTATTGTGTAAACCTACTTGTTTTATTAATTGCTAATTTTAAATGATTTTAAAATAAACACTTATTTTTTCACTTTTTCATGAATTTCTTTTTCTATTCATACAAAATATCATCGTATAAAAAAAAGTCAAAACATAATTGGAAAAGGTCATCTCAACTTCTTTTCAACTTGTAATCACTTCTTCCTGGATTTCATCTCATGATGAAGTCAAAAACATTATCTTAAAAGTTTTTAATTTAACACTTTTTCTACATTTTGTATGTTATATTTGAGAAAATAAAAACTCAAATCAAATTGAAATATGTTTTAAGTTGTCACCATTCATTTTTGTTACGTCAGTTGTTGACATCATTTGTATTACATTTTAGGAGAAATATCTTTGTATATATTTGAAGAATACATGATTTCAGACTTCAAATATCAATATAATTTTATTAGTAGATTTTTTAATTCACTCCATAAGAGTGAAGTGCACCTTATAAAAATTCTAAAATGTCTTTTAGAAAATTGGAAATATATTTTCGGTACGCATCAATTATTTCTGAAATATTTGAGTGGAATCAGAAATATACTTCCGGTATGCACTATATTTTAAAATATTTGGGTGAAAACTGAAAATATATTTCCGGTTCCATATTAAATAAAAAAGTCATTAATTTTTGTTAATTTTGTAAATATATTATAAGATGTTCCAATATTACCTTTTTTAAAGTCACAATCAAAATCTTTTGTTTTTCAAATATCATAAATTAATCATTGTGATTTGAGGATGAAATATCTAGATTTAATCATGATTTAATAATGGAATATTTAAACTACAATTATTTAATCAACGAAAAAATTACGTGTTTTTCAATTTATGGGGTGAAAACCGAAAATATGTTTCCGGTTCCATATTAAATAACGAAGTCTTTAATTTTTTTTGTTAATTTTGTAAATATATTATAAGATGTTCCAATATTACCCTTTTTAAAAGTCACAATCAAAATTTTTTATTGCAAATATCATAAATTAATCATTATGATTTGACGATGAAATATCTAAATTTAATCATGATTTATAATGGAATATCTAAACTACAATTATTTAATCAACGAAAAAATTATGTGTTTTTTAATTTATCACCATTAATAAATAAAAAAAACTTAAATTCACTGCACTGGAATACAACATTCATTGGAATAATTTTTCATCAAAATAAAATTCCAAGAAAATTATCCAAAGTCAAACAGAGGTCAACAAGTGTTGAAATTTTTTTAAAATAATTTTTGTAAGCATAAAATTATTTTTAAAAATATAGAGAAAATGATGAAACAAACCAAAAATGGCAAAAATAGTAAGATCAGAAATAAAAATAAAATGAGGTCACCAATATTTGTCAAATGACCATTGGATCCTTCCATAATTTTTCCAGAATTTAAAATGTAAAAGCATTTTAAAACAATTAAAAACATCGAATAAAAGAGAAAAATCATAAAAAATATCAAATCTGAAAATAAAATTATGAAAAAATAAAATTCAAAAAGATAATATTTCAAAATATTTTTGTGAATTTTTTCATAATTTTTGCGTCAAAAATGAATTTTATATAATTTTTTGAAGTTTAAAACATTTAAAATATAAAATGAGAAAATAAAATAAAAGCCAAAAAAATGTGGACCATCTGATCACAGTCAAAACGCGTGAGTAACCAAATTCAAAGGATCACACGTGTTGTGCTTGATATGGACCTCCTTGGTTTTCACACTGAATTACAATTTAAATTAAGTTCTAAAAAATAAAATCAGAAATAATGTCACGCGTTGGATCGAGTCTGACTGACAAAAGTAATCTGATCCAAGGGCTCCAGAGGCGCGCGTATGGTGAAACGTTATCACAGGATCCAATTCAAAAATATTACATGTCAAGCCCTCATTGGTTGAAGACAGACATGTAGGTCGTCTTCAACCTCCATACGTGATCCTCAAACTGTGAAATAAATTCTTCAGACCGGTGTCATTCGGTTCGTCTCTTCAAGACAATTCTAATGGTACCCTCGCGAAGAATTTATTTCACTCTTACCATAAACAATTTGGAAAAATCAGAAATAATAACGAGCACTTATTTCCAGAAATTCTCAGTCAATACTTGATGAAAACACAAATGGTGAAGATCACAAGGATCAGGGAAATGAGGAGAGTGCAATGTTGTTTAATTTTACAAGGTTTGATGGAGATTCCTACTTGAATGAAGTTTACTTTTAGAACTTTGAAACTGAACTTGGATAACACGATTTAGGAAGCTTCAAGGCACAATTCTTGTTTTGTTAGCTTCAGTGAGGTTCAAGGAAGAAGAATCAATGGTTAATTTCAAATTGGAATGGCTGTGATAGTGAAAATGAAGTTGCAGAAAATCTAGTTTGAGAGAGAGTTTGGCAGGGGTTTTCTAGATATCAATGTTTGAGGAAATGAGTGGGGAATGATCCTCTATTTATAGGGAAGTGAATAGCAATGACAATGAGGAGGAATTGTGAGATTTGGAGCAAAATCGTGCAAGGTGTGTGCACGAAGGAAGCGTGACCTCGTGTGCATCAAAACTCAGCTAAAACTTGCGTTTCAAGGTGCTAATTAATTATGGACAACTTCTAATCATGATTAGTCACGGAATCAAGGCTTAATTTTGGCTTAAAATTGATTGGTAGCGCAAAATGCACAAACTGATAGTGTGCTCGAACAGATTTTGGCACAAAATTTGAACTAAGGTCAAATCAAATTCCCTCATGCGTTTTCCAATTTTCCTTGAGCCAAATGAAGTATTCAAAGAGTAAAGCACAATGCAAAAAGAATCAAATCCAATGGATGCCCGAGTTTAGAGTCATAGCCTTTAGGATTTGTGAAAAAACACTGATTTTTCTGGCCAGGCCTTAGTCAAGCATGCCAACTTTCTAAAACTGACCTATAATCTTTTCTTTTCGAAAATGATCTTCCACTCAAAATTTTCTCTTGAATTTCAAATATGACATGAAGAAGACCTCTTAAGGAACATTTGGAAAAGAGAATCACTCAAAAATGTCAAAAATTGAGAAAGTTATGGCCTTGTGAAGTTGATGAAATTTCATGAAATGACCTATAATCTTTTGATTTCTTCAAGCAACTTCCAAACACTTTCAATCTTTAAAATTTATATGTAGATAAATGTCACATCCTCAAGATTGTTGTGCAAAAATAATGACCTTAAGGTTATAAATGATGATCAAGATATGATCTTTTGAAGTTGATTGACCAACAATTGAGAAATTCATCAAGGACTTGTAATCTTTTGACTTCATAGGCAAATTTCCAAGCATTTTCTCTTCCTACCATTTGAACTAAGTTTTACTAGACATCCTTAGGTTCATTGTGAAATAATAATGAGCTCAAGGAGACAAGGGATGACCAAGTTATGATCCTTTGAAATCATACAAGATAAATGAAGTATCAATATAGAGAGTGGGCAATCATAGACTTCTAAAACAATCTTCTCATCAGTCAAACTCCTTGGATCCAAGAATATTCATATTATATGTCTTCTTAAGAATCATATGACTTTGAAATCATCCACAAACTTCACATAAATACTAAGATATGATCCTTAGAAGTCCAAAACCTTAATTCAAGGTAGATGGCCTTAGAATGGTGAATTCTTTGAATTTGATGATCTCTTTCAAACATGAAGCATATACTCAAGATGAGAGATCATATCTGATGACAAGAGAAATATTCATTGGGAGACAATACTTTCAAAAATCTTGAGAATTGAGGAGAGAAGGCATGGAAATAAACACATGAACCTATTGACTCCTTGAATAAGAGACTTGTGCACCATTCACCTACAACATTTAGAGAGTGCAGTATACACACGTTATTGTTAGTCAAACATCAATAATCACATACATTCAATGGTGCTTGGTGATCTCTCAAAGGCAAACCCAAAGATGAGAGAGAGAGTGAGAGACCAATTGATCTTTGTGTAATGCAATGGTATGAATTATGAGTGAATCTTAGGGGGGAAAATTAGGGTACAACAACTTCCCTTATTTAAGTGTCTTCTATCCAGAGATAAGAAGGGAACCTTCGTCTCGACGGGATAGAAGATACTTAAATTTAATATGAGCCCTATTTTTGTCCTAAGATATTATGTAATGCTTAATAGTTATGCAATGTAATATGATGATCTTCAAAGGGGCAACAGAACGCCACTGGGGGGAGAAAAGATAATGAAGACACGCTAAGAAAGACAACTCATCCAAGAAGATGAACTACTGGGGAAAGAAGCTTAATCTTATGGGAGAGAGAAAAACATGACTCCACTAGGAAATGGGAACCCAACTTTTTATAATATTATCGACTTAATACAGGACAAGGAACCGGAAAGGGAATAACAACAATGATCCTTAGATAGACGGAGAACTATCTCCTCATAGAGGAGTTAGCAAAAACAACAGAGTGACACCAACTTTCTAAAGATAATAAACCATTAACCCCGAATAAACACCAAAAATTGTTTCTAACCAAAAGGTGGTAAGAAGACAACATCAACAATAGACTGACTTTCCAAAGAGCTCTAGCGCTTCACTAAAGACGTCCTGGAACTCCTTCTTTAACGATGATACTTCATCTGGAAAAGGTAATAAAGAAATCCTACAATCAGTGAGCTTAAATTCCGCCCATTGGAGTATTCAACAAATCAACGGCGAACTATCTCCCATAATGACGAGATTGCCATCCATCAGAACAACAAATCTTCGATAAACTACCTTCCATAAAGACAAGGTTTCCATTAATCAAAACAACAAATCTTTGATAAACTACCTTCTATAAAGACAAGGTTGCCATTCATCGAAACAACAAATCTTTGATAAAGAACCTTCCATAAAGACAAGGTTTCCATTCATCGGGACAACAAGTCTTCGATAAATATCTTCTATAAAGACAAGGTTACCATTCATCGGAACAATAAATCTTTGATAAACTTCCTTCCATAAAGACAAGGCTGCCATTCACCGGAACTACAAATCTTGCCGCACACAACTATGGGAATCATCTAATAATAAGCTTATAGATCACTTATCGGAGGTTTCCATAACAATTCCTCAACTTGCTGGAGAAATACGGTCAATCCATAGCGAGAGATTCCTCGTTGGGTTGCCGAAAGGAGGCCAAATTGGCATTAACAAACTTGCTGGGGAAAACCAACTGCTTGTGGGAAGAGACTATCACATGTGGTTAGGAAAATATTGCAACAATATTGCTGGAGAATGCGAGTGAATTCTCTTGGATTCACCTTTATTGGAGAGATGAAATCTTCCTGACATAACTGTGCTTTCCATTTAGAACTCGTAGTCTAAGAAGAAAAAGGTAATAATGTCGCTTGGAGACCAGAGTTCAAACCATAATCAAGCTAGGGAAGGGTGATTTGAACAATCACAGAGGCTTATAAAGAGGGTCGAGACTCTATTCTTCTTCGAGGGGTAATTCACTAGAGAAAGTGGAAAGATGAACTTTTTCTGCTTAAAGCTGACATTCTATTGGAAAGATGAAACATACTTTGATTATCAACATATGCGAATGAAGTTTAGCTATGCATAGTGTATGAATGAATTTACGTGAGATGCATATGGGCATTAAGGTTGACTAATGCATGGATAATACTCGGCCAAAGTGAAGTCTTCACAAACCATCAAGCGAAGGGTAGCTCTTTATCGCATCAAATTTCAAAAGAAGCTGCATGCATATCGTAAATATTCTCAGGTTCCTTCTGATGGAAGCATCCCATGGGGTGTCACCATGTCTCATTAAAACGCTACTCTTACCAACTCTTATAGGGAAAAATGGGACATTCTATGGGAACAATCCGCTTTTCACTTATATCTCATATTCGAACAAAAAATGTTATAGAGGTCCTGATGGCACCAACTTCAACATTATCAATCTTGTTTGATATTAGGATAGTGCCATCATATCCCTTTGCTTCACATCCGAAGTAAACACACTTAAATTGCAAAATTTTCGCAAGTATGTTCTAACAAATCTGTTTGTTTTGAAATGCATTTTCAATAATAAAAGAATATTTTTATAAACAGAACAAAAATAAGATTTCCAAGGAATTAGATAAAGTCTCAAATTTTATTGATAAAATGGTAGTCTGCCAATAGCATGACTCCATAGATGATTACAAAGTTTTGAAAAATGATAAATACATGGAAAAGGTACATCGAAGAACAATAAACACTATTCTCCCTAACAACTTTGAACTCATGTATTGTAGTATTAAGTTGAGGTATGAAGATAATACATGCAGATTGATGCTTCTATGATCAAGTATTGTATGATGTGGTTACTTTCCATATAAGTCCTTGACTTTTTCCTAGACTTCCCTTGCGGGTTTTCAGCCTACTGGGAGATTTATTCTGTTTATGTCTCTAATTTTGGCCTAGACCGCCCCTTCGGGTTTTCAGTCTACCGAGACGCTCTTTTTTTTGTCTAAGTCACCCTTTCGGGTTTTCAACTTAGTGAGATGTTCTTTTATTTATTTAGGCGAAGTATTTCTTGACTACATCAGCAATCAGAGCACGTGGTAACTCCTCTCCATCCATAGTTTCAAGAATCAATGCACCTCCAGAAAAGGCTTTCTTGACACAATATGGGCCTTCGTAATTGGGAGTCCACTTTCCTCTGGAATCAGAGTTTAAAGAAATGATCTTTCTGAGCACGAGGTCGCCTTCTCTGAATACACGATGTTTGACCTTCTTATCAAAGGATTTCTTCATTCTTTTCTGGTATAACTGACCATGACATAAAGCAGACATTCTCTTTTCTTCAATCAAATTCAACTGGTCAAACCGATTCTAAACCCATTCAACATCAGATAATTCAGCTTCCATTATCACACGCAAAGATGGAATCTCAAATTCAATGGGAGTACTGCTTCCATCCCATAAACTAAAGAGAAAGGGGTCGCCCTTGTTGAAGTGTGTACCAAAGTGCGCTATCCATGTAAAATGAATGGAAAGATTCTATGCCAGTCTTTGTAGGTGACGACCATCTTCTGGATGATCTTCTTGATATTCTTGTTTGCAGCTTCAACTGCCCCATTCATCTTGGGCCTGTAAGGAGAAGAGTTGTGATGAATAATCTTGAATTCTTCACAAAGTTCTGCCATCATTTTATTATTCAAATTCAAGTCGTTGTTAGTGACGATACTGCTAGGCACACCATACCGACAAATGAGATTGTTCTTGATGAATCAGACTACTACTTGCTTGGTAACATTGGCATAAGAAGCCGCTTCAACCCATTTGGTGAAGTAATCAATTGCCACCAAGATGAAATGATGTCCATTAGAAGCCTTGGGTTCAACCATCCAAATCATGTCAATACCCCACATAGAGAAAGGCCATGGGGAAGAAATAACATTGAGAAGTGTAGGAGGCACATGAATTTTGTCAGCATAAATTTGACACTTATGGCACTTCTTCGTAAATTTGAAACAATCAGATTCCATTGTCAACCATAGTATCCTGCCCTTAGCATCTTCTTAGCTATAGAGTATCCATTGGCATGGGTACTAAAAGAACCCTCATGAGTATCATACATCAACATGTTTGCTTCGTATCTATCCACGCATCTGAGCAAGGCCATGTCACAATTTCTTTTGTATAACACACCTTCATTGAAAAATAAACTACCAACCAATATCCTCAAGGTCTTTATATCTTTGCTTGTCGCATCAACCAGATACTCTTGAGTCATCAGGAAGTGCTTGATTTCATGATACCAGGGTTTATCATCCTTTTCCACCTCCATGGCAAATATATAAGCTGGCCTCTCAAGGCGCTCAATGGTGATCTGAGGTACATCATTTCACTGGTTCACTTTATACATAGAAGCTAAAGTTGCCAAGGCATCTGCCATCTGATTTTCATCTTGAGGAATATGGTGAAACTCTACTTTATTGAGGAAAGTCAACAACCTCCTTGCATAATCTTTGTAAGGGATTAAGCCAGGGTGACGAGTCTCCCAATCTCCTTTAATATGATTTATTACTAAAGCTGAATCACAGTACAAATCAAGAATTTTGATTCTGAGGTCGATGGCTTCTTCAAGACCCATGATACAAGCTTCATATTCCGCCATGTTATTTGTACAATCAAACATAAATCTTGTTGTGAAAGGAATTTGAGCTCCTTGAGGAGTGATGATCACAACATTGATTCCTTTTCCACAAGCATTCACAACTCCATCAAACACCATTCCTCATTGGTATTCTAGATCTGGACCTTCTTCAGGTAAAGGTTCATCATAATCTTACATTTATAAATACATCACATCTTCATCAAGAAAATCAAATCCAAGGGATTGATTATCCTTAATCGGATGATGAGCTAGGTATTCTTCTAGTACACTGCTTTTAATAGCCTTCTGGGTGCGGTATTCAATATCATATTTAGATAACAACATCTTCTAATGAGCAATTCTTCCCGTAAGAGCAGGATTTTCAAAGATGTACTTGATCAGATCCATTCGAGAGATCAACCAATTAGTATGATTCAACATATATTGTCGTAGATGCTTCGCTGCCCAGGATAAAGCACAAGAAGTCTTTTCCAACATAGAATACTGGGATTCACAGTCAATGAACTTTTTGCTCAGGTAATAAATGGCATATTCTTTTCTTCTTGTTTCATCTTGTTGTCCAAAACCCATAGAGATTTCCAACACAGTCAAATATAGAATCAATGGTCTTCCTTCAACGGGAGGGAGAAGCAGGATAGGAGGCTCAAGAAAATACTCTTTGATACTTTCAAATTCCCTTTGGAAATCATTTGTCCATATGCAACCTTGATCTTTCCTCAACAGCTTGAATATTGGTTCATAAGTTGCAGTCATATGGGAAATGAATATGGAAATGTAATTCAAATGTCTGAGGAAACCTCTGACTTGCTTTTCAGTTATTGGTGCCGGCATCTCTTGAATTGCCTTAACTTTATTAGGATCGACTTTAATTCCTTTTTGGATGACAATGAAACCCAATATTTTTCCAGACTGGACACTGAATGTACATTTATTAGGATTCAAATGGATGCGATACTTCCTCAAACGTTGAAACAGTTTCAACAAATCTTCCAAATTATCTTCCTCAGTTTGGGACTTGGTAATCATATCATCAACATATACTTCAATTTCTTTATGCATTAGATCATGGAATATGGTCGTCATGGCCCTTTGGTACATTGCACCAGCGTTCTTCAACCCGAAGGGCATCACTCTATAACAGAATGTTCCCCAGGGTGTGATAAACGTTTTTTTTCCATGTCCTCGGGAGCCATCTTAATTTGATTGTATCCAGAAAATCCATCCATGAAGGAGAACACTTTGCATTTTCCAGTACTGTCCACCAACATATCAATGTGTGGCAAAGGAAAATTGTAACACCCCAATATTTTCGATTATTAAATAATTTGAATTTAATTATTTATTAAATTAAAAATTAAGTTATGAGTATTTTTGGAATTATTGGACTTGGTTAATTAAAGTGAAAAGTTGGACTGTGGTGTAAGATACAGTGGAGGTGTGTGTAGTAAAAGGCTCTAATCCTATTATTTGTTATTATTATTATTTTAGAATAATAAAGAAAAAGAAGGAAATAGAGAACCATTTGGGAAAAACAGTTCTACGTGAAAGTGAGAAGAGGCAGAAGGAAGAGAAGAACCAAAGAGTTCCAGAATTCAAGAATTTCTCACAGGTAAGGGATGATTTCTCTTAGTTACTATGTCTTATAGGTTTTGGGATCAATAGGATTGATTGAGCATGTTAGGAATCCCAATTTAGGATTTTCTAGGTTGTAGAATTTGACCCTAAACTGTTTAAATTGCATGAATTCGACCAAATCAATGTTATAGGATCATTGGGTATGATTGGAATGTGTTATACTGCATTATGTTGTTGTTGTTTGGTTGATTCTGATGAGTTTGGATGTATGGATTCGTGTTGGGATGAAAAGAATTGAATTTGGAAACAACCTGCTGTCAAAAATTGAAGTTTCTGCTACAGGTGGTTGCAGGAACCGGTTCCTGTGTGGGAGGAACCGGGTTCTTGGTACAAATTCCAGGGAGGTGGAATTTCTGTGTCTGAGGAACCGGTTACTCCTTGGGAGGAACCGGGTTCCCAGTGTAAATTTTGCAAAGAAAACTGATTTTTCATGCAGGAACTGATTCCCTGATGGGAGGAACTGGGTTCCCCATACAAAATTCCAGAAAACTGATTTTTCACATAGTGTGGGAACCGGGTTCTCCCTGGGAGGAACTGGTTACCACTGTAACTTTTGGAAAAATACTAAACTTTAAAAATTCGTAACTTTCAAATCGTAAGTCCGTTTTTATCGCCGTTTTGGATGTTGTTTCTTAAATTAAATACTCTATTTTATAAAATGAAGAAAATGACTATAACTTGATTTTATTTTGAAAATGCGTTGATTTTCCGATTATGCGGTTTGTTATTTTATGCATATTTGGTGTATATGCAATGGTGTATCCATGATAGTTGATTGTATTAGGTTTTGGTGGATGAAGTGCATATTTATGTTGTTTGATGCGTGCATGATAAATGATGATATCATGTTTTGGTTTGATTATGGTTTATGACGTTTGATGTGATCATAACCTGTATTGAATGTTGCATGCTTTATGATGTGCATGCATATACATTCTAGTGGTAGCTAATTCTCATTGTGTGGAATTAGTGAGTATTGCCAACAACCGTTCCCGGGTGATTATGGGTGGTGAGGCTGGATTCATGTCCGGGTGGTTATGGACGAATTGATGTGTGTGACTTAGTTCACTTTTTGGTACCACATGCATAGAGTATTACATTGCATTTTGTGTGAATTATAATATGATAGGATGGTTTCCTGTGTTATAATTTGTTTGCCATGTTTGGATGTATGATTATGGATTGAAATGGTGAAAATTGACTTATCTGATTATGCTAAAAAGGGTGGATTAATAACTTGAGATATTTTGTTGATTTGAGAAACTTATAATGCATTTTAACTATGATGAAGTATCACCCTTAATTTGATGATTTCAGATTGAGGTTTAGCGGCTTAGGAGCTGGTGAGGATGGCTCATCGAGCTGTGCATTTTACTTATTACGTGTTGGTGTCATGCTTCGATTTGTAACACTGGGGAACATTTGGTTTAGAGTTATAATTAAACTTTGTTATTCATTTATATTTGTTTTGGATAATTGTTGGTTTTGAACTTATCCAAATTGGGTAATAATTTCTGTTGTGTAGAACATGTCATTTTCTCAATTAATTGAATTATGTTCTTCAGTAAGAAGCATGACGTTATAAGGAATTTTATTTTAGTTAATTGTAATTCCCTTTTATACATGTTAGCTCTGAATCTGTTAATAATCGCAAGGTATTTTTGAAGGGTGTTACAAGCGTGGTATCAAAGCATAGTCGGTTGTTGTGACCAGTGTCTTAGTGTCATTATTCCCTTTTGTATGCGACTAGTGCAAGGTAACACTGTCGATACTTGTGTTCTAATGAGATTTTTTTTGTGATTTCACAGAACAATGGCTGAAAGAGGTAACGGAAGAGATGATGTTATAATTGTTGAGGCTTTGGGAATGCTTGCTGGTGTGCTTGGAGGAAATCAGCTAGGAGCTGGTATTGGTGCTGACAGGCAATTGGGGAATTTTCAGAGGAACAATCCTCCGTTGTTCAAAGGCACGCATGACCCTAAAGGTGCTCAGAAGTTCCTGAAAGAGATTGAAAGAATCTTCTGAGTGATTGATTGTGCCGAAGACCTGAAGGTGAGGTATGATACCTATATGTTGGCAGAGGAAGCTGATGACTGGTGGGTTGCTACCAGGACTGAGATGGATCAAGATGGTGTTGTGATGACTTGGACTGTGTTTAGGAGGGCTTTTATGAGGAGGTATTTTCCTGAAGACATTCGGGGAAAGAAAGAGATCGAATTTCTAGAGCTCAAGCAAGGCAATAAGACTGTAAGTGAGTATGCTTCCAAGTTCACTGAGTTAGCTAAGTATTATGCTCACTACAACAATGATGAAGAAGGAGAATTTTCTAAATGTATCAAGTTTGAGAGAGGTCTCCGGGATGAGATTAAGCAGGGTATCAAATATGAGCGTATTCGTAGGTTTTCTAATTTGGTGGATTGTAGTAGGATTCTGGAAGAGGATCTTGCTAATACTAGGTATAATTCTCGTGGGTTTGCTGATAAGAAAGGAAAGCAACAGATGGATCATGGAAAACCATTTGACAGAAATAACCAGAGGTCTGGTGGGTGGAAAAGGCCTAGTGGGGGAGATTCTGGTGCTTCCATTAAGTGCTACAAGTGTGGTGAGATAGAGCATCGTATTCAAGAATGCAAGAGTAATGATAAGAAGTGTTTCAAGTGTGGAAAACTCGGGCATGTGGCTAATGATTACAGAGTGAGAAATGTGACTTGTTACAACTATGGAGAAGAAGGTCATACTCGTCCGCAGTGTACAAAACCAAAGAAGGAGCAGTTTAGTCGTAAGGTGTTTGCTTTGTCTGGGTCAGAGACTATGCCATATGATCAGTTGATTAAAGGTACGTGTTTTATAAATGGCACACTTTTGATTACAATTATTGACACTGGAGCGAATCAAGAAACCGAGAACCCAATCTTGGCTTCTTTCACATCTTCCTTAGAACCCAAGTTAATGACTTCCAACAGCTCTTTGTACGGCTGAATGGTGTTTTCCGCGCGCTCAAGAAACCGAGAAACCTCTTTAGGGATCTCATCAATTTCCTCTTCTTCGGCTACATATACATGATGTTCAAAGTTGGAAGAGGGCGCAGGGTCATTGTTTCAACGATTTTATGAATTAATAAACTCTGGTTCCATGCGTCACAAAGTTAGGCATTTCCTGCTCTGGTCCATCTTCAACAATGGTGTAACACGGTGGGAGAACTGACTTGTTTTTTTTTTGCGTTTGATCGCAAATATTGCGGATAGCAAGAGTCGCCACCGACTTTTCTTTTATCCAATAAAGGGAAGGTGAAAAGAACAAGAAAAGACCTTCGTTAGATTTTGAGTACGGGAGGTAGTTATGAAAAGGGAAGGATTAGCACCCTTTCCATCCGTAGTTATCTACGGGCTCTTAGTTGCTTAGCTCACTTTGAAAAATTGCTTTCTGTGTTTATGATTTGGAAAGTATTTTGAAAGACATTTCGCTTTGACTTCATAATGATTCTCGTTGGAATGTATACGAAGTGTTCGAAAATGTTTGTTTGGAAAATGTTTAACTTTGTAATGATTCTCGCTGGAATGTATACAAAGTGTCTTTGAAAGATAGTTTTTGAAAATTGTGAGGTGTGAAAAGCATTAAGAAAGAAATAGAGTCTTATTACCTACTCAGAATGGTCGTTTCCATGTTATTTTTCCTTCTCCTTTAGAATAAGGCTATCCATTCCATTAGTTGGTAGGTAACTTTATTCGTTTGGATGTGAAGGGACAATCGAAGGATCATCGTATGGTCATTGAAGGATCATCGTATGGTCATTGAAGGAAACATGTAAGGATACCTTAGCTATTTCGTAGGGATGATCATCACTTATTCGTGGGAAACAATCGAGGGACGAGATCATATATTTGTAGGCAACATCGAGGGTCATCGAGGGACTATGGTCTTTGTATCGAAGGGACTATGATGATATTATTCATAGGCAGCTTTGGTAATGGTATCCCTACGTTCGAGGGACATGATCATTGTATATTCGTAAGGCAACAAGAGGGGATACCCTAAGGGGGTGCATGTGTAAAAATGTGTTGTATTCATGTATGTTATCTTGAGGTTAGAAGTGATCTAGGGTTGATTTTAATGCAAACCCTAATTACTAGCAGTTAGATATATGTACAGGAAAGTAAAGGTGCGGAAAGTAAAAGTGCGGAAACGTAAATTCTACGTTATTACATGGCTTTGGGGCAGATACATAATAGGAGGTGCGGAAACTAAAGACAGAAAATGTAAACCTACGCTATTATAGAATAAAAACTTTGCGACCTATACATCTTTTCTAGAATTGTAAATGCGAAATAATGTAAATAGTCAGAATAATAAAAAAAATGTTAGTGAAAATGTATTGGAAATTAGTAAAAAATGCTTTTAGATTAGTAACCGTAATTACTAGAAGAAAATATTTTTTGGGAATTTTCTGGATTAATTTTATTGTGGAAAAAGCAATTAAAAGCTAATTTATGATTAATTAACAATTAATTAAAATAATGTTGAAAAATATGATTTTTTAATGTCAAAAATTAAATAAGTATTTTTCTGACCTAAATGCAAAAAGAAATATTTTTTTTGTGATTTTTTTGTTTTTTTAATTAATTTTGAAAAGAAAATTAAATAAAATTAAGAAAATAGAAAAAAAATAAGAAAATAAGAAAAAGTTTTGAAAAGTGAGAAAAGGAAGGGGGTCAGCAAGGATCGAACACAGGACCCCCTGGATATACCATACGCGCGTTTGCCAACTGAGCTAGGATGCTTGGTTGTTTTTGATTTGCAACCATTTGATTATAAGAGTTGACGTGTTCCATTTTGAATTTCCAAATAAAACACGCGTGGGACCCAGACGCTGGAACGAGCGAATGAGAGTACACCACGCCTAGGTCAGAAGACCCTCGCCGATTAAAACAAGGACTCTGGAGCCATGTTGTAACACGGTGGGAAAACTGACTTGTTTGTTTTGCGTTTGATCACAAATATTGCGAATAGCAAGAGTCGCCACTGACTTTTCTTTTATCCAATTAAGGGAAGGCAAAAAGAATAGGAAAAGACCTTCGTTAGATTCTGAGTAAGGGAGGTGGTTATGAAAAAGGAAGGTGTTAGCACCCTTTTCATCCGTAGTTATCTACGGGCTCTTAATTGCTTAGCTCACTTTAAATTGTTTTGTGTGTGTGTGTTTGAAAAGATTTTTGAAAAGGCATTTCGCTTTGACTTCGTAATGATTCAAGCTGGAATGTATACGAAGTGTTTGGAAATGTTTTGTTTTGGAAAAGACTTTGTAATGATTCACGTTGGAATGTATACAAAGTGCTTTGAAAAGGTTTGAAAAAAAGTGTGAGGTGTGAAAAGTATTTTGAGCAAGCAAAAGAGACTTATTACCTACTCAGAACGGCCGTTTCCGTGTTATTTTGCTTTCCTTTAGAATAAGGCTATCCATACCATTAGTTGGTAGGTAATCTTATTCGTTGGATGTAGAAGGGACATTCGAAAGGGACATCGGATGGTCATAGAAGGCAACGTGTAGGGATATCCTAGCATATTCGTAGGGGACGATCATCACTTTTCATAGGCAACAACCGAGGGACGAGATCATGTATTCGTAGGTAACATCGAGGGACTATGATCTTTTAAGTCGAAGGGACTGTGATGATGTGTTTGTAAGCGTCTTAGCTAAGATATCCCTACGTTCGAGGGACTTGACCATTGTTTGTAAGGCGACGAGAGAGGATACCCTAAAGGGGGTGCATGTGTGAAGAGAGTGTGTTACATTCAGATGTTTATCTTATGATTAGTAATCTATGTTGATTTTCTATCTTGCCATACACTCCTAGTTACTAGCAGTTAATAGGTGCAGAAAATAAATTGCGGAAATATAAAGATCCTACGCTAGTACACGGCTTTGGGGCAGATACATAATAGGAAGTGCAGAAAGTAAAGGCGGAAATATAAATCTACGCTATTACATGAAAATAAACTTGCAACCTATACATCCTTTCTAGAATTTAAATGCAAAAATAAATAGCAGAAGAGAAACTACATCCTAGTATTTTTGGTGTTTTTGAAAATTAGAGTTTATGTGAGAAAAACCTAATTCTAATTGATTTTAATTGATTAAGAAAAATTAATGAATATTAACCTAAATCAAACTAATTAAGTTAATTAAAAATCATGGAAAAAATTATTTGTGAAATTATCTAATTAACCTAATTATTTAACCTAATTACTAATTAAATTATTTAATTAATTAAAAGGGAAAGCAGAAAATAAATAAAAAAAGAAAACCAAAAAAGAGCTTCTATCAGAAGCTGCCTCAGAAGCTAGGTCTTCTGTGAGTGGCGCGCCGTGGGTATCCAAAAACTAGAGTTTCTGGTGGAAATCTTGCTATGCGTGTCCAGAAGATGTGGCTTCTGCATCTGAAAGGGTCTAGAAGTTGGGGCTTCTGGAGATTCTACTGGGGGTGTCCAGAAGCTGGAGCTTCTGGAGGTTCTGGTGCTGGAAAGATCCAGAAGTTGGAGCTTCTAGGGTGTCTGGCGTTGGAAAGGGTCCAGAAGCTGGAGCTTCTGGAGATTCTGGATCTGGGACGTCCAGAAGCTGGAGCTTCTGGAGACTCTACATCTGGAAGGGTCCAGAAGCTAGGGCTTCTGGAGATTATGGCGCTGTGGAAGTCTAGAAGTTGGAGCTTATGGTGCTGGGGACATCCAGAAGCTGGAGCTTCTGGTGGTGTTCCTTCTGGAGACTCTGAAACTTGTAAAAAAAAACAATGAAAACAAACAGCAAAAGGTGGGGTTTGAACCCACGACTTGAGAGATAGAGAGAGACATAACGCGCATAAGGTAGACCGTTGGGGCGGTGATACATCCATTCATATTCCTGGATTCATTAATATGTATGTGTTGTTTGTTCCTGAATCAGAAGCGCCGGAGCAAAGCTCCGGTCGTCTTCTCCGGCCGTCTGGGAAATCATATCCTGCAAAAATAGACAACATGAATGCAAATAGAGGACCCTACCCCCTAGTTCGTACCCCAGGAATCCAGTGGTGGTGTTTTTATAGCCTGAAAGTCCATGTATTAGTGGGTTCGAATCTCACAGCTCCTATGCCCTAACAATGGCATCATAGGATTTAAGCCTTAAAGCTCACATGTAACATGTTGTACCTGTTCTAAATAACGTCCTGAGATCATACAAACAAACAAAAACAATTAGTAATGCATGGATTGAGAGAAACAATTTATAGAAAAATACCAAACTGGAGCAGCTTGGGTGAGTGGTTTCTGGATGCTTTGGGATTGTGTAATGCCTGGGATTGACTCCTGGAATGCTCAGGAGAGTGACTCGATGATTGTTTTGGCTTAGAACACCTAAAACTTGAAACACGATTTTTGCAAGTTGGTGAGAAGTTTTGAGAAATTTCTAGGGTTTGTAAAGAGGCTAACAATCCGTGTAAGAGGCTGCAAATTCGTCCCTTTGTCTTGTGAGGATGTTAGGTATATATATGACAAGAGATTAGGTCAACAAACTTGGTAAAATATATTGCATTGAATGAAAGATATTTGATTGAATTTTTTGAATCAAATCTTTATTTTCCATTCTCAATATTCCATAAACTCTTTTGCACGAATTTTCCAGCTTGCATTGTCAATCTTGGACCTCAAGAAACTTGGGTATCAAGCACATATGCCTTGTACCTTGTCTGAATATTTTATTTTAATTAAAATTGAATTTTAATGGTTTAATTCAAAAGTAAATAAAATAAATGGAAGGAGGGCGTGTAGCTGGGTTAGAGGCTCTTGATAATGTTAGGAATAAGTTTGGATCATAAAATCTTAGGCCCATTTGAAAAATATTTGCTTTTGCTAAGTATTTTTCTTCATGCACCTCCTAAAAAATGCTCAACTTGCACAATTTGTATCTTGCTCAATTTTTCATATTTTTGGGTGTTCTTGGACTTTTTAGAAATCTCAAGATGTCTTATAAACATCCCTTTTGGTTTCATCTTCATTGAAATTTCCATGCTCATGAACACTTCTTTGCAAAAAGATGACTTTTTGTTGACTTTTTAAGACTACCTGTAATGTTTTGATCTATAACTTCCAAATGAAGCATTTCCAGCCCAAACTTGTGAGACATGAAGTTGTAGAGAATTGAATTCCTTTTAAAATGAGCTTTGGTGGAAAACATTCTGATAAAGTATGTGAAAGTTATGCTTGGTCAAAGTTATGTTGACTTTTATCTGAAAAGCCCTAATTTAGAAACTTTGACTTTTGATCAAATCTTGACTTTTCTTGAGGAATCATGATCAACCCTTGATCAAATGATGAATATTACTTCAAAATATTGATGTTGACAAAAAATTATGAAGTTTGACTATATGTTGACCCTTGACTTTTTGTCCAATATAGTTGATTTTCAACTATCTGAGCCATTGGATGAGCAATTTTGACTTGTAAGGCTTGAAACTTGACATGGTGATCCCTTGAAGCATGTGATGAGGTATGATGAGCACTTAGAGCATTGGAAATCCATTTTGATTTGAGAGGAGCAAAACCCTAGTTTGGATTGATTGCTTAGAAGAGGGTTTGTCTGGTCAACCCTTGTGAAATTATTAAATATGGAGTTATGGATTGTCTTGAGAAACAGGAGGGCAAATTTTGGGGTATAACACATGCGCTAGTCGTCTTCTCTGACCAACACCAACCTGAAACCTACAAAAATAGCCAATATAAACGCAACAAGGGTACCTTATCCCCCTAATTCAAGGACTAAGAATCGATTGGTGGGGTTATTTTGGCCTGAAAGTGCTTTTAACATGAGGTTCGAAGCTTCAACGCTTTGAAGCCCTAACAATGGTGTCATGCGATTTAGACGTTAAACTTTGTAAACGATAGCCCAGACCTGCTCTATGACAACTCATGAACATGTTAGAACTGTTAGTTTCAATTAAAACATGATAGAATTTAAAATTCGAAAATAAGAAAAAACATGCAATCGGAGCTTCATATTATGCACGATTCAAGCATGTTTGGCCATGGATAATGATGTGTACTTACTCAAAATTACCTCAGGAGCACGATTGAGTGCTTAAAAGTGGATGAGAGTGGCTGTAAAATAAAATTCAAGTTTGCAAGTTTTCTTGAATTTTTTAGAGATTTAGGGTTTGTTCTTAGGGAAAGGATTCGTCCTCTTTGGCTTCGATCTTTTAATATATATATATATATATATATATATATATATATATATATATATATATATATATATATATATATATATATATATATATAAGATTTGATAAAAAATAAAGAGAAAATATATTGCCTTGAATGCAAAAATATTCTCTTGTAAATATTTATCAAATCATTGCAAAAATGGATTTTTCTTGCCTTGTAGCTTCTTGCACGAATTTGGCAATCCTCACGGGCTTCCTTGGTCCTCAAGACATGTACAAATCAAGCCCAACTTGTAATATCAATTACCTTTGTATTTTATTTAATTAATTTTGAATTTTTAATGATTTAATTCAAAAATAAATCTAATAAATGATAAGGAGGCATGTGAATGGACTTGGAAATCATGGATAATGTCAAGATCAAGTTTGGATCATGAACACTTAGGCCCATTTGGAAAATATTTGCATTTGCTAAGTATTCCTCTTCATGCACCTCTACAAAAATGTCAAACTTGCTCAACTTGTAACTTGCTTAATTTTCAATATTATTAGGTGTTATTGGACTTTTTAGAAAGCTTAATATGTCCTCTAAACACTCCTTTTGGTTTCATATTCAATGAAGTTTCCATGTTAATATACACTTCTTTGCAAAAAGATGACTTTTTGTTGACTTTTAGAAGGACCTCTAATGTTTTGATCCATAACTCTCAAATGATGCATTTTTGGCCAAAGCTTGTGAGACATGAAGTTGTAGAGAATTGAACTTTCTTCAAAATAAGATTTTGTGGAAAAATTTCTGATAAAGTATGTGAAAGTTATGCCTGGTCAAAGTTTTGTTGACTTTTTATCCAAAAATCCTAATTTAGAAACTTTGACTTTTGATCAAATCTTGAGTTTTCTTGATGATTCATGATCAATCCTTGATCATATGATGAATATGGCTTCAAAATATTGATGTTGACCAAAAATTATGAAGTTTGACTGTATGTTGACCACTGTTGACTTTTTGTCCAATACAACTGATTTTCAACCATTTGAGCAATTTACTGAGCAAACTTGAGTTGTAAGGCTTGAAACTTGACATGGTGATCCCTTGAGACATATGAGGAGGTATGATGACCACTTTAGGTACTATAACTTGATTTTGTCTTGAGAGAAGCAAAACCCTAGTTGTGGGTTGATTGCTTAGTAGAGGATTCATCTAGTCAACCCTTGAGAAATTCTTGAGTATGGAGATGTGGACTGTCTTGAGAGGCAAAATTTTGGGTATTAGAAATGGCATTGACTCCTGAAATAGTAGGGTCAAGATAACCAACACTTTGGGAAACATCTAGATATTTGGCAGCAACAGGTTCTGACTTCAGCATTTCTCTTCTGATCTTCGTGGAAAAGCCTAAACCAAAACTATTCTTATTCACCTTTGGCTCAATAACTTGTCCCCCAAACATTACTAGAATCTTTCTGAACCACATTACGGGCATCCATCAACAAAGCAATAGAATCTTCACTCCTTTGGATACTATCAATAGACAAAGCTTGGAATTGCGTTCCAACAGCAGCTTCATCAGCTTCTACTATGGAAAAGGAGGATAAATGAAAAACTAGCATAACTTGTTCTCCTTCCACAATAATCAAAGCACCTTGACAGACAAAGTTTAATTTCTGATGGAGGGTCGAAGTCACAACACCAGCCTCATGAATACAAGGTCATCCAATCAAACAACTATAAGCAAGAAATATATCCATAACCTAGAAGGTAATTTGAAACATATGTGGGCCAATGTGAATGAGCAATATCCACTTCCCCAATAACAGATTGAAGAGAACCATCAAAAGCCTTCACAATGATACCACTAGGACGCATCGGCGGACCTTGATATTTAAGCTTTGAAAGGGTACTTTTGGGAATAACATTCAGTGCGGAGCCATTTTCAATAAGCACAATGCATCAAATTCCTGATCTAAAACCTGTTAGAACATAGTTTGGTTCTAATCATATCTTAGGGTTTTAATGATAACAAATGAAATAAATTTTGTATAATAGATATGATGCTCTGATGTATACTGTTTTCATTTCAGATAATGTTCTGACTCAAGCACTCAAGAATATAAAAATATCAAATTATGCTGAGCAAACGAGTAGTAGAAGTTCTAATGAAGAATAGAACTTCTGGTCATGCACGCTGAAAAGCAACTTTTGATAGAAGCATGCTAGCGCAAATCTCTGATAGAAGAACTAAGAATGTTCTAATTAGAAGATGTTTTGAATAAGGCTTACAGAAGATTATGATCTATGTGAATGTCATCTTCTAAGACAAAGTCTTCTATAGTAACGTTACCCTACTAAGCTAAGACGGCTGAAGTACTTGAGTGGTTCAATTTTCTATGTTCATTGAATAAACAAAAACACGTGAAGCTAAGCAATCTTAAATACACTTTCCAGTATCCAAGACTCGCAAGAGTTGCAACGGAAAGATTCTTAGAATCTCTATATATAGTGCAACATTCAAAGAAGAAAAATAACAATTCATTCATAGAGAACTTACACTGCCAAAATTGAAATCATTATTCTGTGAAGTTTATTTCTAAGTTTTTAGCTTAATCTTTTTGTGTAAAAATCACTTTTGTGATAAATATTTTTAATAAGAAATTGTAAACACTTGGTCTAGAAGTTCTTGTGTAATTGTTCCTTGAAATACCAGTTGGGTCTGATTTCTCAAGAGGGCTAGGACTAGTTGAGTCTTAGAGGTGTTAGTCACTTGCAGTTGGCTTGTGCATTGTTGTTAGTTACACAACGGGTTGTAATCTTTTGATTATAGTGAATTAAGTCCTTGTTGAGAGAGGCGAAATCACCTTGACGGGTGGACTGGAGTAGTTTGAGTTTCAAACGAACTAGGATAAAGATCCTTGTGTGTTTAGTCTTGTTGTTAAGTAAAAGAAAAATTTAAAAGGGAAAAACTTATTCAACCCCCGCCCCCTTCTAAGTGTTTCCTAAGCCTTCAATTGGCATCAGAGCTCTTGGTTATAGGTGCAAACACTTAAAAGTGTCAGATAAAGATCCAGAAGGAAAACACAAATGGCAACAGATCACAACAACAACAACACTAAACCTCCTATGTTTGATGGAGAGGATTTTGAATACTGGAAGGATAGATTAGAAAGCTTTATTCTAGGCTATGATATTGATCTTTGGGATATGGTTTTGGACGGCTACAAACACCCAGTAGACAAGGAAGGAAATAAGATAGAAAGAAAAGAAATGGACAAAACACAGAAATCAGATTTTAAGAATCATCATAAATCAAGAAATATTCTGTTGAATGCTATTTAAATAATAGAATATGAAAAGATTACAAACAAAGACACAGCATATGATATCTTTGAGTCACTCAAAATGTCAATTTAAGGAAATGCTCAGGTCAAGGAAACTAAAGTTCTGACGCTTGTCCAGAAGTATGAGGCTTTCAAGATGGAGGAAAATGAATCCATTGAGGCAATGTTATCAAGGTTTCAAACCTTAATTGTTGGCCTGAGAGTGCTAGATAAAGGATACACCAAGGTTGATCATGTAAAGAAAATCATCAGAAGCTTACCCAGAAGATGGGTACCAATGGTGACAGCTTTCAAAGTTTCAAAAGATATGAACGCTATATCCTTAGAAGAACTCATCAGCGCGTTGAGAAGTCATGAAATAGAGCTTGATGAATTTGAGCCTCAGAAGAAAGGTAAGTCAGTTGCTTTGAAATCTACTAAAAAATTGATGTTAATGCTTTTCAGGCTGAAGATGGAAGCTCTAAAGATTCAGAGTCAGAAGAAGATGAGCTATTTATGCTTTCCATAAGGATAAATCAAATGTGGAAACACAAGCAAAGTAAGTTCAGAAACAACAGAAGATCTAAAGATAGAGGAGAATCTTCTGGACACATGAAGTTCAATAAAAGAAACATCACGTGCTATGAATGCAAAGAATCTAGACATTTTAGAAGTGAATGTCCCAGGATGCAGAGAGAAAAACCAAAGAAAAGGTTTGAAAAGAAGAAAGGAATAATGGCCACATGGGACGACTGAGAATCTTCAGAAGGTGAATCTAACTCAGAAGATGAGCATGCCAACCTAGCTTTCATGGCCATAACAGAACATGACTCATGCTCTGAATTAGAACCTGATGAGGTATTTTATGAATTCTCTCGTGCCGAACTGGTAGATAGTCTATCAAAACTTTTGGAAAATAATAGTTAGCTCAAGATCAAATACAAGAAACTTAAAAAGAGTCTTGTATCTGAGATTGAACAACTCAAAGCAGAAAATGTTGAACTTAAAGAAAATAACATTAAACTTAAAGATGATTTTCAAAAAGTTCAAAAAATCCCTAGTTCAGATACTGCTTCAAGTTCAAAAAATATTCTTAAAGAATATGACAATAGCTTTCAGAAGTTTCTAACTAAAAGCATAGATAGAAGCAAGATGTATCCAATGATCTATGGAGTTAGTAGAAATAACTGAAAGGGAATTGGATATGAAACTCCCAAAGGGAATGAAGCATATCAACCCAAATATGTTGATAAAATGATTATCACATACAAACCATTGTACAAACAGTTCATTTATGGTCACACACATGATATAAAATACACTTCTCATTCTGAAAGATTTTATGCTAAACCAAGGTTCAAACAGAATCTTAGAAACTCTAACTAGAAAGGATCCAGAAATATATGGGTACCTAAAGAAAAAATAATCTATGTTGCATATGTCCTTAACGGTGAAGTTGAAACACCAATCATGGTACCTTGACTCTGGATGCTCACGACATATGACGAGAAGAAGTTCTATGTTCCAAAATATGGAACTTAAACCTCGAGGTGAAGTAAAATTTGGAGGTAACCAGAAGGGAAAAATCATTGGTTCTGGAACTATTAGAAATGATAACCTTCCCTCTATCTCTAATGTTCTGTTAGTAGAAGGATTAGTGCATAACTTATTGTCAATAATTTAATTAAGTGACAATGGTTATGACATTATCTTTAATCAAAAGTCATGTACAACTGTAAGTCAAAAGGATGGGTCAATCCTCTTTTCTGGCAAGAGAAAGAACAACATTTACAAAATTAATCTTTCTGATTTAAAATCACAAAATGTAAAATGTCTTCAGTCAGTAAATGATGAACAATGGGTCTGGCACAGAAGATTGGGACATGTGAGCATGAGAAAAATTTCTCAAACTAACAAACTCAATCTGGTCAGAGGACTTCCTAATTTGAAGTTCAACTCAGAAGTTCTGTGTGAAGCCTGTCAGAAGGGAAAATTTTCAAAACCTTCTTTTAAATCTAAAAATGTTTCTTCCTCTAGGCCATTAGAACTTATGCATATTGATCTATTTGGACCAGTGAAAATTTCATCCATTAGAGGCAAGAAGTATGGATTAGTCACTGTAGATGACTACAACAGATAGACATGGGTGAAGTTCTTAAAACACAAAGATGAGTCACATTCTGTATTCTTTGACTTTTGTAACCAAGTTCAGAATGAAAAAGAGTTTATAATCATAAAGGTTACAAGTGATCATGGTGGTGAATTTAAAAATCAATTTTTTGAAATTTTTTTTAAAGAAAATGGAATTTCTCATGATTTCTCTTTTCCTAGAACTCCCCAACAAAATGGAGTTGTAGAACGAAAGAATAGAACTTTACAAGAAATATCTAGAACTATGATCAATGAAACCAATATGGCTAAACACTTTTGGGTAGAAGCTGTGAACACATCGTGTTATATTCAGAATAGAGTTTCTATAAGACCTATTCTTGAAAAGACTCCCTATGAATTGTGGAAGGACAGAAAGCCCAACATTTCTTATTTTCATCCATTTAGATGCACTTGTTATATATTAAACACTAAAGAACATATGAACAAGTCTGATTCTAAAGCATAGAAGTGTATTCTGCTTGGATACTTTGAACGCTCAAAAGGCTATAGAGTGTACAATACATAAACTCTGATTGTTAAAGAATCAATCAGAGTAAGATTTGATGATAAGCTTGGCCAACAAAAGCCAAAGTAGATTGAAAATGCTGCAGGTACAAAAGTTCATTTACCAAACTCTGAAGGGACAGAATAGAAGGACAACTCAGAAGTTCAAGCTGTTGAAGAAGTTCTGGACAACTTAAATACTTCTGAAGAATCCTCACAAAGAAGATTTCCAAGAATCACATCAGCACATCCAGAAGATGTCATCATTGGAAAGAAGGATGATCCTATCAAAACTAGGTCTGCCCTAAGGAATAATGTGGAATCATTGTTTGGTTTGGTTTCTCTGATTGAGCCAACTTCTATTGATGAAGCTCTTCAAGATAATGACTGGATTATTGTCGTGCAAGAAGAACTGAATCAATTTGCAAGAAATGATGTGTGGGATCTTGTTCCAAAGCCTAAAGGATTTAATATTATTGGAACTACATGGGTATTCAGAAACAAATTAAATGAGCAAGGAGAAGTTGTTAGAAACAAGGCACAATTGGTAGCACAAGGGTATAGTCAACAATAAGGTATTGACTATAATGAAACCTTTGCTCCATTCGCCAGGTTAGAATCTATTAAATTATCAATTTCTTTTGTTGTTCAATATAATATTACTTTATATCAAATGGATGTCAAAAGTGCATTTTTAAATGGCTATATAGAAGAAGAAGTTTATGTCTGTCAACCTCCTGGTTTTGAGGATTCAAAATTTCCAAAACATGTTTTTAAACTAAAAATATCCTTTTATGGGTAAAAACAAGCTCCCAGAGCTTGGTATGAGCGTTTGAGCAATTTTCTCTTAGAAAAGAATTTCACCAGAGGAAAAGTGGACACAACCTTATTCAGAAAGACATTTAAAAATTATATTCTTATATGTCAAACTTATGTAGATGATATTATCTTTGGAACTTCTAATGTCTCTCTTGGAAGATAATTTGCTGAGTCTATGCAGGCAGAGTTTGAGATGAGCATGATGGGAGAATTGAAATTATTTTTGGGAATTCAAATCAATCAATGTTCATGAGGTACTTACATACATCAAACTAATTATATCAAAGAACTTCTGAAGAAATTCCAACTATCAAAAATTAAGGAAGCAGAGACCCCAATGCATCCTACATGCAATTTGGGAAAAGATGAGGTAAGTAAGAAGGTAGATCAGAAACTCTACAGAGGTATGATTGGTTCTCTTCTTTATCTAACTGCATCTAGGCTAGATATTCTGTTTAGTGTGTGTTTATGTGCAAGATTCCAATCAGATCCCAGAGAATCTCACTTAACTGCTGTTAATAGAATTCTAAGGTATCTGAAAGGTACTACTACTAATGTTGGACTGTGTTATAGAAAATCCAAAGAATTTCAATTAGTAGGTTATTGTGATGCTGACTTTGTTGAAGATAGAGTAGAAAGGAAGAGAACCTCTGGAAGTTGTCAATTTCTTGGTGAAAATATCATCTCATGGTACAGCAAGAAGCAAGCCACCATAGCAATTTCAACCACTGATGCAGAGTATGTAGCTGTTAATGGCTGCAGTACTCAGATGCTCTGGATGAAGAGCCAACTAGAAGATTATCATCTATATGAGTGTAAGATTCATATCTTCTGTGATAATACTTCTGCAATTTTCCTTTCTAAAAATCCAAGTTTACATTCTAAGGAAAAGCATATTAAAATAAATCATCATTTCATAAGGGACTATATTCAGAAAGGAATTTTGAGTTTAAACTTTGTAGATACAGACCACCAATGGGTTGATATTTTCACTAAACCTCTTTCTGAAGATAGATTTAAATACATTTTGAAAAATATAAGTATGGAAGTATGCCCTGAATGAAACTTTTGTTTACTTTCAACATAGTCAAAAGTTTTGTTTGAACAATCTAATTAACATCTCTTCAGAAGTTAAAAGAGGAGTTCATTTAGAAGCCATACACAGAAGTTATGAAATAGCTTCTAATAATTTACATGTATGGTTCATAAGTTCAACATATCAAACAGCTGTTACGTTATTAACCTAAAAGTAGAACAAGTGTTCAAAACTTATGATAGGTCACTTACACGCGTGCGAGCTATTGACATCATGTTTCTAGATAACTGTTACAATCTAATCAAATCTCAAGAAATCCCTCTTTAATGTCAGAAGCCATTTATTCCGTGTGATGATTAACCTATTTAATTTAGTTTTTAATTTTTTTATTCGTTTTTAAAACTTTTCACTTGCATGCGTTTTCACTATAAATAATCCTTTTCAGAAATCCTTCTCTTTTTTTCACTCTTCAAACCCTTTTATGCATTTCTGCTTATTCTTCTCTCTTCTCAAAAACCCTAAACCCAGAAACCTTCAAACCAGATATCCATCCATGGCATCTAGTTCTAATAACCCAGAAACAGTCAACCTAGAAACTCATTCTTCTAACCCTCAAGAAACCAACGTTCCATCTTTTCCTCAACCAACTGAGCGTTATATTGTACCTGAAATAACTACACTGATTCTGGTTAAGAAATTGGAAGTTTTGTGTGAGATAATAATTGATTTGGTGAATCTCAAGGACAATGGCTTCAACATGTTTCCAGCTATTGAATTTCAAGGTTGGATGAATTTCTTTGATCGTCTTGTTGGTCCTGTCTCTCCAAACCTAGTCAAAGAATTCTGGATTCATGCTACTGTAACCCCAAAAGCCATTCTTTCTTTTGTAATGGGGAATTATATTTCCGTCACTGAGTGTGTCATTAGAAGATTGTTGAGTCTAGAAGGTGAAGGAGAAATTGGTGTTCCTCAAGGAAGAATCGACTTAGATCCTATTTGTGGAAAGATCTTTAATGGCAAGAGTCTGGTGAAGAGAAAAATCATTGATGAACTTCTGGGTGATCCATCTCCATTAGATTTAGGAACTATCACAAGGCGAAGAGTTCCAATTGCAGATTTTCCAGCATTTAACTCAGAAGCTCATCAGCTGACCATTCAGCAGTACATCAGAACTTCCTCCACAACCCTCTTTAGAACCTCAACCCACTAATGCCACTAAACAACCAACCACTACCACAGAACTTCCACCAACTCCATCACCTGAACACAACATCACAAATCCAAAACTTGCAAAAACTCCCACTCAAGAACAACCCATAATCACCACAAAACTTCAAAATCCGCACTCCCCGGAAACTACTGAAACAACAACTGCTCCCATTCCCAAACTTTCGTACCCTCAAATTCCTGATTCCCCGGAATTTCTAAGAACCCTAGTTAATCTTCACTCCCTGAACAAAGGGACACCTATTTCAAAACCTGTACATGCAAATGTTAATGTACTTTTGCAGAAATTTGAAAAGGAAATGCTGAGTTGGTCAGAACTTCTGAAAGATGATTATGCCAACAATCTGAGCCCCTCTACATCAGTAGAGTTATGGAGAACCTTCATAAGGAGATTCAATGTTGAATCCCTCAAGCTCAAAGACTTATGATACTCTTATGTTTATGAGAAATTTTCTGAGTATCTGAATGGTTTGAAGAAGGTTGCCTACAACATCTGGAATGAGAAGCCACTTTTACAACTAGACTATGCTCCGTGGCAACAACCTGTTGACTGCATGGAGATTTTTGATGATGAATCCTCAAAATCAGAAGTTGCTGAACCAAACTCTAGAGCTTTGGTTTTGTATAAACCTCTGAGTTTTCATCCTAGAGAAACAAGGAAGAAAGTGATGACCTTAATGGTTGATCTTGATACACTCTTTTCCAGTGCCTTCTCCCCAGATCTACTAGTTCTACATCAAGGGTTGTTTCCACAGAGGATGCTGATTCTACTTCTGTTGTTCTGGAAACTCTGAAGGAGTTGAAGAAAGAAAATGAAGCTTTCAGAGCACGTCTGGATAAACAAGATGAAACTAATAAGGAAATCAAGACGTGGATGCAGATACAATAAGAATCTTCTGCTGAAATTAAGAACCTTCTGCTCTCCTTAGTTTCTCGTCCAACCTAAACTTTCTGTTTTACAAACAACCATCTATGCATCATTTTGTTTAAGTTTTTTGTTTTTATTTTCTCTTTTTGTTAAACTTCTGTAATGGTACTTCAATTCATGTTACAAGTATTTTGGTTTACTTTTAAAAGTTTTTTTTCACTACTGCATTTTTTATTATGACAAGAAAAGGGGGAGAAAATTGAGATTTTTTATCTGATTAATTATAAAAAGTTACTAGAATAAAATTGTCAAACATTTCTAATAATAAATATACACATGTACATTTTTGCTTCTGAAGTATACAGATTTACACAAGCTCTGAAAGAAGATGTTGCAAAGACAAACTCAAGTCTAAAGCTTCAAACTCTGATGATTCAAGCTCTGAAATGAAAAGGAAACTCTGAAGAAAAAGAATCTCTAAAAGTTTTGAAATAACATCTCAGGGAAGTTCTACTATATTGAGTTTTCCTTAATTATTAATCTCAAGGGGAGATATGTTTTTCATATATACAAAATTTCTTTATCAAAATCTAATATTTTTGTCATCATCAAAAAGGGGGAGATTGTTAGAACATAGTTTGGTTCTAATCATATCAGAGTTTTGATGATAACAAGTGAAATAAATTTTGTATAATAGATATGATGCTCTGATGTATACTGTTTTCATTTCAGATAATGTTCTGACTCAAGCACTCAAGAATATAGAAATATCAAATTATGTTGAGCAAACAAGTAGTAGAAATTCTAATGAAGAATAGAACTTTTGGTCATGCACGCTAAAAAGCAACTTCTGATAGAAGCATGCTAGCGCAAATCTCTGATAGAAGCACCAAGAATGTTCTGATTAGAAGATGTTTTGAATAAGGCTTACAGAAGATTATGATCTATGTGAACATCATCTTCTAAGACAAAGTCTGCTACAATAACGTTAACCTACTAAGCTAAGATGGCTGAAGTACTTGAGTGGTTCAATTTTCTATGTTCATTGAATAAACAAAAACACGTGAAGCTAAGCAATCTTAAATACACTTTCCAGTATCCAAGACTCGCAAGAGTTGCAACGGAAAGATTCTTAGAATCTCTATATATAGTGCAACATTCAAAGAAGAAAAATAACAATTCATTCATAAAGAACTTATGCTGCCAAAATTGAAATCATTATTCTGTGAAGTTTATTTCTAACTTTTGAGCTTAATCTTTTTGTGTAAAAATCACTTTTGTGATAAAGCTTTTTAAGAAGCAATTGTAAACACTTGGTCTAGAAGTTCTTGTGTAATTGTTCCTTGAGAGACCAGTTGGGTCAGATTTCTCAAGAGGGCTAGGACTAGTTGAGTCTTAGAGGTGTTAGTCACTTGCAGTTGGCTTGTGCATTATTTCTAGTCACAATAGTTGGTTGTGCAGTTGTAATATTTTGATTATAGTGAATAAATTCCTCGCTGAGAGAGGCGAAATCACCTTGACGGGTGGACTGGAGTAGTTTGAGTTTCAAACGAACTAGGATAAAGATCCTTGTGTGTTTAGTCTTGTTGTTAAGTAAAAGAAAAATTTAAAAGGGAAAAACTTATTCAACCCCCGCCCCCTTCTAAGTGTTTCCTAAGCCTTCAATTGGCATCAGAGCTCTTGGTTATAGGTGCAAACACTTAAAAGTGTCAGATAAAGATCCAGAAGGAAAACACAAATGGCAACAGATCACAACAACAACAACACTAAACCTCCTATGTTTGATGGAGAGGATTTTGAATACTGGAAGGATAGATTAGAAAGCTTTATTCTAGGCTATGATATTGATCTTTGGGATATGGTTTTGGACGGCTACAAACACCCAGTAGACAAGGAAGGAAATAAGATAGAAAGAAAAGAAATGGACAAAACACAGAAATCAGATTTTAAGAATCATCATAAATCAAGAAATATTCTGTTGAATGCTATTTAAATAATAGAATATGAAAAGATTACAAACAAAGACACAGCATATGATATCTTTGAGTCACTCAAAATGTCAATTTAAGGAAATGCTCAGGTCAAGGAAACTAAAGTTCTGACGCTTGTCCAGAAGTATGAGGCTTTCAAGATGGAGGAAAATGAATCCATTGAGGCAATGTTATCAAGGTTTCAAACCTTAATTGTTGGCCTGAGAGTGCTAGATAAAGGATACACCAAGGTTGATCATGTAAAGAAAATCATCAGAAGCTTACCCAGAAGATGGGTACCAATGGTGACAGCTTTCAAAGTTTCAAAAGATATGAACGCTATATCCTTAGAAGAACTCATCAGCGCGTTGAGAAGTCATGAAATAGAGCTTGATGAATTTGAGCCTCAGAAGAAAGGTAAGTCAGTTGCTTTGAAATCTACTAAAAAATTGATGTTAATGCTTTTCAGGCTGAAGATGGAAGCTCTAAAGATTCAGAGTCAGAAGAAGATGAGCTATTTATGCTTTCCATAAGGATAAATCAAATGTGGAAACACAAGCAAAGTAAGTTCAGAAACAACAGAAGATCTAAAGATAGAGGAGAATCTTCTGGACACATGAAGTTCAATAAAAGAAACATCACGTGCTATGAATGCAAAGAATCTAGACATTTTAGAAGTGAATGTCCCAGGATGCAGAGAGAAAAACCAAAGAAAAGGTTTGAAAAGAAGAAAGGAATAATGGCCACATGGGACGACTGAGAATCTTCAGAAGCTGAATCTAACTCAGAAGATGAGCATGCCAACCTAGCTTTCATGGCCATAACAGAACATGACTCATGCTCTGAATTAGAACCTGATGAGGTATTTTATGAATTCTCTCGTGCTGAACTGGTAGATAGTCTATCAAAACTTTTGGAAAATAATAGTTAGCTCAAGATCAAATACAAGAAACTTAAAAAGAGTCTTGTATCTGAGATTGAACAACTCAAAGCAGAAAATGTTGAACTTAAAGAAAATAACATTAAACTTAAAGATGATTTTCAAAAAGTTCAAAAAATCCCTAGTTCAGATACTGCTTCAAGTTCAAAAAATATTCTTAAAGAATATGACAATAGCTTTCAGAAGTTTCTAACTAAAAGCATAGATAGAAGCAAGATGTATCCAATGATCTATGGAGTTAGTAGAAATAACAGAAAGGGAATTGGATATGAAACTCCCAAAGGGAATGAAGCATATCAACCCAAATATGTTGATAAAATGATTATCACATACAAACCATTGTACAAACAGTTCAGTTATGGTCACACACATGATATAAAATACACTTCTCATTCTGAAAGATTTTATGCTAAACCAAGGTTCAAACAGAATCTTAGAAACTCTAACTAGAAAGGATCCAGAAATATATGGGTACCTAAAGAAAAAATAATCTATGTTGCATATGTCCTTAACGGTGAAGTTGAAACACCAATCATGGTACCTGGACTCTGGATGCTCACGACATATGACGAGAAGAAGTTCTATGTTCCAAAATATGGAACTTAAACCTGGAGGTGAAGTAAAATTTGGAGGTAACCAGAAGGGAAAAATCATTGGTTCTGGAACTATTAGAAATGATAACCTTCCCTCTATCTCTAATGTTCTGTTAGTAGAAGGATTAGTGCATAACTTATTGTCAATAATTTAATTAAGTGACAATGGTTATGACATTATCTTTAATCAAAAGTCATGTACAACTGTAAGTCAAAAGGATGGGTCAATCCTCTTTTCTGGCAAGAGAAAGAACAACATTTACAAAATTAATCTTTCTGATTTAAAATCACAAAATGTAAAATGTCTTCAGTCAGTAAATGATGAACAATGGGTCTGGCACAGAAGATTGGGACATGTGAGCATGAGAAAAATTTCTCAAACTAACAAACTCAATCTGGTCAGAGGACTTCCTAATTTGAAGTTCAACTCAGAAGTTCTGTGTGAAGCCTGTCAGAAGGGAAAATTTTCAAAACCTTCTTTTAAATCTAAAAATGTTTCTTCCTCTAGGCCATTAGAACTTATGCATATTGATCTATTTGGACCAGTGAAAATTTCATCCATTAGAGGCAAGAAGTATGGATTAGTCACTGTAGATGACTACAACAGATAGACATGGGTGAAGTTCTTAAAACACAAAGATGAGTCACATTCTGTATTCTTTGACTTTTGTAACCAAGTTCAGAATGAAAAAGAGTTTATAATCATAAAGGTTACAAGTGATCATGGTGGTGAATTTAAAAATCAATTTTTTGAAATTTTTTTTAAAGAAAATGGAATTTCTCATGATTTCTCTTTTTCCTAGAACTCCCCAACAAAATGGAGTTGTAGAACGAAAGAATAGAACTTTACAAGAAATATCTAGAACTATGATCAATGAAACCAATATGGCTAAACACTTTTGGGTAGAAGCTGTGAACACATCGTGTTATATTCAGAATAGAGTTTCTATAAGACCTATTCTTGAAAAGACTCCCTATGAATTGTGGAAGGACAGAAAGCCCAACATTTCTTATTTTCATCCATTTAGATGCACTTGTTATATATTAAACACTAAAGAACATATGAACAAGTCTGATTCTAAAGCATAGAAGTGTATTCTGCTTGGATACTTTGAACGCTCAAAAGGCTATAGAGTGTACAATACATAAACTCTGATTGTTAAAGAATCAATCAGAGTAAGATTTGATGATAAGCTTGGCCAACAAAAGCCAAAGTAGATTGAAAATGCTGCAGGTACAAAAGTTCATTTACCAAACTCTGAAGGGACTGAATAGAAGGACAACTCAGAAGTTCAAGCTGTTGAAGAAGTTCTGGACAACTTAAATACTTCTGAAGAATCCTCACAAAGAAGATTTCCAAGAATCACATCAGCACATCCAGAAGATGTCATCATTGGAAAGAAGGATGATCCTATCAAAACTAGGTCTGCCCTAAGGAATAATGTGGAATCATTGTTTGGTTTGGTTTCTCTGATTGAGCCAACTTCTATTGATGAAGCTCTTCAAGATAATGACTGGATTATTGTCGTGCAAGAAGAACTGAATCAATTTGCAAGAAATGATGTGTGGGATCTTGTTCCAAAGCCTAAAGGATTTAATATTATTGGAACTACATGGGTATTCAGAAACAAATTAAATGAGCAAGGAGAAGTTGTTAGAAACAAGGCACAATTGGTAGCACAAGGGTATAGTCAACAATAAGGTATTGACTATAATGAAACCTTTGCTCCATTCGCCAGGTTAGAATCTATTAAATTATCAATTTCTTTTGTTGTTCAATATAATATTACTTTATATCAAATGGATGTCAAAAGTGCATTTTTAAATGGCTATATAGAAGAAGAAGTTTATGTCTGTCAACCTCCTGGTTTTGAGGATTCAAAATTTCCAAAACATGTTTTTAAACTAAAAATATCCTTTTATGGGTAAAAACAAGCTCCCAGAGCTTGGTATGAGCGTTTGAGCAATTTTCTCTTAGAAAAGAATTTCACCAGAGGAAAAGTGGACACAACCTTATTCAGAAAGACATTTAAAAATTATATTCTTATATGTCAAACTTATGTAGATGATATTATCTTTGGAACTTCTAATGTCTCTCTTGGAAGATAATTTGCTGAGTCTATGCAGGCAGAGTTTGAGATGAGCATGATGGGAGAATTGAAATTATTTTTGGGAATTCAAATCAATCAATGTTCATGAGGTACTTACATACATCAAACTAATTATATCAAAGAACTTCTGAAGAAATTCCAACTATCAAAAATTAAGGAAGCAGAGACCCCAATGCATCCTACATGCAATTTGGGAAAAGATGAGGTAAGTAAGAAGGTAGATCAGAAACTCTACAGAGGTATGATTGGTTCTCTTCTTTATCTAACTGCATCTAGGCTAGATATTCTGTTTAGTGTGTGTTTATGTGCAAGATTCCAATCAGATCCCAGAGAATCTCACTTAACTGCTGTTAATAGAATTCTAAGGTATCTGAAAGGTACTACTACTAATGTTGGACTGTGTTATAGAAAATCCAAAGAATTTCAATTAGTAGGTTATTGTGATGCTGACTTTGTTGAAGATAGAGTAGAAAGGAAGAGAACCTCTGGAAGTTGTCAATTTCTTGGTGAAAATATCATCTCATGGTACAGCAAGAAGCAAGCCACCATAGCAATTTCAACCACTGATGCAGAGTATGTAGCTGTTAATGGCTGCAGTACTCAGATGCTCTGGATGAAGAGCCAACTAGAAGATTATCATCTATATGAGTGTAAGATTCATATCTTCTGTGATAATACTTCTGCAATTTTCCTTTCTAAAAATCCAAGTTTACATTCTAAGGAAAAGCATATTAAAATAAATCATCATTTCATAAGGGACTATATTCAGAAAGGAATTTTGAGTTTAAACTTTGTAGATACAGACCACCAATGGGTTGATATTTTCACTAAACCTCTTTCTGAAGATAGATTTAAATACATTTTGAAAAATATAAGTATGGAAGTATGCCCTGAATGAAACTTTTGTTTACTTTCAACATAGTCAAAAGTTTTGTTTGAACAATCTAATTAACATCTCTTCAGAAGTTAAAAGAGGAGTTCATTTAGAAGCCATACACAGAAGTTATGAAATAGCTTCTAATAATTTACATGTATGGTTCATAAGTTCAACATATCAAACAGCTGTTACGTTATTAACCTAAAAGTAGAACAAGTGTTCAAAACTTATGATAGGTCACTTACACGCGTGCGAGCTATTGACATCATGTTTCTAGATAACTGTTACAATCTAATCAAATCTCAAGAAATCCCTCTTTAATGTCAGAAGCCATTTATTCCGTGTGATGATTAACCTATTTAATTTAGTTTTTAATTTTTTTATTCGTTTTTAAAACTTTTCACTTGCATGCGTTTTCACTATAAATAATCCTTTTCAGAAATCCTTCTCTTTTTTTCACTCTTCAAACCCTTTTATGCATTTCTGCTTATTCTTCTCTCTTCTCAAAAACCCTAAACCCAGAAACCTTCAAACCAGATATCCATCCATGGCATCTAGTTCTAATAACCCAGAAACAGTCAACCTAGAAACTCATTCTTCTAACCCTCAAGAAACCAACGTTCCATCTTTTCCTCAACCAACTGAGCGTTATATTGTACCTGAAATAACTACACTGATTCTGGTTAAGAAATTGGAAGTTTTGTGTGAGATAATAATTGATTTGGTGAATCTCAAGGACAATGGCTTCAACATGTTTCCAGCTATTGAATTTCAAGGTTGGATGAATTTCTTTGATCGTCTTGTTGGTCCTGTCTCTCCAAACCTAGTCAAAGAATTCTGGATTCATGCTACTGTAACCCCAAAAGCCATTCTTTCTTTTGTAATGGGGAATTATATTTCCGTCACTGAGTGTGTCATTAGAAGATTGTTGAGTCTAGAAGGTGAAGGAGAAATTGGTGTTCCTCAAGGAAGAATCGACTTAGATCCTATTTGTGGAAAGATCTTTAATGGCAAGAGTCTGGTGAAGAGAAAAATCATTGATGAACTTCTGGGTGATCCATCTCCATTAGATTTAGGAACTATCACAAGGCGAAGAGTTCCAATTGCAGATTTTCCAGCATTTAACTCAGAAGCTCATCAGCTGACCATTCAGCAGTACATCAGAACTTCCTCCACAACCCTCTTTAGAACCTCAACCCACTAATGCCACTAAACAACCAACCACTACCACAGAACTTCCACCAACTCCATCACCTGAACACAACATCACAAATCCAAAACTTGCAAAAACTCCCACTCAAGAACAACCCATAATCACCACAAAACTTCAAAATCCGCACTCCCCGGAAACTACTGAAACAACAACTGCTCCCATTCCCAAACTTTCGTACCCTCAAATTCCTGATTCCCCGGAATTTCTAAGAACCCTAGTTAATCTTCACTCCCTGAACAAAGGGACACCTATTTCAAAACCTGTACATGCAAATGTTAATGTACTTTTGCAGAAATTTGAAAAGGAAATGCTGAGTTGGTCAGAACTTCTGAAAGATGATTATGCCAACAATCTGAGCCCCTCTACATCAGTAGAGTTATGGAGAACCTTCATAAGGAGATTCAATGTTGAATCCCTCAAGCTCAAAGACTTATGATACTCTTATGTTTATGAGAAATTTTCTGAGTATCTGAATGGTTTGAAGAAGGTTGCCTACAACATCTGGAATGAGAAGCCACTTTTACAACTAGACTATGCTCCGTGGCAACAACCTGTTGACTGCATGGAGATTTTTGATGATGAATCCTCAAAATCAGAAGTTGCTGAACCAAACTCTAGAGCTTTGGTTTTGTATAAACCTCTGAGTTTTCATCCTAGAGAAACAAGGAAGAAAGTGATGACCTTAATGGTTGATCTTGATACACTCTTTTCCAGTGCCTTCTCCCCAGATCTACTAGTTCTACATCAAGGGTTGTTTCCACAGAGGATGCTGATTCTACTTCTGTTGTTCTGGAAACTCTGAAGGAGTTGAAGAAAGAAAATGAAGCTTTCAGAGCACGTCTGGATAAACAAGATGAAACTAATAAGGAAATCAAGACGTGGATGCAGATACAATAAGAATCTTCTGCTGAAATTAAGAACCTTCTGCTCTCCTTAGTTTCTCGTCCAACCTAAACTTTCTGTTTTACAAACAACCATCTATGCATCATTTTGTTTAAGTTTTTTGTTTTTATTTTCTCTTTTTGTTAAACTTCTGTAATGGTACTTCAATTCATGTTACAAGTATTTTGGTTTACTTTTAAAAGTTTTTTTTCACTACTGCATTTTTTATTATGACAAGAAAAGGGGGAGAAAATTGAGATTTTTTATCTGATTAATTATAAAAAGTTACTAGAATAAAATTGTCAAACATTTCTAATAATAAATATACACATGTACATTTTTGCTTCTGAAGTATACAGATTTACACAAGCTCTGAAAGAAGATGTTGCAAAGACAAACTCAAGTCTAAAGCTTCAAACTCTGATGATTCAAGCTCTGAAATGAAAAGGAAACTCTGAAGAAAAAGAATCTCTAAAAGTTTTGAAATAACATCTCAGGGAAGTTCTACTATATTGAGTTTTCCTTAATTATTAATCTCAAGGGGAGATATGTTTTTCATATATACAAAATTTCTTTATCAAAATCTAATATTTTTGTCATCATCAAAAAGGGGGAGATTGTTAGAACATAGTTTGGTTCTAATCATATCAGAGTTTTGATGATAACAAGTGAAATAAATTTTGTATAATAGATATGATGCTCTGATGTATACTGTTTTCATTTCAGATAATGTTCTGACTCAAGCACTCAAGAATATAAAAATATCAAATTATGCTGAGCAAACGAGTAGTAGAAGTTCTAATGAAGAATAGAACTTCTGGTCATGCACGCTGAAAAGCAACTTTTGATAGAAGCATGCTAGCGCAAATCTCTGATAGAAGAACTAAGAATGTTCTAATTAGAAGATGTTTTGAATAAGGCTTACAGAAGATTATGATCTATGTGAACATCATCTTCTAAGACAAAGTCTGCTACAATAACGTTAACCTACTAAGCTAAGATGGCTGAAGTACTTGAGTGGTTCAATTTTCTATGTTCATTGAATAAACAAAAACACGTGAAGCTAAGAAATCTTAAATACCCTTTCCAGTATCCAAGACACGCAAGAGTTTCAACATAAAGATTCTTAGAAGCTCTATATATAGTGCAACATTCAAAGAAGAAAAATAACAATTCATTCATAGAGAACTTACACTGCCAAAATTGAAATCATTATTCTGTGAAGTTTATTTCTAAGTTTTTAGCTTAATCTTTTTGTGTAAAAATCACTTTTGTGATAAATATTTTTAATAAGAAATTGTAAACACTTGGTCTAGAAGTTCTTGTGTAATTGTTCCTTGAAATACCAGTTGGGTCAGATTTCTCAAGAGGGCTAGGACTAGTTGAGTCTTAGAGGTGTTAGTCACTTGCAGTTGGCTTGTGCATTGTTGTTAGTTACAACAGTTGGCTGTGCAGTTGTAATCTTTTGATTATAGTGAATTAAGTCCTTGTTGAGAGAGGCGAAATCACCTTGACGGGTGGACTGGAGTAGTTTGAGTTTCAAACGAACTAGGATAAAGATCCTTGTGTGTTTAGTCTTGTTGTTAAGTAAAAGAAAAATTTAAAAGGGAAAAACTTATTCAACCCCCGCCCCCTTCTAAGTGTTTCCTAAGCCTTCAATTGGCATCAGAGCTCTTGGTTATAGGTGCAAACACTTAAAAGTGTCAGATAAAGATCCAGAAGGAAAACACAAATGGCAACAGATCACAACAACAACAACACTAAACCTCCTATGTTTGATGGAGAGGATTTTGAATACTGGAAGGATAGATTAGAAAGCTTTATTCTAGGCTATGATATTGATCTTTGGGATATGGTTTTGGACGGCTACAAACACCCAGTAGACAAGGAAGGAAATAAGATAGAAAGAAAAGAAATGGACAAAACACAGAAATCAGATTTTAAGAATCATCATAAATCAAGAAATATTCTGTTGAATGCTATTTAAATAATAGAATATGAAAAGATTACAAACAAAGACACAGCATATGATATCTTTGAGTCACTCAAAATGTCAATTTAAGGAAATGCTCAGGTCAAGGAAACTAAAGTTCTGACGCTTGTCCAGAAGTATGAGGCTTTCAAGATGGAGGAAAATGAATCCATTGAGGCAATGTTATCAAGGTTTCAAACCTTAATTGTTGGCCTGAGAGTGCTAGATAAAGGATACACCAAGGTTGATCATGTAAAGAAAATCATCAGAAGCTTACCCAGAAGATGGGTACCAATGGTGACAGCTTTCAAAGTTTCAAAAGATATGAACGCTATATCCTTAGAAGAACTCATCAGCGCGTTGAGAAGTCATGAAATAGAGCTTGATGAATTTGAGCCTCAGAAGAAAGGTAAGTCAGTTGCTTTGAAATCTACTAAAAAATTGATGTTAATGCTTTTCAGGCTGAAGATGGAAGCTCTAAAGATTCAGAGTCAGAAGAAGATGAGCTATTTATGCTTTCCATAAGGATAAATCAAATGTGGAAACACAAGCAAAGTAAGTTCAGAAACAACAGAAGATCTAAAGATAGAGGAGAATCTTCTGGACACATGAAGTTCAATAAAAGAAACATCACGTGCTATGAATGCAAAGAATCTAGACATTTTAGAAGTGAATGTCCCAGGATGCAGAGAGAAAAACCAAAGAAAAGGTTTGAAAAGAAGAAAGGAATAATGGCCACATGGGACGACTGAGAATCTTCAGAAGCTGAATCTAACTCAGAAGATGAGCATGCCAACCTAGCTTTCATGGCCATAACAGAACATGACTCATGCTCTGAATTAGAACCTGATGAGGTATTTTATGAATTCTCTCGTGCTGAACTGGTAGATAGTCTATCAAAACTTTTGGAAAATAATAGTTAGCTCAAGATCAAATACAAGAAACTTAAAAAGAGTCTTGTATCTGAGATTGAACAACTCAAAGCAGAAAATGTTGAACTTAAAGAAAATAACATTAAACTTAAAGATGATTTTCAAAAAGTTCAAAAAATCCCTAGTTCAGATACTGCTTCAAGTTCAAAAAATATTCTTAAAGAATATGACAATAGCTTTCAGAAGTTTCTAACTAAAAGCATAGATAGAAGCAAGATGTATCCAATGATCTATGGAGTTAGTAGAAATAACAGAAAGGGAATTGGATATGAAACTCCCAAAGGGAATGAAGCATATCAACCCAAATATGTTGATAAAATGATTATCACATACAAACCATTGTACAAACAGTTCAGTTATGGTCACACACATGATATAAAATACACTTCTCATTCTGAAAGATTTTATGCTAAACCAAGGTTCAAACAGAATCTTAGAAACTCTAACTAGAAAGGATCCAGAAATATATGGGTACCTAAAGAAAAAATAATCTATGTTGCATATGTCCTTAACGGTGAAGTTGAAACACCAATCATGGTACCTGGACTCTGGATGCTCACGACATATGACGAGAAGAAGTTCTATGTTCCAAAATATGGAACTTAAACCTGGAGGTGAAGTAAAATTTGGAGGTAACCAGAAGGGAAAAATCATTGGTTCTGGAACTATTAGAAATGATAACCTTCCCTCTATCTCTAATGTTCTGTTAGTAGAAGGATTAGTGCATAACTTATTGTCAATAATTTAATTAAGTGACAATGGTTATGACATTATCTTTAATCAAAAGTCATGTACAACTGTAAGTCAAAAGGATGGGTCAATCCTCTTTTCTGGCAAGAGAAAGAACAACATTTACAAAATTAATCTTTCTGATTTAAAATCACAAAATGTAAAATGTCTTCAGTCAGTAAATGATGAACAATGGGTCTGGCACAGAAGATTGGGACATGTGAGCATGAGAAAAATTTCTCAAACTAACAAACTCAATCTGGTCAGAGGACTTCCTAATTTGAAGTTCAACTCAGAAGTTCTGTGTGAAGCCTGTCAGAAGGGAAAATTTTCAAAACCTTCTTTTAAATCTAAAAATGTTTCTTCCTCTAGGCCATTAGAACTTATGCATATTGATCTATTTGGACCAGTGAAAATTTCATCCATTAGAGGCAAGAAGTATGGATTAGTCACTGTAGATGACTACAACAGATAGACATGGGTGAAGTTCTTAAAACACAAAGATGAGTCACATTCTGTATTCTTTGACTTTTGTAACCAAGTTCAGAATGAAAAAGAGTTTATAATCATAAAGGTTACAAGTGATCATGGTGGTGAATTTAAAAATCAATTTTTTGAAATTTTTTTTAAAGAAAATGGAATTTCTCATGATTTCTCTTTTCCTAGAACTCCCCAACAAAATGGAGTTGTAGAACGAAAGAATAGAACTTTACAAGAAATATCTAGAACTATGATCAATGAAACCAATATGGCTAAACACTTTTGGGTAGAAGCTGTGAACACATCGTGTTATATTCAGAATAGAGTTTCTATAAGACCTATTCTTGAAAAGACTCCCTATGAATTGTGGAAGGACAGAAAGCCCAACATTTCTTATTTTCATCCATTTAGATGCACTTGTTATATATTAAACACTAAAGAACATATGAACAAGTCTGATTCTAAAGCATAGAAGTGTATTCTGCTTGGATACTTTGAACGCTCAAAAGGCTATAGAGTGTACAATACATAAACTCTGATTGTTAAAGAATCAATCAGAGTAAGATTTGATGATAAGCTTGGCCAACAAAAGCCAAAGTAGATTGAAAATGCTGCAGGTACAAAAGTTCATTTACCAAACTCTGAAGGGACAGAATAGAAGGACAACTCAGAAGTTCAAGCTGTTGAAGAAGTTCTGGACAACTTAAATACTTCTGAAGAATCCTCACAAAGAAGATTTCCAAGAATCACATCAGCACATCCAGAAGATGTCATCATTGGAAAGAAGGATGATCCTATCAAAACTAGGTCTGCCCTAAGGAATAATGTGGAATCATTGTTTGGTTTGGTTTCTCTGATTGAGCCAACTTCTATTGATGAAGCTCTTCAAGATAATGACTGGATTATTGTCGTGCAAGAAGAACTGAATCAATTTGCAAGAAATGATGTGTGGGATCTTGTTCCAAAGCCTAAAGGATTTAATATTATTGGAACTACATGGGTATTCAGAAACAAATTAAATGAGCAAGGAGAAGTTGTTAGAAACAAGGCACAATTGGTAGCACAAGGGTATAGTCAACAATAAGGTATTGACTATAATGAAACCTTTGCTCCATTCGCCAGGTTAGAATCTATTAAATTATCAATTTCTTTTGTTGTTCAATATAATATTACTTTATATCAAATGGATGTCAAAAGTGCATTTTTAAATGGCTATATAGAAGAAGAAGTTTATGTCTGTCAACCTCCTGGTTTTGAGGATTCAAAATTTCCAAAACATGTTTTTAAACTAAAAATATCCTTTTATGGGTAAAAACAAGCTCCCAGAGCTTGGTATGAGCGTTTGAGCAATTTTCTCTTAGAAAAGAATTTCACCAGAGGAAAAGTGGACACAACCTTATTCAGAAAGACATTTAAAAATTATATTCTTATATGTCAAACTTATGTAGATGATATTATCTTTGGAACTTCTAATGTCTCTCTTGGAAGATAATTTGCTGAGTCTATGCAGGCAGAGTTTGAGATGAGCATGATGGGAGAATTGAAATTATTTTTGGGAATTCAAATCAATCAATGTTCATGAGGTACTTACATACATCAAACTAATTATATCAAAGAACTTCTGTGAAGAAATTCCAACTATCAAAAATTAAGGAAGCAGAGACCCCAATGCATCCTACATGCAATTTGGGAAAAGATGAGGTAAGTAAGAAGGTAGATCAGAAACTCTACAGAGGTATGATTGGTTCTCTTCTTTATCTAACTGCATCTAGGCTAGATATTCTGTTTAGTGTGTGTTTATGTGCAAGATTCCAATCAGATCCCAGAGAATCTCACTTAACTGCCGTTAATAGAATTCTAAGGTATCTGAAAGGTACTACTACTAATGTTGGACTGTGTTATAGAAAATCCAAAGAATTTCAATTAGTAGGTTATTGTGATGCTGACTTTGTTGAAGATAGAGTAGAAAGGAAGAGAACCTCTGGAAGTTGTCAATTTCTTGGTGAAAATATCATCTCATGGTACAGCAAGAAGCAAGCCACCATAGCAATTTCAACCACTGATGCAGAGTATGTAGCTGTTAATGGCTGCAGTACTCAGATGCTCTGGATGAAGAGCCAACTAGAAGATTATCATCTATATGAGTGTAAGATTCATATCTTCTGTGATAATACTTCTGCAATTTTCCTTTCTAAAAATCCAAGTTTACATTCTAAGGAAAAGCATATTAAAATAAATCATCATTTCATAAGGGACTATATTCAGAAAGGAATTTTGAGTTTAAACTTTGTAGATACAGACCACCAATGGGTTGATATTTTCACTAAACCTCTTTCTGAAGATAGATTTAAATACATTTTGAAAAATATAAGTATGGAAGTATGCCCTGAATGAAACTTTTGTTTACTTTCAACATAGTCAAAAGTTTTGTTTGAACAATCTAATTAACATCTCTTCAGAAGTTAAAAGAGGAGTTCATTTAGAAGCCATACACAGAAGTTATGAAATAGCTTCTAATAATTTACATGTATGGTTCATAAGTTCAACATATCAAACAGCTGTTACGTTATTAACCTAAAAGTAGAACAAGTGTTCAAAACTTATGATAGGTCACTTACACGCGTGCGAGCTATTGACATCATGTTTCTAGATAACTGTTACAATCTAATCAAATCTCAAGAAATCCCTCTTTAATGTCAGAAGCCATTTATTCCGTGTGATGATTAACCTATTTAATTTAGTTTTTAATTTTTTTATTCGTTTTTAAAACTTTTCACTTGCATGCGTTTTCACTATAAATAATCCTTTTCAGAAATCCTTCTCTTTTTTTCACTCTTCAAACCCTTTTATGCATTTCTGCTTATTCTTCTCTCTTCTCAAAAACCCTAAACCCAGAAACCTTCAAACCAGATATCCATCCATGGCATCTAGTTCTAATAACCCAGAAACAGTCAACCTAGAAACTCATTCTTCTAACCCTCAAGAAACCAACGTTCCATCTTTTCCTCAACCAACTGAGCGTTATATTGTACCTGAAATAACTACACTGATTCTGGTTAAGAAATTGGAAGTTTTGTGTGAGATAATAATTGATTTGGTGAATCTCAAGGACAATGGCTTCAACATGTTTCCAGCTATTGAATTTCAAGGTTGGATGAATTTCTTTGATCGTCTTGTTGGTCCTGTCTCTCCAAACCTAGTCAAAGAATTCTGGATTCATGCTACTGTAACCCCAAAAGCCATTCTTTCTTTTGTAATGGGGAATTATATTTCCGTCACTGAGTGTGTCATTAGAAGATTGTTGAGTCTAGAAGGTGAAGGAGAAATTGGTGTTCCTCAAGGAAGAATCGACTTAGATCCTATTTGTGGAAAGATCTTTAATGGCAAGAGTCTGGTGAAGAGAAAAATCATTGATGAACTTCTGGGTGATCCATCTCCATTAGATTTAGGAACTATCACAAGGCGAAGAGTTCCAATTGCAGATTTTCCAGCATTTAACTCAGAAGCTCATCAGCTGACCATTCAGCAGTACATCAGAACTTCCTCCACAACCCTCTTTAGAACCTCAACCCACTAATGCCACTAAACAACCAACCACTACCACAGAACTTCCACCAACTCCATCACCTGAACACAACATCACAAATCCAAAACTTGCAAAAACTCCCACTCAAGAACAACCCATAATCACCACAAAACTTCAAAATCCGCACTCCCCGGAAACTACTGAAACAACAACTGCTCCCATTCCCAAACTTTCGTACCCTCAAATTCCTGATTCCCCGGAATTTCTAAGAACCCTAGTTAATCTTCACTCCCTGAACAAAGGGACACCTATTTCAAAACCTGTACATGCAAATGTTAATGTACTTTTGCAGAAATTTGAAAAGGAAATGCTGAGTTGGTCAGAACTTCTGAAAGATGATTATGCCAACAATCTGAGCCCCTCTACATCAGTAGAGTTATGGAGAACCTTCATAAGGAGATTCAATGTTGAATCCCTCAAGCTCAAAGACTTATGATACTCTTATGTTTATGAGAAATTTTCTGAGTATCTGAATGGTTTGAAGAAGGTTGCCTACAACATCTGGAATGAGAAGCCACTTTTACAACTAGACTATGCTCCGTGGCAACAACCTGTTGACTGCATGGAGATTTTTGATGATGAATCCTCAAAATCAGAAGTTGCTGAACCAAACTCTAGAGCTTTGGTTTTGTATAAACCTCTGAGTTTTCATCCTAGAGAAACAAGGAAGAAAGTGATGACCTTAATGGTTGATCTTGATACACTCTTTTCCAGTGCCTTCTCCCCAGATCTACTAGTTCTACATCAAGGGTTGTTTCCACAGAGGATGCTGATTCTACTTCTGTTGTTCTGGAAACTCTGAAGGAGTTGAAGAAAGAAAATGAAGCTTTCAGAGCACGTCTGGATAAACAAGATGAAACTAATAAGGAAATCAAGACGTGGATGCAGATACAATAAGAATCTTCTGCTGAAATTAAGAACCTTCTGCTCTCCTTAGTTTCTCGTCCAACCTAAACTTTCTGTTTTACAAACAACCATCTATGCATCATTTTGTTTAAGTTTTTTGTTTTTATTTTCTCTTTTTGTTAAACTTCTGTAATGGTACTTCAATTCATGTTACAAGTATTTTGGTTTACTTTTAAAAGTTTTTTTTCACTACTGCATTTTTTATTATGACAAGAAAAGGGGGAGAAAATTGAGATTTTTTATCTGATTAATTATAAAAAGTTACTAGAATAAAATTGTCAAACATTTCTAATAATAAATATACACATGTACATTTTTGCTTCTGAAGTATACAGATTTACACAAGCTCTGAAAGAAGATGTTGCAAAGACAAACTCAAGTCTAAAGCTTCAAACTCTGATGATTCAAGCTCTGAAATGAAAAGGAAACTCTGAAGAAAAAGAATCTCTAAAAGTTTTGAAATAACATCTCAGGGAAGTTCTACTATATTGAGTTTTCCTTAATTATTAATCTCAAGGGGAGATATGTTTTTCATATATACAAAATTTCTTTATCAAAATCTAATATTTTTGTCATCATCAAAAAGGGGGAGATTGTTAGAACATAGTTTGGTTCTAATCATATCAGAGTTTTGATGATAACAAGTGAAATAAATTTTGTATAATAGATATGATGCTCTGATGTATACTGTTTTCATTTCAGATAATGTTCTGACTCAAGCACTCAAGAATATAAAAATATCAAATTATGCTGAGCAAACGAGTAGTAGAAGTTCTAATGAAGAATAGAACTTCTGGTCATGCACGCTGAAAAGCAACTTTTGATAGAAGCATGCTAGCGCAAATCTCTGATAGAAGAACTAAGAATGTTCTAATTAGAAGATGTTTTGAATAAGGCTTACAGAAGATTATGATCTATGTGAATGTCATCTTCTAAGACAAAGTCTTCTATAGTAACGTTACCCTACTAAGCTAAGACGGCTGAAGTACTTGAGTGGTTCAATTTTCTATGTTCATTGAATAAACAAAAACACGTGAAGCTAAGAAATCTTAAATACCCTTTCCAGTATCCAAGACACGCAAGAGTTTCAACATAAAGATTCTTAGAAGCTCTATATATAGTGCAACATTCAAAGAAGAAAAATAACAATTCATTCATAAAGAACTTATGCTGCCAAAATTGAAATCATTATTCTGTGAAGTTTATTTCTAACTTTTGAGCTTAATCTTTTTGTGTAAAAATCACTTTTGTGATAAAGCTTTTTAAGAAGCAATTGTAAACACTTGGTCTAGAAGTTCTTGTGTAATTGTTCCTTGAGAGACCAGTTGGGTCAGATTTCTCAAGAGGGCTAGGACTAGTTGAGTCTTAGAGGTGTTAGTCACTTGCAGTTGGCTTGTGCATTATTTCTAGTCACAATAGTTGGTTGTGCAGTTGTAATATTTTGATTATAGTGAATAAATTCCTCGCTGAGAGAGGCGAAATCACCTTGACGGGTGGACTGGAGTAGTTTGAGTTTCAAACGAACTAGGATAAAGATCCTTGTGTGTTTAGTCTTGTTGTTAAGTAAAAGAAAAATTTAAAAGGGAAAAACTTATTCAACCCCCGCCCCCTTCTAAGTGTTTCCTAAGCCTTCAATTGGCATCAGAGCTCTTGGTTATAGGTGCAAACACTTAAAAGTGTCAGATAAAGATCCAGAAGGAAAACACAAATGGCAACAGATCACAACAACAACAACACTAAACCTCCTATGTTTGATGGAGAGGATTTTGAATACTGGAAGGATAGATTAGAAAGCTTTATTCTAGGCTATGATATTGATCTTTGGGATATGGTTTTGGACGGCTACAAACACCCAGTAGACAAGGAAGGAAATAAGATAGAAAGAAAAGAAATGGACAAAACACAGAAATCAGATTTTAAGAATCATCATAAATCAAGAAATATTCTGTTGAATGCTATTTAAATAATAGAATATGAAAAGATTACAAACAAAGACACAGCATATGATATCTTTGAGTCACTCAAAATGTCAATTTAAGGAAATGCTCAGGTCAAGGAAACTAAAGTTCTGACGCTTGTCCAGAAGTATGAGGCTTTCAAGATGGAGGAAAATGAATCCATTGAGGCAATGTTATCAAGGTTTCAAACCTTAATTGTTGGCCTGAGAGTGCTAGATAAAGGATACACCAAGGTTGATCATGTAAAGAAAATCATCAGAAGCTTACCCAGAAGATGGGTACCAATGGTGACAGCTTTCAAAGTTTCAAAAGATATGAACGCTATATCCTTAGAAGAACTCATCAGCGCGTTGAGAAGTCATGAAATAGAGCTTGATGAATTTGAGCCTCAGAAGAAAGGTAAGTCAGTTGCTTTGAAATCTACTAAAAAATTGATGTTAATGCTTTTCAGGCTGAAGATGGAAGCTCTAAAGATTCAGAGTCAGAAGAAGATGAGCTATTTATGCTTTCCATAAGGATAAATCAAATGTGGAAACACAAGCAAAGTAAGTTCAGAAACAACAGAAGATCTAAAGATAGAGGAGAATCTTCTGGACACATGAAGTTCAATAAAAGAAACATCACGTGCTATGAATGCAAAGAATCTAGACATTTTAGAAGTGAATGTCCCAGGATGCAGAGAGAAAAACCAAAGAAAAGGTTTGAAAAGAAGAAAGGAATAATGGCCACATGGGACGACTGAGAATCTTCAGAAGCTGAATCTAACTCAGAAGATGAGCATGCCAACCTAGCTTTCATGGCCATAACAGAACATGACTCATGCTCTGAATTAGAACCTGATGAGGTATTTTATGAATTCTCTCGTGCTGAACTGGTAGATAGTCTATCAAAACTTTTGGAAAATAATAGTTAGCTCAAGATCAAATACAAGAAACTTAAAAAGAGTCTTGTATCTGAGATTGAACAACTCAAAGCAGAAAATGTTGAACTTAAAGAAAATAACATTAAACTTAAAGATGATTTTCAAAAAGTTCAAAAAATCCCTAGTTCAGATACTGCTTCAAGTTCAAAAAATATTCTTAAAGAATATGACAATAGCTTTCAGAAGTTTCTAACTAAAAGCATAGATAGAAGCAAGATGTATCCAATGATCTATGGAGTTAGTAGAAATAACAGAAAGGGAATTGGATATGAAACTCCCAAAGGGAATGAAGCATATCAACCCAAATATGTTGATAAAATGATTATCACATACAAACCATTGTACAAACAGTTCAGTTATGGTCACACACATGATATAAAATACACTTCTCATTCTGAAAGATTTTATGCTAAACCAAGGTTCAAACAGAATCTTAGAAACTCTAACTAGAAAGGATCCAGAAATATATGGGTACCTAAAGAAAAAATAATCTATGTTGCATATGTCCTTAACGGTGAAGTTGAAACACCAATCATGGTACCTGGACTCTGGATGCTCACGACATATGACGAGAAGAAGTTCTATGTTCCAAAATATGGAACTTAAACCTGGAGGTGAAGTAAAATTTGGAGGTAACCAGAAGGGAAAAATCATTGGTTCTGGAACTATTAGAAATGATAACCTTCCCTCTATCTCTAATGTTCTGTTAGTAGAAGGATTAGTGCATAACTTATTGTCAATAATTTAATTAAGTGACAATGGTTATGACATTATCTTTAATCAAAAGTCATGTACAACTGTAAGTCAAAAGGATGGGTCAATCCTCTTTTCTGGCAAGAGAAAGAACAACATTTACAAAATTAATCTTTCTGATTTAAAATCACAAAATGTAAAATGTCTTCAGTCAGTAAATGATGAACAATGGGTCTGGCACAGAAGATTGGGACATGTGAGCATGAGAAAAATTTCTCAAACTAACAAACTCAATCTGGTCAGAGGACTTCCTAATTTGAAGTTCAACTCAGAAGTTCTGTGTGAAGCCTGTCAGAAGGGAAAATTTTCAAAACCTTCTTTTAAATCTAAAAATGTTTCTTCCTCTAGGCCATTAGAACTTATGCATATTGATCTATTTGGACCAGTGAAAATTTCATCCATTAGAGGCAAGAAGTATGGATTAGTCACTGTAGATGACTACAACAGATAGACATGGGTGAAGTTCTTAAAACACAAAGATGAGTCACATTCTGTATTCTTTGACTTTTGTAACCAAGTTCAGAATGAAAAAGAGTTTATAATCATAAAGGTTACAAGTGATCATGGTGGTGAATTTAAAAATCAATTTTTTGAAATTTTTTTTAAAGAAAATGGAATTTCTCATGATTTCTCTTTTCCTAGAACTCCCCAACAAAATGGAGTTGTAGAACGAAAGAATAGAACTTTACAAGAAATATCTAGAACTATGATCAATGAAACCAATATGGCTAAACACTTTTGGGTAGAAGCTGTGAACACATCGTGTTATATTCAGAATAGAGTTTCTATAAGACCTATTCTTGAAAAGACTCCCTATGAATTGTGGAAGGACAGAAAGCCCAACATTTCTTATTTTCATCCATTTAGATGCACTTGTTATATATTAAACACTAAAGAACATATGAACAAGTCTGATTCTAAAGCATAGAAGTGTATTCTGCTTGGATACTTTGAACGCTCAAAAGGCTATAGAGTGTACAATACATAAACTCTGATTGTTAAAGAATCAATCAGAGTAAGATTTGATGATAAGCTTGGCCAACAAAAGCCAAAGTAGATTGAAAATGCTGCAGGTACAAAAGTTCATTTACCAAACTCTGAAGGGACAGAATAGAAGGACAACTCAGAAGTTCAAGCTGTTGAAGAAGTTCTGGACAACTTAAATACTTCTGAAGAATCCTCACAAAGAAGATTTCCAAGAATCACATCAGCACATCCAGAAGATGTCATCATTGGAAAGAAGGATGATCCTATCAAAACTAGGTCTGCCCTAAGGAATAATGTGGAATCATTGTTTGGTTTGGTTTCTCTGATTGAGCCAACTTCTATTGATGAAGCTCTTCAAGATAATGACTGGATTATTGTCGTGCAAGAAGAACTGAATCAATTTGCAAGAAATGATGTGTGGGATCTTGTTCCAAAGCCTAAAGGATTTAATATTATTGGAACTACATGGGTATTCAGAAACAAATTAAATGAGCAAGGAGAAGTTGTTAGAAACAAGGCACAATTGGTAGCACAAGGGTATAGTCAACAATAAGGTATTGACTATAATGAAACCTTTGCTCCATTCGCCAGGTTAGAATCTATTAAATTATCAATTTCTTTTGTTGTTCAATATAATATTACTTTATATCAAATGGATGTCAAAAGTGCATTTTTAAATGGCTATATAGAAGAAGAAGTTTATGTCTGTCAACCTCCTGGTTTTGAGGATTCAAAATTTCCAAAACATGTTTTTAAACTAAAAATATCCTTTTATGGGTAAAAACAAGCTCCCAGAGCTTGGTATGAGCGTTTGAGCAATTTTCTCTTAGAAAAGAATTTCACCAGAGGAAAAGTGGACACAACCTTATTCAGAAAGACATTTAAAAATTATATTCTTATATGTCAAACTTATGTAGATGATATTATCTTTGGAACTTCTAATGTCTCTCTTGGAAGATAATTTGCTGAGTCTATGCAGGCAGAGTTTGAGATGAGCATGATGGGAGAATTGAAATTATTTTTGGGAATTCAAATCAATCAATGTTCATGAGGTACTTACATACATCAAACTAATTATATCAAAGAACTTCTGAAGAAATTCCAACTATCAAAAATTAAGGAAGCAGAGACCCCAATGCATCCTACATGCAATTTGGGAAAAGATGAGGTAAGTAAGAAGGTAGATCAGAAACTCTACAGAGGTATGATTGGTTCTCTTCTTTATCTAACTGCATCTAGGCTAGATATTCTGTTTAGTGTGTGTTTATGTGCAAGATTCCAATCAGATCCCAGAGAATCTCACTTAACTGCTGTTAATAGAATTCTAAGGTATCTGAAAGGTACTACTACTAATGTTGGACTGTGTTATAGAAAATCCAAAGAATTTCAATTAGTAGGTTATTGTGATGCTGACTTTGTTGAAGATAGAGTAGAAAGGAAGAGAACCTCTGGAAGTTGTCAATTTCTTGGTGAAAATATCATCTCATGGTACAGCAAGAAGCAAGCCACCATAGCAATTTCAACCACTGATGCAGAGTATGTAGCTGTTAATGGCTGCAGTACTCAGATGCTCTGGATGAAGAGCCAACTAGAAGATTATCATCTATATGAGTGTAAGATTCATATCTTCTGTGATAATACTTCTGCAATTTTCCTTTCTAAAAATCCAAGTTTACATTCTAAGGAAAAGCATATTAAAATAAATCATCATTTCATAAGGGACTATATTCAGAAAGGAATTTTGAGTTTAAACTTTGTAGATACAGACCACCAATGGGTTGATATTTTCACTAAACCTCTTTCTGAAGATAGATTTAAATACATTTTGAAAAATATAAGTATGGAAGTATGCCCCTGAATGAAACTTTTGTTTACTTTCAACATAGTCAAAAGTTTTGTTTGAACAATCTAATTAACATCTCTTCAGAAGTTAAAAGAGGAGTTCATTTAGAAGCCATACACAGAAGTTATGAAATAGCTTCTAATAATTTACATGTATGGTTCATAAGTTCAACATATCAAACAGCAGTTACGTTATTAACCTAAAAGTAGAACAAGTGTTCAAAACTTATGATAGGTCACTTACACGCGTGCCAGCTATTGACATCATGTTTCTAGATAACTGTTACAATCTAATCAAATCTCAAGAAATCCCTCTTTAATGTCAGAAGCCATTTATTCCGTGTGATGATTAACCTATTTAATTTAGTTTTTAATTTTTTTATTCGTTTTTAAAACTTTTCACTTGCATGCGTTTTCACTATAAATAATCCTTTTCAGAAATCCTTCTCTTTTTTTCACTCTTCAAACCCTTTTATGCATTTCTGCTTATTCTTCTCTCTTCTCAAAAACCCTAAACCCATAAACCTTCAAACCAGATATCCATCCATGGCATCTAGTTCTAATAACCCAGAAACAGACAACCTAGAAACTCATTCTTCTAACCCTCAAGAAACCAACGTTCCATCTTTTCCTCAACCAACTGAGCGTTATATTGTACCTGAAATAACTACACTGATTCTGGTTAAGAAATTGGAAGTTTTGTGTGAGATAATAATTGATTTGGTGAATCTCAAGGACAATGGCTTCAACATGTTTCCAGCTATTGAATTTCAAGGTTGGATGAATTTCTTTGATCGTCTTGTTGGTCCTGTCTCTCCAAACCTAGTCAAAGAATTCTGGATTCATGCTACTGTAACCCCAAAAGCCATTCTTTCTTTTGTAATGGGGAATTATATTTCCGTCACTGAGTGTGTCATTAGAAGATTGTTGAGTCTAGAAGGTGAAGGAGAAATTGGTGTTCCTCAAGGAAGAATCGACTTAGATCCTATTTGTGGAAAGATCTTTAATGGCAAGAGTCTGGTGAAGAGAAAAATCATTGATGAACTTCTGGGTGATCCATCTCCATTAGATTTAGGAACTATCACAAGGCGAAGAGTTCCAATTGCAGATTTTCCAGCATTTAACTCAGAAGCTCATCAGCTGACCATTCAGCAGTACATCAGAACTTCCTCCACAACCCTCTTTAGAACCTCAACCCACTAATGCCACTAAACAACCAACCACTACCACAGAACTTCCACCAACTCCATCACCTGAACACAACATCACAAATCCAAAACTTGCAAAAACTCCCACTCAAGAACAACCCATAATCACCACAAAACTTCAAAATCCGCACTCCCCGGAAACTACTGAAACAACAACTGCTCCCATTCCCAAACTTTCGTACCCTCAAATTCCTGATTCCCCGGAATTTCTAAGAACCCTAGTTAATCTTCACTCCCTGAACAAAGGGACACCTATTTCAAAACCTGTACATGCAAATGTTAATGTACTTTTGCAGAAATTTGAAAAGGAAATGCTGAGTTGGTCAGAACTTCTGAAAGATGATTATGCCAACAATCTGAGCCCCTCTACATCAGTAGAGTTATGGAGAACCTTCATAAGGAGATTCAATGTTGAATCCCTCAAGCTCAAAGACTTATGATACTCTTATGTTTATGAGAAATTTTCTGAGTATCTGAATGGTTTGAAGAAGGTTGCCTACAACATCTGGAATGAGAAGCCACTTTTACAACTAGACTATGCTCCGTGGCAACAACCTGTTGACTGCATGGAGATTTTTGATGATGAATCCTCAAAATCAGAAGTTGCTGAACCAAACTCTAGAGCTTTGGTTTTGTATAAACCTCTGAGTTTTCATCCTAGAGAAACAAGGAAGAAAGTGATGACCTTAATGGTTGATCTTGATACACTCTTTTCCAGTGCCTTCTCCCCAGATCTACTAGTTCTACATCAAGGGTTGTTTCCACAGAGGATGCTGATTCTACTTCTGTTGTTCTGGAAACTCTGAAGGAGTTGAAGAAAGAAAATGAAGCTTTCAGAGCACGTCTGGATAAACAAGATGAAACTAATAAGGAAATCAAGACGTGGATGCAGATACAATAAGAATCTTCTGCTGAAATTAAGAACCTTCTGCTCTCCTTAGTTTCTCGTCCAACCTAAACTTTCTGTTTTACAAACAACCATCTATGCATCATTTTGTTTAAGTTTTTTGTTTTTATTTTCTCTTTTTGTTAAACTTCTGTAATGGTACTTCAATTCATGTTACAAGTATTTTGGTTTACTTTTAAAAGTTTTTTTTCACTACTGCATTTTTTATTATGACAAGAAAAGGGGGAGAAAATTGAGATTTTTTATCTGATTAATTATAAAAAGTTACTAGAATAAAATTGTCAAACATTTCTAATAATAAATATACACATGTACATTTTTGCTTCTGAAGTATACAGATTTACACAAGCTCTGAAAGAAGATGTTGCAAAGACAAACTCAAGTCTAAAGCTTCAAACTCTGATGATTCAAGCTCTGAAATGAAAAGGAAACTCTGAAGAAAAAGAATCTCTAAAAGTTTTGAAATAACATCTCAGGGAAGTTCTACTATATTGAGTTTTCCTTAATTATTAATCTCAAGGGGAGATATGTTTTTCATATATACAAAATTTCTTTATCAAAATCTAATATTTTTGTCATCATCAAAAAGGGGGAGATTGTTAGAACATAGTTTGGTTCTAATCATATCAGAGTTTTGATGATAACAAGTGAAATAAATTTTGTATAATAGATATGATGCTCTGATGTATACTGTTTTCATTTCAGATAATGTTCTGACTCAAGCACTCAAGAATATAAAAATATCAAATTATGCTGAGCAAACGAGTAGTAGAAGTTCTAATGAAGAATAGAACTTCTGGTCATGCACGCTGAAAAGCAACTTTTGATAGAAGCATGCTAGCGCAAATCTCTGATAGAAGAACTAAGAATGTTCTAATTAGAAGATGTTTTGAATAAGGCTTACAGAAGATTATGATCTATGTGAACATCATCTTCTAAGACAAAGTCTGCTACAATAACGTTAACCTACTAAGCTAAGATGGCTGAAGTACTTGAGTGGTTCAATTTTCTATGTTCATTGAATAAACAAAAACACGTGAAGCTAAGAAATCTTAAATACCCTTTCCAGTATCCAAGACACGCAAGAGTTTCAACATAAAGATTCTTAGAAGCTCTATATATAGTGCAACATTCAAAGAAGAAAAATAACAATTCATTCATAAAGAACTTATGCTGCCAAAATTGAAATCATTATTCTGTGAAGTTTATTTCTAACTTTTGAGCTTAATCTTTTTGTGTAAAAATCACTTTTGTGATAAAGCTTTTTAAGAAGCAATTGTAAACACTTGGTCTAGAAGTTCTTGTGTAATTGTTCCTTGAGAGACCAGTTGGGTCAGATTTCTCAAGAGGGCTAGGACTAGTTGAGTCTTAGAGGTGTTAGTCACTTGCAGTTGGCTTGTGCATTGTTGTTAGTTACAACAGTTGGCTGTGCAGTTGTAATCTTTTGATTATAGTGAATTAAGTCCTTGTTGAGAGAGGCGAAATCACCTTGACGGGTGGACTGGAGTAGTTTGAGTTTCAAACGAACTAGGATAAAGATCCTTGTGTGTTTAGTCTTGTTGTTAAGTAAAAGAAAAATTTAAAAGGGAAAAACTTATTCAACCCCCGCCCCCTTCTAAGTGTTTCCTAAGCCTTCAATTGGCATCAGAGCTCTTGGTTATAGGTGCAAACACTTAAAAGTGTCAGATAAAGATCCAGAAGGAAAACACAAATGGCAACAGATCACAACAACAACAACACTAAACCTCCTATGTTTGATGGAGAGGATTTTGAATACTGGAAGGATAGATTAGAAAGCTTTATTCTAGGCTATGATATTGATCTTTGGGATATGGTTTTGGACGGCTACAAACACCCAGTAGACAAGGAAGGAAATAAGATAGAAAGAAAAGAAATGGACAAAACACAGAAATCAGATTTTAAGAATCATCATAAATCAAGAAATATTCTGTTGAATGCTATTTAAATAATAGAATATGAAAAGATTACAAACAAAGACACAGCATATGATATCTTTGAGTCACTCAAAATGTCAATTTAAGGAAATGCTCAGGTCAAGGAAACTAAAGTTCTGACGCTTGTCCAGAAGTATGAGGCTTTCAAGATGGAGGAAAATGAATCCATTGAGGCAATGTTATCAAGGTTTCAAACCTTAATTGTTGGCCTGAGAGTGCTAGATAAAGGATACACCAAGGTTGATCATGTAAAGAAAATCATCAGAAGCTTACCCAGAAGATGGGTACCAATGGTGACAGCTTTCAAAGTTTCAAAAGATATGAACGCTATATCCTTAGAAGAACTCATCAGCGCGTTGAGAAGTCATGAAATAGAGCTTGATGAATTTGAGCCTCAGAAGAAAGGTAAGTCAGTTGCTTTGAAATCTACTAAAAAATTGATGTTAATGCTTTTCAGGCTGAAGATGGAAGCTCTAAAGATTCAGAGTCAGAAGAAGATGAGCTATTTATGCTTTCCATAAGGATAAATCAAATGTGGAAACACAAGCAAAGTAAGTTCAGAAACAACAGAAGATCTAAAGATAGAGGAGAATCTTCTGGACACATGAAGTTCAATAAAAGAAACATCACGTGCTATGAATGCAAAGAATCTAGACATTTTAGAAGTGAATGTCCCAGGATGCAGAGAGAAAAACCAAAGAAAAGGTTTGAAAAGAAGAAAGGAATAATGGCCACATGGGACGACTGAGAATCTTCAGAAGCTGAATCTAACTCAGAAGATGAGCATGCCAACCTAGCTTTCATGGCCATAACAGAACATGACTCATGCTCTGAATTAGAACCTGATGAGGTATTTTATGAATTCTCTCGTGCTGAACTGGTAGATAGTCTATCAAAACTTTTGGAAAATAATAGTTAGCTCAAGATCAAATACAAGAAACTTAAAAAGAGTCTTGTATCTGAGATTGAACAACTCAAAGCAGAAAATGTTGAACTTAAAGAAAATAACATTAAACTTAAAGATGATTTTCAAAAAGTTCAAAAAATCCCTAGTTCAGATACTGCTTCAAGTTCAAAAAATATTCTTAAAGAATATGACAATAGCTTTCAGAAGTTTCTAACTAAAAGCATAGATAGAAGCAAGATGTATCCAATGATCTATGGAGTTAGTAGAAATAACAGAAAGGGAATTGGATATGAAACTCCCAAAGGGAATGAAGCATATCAACCCAAATATGTTGATAAAATGATTATCACATACAAACCATTGTACAAACAGTTCAGTTATGGTCACACACATGATATAAAATACACTTCTCATTCTGAAAGATTTTATGCTAAACCAAGGTTCAAACAGAATCTTAGAAACTCTAACTAGAAAGGATCCAGAAATATATGGGTACCTAAAGAAAAAATAATCTATGTTGCATATGTCCTTAACGGTGAAGTTGAAACACCAATCATGGTACCTGGACTCTGGATGCTCACGACATATGACGAGAAGAAGTTCTATGTTCCAAAATATGGAACTTAAACCTGGAGGTGAAGTAAAATTTGGAGGTAACCAGAAGGGAAAAATCATTGGTTCTGGAACTATTAGAAATGATAACCTTCCCTCTATCTCTAATGTTCTGTTAGTAGAAGGATTAGTGCATAACTTATTGTCAATAATTTAATTAAGTGACAATGGTTATGACATTATCTTTAATCAAAAGTCATGTACAACTGTAAGTCAAAAGGATGGGTCAATCCTCTTTTCTGGCAAGAGAAAGAACAACATTTACAAAATTAATCTTTCTGATTTAAAATCACAAAATGTAAAATGTCTTCAGTCAGTAAATGATGAACAATGGGTCTGGCACAGAAGATTGGGACATGTGAGCATGAGAAAAATTTCTCAAACTAACAAACTCAATCTGGTCAGAGGACTTCCTAATTTGAAGTTCAACTCAGAAGTTCTGTGTGAAGCCTGTCAGAAGGGAAAATTTTCAAAACCTTCTTTTAAATCTAAAAATGTTTCTTCCTCTAGGCCATTAGAACTTATGCATATTGATCTATTTGGACCAGTGAAAATTTCATCCATTAGAGGCAAGAAGTATGGATTAGTCACTGTAGATGACTACAACAGATAGACATGGGTGAAGTTCTTAAAACACAAAGATGAGTCACATTCTGTATTCTTTGACTTTTGTAACCAAGTTCAGAATGAAAAAGAGTTTATAATCATAAAGGTTACAAGTGATCATGGTGGTGAATTTAAAAATCAATTTTTTGAAATTTTTTTTAAAGAAAATGGAATTTCTCATGATTTCTCTTTTCCTAGAACTCCCCAACAAAATGGAGTTGTAGAACGAAAGAATAGAACTTTACAAGAAATATCTAGAACTATGATCAATGAAACCAATATGGCTAAACACTTTTGGGTAGAAGCTGTGAACACATCGTGTTATATTCAGAATAGAGTTTCTATAAGACCTATTCTTGAAAAGACTCCCTATGAATTGTGGAAGGACAGAAAGCCCAACATTTCTTATTTTCATCCATTTAGATGCACTTGTTATATATTAAACACTAAAGAACATATGAACAAGTCTGATTCTAAAGCATAGAAGTGTATTCTGCTTGGATACTTTGAACGCTCAAAAGGCTATAGAGTGTACAATACATAAACTCTGATTGTTAAAGAATCAATCAGAGTAAGATTTGATGATAAGCTTGGCCAACAAAAGCCAAAGTAGATTGAAAATGCTGCAGGTACAAAAGTTCATTTACCAAACTCTGAAGGGACAGAATAGAAGGACAACTCAGAAGTTCAAGCTGTTGAAGAAGTTCTGGACAACTTAAATACTTCTGAAGAATCCTCACAAAGAAGATTTCCAAGAATCACATCAGCACATCCAGAAGATGTCATCATTGGAAAGAAGGATGATCCTATCAAAACTAGGTCTGCCCTAAGGAATAATGTGGAATCATTGTTTGGTTTGGTTTCTCTGATTGAGCCAACTTCTATTGATGAAGCTCTTCAAGATAATGACTGGATTATTGTCGTGCAAGAAGAACTGAATCAATTTGCAAGAAATGATGTGTGGGATCTTGTTCCAAAGCCTAAAGGATTTAATATTATTGGAACTACATGGGTATTCAGAAACAAATTAAATGAGCAAGGAGAAGTTGTTAGAAACAAGGCACAATTGGTAGCACAAGGGTATAGTCAACAATAAGGTATTGACTATAATGAAACCTTTGCTCCATTCGCCAGGTTAGAATCTATTAAATTATCAATTTCTTTTGTTGTTCAATATAATATTACTTTATATCAAATGGATGTCAAAAGTGCATTTTTAAATGGCTATATAGAAGAAGAAGTTTATGTCTGTCAACCTCCTGGTTTTGAGGATTCAAAATTTCCAAAACATGTTTTTAAACTAAAAATATCCTTTTATGGGTAAAAACAAGCTCCCAGAGCTTGGTATGAGCGTTTGAGCAATTTTCTCTTAGAAAAGAATTTCACCAGAGGAAAAGTGGACACAACCTTATTCAGAAAGACATTTAAAAATTATATTCTTATATGTCAAACTTATGTAGATGATATTATCTTTGGAACTTCTAATGTCTCTCTTGGAAGATAATTTGCTGAGTCTATGCAGGCAGAGTTTGAGATGAGCATGATGGGAGAATTGAAATTATTTTTGGGAATTCAAATCAATCAATGTTCATGAGGTACTTACATACATCAAACTAATTATATCAAAGAACTTCTGAAGAAATTCCAACTATCAAAAATTAAGGAAGCAGAGACCCCAATGCATCCTACATGCAATTTGGGAAAAGATGAGGTAAGTAAGAAGGTAGATCAGAAACTCTACAGAGGTATGATTGGTTCTCTTCTTTATCTAACTGCATCTAGGCTAGATATTCTGTTTAGTGTGTGTTTATGTGCAAGATTCCAATCAGATCCCAGAGAATCTCACTTAACTGCTGTTAATAGAATTCTAAGGTATCTGAAAGGTACTACTACTAATGTTGGACTGTGTTATAGAAAATCCAAAGAATTTCAATTAGTAGGTTATTGTGATGCTGACTTTGTTGAAGATAGAGTAGAAAGGAAGAGAACCTCTGGAAGTTGTCAATTTCTTGGTGAAAATATCATCTCATGGTACAGCAAGAAGCAAGCCACCATAGCAATTTCAACCACTGATGCAGAGTATGTAGCTGTTAATGGCTGCAGTACTCAGATGCTCTGGATGAAGAGCCAACTAGAAGATTATCATCTATATGAGTGTAAGATTCATATCTTCTGTGATAATACTTCTGCAATTTTCCTTTCTAAAAATCCAAGTTTACATTCTAAGGAAAAGCATATTAAAATAAATCATCATTTCATAAGGGACTATATTCAGAAAGGAATTTTGAGTTTAAACTTTGTAGATACAGACCACCAATGGGTTGATATTTTCACTAAACCTCTTTCTGAAGATAGATTTAAATACATTTTGAAAAATATAAGTATGGAAGTATGCCCTGAATGAAACTTTTGTTTACTTTCAACATAGTCAAAAGTTTTGTTTGAACAATCTAATTAACATCTCTTCAGAAGTTAAAAGAGGAGTTCATTTAGAAGCCATACACAGAAGTTATGAAATAGCTTCTAATAATTTACATGTATGGTTCATAAGTTCAACATATCAAACAGCTGTTACGTTATTAACCTAAAAGTAGAACAAGTGTTCAAAACTTATGATAGGTCACTTACACGCGTGCGAGCTATTGACATCATGTTTCTAGATAACTGTTACAATCTAATCAAATCTCAAGAAATCCCTCTTTAATGTCAGAAGCCATTTATTCCGTGTGATGATTAACCTATTTAATTTAGTTTTTAATTTTTTTATTCGTTTTTAAAACTTTTCACTTGCATGCGTTTTCACTATAAATAATCCTTTTCAGAAATCCTTCTCTTTTTTTCACTCTTCAAACCCTTTTATGCATTTCTGCTTATTCTTCTCTCTTCTCAAAAACCCTAAACCCAGAAACCTTCAAACCAGATATCCATCCATGGCATCTAGTTCTAATAACCCAGAAACAGTCAACCTAGAAACTCATTCTTCTAACCCTCAAGAAACCAACGTTCCATCTTTTCCTCAACCAACTGAGCGTTATATTGTACCTGAAATAACTACACTGATTCTGGTTAAGAAATTGGAAGTTTTGTGTGAGATAATAATTGATTTGGTGAATCTCAAGGACAATGGCTTCAACATGTTTCCAGCTATTGAATTTCAAGGTTGGATGAATTTCTTTGATCGTCTTGTTGGTCCTGTCTCTCCAAACCTAGTCAAAGAATTCTGGATTCATGCTACTGTAACCCCAAAAGCCATTCTTTCTTTTGTAATGGGGGAATTATATTTCCGTCACTGAGTGTGTCATTAGAAGATTGTTGAGTCTAGAAGGTGAAGGAGAAATTGGTGTTCCTCAAGGAAGAATCGACTTAGATCCTATTTGTGGAAAGATCTTTAATGGCAAGAGTCTCGTGAAGAGAAAAATCATTGATGAACTTCTGGGTGATCCATCTCCATTAGATTTAGGAACTATCACAAGGCGAAGAGTTCCAATTGCAGATTTTCCAGCATTTAACTCAGAAGCTCATCAGCTGACCATTCAGCAGTACATCGAACTTCCTCCACAACCCTCTTTAGAACCTCAACCCACTAATGCCACTAAACAACCAACCACTACCACAGAACTTCCACCAACTCCATCACCTGAACACAACATCACAAATCCAAAACTTGCAAAAACTCCCACTCAAGAACAACCCATAATCACCACAAAACTTCAAAATCCGCACTCCCCGTAAACTACCGAAACAACAACTGCTCCCATTCCCAAACTTTCGTACCCTCAAATTCCTGATTCCCCGTAATTTCTAAGAACCCTAGTTAATCTTCACTCCCTGAACAAAGGGACACCTATTTCAAAACCTGTACATGCAAATGTTAATGTACTTTTGCAGAAATTTGAAAAGGAAATGCTGAGTTGGTCAGAACTTCTGAAAGATGATTATGCCAACAATCTGAGCCCCTCTACATCAGTAGAGTTATGGAGAACCTTCATAAGGAGATTCAATGTTGAATCCCTCAAGCTCAAAGACTTATGATACTCTTATGTTTATGAGAAATTTTCTGAGTATCTGAATGGTTTGAAGAAGGTTGCCTACAACATCTGGAATGAGAAGCCACTTTTACAACTAGACTATGCTCCGTGGCAACAACCTGTTGACTGCATGGAGATTTTTGATGATGAATCCTCAAAATCAGAAGTTGCTGAACCAAACTCTAGAGCTTTGGTTTTGTATAAACCTCTGAGTTTTCATCCTAGAGAAACAAGGAAGAAAGTGATGACCTTAATGGTTGATCTTGATACACTCTTTTCCAGTGCCTTCTCCCCAGATCTACTAGTTCTACATCAAGGGTTGTTTCCACAGAGGATGCTGATTCTACTTCTTCTGTTGTTCTGGAAACTCTGAAGGAGTTGAAGAAAGAAAATGAAGCTTTCAGAGCACGTCTGGATAAACAAGATGAAACTAATAAGGAAATCAAGACGTGGATGCAGATACAATAAGAATCTTCTGCTGAAATTAAGAACCTTCTGCTCTCCTTAGTTTCTCGTCCAACCTAAACTTTCTGTTTTACAAACAACCATCTATGCATCATTTTGTTTAAGTTTTTTGTTTTTATTTTCTCTTTTTGTTAAACTTCTGTAATGGTACTTCAATTCATGTTACAAGTATTTTGGTTTACTTTTAAAAGTTTTTTTTCACTACTGCATTTTTTATTATGACAAGAAAAGGGGGAGAAAATTGAGATTTTTTATCTGATTAATTATAAAAAGTTACTAGAATAAAATTGTCAAACATTTCTAATAATAAATATACACATGTACATTTTTGCTTCTGAAGTATACAGATTTACACAAGCTCTGAAAGAAGATGTTGCAAAGACAAACTCAAGTCTAAAGCTTCAAACTCTGATGATTCAAGCTCTGAAATGAAAAGGAAACTCTGAAGAAAAAGAATCTCTAAAAGTTTTGAAATAACATCTCAGGGAAGTTCTACTATATTGAGTTTTCCTTAATTATTAATCTCAAGGGGAGATATGTTTTTCATATATACAAAATTTCTTTATCAAAATCTAATATTTTTGTCATCATCAAAAAGGGGGAGATTGTTAGAACATAGTTTGGTTCTAATCATATCAGAGTTTTGATGATAACAAGTGAAATAAATTTTGTATAATAGATATGATGCTCTGATGTATACTGTTTTCATTTCAGATAATGTTCTGACTCAAGCACTCAAGAATATAAAAATATCAAATTATGCTGAGCAAACGAGTAGTAGAAGTTCTAATGAAGAATAGAACTTCTGGTCATGCACGCTGAAAAGCAACTTTTGATAGAAGCATGCTAGCGCAAATCTCTGATAGAAGAACTAAGAATGTTCTAATTAGAAGATGTTTTGAATAAGGCTTACAGAAGATTATGATCTATGTGAATGTCATCTTCTAAGACAAAGTCTTCTATAGTAACGTTACCCTACTAAGCTAAGACGGCTGAAGTACTTGAGTGGTTCAATTTTCTATGTTCATTGAATAAACAAAAACACGTGAAGCTAAGCAATCTTAAATACACTTTCCAGTATCCAAGACTCGCAAGAGTTGCAACGGAAAGATTCTTAGAATCTCTATATATAGTGCAACATTCAAAGAAGAAAAATAACAATTCATTCATAGAGAACTTACACTGCCAAAATTGAAATCATTATTCTGTGAAGTTTATTTCTAAGTTTTTAGCTTAATCTTTTTGTGTAAAAATCACTTTTGTGATAAATATTTTTAATAAGAAATTGTAAACACTTGGTCTAGAAGTTCTTGTGTAATTGTTCCTTGAAATACCAGTTGGGTCAGATTTCTCAAGAGGGCTAGGACTAGTTGAGTCTTAGAGGTGTTAGTCACTTGCAGTTGGCTTGTGCATTATTTCTAGTCACAATAGTTGGTTGTGCAGTTGTAATATTTTGATTATAGTGAATAAATTCCTCGCTGAGAGAGGCGAAATCACCTTGACGGGTGGACTGGAGTAGTTTGAGTTTCAAACGAACTAGGATAAAGATCCTTGTGTGTTTAGTCTTGTTGTTAAGTAAAAGAAAAATTTAAAAGGGAAAAACTTATTCAACCCCCGCCCCCTTCTAAGTGTTTCCTAAGCCTTCAATTGGCATCAGAGCTCTTGGTTATAGGTGCAAACACTTAAAAGTGTCAGATAAAGATCCAGAAGGAAAACACAAATGGCAACAGATCACAACAACAACAACACTAAACCTCCTATGTTTGATGGAGAGGATTTTGAATACTGGAAGGATAGATTAGAAAGCTTTATTCTAGGCTATGATATTGATCTTTGGGATATGGTTTTGGACGGCTACAAACACCCAGTAGACAAGGAAGGAAATAAGATAGAAAGAAAAGAAATGGACAAAACACAGAAATCAGATTTTAAGAATCATCATAAATCAAGAAATATTCTGTTGAATGCTATTTAAATAATAGAATATGAAAAGATTACAAACAAAGACACAGCATATGATATCTTTGAGTCACTCAAAATGTCAATTTAAGGAAATGCTCAGGTCAAGGAAACTAAAGTTCTGACGCTTGTCCAGAAGTATGAGGCTTTCAAGATGGAGGAAAATGAATCCATTGAGGCAATGTTATCAAGGTTTCAAACCTTAATTGTTGGCCTGAGAGTGCTAGATAAAGGATACACCAAGGTTGATCATGTAAAGAAAATCATCAGAAGCTTACCCAGAAGATGGGTACCAATGGTGACAGCTTTCAAAGTTTCAAAAGATATGAACGCTATATCCTTAGAAGAACTCATCAGCGCGTTGAGAAGTCATGAAATAGAGCTTGATGAATTTGAGCCTCAGAAGAAAGGTAAGTCAGTTGCTTTGAAATCTACTAAAAAATTGATGTTAATGCTTTTCAGGCTGAAGATGGAAGCTCTAAAGATTCAGAGTCAGAAGAAGATGAGCTATTTATGCTTTCCATAAGGATAAATCAAATGTGGAAACACAAGCAAAGTAAGTTCAGAAACAACAGAAGATCTAAAGATAGAGGAGAATCTTCTGGACACATGAAGTTCAATAAAAGAAACATCACGTGCTATGAATGCAAAGAATCTAGACATTTTAGAAGTGAATGTCCCAGGATGCAGAGAGAAAAACCAAAGAAAAGGTTTGAAAAGAAGAAAGGAATAATGGCCACATGGGACGACTGAGAATCTTCAGAAGCTGAATCTAACTCAGAAGATGAGCATGCCAACCTAGCTTTCATGGCCATAACAGAACATGACTCATGCTCTGAATTAGAACCTGATGAGGTATTTTATGAATTCTCTCGTGCTGAACTGGTAGATAGTCTATCAAAACTTTTGGAAAATAATAGTTAGCTCAAGATCAAATACAAGAAACTTAAAAAGAGTCTTGTATCTGAGATTGAACAACTCAAAGCAGAAAATGTTGAACTTAAAGAAAATAACATTAAACTTAAAGATGATTTTCAAAAAGTTCAAAAAATCCCTAGTTCAGATACTGCTTCAAGTTCAAAAAATATTCTTAAAGAATATGACAATAGCTTTCAGAAGTTTCTAACTAAAAGCATAGATAGAAGCAAGATGTATCCAATGATCTATGGAGTTAGTAGAAATAACAGAAAGGGAATTGGATATGAAACTCCCAAAGGGAATGAAGCATATCAACCCAAATATGTTGATAAAATGATTATCACATACAAACCATTGTACAAACAGTTCAGTTATGGTCACACACATGATATAAAATACACTTCTCATTCTGAAAGATTTTATGCTAAACCAAGGTTCAAACAGAATCTTAGAAACTCTAACTAGAAAGGATCCAGAAATATATGGGTACCTAAAGAAAAAATAATCTATGTTGCATATGTCCTTAACGGTGAAGTTGAAACACCAATCATGGTACCTGGACTCTGGATGCTCACGACATATGACGAGAAGAAGTTCTATGTTCCAAAATATGGAACTTAAACCTGGAGGTGAAGTAAAATTTGGAGGTAACCAGAAGGGAAAAATCATTGGTTCTGGAACTATTAGAAATGATAACCTTCCCTCTATCTCTAATGTTCTGTTAGTAGAAGGATTAGTGCATAACTTATTGTCAATAATTTAATTAAGTGACAATGGTTATGACATTATCTTTAATCAAAAGTCATGTACAACTGTAAGTCAAAAGGATGGGTCAATCCTCTTTTCTGGCAAGAGAAAGAACAACATTTACAAAATTAATCTTTCTGATTTAAAATCACAAAATGTAAAATGTCTTCAGTCAGTAAATGATGAACAATGGGTCTGGCACAGAAGATTGGGACATGTGAGCATGAGAAAAATTTCTCAAACTAACAAACTCAATCTGGTCAGAGGACTTCCTAATTTGAAGTTCAACTCAGAAGTTCTGTGTGAAGCCTGTCAGAAGGGAAAATTTTCAAAACCTTCTTTTAAATCTAAAAATGTTTCTTCCTCTAGGCCATTAGAACTTATGCATATTGATCTATTTGGACCAGTGAAAATTTCATCCATTAGAGGCAAGAAGTATGGATTAGTCACTGTAGATGACTACAACAGATAGACATGGGTGAAGTTCTTAAAACACAAAGATGAGTCACATTCTGTATTCTTTGACTTTTGTAACCAAGTTCAGAATGAAAAAGAGTTTATAATCATAAAGGTTACAAGTGATCATGGTGGTGAATTTAAAAATCAATTTTTTGAAATTTTTTTTAAAGAAAATGGAATTTCTCATGATTTCTCTTTTCCTAGAACTCCCCAACAAAATGGAGTTGTAGAACGAAAGAATAGAACTTTACAAGAAATATCTAGAACTATGATCAATGAAACCAATATGGCTAAACACTTTTGGGTAGAAGCTGTGAACACATCGTGTTATATTCAGAATAGAGTTTCTATAAGACCTATTCTTGAAAAGACTCCCTATGAATTGTGGAAGGACAGAAAGCCCAACATTTCTTATTTTCATCCATTTAGATGCACTTGTTATATATTAAACACTAAAGAACATATGAACAAGTCTGATTCTAAAGCATAGAAGTGTATTCTGCTTGGATACTTTGAACGCTCAAAAGGCTATAGAGTGTACAATACATAAACTCTGATTGTTAAAGAATCAATCAGAGTAAGATTTGATGATAAGCTTGGCCAACAAAAGCCAAAGTAGATTGAAAATGCTGCAGGTACAAAAGTTCATTTACCAAACTCTGAAGGGACAGAATAGAAGGACAACTCAGAAGTTCAAGCTGTTGAAGAAGTTCTGGACAACTTAAATACTTCTGAAGAATCCTCACAAAGAAGATTTCCAAGAATCACATCAGCACATCCAGAAGATGTCATCATTGGAAAGAAGGATGATCCTATCAAAACTAGGTCTGCCCTAAGGAATAATGTGGAATCATTGTTTGGTTTGGTTTCTCTGATTGAGCCAACTTCTATTGATGAAGCTCTTCAAGATAATGACTGGATTATTGTCGTGCAAGAAGAACTGAATCAATTTGCAAGAAATGATGTGTGGGATCTTGTTCCAAAGCCTAAAGGATTTAATATTATTGGAACTACATGGGTATTCAGAAACAAATTAAATGAGCAAGGAGAAGTTGTTAGAAACAAGGCACAATTGGTAGCACAAGGGTATAGTCAACAATAAGGTATTGACTATAATGAAACCTTTGCTCCATTCGCCAGGTTAGAATCTATTAAATTATCAATTTCTTTTGTTGTTCAATATAATATTACTTTATATCAAATGGATGTCAAAAGTGCATTTTTAAATGGCTATATAGAAGAAGAAGTTTATGTCTGTCAACCTCCTGGTTTTGAGGATTCAAAATTTCCAAAACATGTTTTTAAACTAAAAATATCCTTTTATGGGTAAAAACAAGCTCCCAGAGCTTGGTATGAGCGTTTGAGCAATTTTCTCTTAGAAAAGAATTTCACCAGAGGAAAAGTGGACACAACCTTATTCAGAAAGACATTTAAAAATTATATTCTTATATGTCAAACTTATGTAGATGATATTATCTTTGGAACTTCTAATGTCTCTCTTGGAAGATAATTTGCTGAGTCTATGCAGGCAGAGTTTGAGATGAGCATGATGGGAGAATTGAAATTATTTTTGGGAATTCAAATCAATCAATGTTCATGAGGTACTTACATACATCAAACTAATTATATCAAAGAACTTCTGAAGAAATTCCAACTATCAAAAATTAAGGAAGCAGAGACCCCAATGCATCCTACATGCAATTTGGGAAAAGATGAGGTAAGTAAGAAGGTAGATCAGAAACTCTACAGAGGTATGATTGGTTCTCTTCTTTATCTAACTGCATCTAGGCTAGATATTCTGTTTAGTGTGTGTTTATGTGCAAGATTCCAATCAGATCCCAGAGAATCTCACTTAACTGCTGTTAATAGAATTCTAAGGTATCTGAAAGGTACTACTACTAATGTTGGACTGTGTTATAGAAAATCCAAAGAATTTCAATTAGTAGGTTATTGTGATGCTGACTTTGTTGAAGATAGAGTAGAAAGGAAGAGAACCTCTGGAAGTTGTCAATTTCTTGGTGAAAATATCATCTCATGGTACAGCAAGAAGCAAGCCACCATAGCAATTTCAACCACTGATGCAGAGTATGTAGCTGTTAATGGCTGCAGTACTCAGATGCTCTGGATGAAGAGCCAACTAGAAGATTATCATCTATATGAGTGTAAGATTCATATCTTCTGTGATAATACTTCTGCAATTTTCCTTTCTAAAAATCCAAGTTTACATTCTAAGGAAAAGCATATTAAAATAAATCATCATTTCATAAGGGACTATATTCAGAAAGGAATTTTGAGTTTAAACTTTGTAGATACAGACCACCAATGGGTTGATATTTTCACTAAACCTCTTTCTGAAGATAGATTTAAATACATTTTGAAAAATATAAGTATGGAAGTATGCCCTGAATGAAACTTTTGTTTACTTTCAACATAGTCAAAAGTTTTGTTTGAACAATCTAATTAACATCTCTTCAGAAGTTAAAAGAGGAGTTCATTTAGAAGCCATACACAGAAGTTATGAAATAGCTTCTAATAATTTACATGTATGGTTCATAAGTTCAACATATCAAACAGCTGTTACGTTATTAACCTAAAAGTAGAACAAGTGTTCAAAACTTATGATAGGTCACTTACACGCGTGCGAGCTATTGACATCATGTTTCTAGATAACTGTTACAATCTAATCAAATCTCAAGAAATCCCTCTTTAATGTCAGAAGCCATTTATTCCGTGTGATGATTAACCTATTTAATTTAGTTTTTAATTTTTTTATTCGTTTTTAAAACTTTTCACTTGCATGCGTTTTCACTATAAATAATCCTTTTCAGAAATCCTTCTCTTTTTTTCACTCTTCAAACCCTTTTATGCATTTCTGCTTATTCTTCTCTCTTCTCAAAAACCCTAAACCCAGAAACCTTCAAACCAGATATCCATCCATGGCATCTAGTTCTAATAACCCAGAAACAGTCAACCTAGAAACTCATTCTTCTAACCCTCAAGAAACCAACGTTCCATCTTTTCCTCAACCAACTGAGCGTTATATTGTACCTGAAATAACTACACTGATTCTGGTTAAGAAATTGGAAGTTTTGTGTGAGATAATAATTGATTTGGTGAATCTCAAGGACAATGGCTTCAACATGTTTCCAGCTATTGAATTTCAAGGTTGGATGAATTTCTTTGATCGTCTTGTTGGTCCTGTCTCTCCAAACCTAGTCAAAGAATTCTGGATTCATGCTACTGTAACCCCAAAAGCCATTCTTTCTTTTGTAATGGGGAATTATATTTCCGTCACTGAGTGTGTCATTAGAAGATTGTTGAGTCTAGAAGGTGAAGGAGAAATTGGTGTTCCTCAAGGAAGAATCGACTTAGATCCTATTTGTGGAAAGATCTTTAATGGCAAGAGTCTGGTGAAGAGAAAAATCATTGATGAACTTCTGGGTGATCCATCTCCATTAGATTTAGGAACTATCACAAGGCGAAGAGTTCCAATTGCAGATTTTCCAGCATTTAACTCAGAAGCTCATCAGCTGACCATTCAGCAGTACATCAGAACTTCCTCCACAACCCTCTTTAGAACCTCAACCCACTAATGCCACTAAACAACCAACCACTACCACAGAACTTCCACCAACTCCATCACCTGAACACAACATCACAAATCCAAAACTTGCAAAAACTCCCACTCAAGAACAACCCATAATCACCACAAAACTTCAAAATCCGCACTCCCCGGAAACTACTGAAACAACAACTGCTCCCATTCCCAAACTTTCGTACCCTCAAATTCCTGATTCCCCGGAATTTCTAAGAACCCTAGTTAATCTTCACTCCCTGAACAAAGGGACACCTATTTCAAAACCTGTACATGCAAATGTTAATGTACTTTTGCAGAAATTTGAAAAGGAAATGCTGAGTTGGTCAGAACTTCTGAAAGATGATTATGCCAACAATCTGAGCCCCTCTACATCAGTAGAGTTATGGAGAACCTTCATAAGGAGATTCAATGTTGAATCCCTCAAGCTCAAAGACTTATGATACTCTTATGTTTATGAGAAATTTTCTGAGTATCTGAATGGTTTGAAGAAGGTTGCCTACAACATCTGGAATGAGAAGCCACTTTTACAACTAGACTATGCTCCGTGGCAACAACCTGTTGACTGCATGGAGATTTTTGATGATGAATCCTCAAAATCAGAAGTTGCTGAACCAAACTCTAGAGCTTTGGTTTTGTATAAACCTCTGAGTTTTCATCCTAGAGAAACAAGGAAGAAAGTGATGACCTTAATGGTTGATCTTGATACACTCTTTTCCAGTGCCTTCTCCCCAGATCTACTAGTTCTACATCAAGGGTTGTTTCCACAGAGGATGCTGATTCTACTTCTGTTGTTCTGGAAACTCTGAAGGAGTTGAAGAAAGAAAATGAAGCTTTCAGAGCACGTCTGGATAAACAAGATGAAACTAATAAGGAAATCAAGACGTGGATGCAGATACAATAAGAATCTTCTGCTGAAATTAAGAACCTTCTGCTCTCCTTAGTTTCTCGTCCAACCTAAACTTTCTGTTTTACAAACAACCATCTATGCATCATTTTGTTTAAGTTTTTTGTTTTTATTTTCTCTTTTTGTTAAACTTCTGTAATGGTACTTCAATTCATGTTACAAGTATTTTGGTTTACTTTTAAAAGTTTTTTTTCACTACTGCATTTTTTATTATGACAAGAAAAGGGGGAGAAAATTGAGATTTTTTTATCTGATTAATTATAAAAAGTTACTAGAATAAAATTGTCAAACATTTCTAATAATAAATATACACATGTACATTTTTGCTTCTGAAGTATACAGATTTACACAAGCTCTGAAAGAAGATGTTGCAAAGACAAACTCAAGTCTAAAGCTTCAAACTCTGATGATTCAAGCTCTGAAATGAAAAGGAAACTCTGAAGAAAAAGAATCTCTAAAAGTTTTGAAATAACATCTCAGGGAAGTTCTACTATATTGAGTTTTCCTTAATTATTAATCTCAAGGGGGAGATATGTTTTTCATATATACAAAATTTCTTTATCAAAATCTAATATTTTTGTCATCATCAAAAAGGGGGAGATTGTTAGAACATAGTTTGGTTCTAATCATATCAGAGTTTTGATGATAACAAGTGAAATAAATTTTGTATAATAGATATGATGCTCTGATGTATACTGTTTTCATTTCAGATAATGTTCTGACTCAAGCACTCAAGAATATAAAAATATCAAATTATGCTGAGCAAACGAGTAGTAGAAGTTCTAATGAAGAATAGAACTTCTGGTCATGCACGCTGAAAAGCAACTTTTGATAGAAGCATGCTAGCGCAAATCTCTGATAGAAGAACTAAGAATGTTCTAATTAGAAGATGTTTTGAATAAGGCTTACAGAAGATTATGATCTATGTGAACATCATCTTCTAAGACAAAGTCTGCTACAATAACGTTAACCTACTAAGCTAAGATGGCTGAAGTACTTGAGTGGTTCAATTTTCTATGTTCATTGAATAAACAAAAACACGTGAAGCTAAGAAATCTTAAATACCCTTTCCAGTATCCAAGACACGCAAGAGTTTCAACATAAAGATTCTTAGAAGCTCTATATATAGTGCAACATTCAAAGAAGAAAAATAACAATTCATTCATAGAGAACTTACACTGCCAAAATTGAAATCATTATTCTGTGAAGTTTATTTCTAAGTTTTTAGCTTAATCTTTTTGTGTAAAAATCACTTTTGTGATAAATATTTTTAATAAGAAATTGTAAACACTTGGTCTAGAAGTTCTTGTGTAATTGTTCCTTGAAATACCAGTTGGGTCAGATTTCTCAAGAGGGCTAGGACTAGTTGAGTCTTAGAGGTGTTAGTCACTTGCAGTTGGCTTGTGCATTATTTCTAGTCACAATAGTTGGTTGTGCAGTTGTAATATTTTGATTATAGTGAATAAATTCCTCGCTGAGAGAGGCGAAATCACCTTGACGGGTGGACTGGAGTAGTTTGAGTTTCAAACGAACTAGGATAAAGATCCTTGTGTGTTTAGTCTTGTTGTTAAGTAAAAGAAAAATTTAAAAGGGAAAAACTTATTCAACCCCCGCCCCCTTCTAAGTGTTTCCTAAGCCTTCAATTGGCATCAGAGCTCTTGGTTATAGGTGCAAACACTTAAAAGTGTCAGATAAAGATCCAGAAGGAAAACACAAATGGCAACAGATCACAACAACAACAACACTAAACCTCCTATGTTTGATGGAGAGGATTTTGAATACTGGAAGGATAGATTAGAAAGCTTTATTCTAGGCTATGATATTGATCTTTGGGATATGGTTTTGGACGGCTACAAACACCCAGTAGACAAGGAAGGAAATAAGATAGAAAGAAAAGAAATGGACAAAACACAGAAATCAGATTTTAAGAATCATCATAAATCAAGAAATATTCTGTTGAATGCTATTTAAATAATAGAATATGAAAAGATTACAAACAAAGACACAGCATATGATATCTTTGAGTCACTCAAAATGTCAATTTAAGGAAATGCTCAGGTCAAGGAAACTAAAGTTCTGACGCTTGTCCAGAAGTATGAGGCTTTCAAGATGGAGGAAAATGAATCCATTGAGGCAATGTTATCAAGGTTTCAAACCTTAATTGTTGGCCTGAGAGTGCTAGATAAAGGATACACCAAGGTTGATCATGTAAAGAAAATCATCAGAAGCTTACCCAGAAGATGGGTACCAATGGTGACAGCTTTCAAAGTTTCAAAAGATATGAACGCTATATCCTTAGAAGAACTCATCAGCGCGTTGAGAAGTCATGAAATAGAGCTTGATGAATTTGAGCCTCAGAAGAAAGGTAAGTCAGTTGCTTTGAAATCTACTAAAAAATTGATGTTAATGCTTTTCAGGCTGAAGATGGAAGCTCTAAAGATTCAGAGTCAGAAGAAGATGAGCTATTTATGCTTTCCATAAGGATAAATCAAATGTGGAAACACAAGCAAAGTAAGTTCAGAAACAACAGAAGATCTAAAGATAGAGGAGAATCTTCTGGACACATGAAGTTCAATAAAAGAAACATCACGTGCTATGAATGCAAAGAATCTAGACATTTTAGAAGTGAATGTCCCAGGATGCAGAGAGAAAAACCAAAGAAAAGGTTTGAAAAGAAGAAAGGAATAATGGCCACATGGGACGACTGAGAATCTTCAGAAGCTGAATCTAACTCAGAAGATGAGCATGCCAACCTAGCTTTCATGGCCATAACAGAACATGACTCATGCTCTGAATTAGAACCTGATGAGGTATTTTATGAATTCTCTCGTGCTGAACTGGTAGATAGTCTATCAAAACTTTTGGAAAATAATAGTTAGCTCAAGATCAAATACAAGAAACTTAAAAAGAGTCTTGTATCTGAGATTGAACAACTCAAAGCAGAAAATGTTGAACTTAAAGAAAATAACATTAAACTTAAAGATGATTTTCAAAAAGTTCAAAAAATCCCTAGTTCAGATACTGCTTCAAGTTCAAAAAATATTCTTAAAGAATATGACAATAGCTTTCAGAAGTTTCTAACTAAAAGCATAGATAGAAGCAAGATGTATCCAATGATCTATGGAGTTAGTAGAAATAACAGAAAGGGAATTGGATATGAAACTCCCAAAGGGAATGAAGCATATCAACCCAAATATGTTGATAAAATGATTATCACATACAAACCATTGTACAAACAGTTCAGTTATGGTCACACACATGATATAAAATACACTTCTCATTCTGAAAGATTTTATGCTAAACCAAGGTTCAAACAGAATCTTAGAAACTCTAACTAGAAAGGATCCAGAAATATATGGGTACCTAAAGAAAAAATAATCTATGTTGCATATGTCCTTAACGGTGAAGTTGAAACACCAATCATGGTACCTGGACTCTGGATGCTCACGACATATGACGAGAAGAAGTTCTATGTTCCAAAATATGGAACTTAAACCTGGAGGTGAAGTAAAATTTGGAGGTAACCAGAAGGGAAAAATCATTGGTTCTGGAACTATTAGAAATGATAACCTTCCCTCTATCTCTAATGTTCTGTTAGTAGAAGGATTAGTGCATAACTTATTGTCAATAATTTAATTAAGTGACAATGGTTATGACATTATCTTTAATCAAAAGTCATGTACAACTGTAAGTCAAAAGGATGGGTCAATCCTCTTTTCTGGCAAGAGAAAGAACAACATTTACAAAATTAATCTTTCTGATTTAAAATCACAAAATGTAAAATGTCTTCAGTCAGTAAATGATGAACAATGGGTCTGGCACAGAAGATTGGGACATGTGAGCATGAGAAAAATTTCTCAAACTAACAAACTCAATCTGGTCAGAGGACTTCCTAATTTGAAGTTCAACTCAGAAGTTCTGTGTGAAGCCTGTCAGAAGGGAAAATTTTCAAAACCTTCTTTTAAATCTAAAAATGTTTCTTCCTCTAGGCCATTAGAACTTATGCATATTGATCTATTTGGACCAGTGAAAATTTCATCCATTAGAGGCAAGAAGTATGGATTAGTCACTGTAGATGACTACAACAGATAGACATGGGTGAAGTTCTTAAAACACAAAGATGAGTCACATTCTGTATTCTTTGACTTTTGTAACCAAGTTCAGAATGAAAAAGAGTTTATAATCATAAAGGTTACAAGTGATCATGGTGGTGAATTTAAAAATCAATTTTTTGAAATTTTTTTTAAAGAAAATGGAATTTCTCATGATTTCTCTTTTCCTAGAACTCCCCAACAAAATGGAGTTGTAGAACGAAAGAATAGAACTTTACAAGAAATATCTAGAACTATGATCAATGAAACCAATATGGCTAAACACTTTTGGGTAGAAGCTGTGAACACATCGTGTTATATTCAGAATAGAGTTTCTATAAGACCTATTCTTGAAAAGACTCCCTATGAATTGTGGAAGGACAGAAAGCCCAACATTTCTTATTTTCATCCATTTAGATGCACTTGTTATATATTAAACACTAAAGAACATATGAACAAGTCTGATTCTAAAGCATAGAAGTGTATTCTGCTTGGATACTTTGAACGCTCAAAAGGCTATAGAGTGTACAATACATAAACTCTGATTGTTAAAGAATCAATCAGAGTAAGATTTGATGATAAGCTTGGCCAACAAAAGCCAAAGTAGATTGAAAATGCTGCAGGTACAAAAGTTCATTTACCAAACTCTGAAGGGACAGAATAGAAGGACAACTCAGAAGTTCAAGCTGTTGAAGAAGTTCTGGACAACTTAAATACTTCTGAAGAATCCTCACAAAGAAGATTTCCAAGAATCACATCAGCACATCCAGAAGATGTCATCATTGGAAAGAAGGATGATCCTATCAAAACTAGGTCTGCCCTAAGGAATAATGTGGAATCATTGTTTGGTTTGGTTTCTCTGATTGAGCCAACTTCTATTGATGAAGCTCTTCAAGATAATGACTGGATTATTGTCGTGCAAGAAGAACTGAATCAATTTGCAAGAAATGATGTGTGGGATCTTGTTCCAAAGCCTAAAGGATTTAATATTATTGGAACTACATGGGTATTCAGAAACAAATTAAATGAGCAAGGAGAAGTTGTTAGAAACAAGGCACAATTGGTAGCACAAGGGTATAGTCAACAATAAGGTATTGACTATAATGAAACCTTTGCTCCATTCGCCAGGTTAGAATCTATTAAATTATCAATTTCTTTTGTTGTTCAATATAATATTACTTTATATCAAATGGATGTCAAAAGTGCATTTTTAAATGGCTATATAGAAGAAGAAGTTTATGTCTGTCAACCTCCTGGTTTTGAGGATTCAAAATTTCCAAAACATGTTTTTAAACTAAAAATATCCTTTTATGGGTAAAAACAAGCTCCCAGAGCTTGGTATGAGCGTTTGAGCAATTTTCTCTTAGAAAAGAATTTCACCAGAGGAAAAGTGGACACAACCTTATTCAGAAAGACATTTAAAAATTATATTCTTATATGTCAAACTTATGTAGATGATATTATCTTTGGAACTTCTAATGTCTCTCTTGGAAGATAATTTGCTGAGTCTATGCAGGCAGAGTTTGAGATGAGCATGATGGGAGAATTGAAATTATTTTTGGGAATTCAAATCAATCAATGTTCATGAGGTACTTACATACATCAAACTAATTATATCAAAGAACTTCTGAAGAAATTCCAACTATCAAAAATTAAGGAAGCAGAGACCCCAATGCATCCTACATGCAATTTGGGAAAAGATGAGGTAAGTAAGAAGGTAGATCAGAAACTCTACAGAGGTATGATTGGTTCTCTTCTTTATCTAACTGCATCTAGGCTAGATATTCTGTTTAGTGTGTGTTTATGTGCAAGATTCCAATCAGATCCCAGAGAATCTCACTTAACTGCTGTTAATAGAATTCTAAGGTATCTGAAAGGTACTACTACTAATGTTGGACTGTGTTATAGAAAATCCAAAGAATTTCAATTAGTAGGTTATTGTGATGCTGACTTTGTTGAAGATAGAGTAGAAAGGAAGAGAACCTCTGGAAGTTGTCAATTTCTTGGTGAAAATATCATCTCATGGTACAGCAAGAAGCAAGCCACCATAGCAATTTCAACCACTGATGCAGAGTATGTAGCTGTTAATGGCTGCAGTACTCAGATGCTCTGGATGAAGAGCCAACTAGAAGATTATCATCTATATGAGTGTAAGATTCATATCTTCTGTGATAATACTTCTGCAATTTTCCTTTCTAAAAATCCAAGTTTACATTCTAAGGAAAAGCATATTAAAATAAATCATCATTTCATAAGGGACTATATTCAGAAAGGAATTTTGAGTTTAAACTTTGTAGATACAGACCACCAATGGGTTGATATTTTCACTAAACCTCTTTCTGAAGATAGATTTAAATACATTTTGAAAAATATAAGTATGGAAGTATGCCCTGAATGAAACTTTTGTTTACTTTCAACATAGTCAAAAGTTTTGTTTGAACAATCTAATTAACATCTCTTCAGAAGTTAAAAGAGGAGTTCATTTAGAAGCCATACACAGAAGTTATGAAATAGCTTCTAATAATTTACATGTATGGTTCATAAGTTCAACATATCAAACAGCTGTTACGTTATTAACCTAAAAGTAGAACAAGTGTTCAAAACTTATGATAGGTCACTTACACGCGTGCGAGCTATTGACATCATGTTTCTAGATAACTGTTACAATCTAATCAAATCTCAAGAAATCCCTCTTTAATGTCAGAAGCCATTTATTCCGTGTGATGATTAACCTATTTAATTTAGTTTTTAATTTTTTTATTCGTTTTTAAAACTTTTCACTTGCATGCGTTTTCACTATAAATAATCCTTTTCAGAAATCCTTCTCTTTTTTTCACTCTTCAAACCCTTTTATGCATTTCTGCTTATTCTTCTCTCTTCTCAAAAACCCTAAACCCAGAAACCTTCAAACCAGATATCCATCCATGGCATCTAGTTCTAATAACCCAGAAACAGTCAACCTAGAAACTCATTCTTCTAACCCTCAAGAAACCAACGTTCCATCTTTTCCTCAACCAACTGAGCGTTATATTGTACCTGAAATAACTACACTGATTCTGGTTAAGAAATTGGAAGTTTTGTGTGAGATAATAATTGATTTGGTGAATCTCAAGGACAATGGCTTCAACATGTTTCCAGCTATTGAATTTCAAGGTTGGATGAATTTCTTTGATCGTCTTGTTGGTCCTGTCTCTCCAAACCTAGTCAAAGAATTCTGGATTCATGCTACTGTAACCCCAAAAGCCATTCTTTCTTTTGTAATGGGGAATTATATTTCCGTCACTGAGTGTGTCATTAGAAGATTGTTGAGTCTAGAAGGTGAAGGAGAAATTGGTGTTCCTCAAGGAAGAATCGACTTAGATCCTATTTGTGGAAAGATCTTTAATGGCAAGAGTCTGGTGAAGAGAAAAATCATTGATGAACTTCTGGGTGATCCATCTCCATTAGATTTAGGAACTATCACAAGGCGAAGAGTTCCAATTGCAGATTTTCCAGCATTTAACTCAGAAGCTCATCAGCTGACCATTCAGCAGTACATCAGAACTTCCTCCACAACCCTCTTTAGAACCTCAACCCACTAATGCCACTAAACAACCAACCACTACCACAGAACTTCCACCAACTCCATCACCTGAACACAACATCACAAATCCAAAACTTGCAAAAACTCCCACTCAAGAACAACCCATAATCACCACAAAACTTCAAAATCCGCACTCCCCGGAAACTACTGAAACAACAACTGCTCCCATTCCCAAACTTTCGTACCCTCAAATTCCTGATTCCCCGGAATTTCTAAGAACCCTAGTTAATCTTCACTCCCTGAACAAAGGGACACCTATTTCAAAACCTGTACATGCAAATGTTAATGTACTTTTGCAGAAATTTGAAAAGGAAATGCTGAGTTGGTCAGAACTTCTGAAAGATGATTATGCCAACAATCTGAGCCCCTCTACATCAGTAGAGTTATGGAGAACCTTCATAAGGAGATTCAATGTTGAATCCCTCAAGCTCAAAGACTTATGATACTCTTATGTTTATGAGAAATTTTCTGAGTATCTGAATGGTTTGAAGAAGGTTGCCTACAACATCTGGAATGAGAAGCCACTTTTACAACTAGACTATGCTCCGTGGCAACAACCTGTTGACTGCATGGAGATTTTTGATGATGAATCCTCAAAATCAGAAGTTGCTGAACCAAACTCTAGAGCTTTGGTTTTGTATAAACCTCTGAGTTTTCATCCTAGAGAAACAAGGAAGAAAGTGATGACCTTAATGGTTGATCTTGATACACTCTTTTCCAGTGCCTTCTCCCCAGATCTACTAGTTCTACATCAAGGGTTGTTTCCACAGAGGATGCTGATTCTACTTCTGTTGTTCTGGAAACTCTGAAGGAGTTGAAGAAAGAAAATGAAGCTTTCAGAGCACGTCTGGATAAACAAGATGAAACTAATAAGGAAATCAAGACGTGGATGCAGATACAATAAGAATCTTCTGCTGAAATTAAGAACCTTCTGCTCTCCTTAGTTTCTCGTCCAACCTAAACTTTCTGTTTTACAAACAACCATCTATGCATCATTTTGTTTAAGTTTTTTGTTTTTATTTTCTCTTTTTGTTAAACTTCTGTAATGGTACTTCAATTCATGTTACAAGTATTTTGGTTTACTTTTAAAAGTTTTTTTTCACTACTGCATTTTTTATTATGACAAGAAAAGGGGGAGAAAATTGAGATTTTTTATCTGATTAATTATAAAAAGTTACTAGAATAAAATTGTCAAACATTTCTAATAATAAATATACACATGTACATTTTTGCTTCTGAAGTATACAGATTTACACAAGCTCTGAAAGAAGATGTTGCAAAGACAAACTCAAGTCTAAAGCTTCAAACTCTGATGATTCAAGCTCTGAAATGAAAAGGAAACTCTGAAGAAAAAGAATCTCTAAAAGTTTTGAAATAACATCTCAGGGAAGTTCTACTATATTGAGTTTTCCTTAATTATTAATCTCAAGGGGAGATATGTTTTTCATATATACAAAATTTCTTTATCAAAATCTAATATTTTTGTCATCATCAAAAAGGGGGAGATTGTTAGAACATAGTTTGGTTCTAATCATATCAGAGTTTTGATGATAACAAGTGAAATAAATTTTGTATAATAGATATGATGCTCTGATGTATACTGTTTTCATTTCAGATAATGTTCTGACTCAAGCACTCAAGAATATAGAAATATCAAATTATGTTGAGCAAACAAGTAGTAGAAATTCTAATGAAGAATAGAACTTTTGGTCATGCACGCTAAAAAGCAACTTCTGATAGAAGCATGCTAGCGCAAATCTCTGATAGAAGCACCAAGAATGTTCTGATTAGAAGATGTTTTGAATAAGGCTTACAGAAGATTATGATCTATGTGAACATCATCTTCTAAGACAAAGTCTGCTACAATAACGTTAACCTACTAAGCTAAGATGGCTGAAGTACTTGAGTGGTTCAATTTTCTATGTTCATTGAATAAACAAAAACACGTGAAGCTAAGAAATCTTAAATACCCTTTCCAGTATCCAAGACACGCAAGAGTTTCAACATAAAGATTCTTAGAAGCTCTATATATAGTGCAACATTCAAAGAAGAAAAATAACAATTCATTCATAAAGAACTTATGCTGCCAAAATTGAAATCATTATTCTGTGAAGTTTATTTCTAACTTTTGAGCTTAATCTTTTTGTGTAAAAATCACTTTTGTGATAAAGCTTTTTAAGAAGCAATTGTAAACACTTGGTCTAGAAGTTCTTGTGTAATTGTTCCTTGAGAGACCAGTTGGGTCAGATTTCTCAAGAGGGCTAGGACTAGTTGAGTCTTAGAGGTGTTAGTCACTTGCAGTTGGCTTGTGCATTATTTCTAGTCACAATAGTTGGTTGTGCAGTTGTAATATTTTGATTATAGTGAATAAATTCCTCGCTGAGAGAGGCGAAATCACCTTGACGGGTGGACTGGAGTAGTTTGAGTTTCAAACAAACTAGGATAAAAATCCTTGTGTGTTTAGTCTTGTTATTAAGTAAAAGAAAATTTTAAAAGGGAAAAACTTATTCAACCCCCCCCCCCTTCTACGTGTTTTCTAAGCCTTAAAAACCTTCACTAGAGGCTCTCTGTGAGCTGAAGAATTCATCGATAGAGCCAGGATTGAAATCTTTGACGGTGTCTGCAGCAATTGCTCAACAATCTTGTAATCACTTATCTTGATGATTTTCAACAAATCATCTGTTTCTTTCTCTTAGGTTATGCCACTAGTATGCCCTTCAACCTTCTTGGGTTCAGCACTAGTTTCCACAATCTTCTTACCATCACCAGCCAACTTTGGAAATACAAGAGCAAATACACGACCACTTTTGGTCATTCGACTAGCATCAGTAATATTTCCTACTTGAGGTAACGGTTGAATTGGAACCTCAACATCTCCTTCTAGAATAGTGGCATTGTACTTGTATGGCACAACCTTGTTGGAACTATACGGGACAAGTCCATGTAAGCTAATAACTAAGGGAGTAATTAGGGGCTTACTATAATAGGTCACTTCCACAAGAGTGGGAATATCAAAATGTGGCACAATGTCGTCTACATCTGCTTCTTCACCAGACTCACCAGCGGAGAAATACCCATCAGCAAAAATGTATTCATCATCAGATTCATCAAACGATCCTTCAATCATATTAACGCCATTGTTGAAACCAACCCTGCTTACTACAATCTGAATAATGCCTTCATCAAGCAAATGCCGAATATCTCTTTTCACAACATCACAACCATGATGATTTGTGCTACATACTGAGCATTCATTATATTGGTGCATTCATTATATTGGTGCATCTCTTGGCTTTCAATGAAATTGAACTAGGCGTGCAAATTCACCAAATTAGCATTAGTCTCATTCACATCACAGATTTGAACTTCTCTAGGAGGACCATAGACAACATTCACTTCAACTTCAGGCTCATCCTTCAACCTGATAACCTGAATAAGGTTCCTGTCCATCATATCTTGAAGATCACACTTTATCTTATCACAACCACGAGTATCCTCGCTGCACACTGTCATACCCTTACACACATATTACAAGCAACATGATCATGAGTGCAATAACTAACTTTGCAGAGAGCATCATGCATCTTCACAAGATCTCCAATGATCGAATTCGTAAGTGTTTTTGTGTTGGCTACAATTTTCGGTAAAACCAGATTGATGTGGCAATGTCCTGACTAATGTCATGACATTCTGGTTTGAAGACAAATTCTACAGAAGAAATGTCTTACAGGTGCAGCTCAGAATATTTGCATAACAAATGATTATGCTATAATCAGAAGTATAGGTTCTACAAGAACAGTATGTAGGATGTGTGATGTCGTGACCAATGTTAAGACATCCTGTATTGTATAAGTGATTTATGCAGGTTTGTATTTCCTGAGAGTTTTCAGGATTCAGTTGAGTTATTCTGAGTTGGATTGTTTACTTTAGATCCTATGCTCACGTGGATATTAGGTTAACTTTGTTTAACCCTAATTTGTGATGTTGCAAGCCCAGGACCAAGTCCTTAGGTTAACTTTGGTTAACCCTAGCTATTTTTGTGCAAGCCCAAGATGAAGTCTACTACTGCTTCTATATTATCTCACTAACCCTGATTGTGAGTGCTGTGCGTTTTGGAGAAGAAGAAGAAGGAAGATAGTAACGAGCTGTAAATGTGTCATTAGTATTACTTATGAGCCAAGAAATTATCTTCTGATAAGTGCATTGGAGTAGGAATTTTCTATAAGGGAAGTTTTTATCACTCAAAGCATTGAAGCACGAGTGTTATGTCTCTTGATTAAAAGCTTTGAAGCAAAATCAAGTATGTGTATTGAAGGATGTCTTCACAATTCTATTAAGTGTTAGTTTATAATCACTGTTGTGATTGAGGGGGAGTGAGTAGGTTCTCAGGTCTAAGTGGTACTTAGATTGAAGTTTCATTGGGTAGGTCTTAAGTGAAGGAGATAAATTGTTGGTTCATTCTAGAATTAATACCTCTTATAGTGTATTTCCTCCCTGACTTGGTAGCCCCTAGATGTAGGTGTAGTTACACACTAAATTGGGTTAACAATTGATTGTCTTCTTTACTGCTTTTGGTTTATTATTTAGATTGGTAAAAATTTTATCAGATACTAGTGTCATAACATTCTCTTTGACATCAAGTATCTGTTTCCAGAATTTCAATTGGTATCGCGAATCCTCTGCTTTTCCGGTGAGATCTAGGGACGACTCGCACTATGGACAAGGAAGGAGGATTTGGGAGACCACCCATTTTGGATGGATCAAACTATGACTCAGAACCTCGCTTGGTTGCCTTCTTGAAGTCACCGGATAATAAAGCTTGAGAGTGGAGAGGATGGAAACATCCTATCAAGATTGAGAAAGATGGAACTACTAGTCTGAAACCTGAGGAAGAATGGAGCAAAGAAGAAGAAGAGTTAGCTCTGGGCAACTCTAAAACATTGAATTCCTTGTTCAATGGAATTGATAGAAACATATTTAGACTAGTGCATCAGTGTGAACTGGCCAAGGATGTTTGGGACACTCTCAAAACCACTCATGAGGGTACGTCCAAGGTAAAAATGTCAAGAATTCAGATGCTCACTACAAAATTTGAGAATCTAAGGGTGAAGGAAGATGAGACCATTCATGAGTTTCACATGAACATTTTGGAGATTGCCAATACTTCAGGAGCCTTGGGAGAGAAGATGTCTGAAGAAAAATTGGTAAGAAAGATTCTCATATCTTTGCCAAAAAGATTTGCAATCAAAGTGGCTGCTATAGAAGAAGCTCGGGATATTTGCAGCTTGAAGGTAGATGAACTCATTGGTTCCCTCCATACATTTGAGATGGGAATTAGTGATAATGTTGAAAAGAAGAACAAAAGCATAGCCTTTGTATCCAATGCTGAAGAGGAAAGAAAAGAAAGTGATGAAGAGAATCTATCAGAAGCTATAGCTATGCTTGGAAGACAGTTCAGCAGAATCATCAAGAGAATGGACCAGAAGCCAAAATCAAATGTCAAGAACATTGCCCCTGACACCAGCAGGTCTGATGACTCAAGCAGAAGAGAAAAACCTGAATAAAAGGGCACCCAAAGCAGAGGGATTTAATGTCATGGATGTGAAGGATATGTGCACATTAGAGCTAAATGTCCTACCTACATAAAGAAGCAAAAGAAAGGAATGTTTATTACTTGGTCTAAAGGTGACTCAGAGAGTGACTCTGAAGAGGAATCAGCTAAACTGGTTCCTGCACTAACTGGTGTTTGTAACTCTGACAATGATTCAAGTGATGAGGAGCTGATGTTTGAAGAACTTGCTGACTCATACAAGAAGTTGTGTATCAGGAGTGCTAATGTCTGTCAACAAAATGAGAAGAAGAAGAAACTCATAGTGAAGTTGGAAGCTGAGAAGAAGGAAGACATTGCAACTATAATTCACCTCAAAGGTGAAGTTCTCGTGTTGAACTCCAAACTTGATCAGATGATGAAGTTTGTCAAGATGTTAACAAATGGAACTGACAAATTGGAAGAAATACTTCAGGCTGGACAAAATGCAGGAAATATGTCTGGAAAAGGATTTGTGGCTGCTAAGGAATCTACTTTTGACATCAAACAACCTAGGCCTGATAAACAAATGTCAAAACAGATGTCACAACATAGGGCTCAACATCAAGGACAAAGAAACATGAAGAGAAAATACCAAAGATGGAGATGTCATTATTGTGGAAGGTTTGGTCACATAAAACTATTCTGCTTCAGACTATATGGATACCCTAATCAGACTCCACATGTCAAACCTAAAACTAATGGGTCAGCCAATAATCAACAGTGGATGAAAAAAACTGCAGCCTTGATAGCTCACACCTCTCTTAGAGTCTCTACCAAAGAAGACTGGTACTTTGACAGTGGATGTTCTAAACACATGACTGGAATCAATAATATGTTGAGTGATATCAAACCTCACACTACTAGCTATGTAACTTTTGGAGATGGAGCAAGAGGTGAAATCAAAGGTGTTGGAAAACTGGACTGTCCTGGAGTTCCAAACCTGGATGGTGTGTTACTGGTAAATAGACTAACTGCTAATCTCATCAGTATCAACCAACTATGTGATCTAGGATTCAAAGTCAACTTCACAAAGTCTGAATTCCTTGTTACAAATGAAGAACGGGAAGTTGTCATGAGAGGAGTCAGGTCAAAAGATAACTGCTACTTATGAGAGTCTAAGAACACTAACTACTCTTCTGTATGCTCCATAGCCAAGGAAGAAAAGGAAATGAAACTGTGGCACCAAAAACTTGGTCATTTACACCTTAGAGGAATGAAAAAGATCATATTCATGGAGGCTGTCAGAGGGATTCCAAAGCTTCAGATTGATGAAGAAAGAGTCTGTGGTGAATGTCAGGTTGGGAAGCAAACTAGGATGTCACATCCAAAGACGAGACATCTAACCACTTCCAAGGTCCTAGAACTACTACACTTGGATTTGATGGGTCCCATGCAGGTAGAAAGCCTGGGTGGGAAGAGGTATGCCTATGTTGTTGTGGATGATTTTTCCAGATATACCTAAATAAACTTCATTAGAGAAAAATCTGATGTGTTTGATGTCTTTAAAGAATTGTGCAAAAGACTTCAAAAAGAAAAGGAAGGCTGTATTGTCAGGATCAGAAGTGATCATGGAAAGGAGTTTGAAAACAGTAAGTTTGATGAGTTTTGCTCTTCAGAAGGAATTAATCATGAGTTCTCCTCACCTATAACTCCTCAGCAAAATGGAGTTGTGGAAAGGAAAAACAGAACTATACAGGAATCTGCTAGGGCAATGATACATGCCAAGAAACTTCCTATTTACTTTTGAGTTGAAGCTATGAATACAGCCTGCTATGTTTATAACAGAATCACATTGAGAAAGGGAACATCATCTACCCTGTATGAAATATGGAAAGGGAGAAAGCCTACAGTGAAGTACTTCCATGTCTTTGGGAGCAAGTGTTATATTCTGACAGATCGTGAGCAAAGGAGAAAAATGGATCCTAAGAGTGATGAAGGAATATTCCTGGGATACTCTACCAACAGCAGAGCATATAGGGTGTTCAATTCTAGGACCAAAGTTATGATGTAATCTATAAATTTCATTGTTGATGATCATCATGAGGAAGTTAATGTCACATATGATGTTGAGACATTCTTTGAAACCCCCACTCAAGGGCCTACAAAAGTTGTTGACTCTAATCCTACCTCCTCAGATTCTGAAAAAAGGCATCTAACAAAGAACCTTCCATCAGAGTTCAGAAAGATCATCCTAAAGAACTCATCGTAGGAGATCCTAACAGTGGAGTCACTACAAGATCTAGAGAAATCATCTCAACCTCTTTCTTTGTATCCAAGATTGAACCAAATAATGTTAAGGAAGCCTTGACTGATAAATATTGGATTGGTGCCATGCAAGATGAATTGAACCAGTTCAAACGACATGAAGTATGGGAGTTAGTTCCTACACCTGAAGGGACAAATATCGTTGGCACCAAGTGGATATACAAAAACAAATCTGACGCTGAAGGAAATTTCACCAGGAATAACACAAGGTTAGTTGCTCAAGGCTACACTCAAGTTGAAGGGGTTGACTTCGATGAAACTTTTGCTCCTGTTTCTAGGCTGGAGTCAATAAGACTACTCTTAGGAGTTACCTGTCTTCTGAAGTTTAAGCTGTTTCAAATGGATGTGAAAAGTGTCTTTCTAAATGGATACTTAAATGAGGAAGTATGTGTGGAACAGCCTAAGGGGTTTGTGGATCCAAATTTTCCTAATCATGTATAAAAATTAAGAAAAGCCCTATATGGTCTAAAACAAGCTCCTAGAGCTTGGTATGACAGGTGGACCAAATTCCTCACTGACAAAGGATACAGGAAAGGAGGAATGGACAAAACTCTTTTTGTGAAGGATGAAGGAGCAAAAATTATGGTTGCTCAAATTTATGTGGATGACATGGTGTTTGGTGGAATGTCAGACAGAATGGTTAAACATTTTTTTGATCAAATGCAAGTTGAATTTGAAATGAGCCTCATGGGAGAATTAACCTATTTTCTTGGGCTAGAAGTCACACAGATGGAAGATTAAATTTTCCTCTCTCAAAGCAAGTATGCCAAGAATATTGTCAAGAAGTTTGGGATAGAGAATGCTATCCATAAAAGAACTCCTGCTCCTACTCACCTAAAGATATCCAAAGATACAGGTGATACTAGTGTTGATCAAAGTTTGTATAGAAGTATGATAGGAAGTCTGTTATACTTGACCGCCAGCAGACCTGATATAGCTTTTGCAGTTGGAGTATGTGCTAGGTACCAGGCTGAACCCAAAGTCAGTCACATAAACCAAGTAAAAAGAATTCTGAAGTATGTGAGTGGAACCTACAACTATGGTATGTTGTATTCTCATGGATGTGATCCTATCTTGTCTCGGTATTGTGATGCCGATCAATGGAAGTGCTGATAGAAAAAGTACCTCTGGAGGATGTTTCTTCTTAGGGAACAATCTTATCTCCTAGTTTAGCAAGAAGCAAAATTATGTTTCTCTATCCACTGCTGAAGTTGAGTACATAGCAGCTGGTAGCAGTTGTTCTCAAATGGTCTGGATGAAACAGATGCTAACTGAGTACAATGTCACACAGAATGTCATGACATTATACTGTGACAACCTGAGTGCTATCAACATATCCAAGAACCCCCATACAATACAGCAGGACCAAGCACATTGATATTAGACATCACTTCATCAGAGATCTTGTGGAAGAGAAAGTGATTACATTGGAGCATGTTGCCACTGACCTACAGCTGGCTGACATTTTTACAAAGGCTTTGGATGCAAATCAGTTTGAAAATTTAAGGGTCAAGTTGGGCATTTGCCAGTATGAGGAGTTATAGCAATTAACTTTGCTTAGGAGAGGTGATGAGAGAGACATTTATTTAAAGTTATTTTTAATTGGGAAAATAGAAAATTTCCCTCTTTATTTCCAAATATATCAGAAGAGGAAGAGACGTATTCATACACCTTCTCTCACTGTTTGGGCTGTCACTCTTCATTATCACCTAAGAAACTTTACTCCTCACCTGTGCCTGAAATCTTTGTTCATCAAGATGTCACAACAATCACGATCAACATCTTCTCAGAAGACGACCTCCTCTTTATCAACTGACACTGATTCTAGGGAAGACATGAATCCCAATGATGTTCTAGAGATTGCACCTCTACGTGTGATTGCTGCTGACCCTTCTAAAGTGAAGAAGCTGAAAACTACACATGCAAGAAGATCGCAGAATGTTTCCACTGGTAACTTTTCTCAAACTTCATATTTTGTTCCCCCTGAAATAGCTAATAGGGAAGGTACTGCATATGTCCATCAGGGGATTTCTAGATTAGTTACTAGAATCTTGAATGAAAACCATGTTGTTCCTGGTGTTTCTGTGCCTCTGAATCAAGAGACTGTTAACCCTAGCATAGAGGGCGCTCACAATATCACACAAGAAGTTGAGACAAAGGATGACAACATTGAGCACTCTACTGCCAAGTCTGATGATCATCAGATTGTTTCTGGTGAAAAGGCTGATGATACGCCTATTGTAGATGTTGATGAAGATTATTCTGATAATGATCTTATTGCTACTGTTAATCCAAGCATTGCAAAGAGGCTAATGACAAGAAAAGGGAAACAAGGAGTAGATCAAGGTCTCCCTAAAGGGAAGGCTGATGAAGTATCTTCTAGGAAGGTTGTTGCTGAAAGAAAAGCTGGTATAGGTGCTAAAAAGAAAAAATCTATTGGCCCTTCAAAAGGAAAGGCTAAGGTTGAATCAAAGAGAGTTGTGGTTAGCCCTCCAAGATCCTTGAGCAAAATAGTCTCCAAGAATAGGAAAGCCACTGCATCCTCTGGTTCTGGTGAAATTTCTGATTTTGATGTTGAGAGCGATGTCCCTGACTTTCCTCTCAAGAAGAAGCCCACAACAAGCAAGCTTGCTAAGGTACCTGATGTTCCTATAGATAATATTTCTTTCCGTCATCCTGAAAGTGCTAGTAGGTGGAAGTATGTTTTCTTGAAGAGAATAGCATTAGAAAGTGAACTGAACAGCAATGCCCTTGCTTGCAAAGAGGTTATGGAACTTATCCAGTTTGTTGGATTGATGAAAACTATTGCTCATTTCGCTAGATGCTATGAAATTCTTGTAAAAGAATTTATTGTGAACTTGACTGAAGAATATGTTGATGGGAAGTCTGAGAACTTTAGGTGTGTGTATGTTAGAGGAAGGAGGGTTACTTTCTCACCTTCTGTGATAAACAAGTTTTTGGGAAGGTCTGATGAAGCTCAACCTGAGCTAAAAGTCACTGACAATCAAGTTTGTCAGGTGATCACTGCCAAACAAGTGAAGAACTGGTCGTTGAAAGGAAAGTTGTCTGCCAGCAAGCTAAGTGTGAAGTTTGCTATGCTGCAAAAGATAGGAGCAGCTAATTGGGTTCCTGCCAATCACAAATATACCATTTCAACTGGATTGGGGAGATTTATCTATGTTGTTGGAATAAAATCCAAGTTTGACTATGGCACTTACATATTTGAACAAACTATGAAGCATGCTGAAAGTTTTGCTGTTAAAGGTCCTGTAGCTTTTCCCTCCCTCATATGTGGTATAATTGTGAATCAGTATCCTGACATCCTGGTTGAAAAAGATTATGTCTGCAAAAGAGGCCCTGCCCTTGGATTTCACTATAAGCTGTTTCAAGGAACACATGTCCCTGACATTGTTATGACATCTGGTGAGACATCCAATGTCAAAACTGCTTCCAAGAAAGCTGATATTATTGTTGTGTTAAAAGAAACCTGCAAAGAGCTTGAGGCTAGAAAAATGTCACTTTGATCAAAACATAGGATGACATAGAGGTTAAGGATGAGAAGTAAGAGGATGTCGATGTAGAACATCATGATGGCTCGCAAGGGCCCATCAAGATGATTCCTCAGGAGATGATTCTTCCTAAAGTTTGATGGTTGCTGTAAACATGTCATTAGTATTACTTGTGAGCCAAGCAATTATCTTCTGATAAGTGCATTGGAGTAGGACTTTTCGGTAAGGGAAGTTTTTATCACTCAAAGCTTTGAAGCACGTGTGTTATGTCTCTTGATTAAAAGCTTTGAAGCACGAGTGTTATGTCTCTTGATTAAAAGCTTTGAAGCAAAATCAAGTATGTGTATTGAAGGATGTCTTCACAATTCTATTAAGTGTTAGTTTATAATCACTGCTATGATTGAGGGGGAGTGAGTAGGTTCTCAGGTCTAAGTGGTACTTAGATTGAAGTTGCATTTGGTAGCTCTTAAGTGAAGGAGATAAACTGTTGGTTTATTCCAGAATTAATACCTCTTATGGTGGATTTCCTCCCTGGCTTGGTAGCCCCCAGATGTAGGTGTCCCTGATTTCTCTGTCAATCATATTCACAATATTTCCATGTTTGGGCAACGGATTCCCTTGCACATTAGGACTCATGTCTTTGAAAGACAAAAGACCTGATCTGACCATCTTTTGCACTTCTGACTTCAATGGATAACAATTCTCAATATTGCGACCTAGAGCTCCTTGGTGGTATGCACAAGTCTGATCAACTTTGTAATACCATGGTAAAGGATTTGGAACAGCTGGAGGTGCCCTTGGTTGCACCAAGTGCCTTTGAATCAATGTTGGATACAACTCTACATAAGTCATCAGAATCGATCAAACGGTTCTCTCTTTGGGCATTGCCCTTGCTAAGATGCTTTGTTATAAGGGATAGTAGTTGAAGTTGTAGCAACAACAGGGGTAACAACAATAACTTATTGGTTCTGAGGACGTCTGTTAGGAGGTCTGGTTCTCCTCTCCTAGATAGAAATATTAACTTCTTCTTTATTTTTGGAGAATCCAAAAGATGGCTTCTTAGCCCCACTTGATCCTTCTTCTTTCGATAATCGTCCCTCTCAGACAACCACTTCTAGACGGACTCCCATGCTCACCATTTTTGCAAAATCATTAGGTGCACTGGCCACCATCTTCGTGTAATAGAAGGGACCCAAAGTATTCAGGAAAACTTTGGTCATCTCTTGCTCACTTAGTGGAGGTATAACCTATGCAGCAAGCTCACGCCATCGCTGAGCATACTCTTTGAAGGATTCCTTATCTTTATGAACCATTACCCTCAGCTGATCGTGGTCATGCGCCATGTATATATTGTAATTGTAATTATTCACAAAAGCTTCACCCAAATATTTGAATGTATGGATGCCCCTGCTATCTAGATTCACGTACCATCTCAAAGCTGCACCGGTCAAACTATCTTGAAAGAAGTGAATAAGCAGACGCTGGTCTTCAGTGTGAGTGGGCATCCTTCTCAAATATATCATCAAATGGTCATGAGGACAAGAATTTCCCTTGTACTTCTCAGACTCTGGAACTTTGATTTTAGCAGGCACATTCACATTGGGAACTAAGCACAGATCATTGACATTGTCACCAAAAGTCTCTTTCCCTTTGAGGGCTTTTAGCTCTTTCTGCATCTTGTCAAATTGTTCCTAGAAACCATCTACTTGATCATAGAAGTCTAAGATTTCACTTGGAGGAGGGAATGGATTGTAAAATTTTTTGTTGAAAACAGGAGTAGCATGCACCACAGGAGGTGCAGAAACAACCATCAGTTGGGCCAAGGAGGTCACTTGAGCAGCAGGGTTGTAACCTTCAGGAATGAAATTCTCTGAAATTCCCCAAGGGTAACCAGGAGGCATACGGTGCTGGACGGTAGAAACCACTAGCACAGTAGAAACATGAGATCCTGAATCTCAGAGATAATAGTTGTCGATTTAGGTGGAATGATACGAGGAGAAGTCAGAGGTGGTAGTGGCCGATTATGAGCAGCCACCAACTGTTCCACCATAGCAGTCAAATTGGCCATACCAGTCCTCAGTGAGATAACTGTTAAAGACCAAATTGTAGTTATTTTGTACATGATTTTGTGGTCCTTAACAATGTCTTTTTATATAATTAGTAGTATTTATTCTAGTATTTTGGCTTAATTAGGTTTTTATTTAGTTTTTGTTCATAATATATTATTTAACTTAGTTTACTTCTAATTGTAGGTTTTTATTGATTAATTCTCCCAAGCTTGGATTCAAGGACACTTGAAGAGCTCTTGGGATTATTCTTTTTGAAGAAATTTTTGGATGAAGGAGCATGCTTGGTCAAGCAGTTGCAGGCGCTACAAGGCTTAGCGCGGTCTGCGAAAAACAGAAAAAAGGACAGACCCATGCTTTCACCTTTTGGCCACCTAACCCATCACTTCCAGCTGGTTTTTGGCTTGTAAAAGGGTGGAACTTCACTTCATCATTATGATATTTCATTTGTGTAAAATTAGGGCAAGAATTTGTAAGAAAAACCATAGTTTTTCATCTTGATTCTTCATGTTCATCATCTCTACCAATAATCTTGAGAGCAAAGCAACCATGGAAATGAGTGGCTAAGTTCTTTTTGTGTCAAGATTAGAGGTAGTTGATCTAACTAGTATGTATTTCTCTTAATCCATTTGTGTATGAACATGGTTGATGATTAATATAGTTGAATATCTTTGTTCTTCATTTTTATGCTTTGAGTTTTGCTTGGAAAAGAATGCTTCAAAGTAGACCCAGGATATTCATCCACTAATGAACAAATGCTAGGAATAGATTTGTGTGTTAGTGTTTACAAATATTGAACTTAATGATTATCATGTCAATAGTTGTAGTGAGGGATCATACAAAGATTAACATGATAACATTCACAATCTTGGTGGGAAATCTACAAGATTGAGAGGATATGTATTTATAGAAATCATCTACTATGTTCATCACTTGATTAATTGAATATGTATGAAACTAGGTCAATGAAACTAATATTGACATGCTTCCATCAATTGAAAAAAATCTCCAACTCTCTTGAATCCAAATCATAACTCTCTTTTGAAAAGATTAATTTAGTTACTTGTTTGGAAATTCATGTTACTAGTAGATTAGGAAACAAACCCTTTGGTTACTTTGATCTTAAAATACACTTTTCTATTGAAAGACTACAATATACACCAATCCCTGTGGAATCGATAATTAAAAATACTTGTTCGCAGATAAAACTTACAACAATAACCTCTTCGCGCAGCTCACGATTCTCTTTCTCTAGATTTTTCATCTTATTCTTGGAGTTGGCTCGAGTGTTATACTGATGCAACAACTTGAAGATTGAACGAAGTAGAGAAACAGATAAGAAACCTGGGAGAGTATGAAAATGCAAGAATGTGTCTGTCATGATGCATGACATGCAATGCATATGATTTATTTATTATTTCTTCTTCTTTTTTATTGTTATTCAAGAAACTTAATAAAGATAATTTAATTTGCAAATATCAAAGTATAACACAATTGAAATGTTGAAATAAACTCATATAAATAATAAAATATTTTGAGGATTACGACTCTTCAATACAAGTTTCAATGATCCCAAGTACAAGAGAGAAATCAAAATAAAACTACAAGTCCTAAAGAATCAAATATCTAGAAGACCCCTCTTCAGACGAACGCTTCCTCTTAAGATTCCTAATCTCTTCCTTCAGTTGCTCGTTCTCCAATACGTACCTGCCGACATAACCTTTCCAAGCACCAGACTCGGGAGAAGTATGATAATGAACAGGAGCACTAAGAACTGGGTGAACATTGGAAGAAAGTAAATCCTCTTGCTTCTCCATCATCTCTACAACATGACTCTCTAGAATCTCAGTCAAATCATCCTTTTCTTTCAACTCTACTGCATGAGACATCTTTAAGGTATGATACTTGTTCTTTCAAGCTTCCTTCTCTTGTTGCATCCTAACCAAATCAAGCTTCAGATCCTCTATGTCATCTGAACCATGAGTAGTAGCTAAGAGCAAATCAGCAAGAGACTCCTCACGAGAATATGGCATCTTCAACTCAATAGCTCTTGCTTGAACCCATATAAGATAAGAGTCCAAAGAAACAAATCCCCTCTATCCTAGATTCTCTTTTCCTTTCCTATGAATATGATGCCAATCTTTCTCTATATCCTTCCTAGATGAACTGTGGTCTTCACCCTCTTTAAGAAAGAAGCCACTCACATGAATACTCTTTGGTTTATCCCTCATCAGATAACCAAGCTGATGACGCACAAGAAAATGATTGTAGCTAATACATCCCTTTGTACCAAGAAGAGGCACATTGGGAAAGCTACCACAACTGTCGATAATCTCTACATCATAATAAACATGACGATACCACACAATATCAGAATGAGTAAGAGCCATGATCTTCGGCGGCCAATGAGGTTCCCTTCTAGGACTCCAAAAAGCATTAGCTGTAGGCAAGTGAGAAACAAACAAATGGTATAACAATGGCGTACAACAGATAATCTCTCCTTCTCGACGGAAGTTTCGAAGGTGAATAGAATAATAAGTATCAGCAAGAAGTGTGAGAACTGGATTCCCAACCATGAAGATCCTGATAGAATTAACGTCAACAAAGTTGTCAACATTGGGAAACAAGAACAAACCATAGGCAAGCAAGGCAAAGATGGATTCAAAAGCCTCCATACTCTTCATATTAGCAAAATAACAAGTCTTCTTCAAAAGAAATATAGTCGGCAATCCTCTGATACACCACTTGGTAGCCATATTGTCTTCAATCTCGGACCTCTTCAGATGGGTAATAGAAGCAATATCATGAGACTTAGGCTCCTCCTCCAAACCGGTAAAAGGAATAACACTAGTAATAGGTCGACCAAACAGATAAGCATACTCCTCCAAGGTAGGAACTAACTGATAGTCAGGAAAAGCGAAGCAATGGTATAACGGATCATAGAACTGAACCAAGGTGAAAAGCAAACCATCCTTCATCTTCGTCTTCATCAAAGATATAATAGTCTCATACTTCTTTCGAAAATCCTCTTGACTCTCAATCTCATCAATCAAGCTCATCAGTCCCTCAATCTTAGGTTCCTTGAAATTGTATTTTCGAGTCCTCCTTTATAACAACCCGATTTTATTAGCTATTTTATTTAATTATTTTATTTGGTATTTTATTAATTAATTGGTGTTTTATTAATTATTTATTTATTTAATTATTGTGTGGAATGATAATTATATAGTTATTTAATTATGTGTGTATTTGTGTGTATTTGTGTGTTTTGGGTTAATCAGGCTAATATTGTTATTAAGAGGAAATATCTAAAGGGCCTAATTATTGGTAGTATGAGAAATGTGGGGGTTTTAATTAATTTAAGCCCAATAAGAATTAAGTTAGTAAAGGGAGGAAAGGAAAGAAAAGAGAGTTATAAAATTCATTTGAAAGAAAACAAGAGAAAGAGATGAGAAAAGAGAAAAGAGGAAGAAAGAGTTAGAGCTTGAATGACAAAGGCTTCATCAAGAGGTAAGGGGGAGAATCCTTATTATTATGGTTATGATTCAATTTCCATAAACTTGATAGAATAAACGCGACCACACGACAAGTTTCAATTGTTTCTTGTCAAGTATATCACCGATTTTGGAATTATCACATCACTTGATCAAAGATGTTTGAGAATTTCAAATGGACAAAGTTAGTAGAAACTTGCCAGAAGCTTGATTAGAAATCAACGCGACCACACGACAAGCGCCACAGGTGTTGAACCAAGATCAAAGCTCAAGTCATCTTTTGGTGCTTATGTTAGAACATTAAAGTTCATTCCACCAATTGATCACTTTTTTCGAATCGGGAGAAAAAGAAAAATAAGATGGAGAAGAAGAAATAGTTTCCAGATTTATTTTGCATCGGATGAATCTATTCGGTCTAACTTCGTCAAAATCAATCAACTTTCTTGGTGGATTTGGTCAAGAGACCTATCAACACCCAAATTCCCTTGATGTTGAGGAAATTTGTGACTCCAAAATAAATTCAAAATTCAGCAAGATAAAAATGAAAATAAAATCAAATAAAAGGATTAAAAGTAATTTTGAAATTAGGTTATTTAATTGAACTTAATTGACGAAATACATAAAAGTATTTTTTTCATCAAAATTAAATTCCAAAAAAATTACCCAAAGTCAAACAGAGGTCAACAAGTGTTGAAAATGTTTTTTAATAATTTTTGTAAGCATACAATTATTTTTAAAAATAAAGAGAAAATGATAGAACAAACCAAAAATGAAAAAAAAAAACAGTAAGATCAGAAATAAAAATAAAATGAGGTCCTCAATATTTGTCAAATGACCATTGGATCCTTCCATAATTTTTTCAGAATTTAAAAATGTCAAAAAGTATTTTAAAACAATTAAAACATCAAATAAAAGAAAAAAATCATAAAAAATATCAAATCTGAAAATAAAATAATAAAAAAATAAAATTCAGAAAGATAATATTTCAAAATATTTTTGTGAATTTTTTTCATAATTGTTTAGTCAAAAATGAATTATATATGATTTTTTGAAGTTTAAAACATTTAAAATATAAAATCAAAAAATAAAATAAAAGCGAAAAAAATGTGGACCATCTGATCACAGTCAAAACGCGTGAGTAAGCAGATTCAAAGGATCACACGCGCTGTGCTTGGTATGGACCTCCTTGGTTTTCACACTGGATTACAATTTAAATTAAGTTTTAAAAAATAAAATAAGAAATAATGTCACGCGTTGGATCGAGTCTGACTCACAAAAGTAATCAGATCCAAGGGCTCCGGAAGTGCGCGTTTGGTAAAACATTATCACAGGATCCAATTTAAAAATATTACATGTCAAGCCCTCATTGGTTGATGAAAGACACGTAGGTCATCTTCAACCTCTGGCCATCCTCTATACGTGATCCTCAAACTGTGAAATAAATTCTTCAGAACGGTGTCATTTGCTTCGCTCTTCAAGACGATTCTAATGGTATCATCGCGGAGAATTTATTTCACTCGTACCATGAACAATTTGGAAAAAATCAGAAATAATAACGAGCACTTGTTTCCAGAAATAATAACGAAGTTGCAGAAAATATGGTTTGAGAGAGAGTTTATGGCTATCAAAGCTTGAGAAAATGAATGAGGAATGATCCTCTATTTATAGGGACGTGAGTGGTGATGAGAATGAGGAGGAATTGTGAGATTTGGAGCGAAATCATGCAAGCTGTGTGCACGAAGGAAGTATGACATCATGTGCATCAAAACTCAGCCAAAACTTGCATTTTAAGGTGTTAATTAATTATGGATAACTTCTAATCATTATTAGTCACCAAATCAAGGCTTAATTTTGGCTTGAAATTGATTGGTAACGCAAAATGCACAAATTGATGGTGTGCTCAAACATATTTTGGCACAAACTTTTAATTGAGGCCAAATCAAATTCCCTCATGCATTTTCAAATTTTCCTTGAGCTAAATGAAGTATTCAAAGAGTAGAACACAATTCAAAAAGAATCAAATCCAATGGATGCCTGAGTTGAGAGTTATAGCCTTTAGGATTTGTGAAAAAACACTTATTTTTCTGGCCAGGCCTTGGTCAAGCATGCCAACTTTCTAAAAATGGCATATAATCTTTTCTTTTCAAAAATGATCTTCCACTAAACATTTGCTCTTGACTTTCAAAGATGATATGAGAAAGACCTCTCAAGGAACATTTAGCAAAAAGAATCACTCAAAAATGCCAAAAATTGAGAAAGTTATGGTCTTGTGAAGTTGATGAAATTTCCTGAAATGACTTATAATCTTTTGATTTCTTCAAGTAACTTCCAAACACTTTCAATATTTAAAATTTCATGAAATGACCTACCATTTGAACTAAGTTGTATTAGACATCCTTAGGTTCATTTTGAAAGAAGAATGAGCTCAAGGAGACAAGGGGTGACCAAGTTATGATCTTTTGAAGTCATACAAGATAAATGAAGTATCTATATAGAGAGTGGACAATCATAGACTTCTAAAACAATCTTCTCATCAATCAAACTCCTTAGATCCAAGCATATTCATATTAGAAGTCCTCTTAAGAATCAAATGACTTTGAAATCATCCACAAACTTCACACAAATACCAAGATATGATCCTCAGAAGTCCAAAACCCTAATTCAAGGTAGATGGCCATAGAATGGTGAATTCTTTGAATTTGATGATCTCTTTCAAACATGAAGCATATACTCAAGATGAGAGACCATAACTGATGACAAGAGAAATCTTCAATGGGAGACAATACTTTCAAAAATCTTGAGAATTAAGGAGAGAAGACATGGAAATAAACACATGAACCTATTGACTCCTTGAATAAGAGACTTGTGCACCATTCACCTATAATATTTAGAGAGTGAAGTACACAAACATTATTGTTAGTCAAACATCAATCATCACATACATTCAATGGTGCTTGGTGATCTCCCAAAGGCAAACCCAAAGATAAGAGAGAGAGAGAGAGAGAGAGAGAGAGAGAGCATTTGATCTTTGTGTAATGCAATGGTATGAAATATGAGTGAATCTTAGGAATTGGGGTACAACAGGGTTACCAAATAGTATCAGTTATTCACATTCTCCAAATAAACCTAAAGCATATATTACTTTGCCTAAGGGAAATAAAACCTTGGCCCCAAGTCGAATCAGTGGAATCTGTTGGGCTTTAAAAAGGTGGAAGAAGAGCGTTATAAACAATACATCTTTCTTATACTTGAAACAATACTATAATATTTTAATATAAACCTAGCTCACTAGGCGTATTTGTGAATTAGCGATTACTAGATGGTTTGGTATGTCCACTTCAAAGTCGTTAAAGGTGATACCAAAACCTATCAAAGAAAACAAGCATTTGTTGGTAAGGGTGACTCATCCATCATAATTGTTGAAAATCCTCTCATCCCCTTCGAAAGGAAGTATTCTCCAAATATGTTAAAGGATCCACTTCAATTAAAGCGGGGTCTAGGCCTCCTTCACCCACGAAGGAATAAATAATGTCTAGTGGCTCTTGATAGACTACATTAGATAGTTGTTTCATCACCTCCGGACTCTGAATTTAGAGTTGTCAATGTTAAAAAAAGTTGTCAGCACATGATGAACACAAAGACAAACTTTGCAACCCATCAAAGTCATATATATCAAGATAATTCATCAAAGTAAAATTCAAAAAATCTCAAACCCCATAAATATTCTCTCTAAAAACCCTAGTAAAGTAAGAAAATATGAAAATAAGAGAATTCCAGGATGATGTGTCACCTTGAAAAGATGAATTAAACGCCCACATGATGTATATTATACTAGAAGAGATGATACAAATATGTTAGAATTAATGGCTGATGGGAGGAGATTGACGAATATATAAGAGGTTGCAGACGTGGGAGAATAACTCTCAAAGATTCACAATTGGCTAAAAGGGGCACATGGTAACCCTATAACTTCTTATATAACCCTTAAGGAAAATGAACCATGTGATCCTCGATGTTGAAAAATGTGAACCGCATTACTGACAGTGGAAATCTCACCGCACATTATTTAAGAACACTCAAATGCCATAGTACTAGAAGGAATCATTACCTTCAGACATAAGGACTCATGTTGAGATGTACCAACGAATCAGTGTTAATCATGATGAATACATTTAATGCATCTTTTTTCAAAGACATCAATGTCCCATTAAGGCTCTTCATTTTCTTTTACTAGTAGCTTGACTAAAGACAAACCCCACGAAACCCTCGTCCAATAACGTAGAAACAAGGGATGTTGGGTGGGGGAAATTGTTTGGGCCTTTCGCAAGACCCATTAAAGAAGTCTAATAATAAGTGCTGAAAAAAGACTTATGAAACAGGCGGACCTTCATCTTTGTCAAGAAATTACATTCACACACTCCATAATATTTCTCACAATTGAATCTAGTCGAACAACGACTCGTGCAGAACTCCAAAGAAAACGCAAACGATTTTATCCCCTCGTCTTATAGAATGATCAAATCAAGTATTTTAATATTCAATTCATTCTCACTCTCAAACTATTTTTCACTCAATTAAAACATTTGAATGCTAACATTTCAGGTCCACATCTTCTCCTCCGCACTAAAAACTTCTTCGACCATACCGAAACTTTGACACCGTTCATTTCTGGATCGTAATTTAACAACAACGTTCCTAACACTTTACTTTGGAGTTACAAAACCAACGATAGAAATATATAATTTCTTCTTTGACATAAATCACAATAATTATTTAAAGCGCAAAAGAGAGTCACCATAATACTACAAATTTTTAAGGAGTTATATGGTGACACCCAGGGGAGTCGCGGAGGGTGTTTGAGAGGAGCGGTGACACGAGGCTCCAGATTTTTAGGGAATTAAATTTTTAAATTATATATATATATATATATATATATATATATATATATATATATATATATATATATATATATATATATATATATATATATATATATATATAAGTTGACTATTTATTTGATACATATGACTTATAAATCTAGTAAAAAAATTACGAATTAAGAAAAAGAACATCAAATTCATATTTTGACATAGAACTCAAAATCTCAGGGACGACTCTGATGACACCAAACACAAAATACTTACTTCCTCCATCCCAAATTATATGATATTTTGATCATTTCACGGGAATTAAAAAATTTAATTATTACTTTATAAAAAAGTGAAATGTTTATGATTTTATAAATATGTCATTCAATAATTATATTGAAAAGAGAAATCAAAAGAATGAAAGAAGAAAGAAAAATAAATAATAGAGAATATATTATATAAAAGATTATTAATGATGTATTAAGATTCTAAAGTAACTTTTAATTTATAACAAATATTTTTTACAAATTAACTTATAATTTGAGATGAAAGGAATAGTTGGGTAAAACAGACTTTCACAGCTTTGCGGTGCGCGCAGTACGGGAAAATGTGGTGGCAAGCATTTTGTGTCTCACTTTGAAAGACAACATTATGGATGCATAAGTCACTAAAGCCTGTGTGTTTCATGTCGTGTTTGTAAAATAGTGGACCTGTAACTGTTAACTGTAACTATCACCTTTATCTAGCTCCAACCTCAGTAAAAGTATGAGATTCCCTTTACCTTTTCTTTCTTTCTCCCAGTCCAAATTTTATTACTTAATTATTCTTAATGCAAACTTTTGCTCTACAAAAATCCATCTCTATTGTGCAAATGAAAAAGAAAAAAAAAAACACAATGCCATGTGCCACCTAATTTGGTACGTAAAAAGAAAACATAACATGATAATAACATATTATAGTTTCTGTCTTATAATGAGAAAAGGATCCATTAGCTTTGAACTTTTAGGGCAAAACATTATCAAAAAAGGATCCACCAGATCTATACAGTTTCTTCAACTCATCGTGTATGAACAAGTTGAAGGTAGTAATATGTTTGTGTACGTAGATAAATTCAAAGTTATGTTTCAATGATAAATTAGTGATATGAAAAGTTGTTTTAGAAGTATTGTGTTGCTCTTTGTTTATTACTACAACTGTGTAGTCATTGATTGAGAATAATTGGGACGTTGAATTTAGCACAGTTTATTTTATAGGTTTTTGTGTAGTGCAAAAGCGGGTTGATTCGTCAGCTTTCTCATGCTCAGTCCCCATTAGTCTAAAATGGGTTGAATTATGAGAATGGGTTGAAAAGTGAGTCCTCTTTTCTTGTAATTACGGATTGATCTGAAAAAGAAATACACCAGTCTAAATATTTAAATTAAAAATTCCCAATTAAATAAAAAACAAAACCTGACAGGTAAATGCTTTCCTACCCTCTCAATTAAAAAGGTTCTGGGTGAGGGATACAATGCACTAGAGAAGACAATAGGCAGAATTTTAATATGATATCAAAGTACACGTCTCTATATTTGCAGTTTAAAAAAAAATCGTTTTTGAGTTCATATCTAAAGCATTATGTTGTAACATTTCTATATGTATCCAAACCCTATGAGTAGTTAAGTACTCATACTAACGTGTGTGAACCCCAAGTACACTGTTTGTGTCAAGTAATATAAAAGCTCGATCCCACAAGAAAATGGGTGATTATAATATTTTATCTCAACTATGTTTATCTAAGCTGATCGTAATTAGTGGTTTGTTTGATTGCAGATTCTAAATTAAAGTTTAAACAAACAATGTCAAATACGACTAGGAATTGTGATTTGTTCATCTAGACTCATCCCTACGATTTGTGTATGTTTTGTATCACGAGGAGTTCTAAGCAATTTTTATAGAAAATAAGATAAATATATGTGTCATTCGCTTTCGTGGCATGCACATCTAGACGTGTTTCAGGCACATCTAAGTAAATCAATCAAGAGCGCTATGTCTTGTGACGTGATGATGTTTCTTGATTGTTTCTCAACTGAGAGTAAGTCGCCTTGTCAGTGGCGCCTCGAACTCAATTGTTTAGCAACTCGCTTTTAGATGTCGAATCATTATCTTTTGATACATAAACGACATCTCTAACATTGCTATTGCAACCATCATAAGCGTAAAAAAAAGTGCTCGAGTTATAAAATAAATAAATCTTAAACTTCTAGTAATTGCATAGGCATAGACTTGGTATATATTCATCATAAGATTAACTCACATAACCCCAAGTCCCTAATGAACTACTCCCACTTGGTGAGTTAGACAACAATAATAGTAAAGCTTAAGAACAATAAATGACAAGAAAGTAAATAAAACAAGTAAAATGATAACAAACTATAAAATAAAGATGAAAGCAAGCTTTAAAATAAAATTATGGAAATAACAAATAGCAAAAGCTTAAAGCAAGAACTTAAAGAGAAATAACACTATATTGCAAGAAGTCTAGTACAAAGTGATGCAAATGAAGGATTCAAAGACCTCTATTTATACTAATTCTAGACCTAAGTCACATAATTACAACAATAATTTTGTGCTTAACAATAATTTTGTGCTTAATTGATATTTAACACTAAGTATCAAGCAAATGAAAGTTACATAAGCCAAATGTCACAAAAACTACCAAAAAATTAAAAGTTAGTAACTGCCTGAGTTGTTGACACGAGTCATGTTAGGAAAGAAGTGTTAGGACAAAGTTTGTTTCTAATAATATATATTAAAGTTTTGATGATAACAAGCATAATAAATTTTGTATGAATGAATATGATACTCTGACGTGTACATGTTTCATTTCAGAAGGTGTTCTGACTCTAGAGCAAAAATGGAAAATATCATGCTGAGCAGAAGTTGAAGTTAGAAGTTCTAATGAGAGCATAACTTCTGGACAAGGCACGCTCAAAGCAGAAACACGCTTTAGAAGTTCTGAGCGAGAACTTCTGGAAGACACGCTCCAAAGAAAGCTTCTGAAGTAAAGATCAAAATACAACTTCTAATGGAAGCTAGCAAAGCGCAACCTCTGATAAAAAGCACCAACAATATGTTCTGAATAGAAGATGTATAACAAGGCTTACAGAAGATGAAGTATTAGAAGTTCTGATGAGAATAGAACTTCTGGTCAAGCAAGCACAATGCAACTTCTGATAGAAGCAAGCACAACGCAACTTCTGATAGAAGCAAGCACAGCGTAGAAGCAAGCACAGCGCAACTTCTAACTGAAGCATGCAAGAGTAAACTTCTGATGGAAGCACCAACAGAAATTCTGATGAGCAAATATTTAGAAGATCTTTTTCGATATGAACGTTATCTTCAAAAAGACAAAACCTGCCAAACAGTAACGAAGACCCACTGAGCGAAGAAAAGAAGTACTTGAGTGGTTCAACTTACAAGAAATATTTAGCAAGCTATTTACGTAAAAGGCTAAGCAAGTCACATGAAGCTAAGCAAGTAATAATTACTTTTTTTCATTATCCAAGACACGCTACTTGCAACGGACGGATTCTGGAAGCATTATTTAAGGATTCAAATTCAAAGAAGAATTCAACAATTTAATACAAAAATTATTCAACAACCATTCAAACAGAATTCACGCTGTCTGTAGGAACAACTCACAACTTCTAACAGCTTGCAAAATCCATTCCAAAAGTAAACTTACTGCAAGTACAAATAACTATCTTTTGTAAATTAGTTTATTGTTTATTGAGATTAACTTTTGTGTAAACTTCACTTAGTGAAGAATAGCTTTTCTAGAAGAATTTTTGTACACAGTCAGTCAGATTTAAACATTCTGATAGTTGTTCCTTGAGAAGACCAGTTTGGGTCAGAATTCTTGAGAGGGCTAGGACTAGTTGAGTCTTAGAGGTGTTAGTCATAACGGTGGGTTGTGCGGTTTGTTCCTTGAGAAGACCAGTTGGGTCAGAATTCTTGAGAGGGCTAGGACTAGTGAGTCTTAGAGGAAGTTAGTCACATCGGTTGGGTAGTGCACTCTGTAATCGTTGATTATAATGGATTAACTCCTCATTTAGAGAGGCGAAATCACCTTGGCGGGTGGACTAGAGTAATTTGAGTGTCAAACGAACCAGGATAAAAATACTTGAGTATTTTATTTGTTGTTTGGGTAAAAGATCTAAGAAGTAAGAAAAACTTATTCAACCCCCCCCCCCTAAGTGTTTTTCCAAGCCTTCAATTGGCATTAGAGCTCTTGGTTCTGGGTGCAAACACTTAACAGTGTCAGATAAAGATCCAGAAGAAAAACACAAGATGACAACAGATAACAACAACATTAAACCTCCAATGTTTGATGGAGAAGACTTTGAGTATTGGAAGGATAGACTAGAAAGTTTTATTTTAGGATATGATCCTGATCTTTGGGATATGGTATTGGATGGTTACAAACATCTAGTAAATGGAGTTGGAAACAAGGTTGAAAGGAAAGTAATGGATAAGTCGCAGAAAACAGAATATAAAAATCACCACAGAGCAAGAAATATACTGTTGAACGCCATTTCAAAAATGGAGTATGAGAAGATCACAAAGAGAGATACATCATATGACATTTTTTTAGTCTCTCAAAATGTCTCATGAAGGAAATGCCCAAGTAAAAGAAGCTAAAACTCTGGCCACAAGGGATGACTCAGAATCTTTTGATGTTGAAACTGATTTAGAAGATAAACATGCAAATCTAGCATTTAAGGCAACTCCAGCAGATGACTCTGCTTCTGAATCTGAGACAAAAGAGGTATTTTCTAATCTAACTAGAATTGAACTAGAAGATAGTCTATCAGAACTTTTGGAAAATTATAGTCAAATCAAAATCAAATACAAGAAACTCAGAAAGAATCTTGTATCTGAAATTGAGCAACTTAAGTTAGAAAATTTTGAGCTTAAAGAAAATAATAATAAACTCAAAAATGATTTTCAAAATGCTAAACAAATCTCCAGCTCAGAAGATGCTTCAAGTTCTAAAAATATTTTGAAAGAATATGACTACAGTTTTCAGAAGTTTCTAGCTATAAGCATAGACAGAAGCAACATGGCTTCCATGACCTATGGAGTTTCTAGAAACAACAGAAAAGGTTTAGGATATAAAGCCCCTAGAGGGAAAGAAATATATAAACCAAAATCTGTTGATGAAATGAAAATCACGTACAAACCATTATACAAACAATTTGAGTTTGGTCACACACACAACATTAAATACACGTCACACTCTGAAAGTTTTTTTGTTAAAACAAGGTTCAAACAGAACCTTAGAACTTCTAACCTTAGAACTTCTAACCCGAAAGGACCCAGAAGGATATGGGTACCAAAAGAAAATATTATCTATGTTGCAGATATTCTAAAAGGTGACGTTGAAACACCAACCTTGGCACCTGGACTCTGGATGCTAGCTAGACATGATGGGAAGAAGGTTTATGTTCCAAAGTCTGGAACTTAAACTTTGAGGTATCCAGAAGGAATAAATCAGAGGCTCTGGAACTATGGGAAATGGAACAGAAGTTCAGTAGTCAACCTCTGAAGAAATAGAACAGAAGATCACACAGAATTTGCATAATTTTCAAAAACTCTGGAACTATGAAAATTTAACAGAAGTTCAGTTGTCAACTTCTGAAGAAACAAAATAAGAGTACAACTCAGATGTTGCATTTATAGAAGCTCTGGATAAAAAATTCAACCAGAAGATTATCTTCTCTATGAGTGTAAGACTCCCTATCTTCTGTTACAATACATCTTTTTTATATGAATGTTCAAATTAACATCTCTTTAAAAGTTAGAAGAATTGTTAGAACAAGTTTGATTATAAGCTTGGCCAACAAATGCCAAAGCAAGTTGAAAATAATGCAGGTACATAAGTTCTATTGCCAAACTCTGCTGGAACAACACAGAAGGAAAACTCAGAAGTTCATTTGTCAACTTCTGAAGACTCTAAACATAAGTGTCACCCAGAAGTTCTGACTACTGAAGAAAATCTGAACAACTTCAGAACCTCTGAAGAAACTTTCCACATAAAATATCCAAGAATTATCTCAGCTCATCCAGAAGATGTCATTATAGGAAAGAAAAATGACCCTATCAGAACTAGATCCACCCTTAAAATAAATGAAGAATCAATGTTTGGACTAGTTTCCATGATTGAACCAACTTCTATAGATGAAGTTGTGAAAGATAATGATTGGATTATAGATATGGAAGAAGAACTCAAACAATTCTCCAGAAATGACGTATGGGATTTAGTTCCAAAACCAAAAGGATTTAACATCATTGGAACAAAGTGGGTGTTCAGAAACAAGCTAAATGAGCAAGGAGAAGTTGTCAGAAACAAGACACGACTGGTTACACAAGGGTATAGTCAGCAAGAAGGTATTAATTATAATGAAACCTTTGCTCCAGTTGCCAGGTTAGAATCCATTAGATTGCTAATTTCTTTTGTTGTACAAAACAATATTACTTTATATCAAATGGATGTTAAAAGTGAATTTTTAAATGGATATATAGAAGAAGAAGTTTATGTCCGTCAACCTCCTGGTTTTGAAGATTCAAAATTTTCAGAACATGTGTTTAAATTGAAAAAATCTCTTTATGGTTTAAAACAAGCTCCCAGAGCTTGGTATGAGCGCCTTAATAATTTTCTTCTAGAAAAAGACTTTACTAGAGGGAAAGTGGACACAACCTTATTCAGAAAACTTTAAAAATGACATTTTAATTTGCCCGATATACGTTGATGATATTATATTTGGAACTTCTAATATCTCTCTTGGAAGAGAATTTGCTAAGTCTATGCAGGCAAAATTTGAAATGAGCATGATGGGGGAGCTAAAATTCTTTCTGGGAATTCAAATCAATCAATGATCAGAAGGTACTTACATACATCAAACAAAGTATGTGAAAGAACTTCTGAAGAAATTCCAGTTGTCAAAAAGTAAAGAAGCCAAGACTCCAATGTATCCCACATGCATCTTGGGAAAAGATGAGGTAAGTAAGAAGGTAGGTCATAAGCTCTACAGAGGTATGATTGGCTCTCTTCTATATCTAACTACATCTAGGCCAGATATTCTGTTCAATGTATGTTTATGTGCTAGATTCCAATTAGATCCTAGAGAATCTCACTTAACTGCTGTTAAGAGAATTCTAAGGTATCTGAAAGGTACTACTAATGTTGGATTATGTTATAGAAAATCCAAAGATTTCAATTTAGTAGGATTTTGCGATGCTGATTTTGCTGGAGATAGAGTGGAACGCAAAAGTTCTTCTAGAAGTTGTCAATTTATGGGCAACAACTTGATATCATGGTACAGCAAGAAGCAAGCCACTATAGCACTCTCAACAACAGAAGCAAAATACGTTGTTGCTGCTGGATGTAGTACCCAGATGCTATAGATGAAGAGTCAATTAGAAGATTATCATTTGTATGAGAGTAAGATCCCTATCTTCTGTGACAGTACTTATGCTATTTGCCTCTCTAAAAATCCTATTTTGCACTTAAAGGCAAAACATATTGAAATTAAACATCATTTCATTAGGGACTATATTCAGAAAGGAATTTTAAGTTTAAACTTTGTTGATACAGACCATCAATGGGCTGACATTTTCACAAAACCACTTTCTGAAGATAGATTTAATTTATTTTGAAAAATTTAAGTATGGAAAATTTCCCTGAATGAAATTCTGTTCAATATCATTTTAGTCAGAAGTTCTGTGTTAAATGAACCTCTAACTAATTAACTCTTCAAAAGTGAGAAGAAAAGTTAAGTTAGAAACCATATCTAGAAGTTCTGAAACCTTCAAACGTTTCAAGTTCTGATTATGGTCAGAAGTTCATTATAGTAAAACAACTGTAACACTGTAACCCAGAAGTTGAACACGGGTTCAGAAACTTCTGATAGGTTACTTAAACATGCGTGCTAGCTATTGACAAGAAATATCTTAGTAACTGTTGATATTTTTCCAAATCTCAAGAAATCCCTCCAATGTCAGATGCTACTTATAAGTGATGACTACTTTGCTATTAAATTTTTAAATATTTTGGTTTGTGACAAACCTTCAGGAACTATTTTTATAAAGTCATCAAAACTTCGTTTCAATTTACAATTTTTTTAAAATGAATTTTTGATTATGACAAAAAGGGGGAGAAAACTGAGATTTTGAAATGATTCACTATAACATGTTGCTAGAAAAATATGTCAAACATTTCTAACAAAATATACAAGTGTACATTTTTTCTTCTAAGTGATACAGAAAAGTAAACTCTGGAAGCTCAAAAGACCGTGCTGAAAGCAATCTCTGAAAGTAAACTCTGGAAGCTCAAAAACCGTGCTGAAAGCAAACTCTGAAAGTAAACTCGAAGCTCAAAAGATCAAGTCGAAAGCAAAAAAAACCTGAAGAAAAGAAAAACTCAGGGAAGTTCTACCTTGCAATTTTTTCTTTTCACTATTTAGTTCAGGGGGAGACTATTAATTTCAGGGGGAGATTATAAATCTCAAGGGGAGATATTTTTTTACATCTACAAAATTTCTTAAATCAAACTCTAGATAGTTTTGTCATCATCAAAAAGGGGGAGATTGTTAGAATAAAGTTTGTTTCTAATAATATATATTAAAGTTTTGATGATAACAAGCATAATAAATTTTGTATGAATGAATATGATACTCTGACGTGTACATGTTTCATTTCAGAAGGTGTTCTGACTCTAGCACAAATATGGAAAATATCATGCTGAGCAGAACTTGAAGTTAGAAGTTCTAATGAGAGCAGAACTTCTAGACAAGGCACGCTCAAAGCAGACACACACTTTAGAAGTTCTGAGCGAGAACTTCTGGAAGACACGCTCCAAATAAAGCTTCTGAAGTAAAGATCAAAATACAACTTCTGATGGAAGCTAGCAAAGCACAACCTCTGATAAAAAGCACCAACAATATGTTCTGAATAGAAGATGTATAACAAGGCTCACCGAAGATAAAGTATTAGAGTTTCTGACGAGAATAGAACTTATGGTCAAGCAAGCACAACGCAAATTCTGATAGAAGCAAGCACAATGCAACTTCTGATAGAATCAAGCACAATGCAACTTCTGATAGAAGCAAGAATAGCGCAACTTCTGATAGAAGCAAGCACAGTGCAACTTCTAATAGAAGCAAGAACAGCACAACTTCTTATAGAAGCAAGCACAACGCAACTTTTGATATAAGCAAGAACAGCGCAACTTCTTATAGAAGCAAGCACAGCACAGAAGCAAGCACAATGCAACTTCTGATAGAAGTAACTTCTGACAGAAGCAGGCAAGAGTAAACTTCTGATGGAAGCACCAATAGAAATTCTGGTGAGCAAATATTTAGAAGATCTTTTTCAATATGAACGTTATCTTCTAAAAGACAAAACCTGCCAAACAGTAATGAAGACCCACTGAGTGAAGAAAAGAAGTACTTGAGTGGTTCAACTTCCAAAAAATATTTAGCAAGTTGTTTACGTAAAAGGCTAAGCAAGTCATGTGAAGCTAAGCAAGTAATAATTACTTTTTTCATCATCCAAGACACGCTACTTGCAATGGACGGATTCTGGAAGCATTATTTAAGGATTCAAATTCAAAGAAGAATTCAACAATTTAATACAACAATTATTCAACAACCATTCAAAGAGAAATCACGCTGTCTGTACGAACAACTCACAACTTCTAACAGCTTGCAAAATCCATTCCAAAAGTAAACTTACTGCAAGTACAAATAACTATCTTTTGTAAATTAGTTTATTGTTTATTGAGCTTAACTTTTGTGTAAACTTCACTTAGTGAAGAATAGCTTTTCTAGAAGAATTTTTGTACACAGCCAGTCAGATTTTAACATTCTGATAGTTGTTCCTTGAGAAGACCAGTTTGGGTCAGAATTCTTGAGAGGGCTAGGACTAGTTGAGTCTTAGAGGTGTTAGTCATAACGGTGGGTTGTGCAGTTTGTTCCTTGAGAAGACCAATTGGGTCAGAATTCTTGAGAGGGCTAGGACTAGTGAGTCTTAGAGGAAGTTAGTCACACCGGTTGGGTAGTGCACTCTGTAATCGTTGATTATAATGGATTAACTCCTCGTTGAGAGAGGCGAAATCACCTTGGCGGGTGGACTGGAGTAGTTTGAGTGTCAAACGAACCAGGATAAAAATACTTGAGTATTTTATTTGTTGTTTGGGTAAAAGATCTAATAAGTAAGAAAAGCTTATTCAACCCGCCCCCTTCTAAGTGTTTTTCCAAGCCTTCAAGAAGGGTAGATCATGTCAGCCTTAGGTTTGACATATGAGGGAGCGTTCATGGAGCAACACGACCCGTGTCATGGGACACGACCAGGCCATGTTGTCCGCAGAAGTTTTGTATTAGAAGTGTTCTTTTTTCTTGCGATCTTTTATCTTTTTTGTTTTGATTCGCTTCATTGACCTCTCATTGGCTAAAAACAAGTTAATAACACAAAAAGCACATAAAAACGAACTTGAAAGATGAAAATACACATAAAATAGATGAGAAAACAAGCTAGAAAACACTATGCATTCACCACTTATCAAATACCTTGAAACTTGAATTGTTGCTTGTCCTCAAACAACAAACTTGCAAAAGGAAGAATTAGGATCAAGCGGTCTTTTAATTTCTCACAAACTCAAAAAGATGAAAAATTAACATTACTCATACGTTGTCAGTTTCCCCAGCCGGCTAAGATTCAAGTCCCCTCCCCCGGGTACTTACCAACACTAAAGGTATTTTGAAACAAAAAACCATGAAAAGAATGCAATCATTAGTTTCTTACTTTGGTCACCTTTCTAGCTACTCTTTGGACTTAAGTCCCTTCTTTGATTTTGTTCGCGTTAAAAGGTGTCGTGCTAGAGAATCGAAATATGAATTTAGATTCTCTGGTTCGAAACGATTTACTCTTTTGATTTGTTTATAAAGATGCCGCGAGCATCAAGCTTTATTATTTTCAACACAAGAAAGATGATTTAATGATTATGAAAAAGGGGAAAGCTGTTAATACCCTCAATTGATATTGATATGCGTAACGACTAGCGCAAACTAGACGCAACGCATTGGGGAGATTCTGAGTAAGCGGGTTTGTTATATAAAGGGAATAGATGGAGCACCCTAAATATATATGGTTATCCATAGCTTTATATATGAATATGTTTGATATGTTTGTGTGTTTTAATTGCTATTTCTATGATTGGGAAAGTTTCTCCTTTGGATTTTAAGAAACGGTAGATTATGTGGGATCCTAGTGTTTATTATTATTGTGCTCGCAAAGATCTGTGGATCTTCTGGATACATATCCCCTAGTGTGAATCAGAGCATTTGTAGCTCGGATCTACAGGGATCTATGGTTTGTTTGGTCTGAGAGAGAAAGAAATTTGCTCGGCAAGGATGAGACCTTGTGCCTACGTATTCTCAAAAGGATGTTGAGAAAGTCAGAGCAATCGTAGTTCCCACTTATGCTAGTGGAAAGCAACAGGATGTTAGTAAGAGACAGACAAATGTCATCTTAATGAAAAAATGTATCTAATCTATTTCATCACATACATTTTGAAAAAAGTTTGATTAAAAATCTTTCGTCGTAAGTTATTAGGTGTTTTGCTTGAGTGTACAAGCGTTACCACTTACATGTTTAAGAAAGATGTTTGAAAAAGATGATTGAATCTTTTAACTGTACGCATTGGGTGTTTTGCTTGAGTGTACAAGCATTACCACTTACAATTAAGAGATGTTTTTGTTTGAAAACAGTTTGAAAAAGTTTTGACTGTATGTGATGTAATAGATGAGATACTTCTTCCATAGAGATGATAGATGTCTAAATCTCAAGGAGAAATTGATTTGGATTAGAGGGATGCTTTTAAGAAGCCCGTGGGTCCTTGTATTGTTAGCCCAAGAGGAGGCATTCCGAGGGTCATCGAGGGTCCTTGTATGAAGCTCAAGAGGAAGCTATAGGGTATGGCTGGCTTTGGCTTTAAAAGGGATTTCACCGGGAAACCATCCTTTTGGAATTAAGAGCAATTTCACCGGAAATTATACTCGTGGTTCTATCCTATCGCTGGTGATTCTTTGTATTGGAAGCCCAATAGAGGTCATAAGAGATTTTATGGTCTCTTTCATTGTATGATGCCCAAGAGAAGGCTAAACTCAATGAGGAGTTCTTTTGAACGAAGCCCAAGAGGAGGCGACTCAACAGTGTGTGTCTTATATGAAGCCTAAGCGGAGGCTAAACTCGATGAATGAGTTTTCTTATATGAAACCTAAGAGGAGGCTAACTCTGTGGAGAGAGTTATCTTGTATAAAGCCCAAGCGGAGGCTATAATTGTGGGGAACCTATTGGTTAGACTAGTTGTTATGTTATAACTAGACAGTTGTATAAACAAGTGTGTGTGTGATATGTATTCATGAAGGAAATATAAACAATGCATGATGTTTATTTACAAAAGTTTATGAAGGAAATATAAACAAGTGTCGTGAAACGAACGTTAAAACGAACTTGATTATTTACAAGTTTGAATGTGTACAAGGAAGTAAATATGTACACGAACAGTATTTATGTACAGAGAAAGATGTATGTACATAGGAGGGTTGGGACTTACACCATAGGGTGGCCCATTGGTTTGAAAGCGTTCACGAAAATAATGCTCCTTTCAATACCAATGGTATTTAGTGTATATACACCGATCAACGCTTATCCGTGTTTAAGTATTTACAAAAATCTATGTATGTAAAAGATTTGTATAAAAGAATTTTGATATGTACAAGGAAAAGATATGTATGTACATAAAGAAATGTTGGTTTGTGTATACAATGAAGTGAAAAAGTTTAACATCAAGTATAAAGGTATCTGTGTTATGTACAGATGAAAATTTGTTTGTATCTGAAGAGAGTTTGATATGTACAAAGAAATAATTATGTACATAAAAGAATGTTTTTGGGACTTACACCGTGAGGGAGGCCCATGATCAATTGAGAAATTCGAGAGAAAACGAATTCGGTTTTATCGTTTTAAATCGGATCGATCATGGTAAAAAGATGTAAGTTTGATGAAAAAGTTTTGAAGAAATTATTTTGAAAGTGTTTTGAAATGTGAGGTTTACTCGTGAGAAGTTTTGAAAAGAATCGGAAGTCGAAAGTTTGAAAAATTCACCTTTAAAGGTGGTTTTGAAAAGTGCTCGAAGTAGCGTTTTCGGCTCGATTAAAATATGATCAGATGAAAGTTTTTAGATATATTTATTGACAAGTGTACAAAAAATCACCTCAAAATGAGGAGTTTTGATTGGTTAAAAAAATGTGAAAGTTTGTGAAAAAAATGAAGAAAATATGAAAAAGTTTGAAAAAAATGGTCCATGGAGGTTTGAACCCATGACCATTGGGGTGGTTACGAAAGTACTACGAGCGTCTTGCAAAAACAAGCGTTCATTCGTTTATTGGTGTTAATATAATATTGGAAAATTTGAATTTGAAAACTCAAGAACACGCGAATGCCCCTTCTTCATCTTTGATTCCCGATTTTGTAACTTGCTTGTTTCTTGATGAAATTGGAAGTTGTAAACATGAAAGTTGCTCGATTTTTAACAAGGAATATGATGATGGTTGTTAATTGCATTTATTTTTGGTCTAACACGATTGAATTTCTGGAAATCACGAAGAACCCTAGAACTGTAATTTCTAATTGAAATGATGTGTAGTTGATGATTTTTCAAATTGTTTAAGGGTTAAGGATCGTGATAGGTGCAGAAAACAAATGGCCAAGAGTTTTTTCATTTAAATGCAAAGAATCATGAGATTGAAGTTTGATTTCTCACCTGTTCAAGCTGAGATCGAAAATGGTGTTGGAGTGTTTCCAGAACGGATTTGATGATTGTTTAAGCTTCAACGGATGTTAGGGAAGGTGTATGATCACCCTGCTTGCCTCGAATCACCTTGGAACTCTCCAGCCAAGTCCACCTGCATCAACTGAAAATGGAAGCTCGATTTCTATGTTAAATTTGTTACAGTTAGTTGTTAAGGGTCTGGATCATTCATATGATGTTCATGGATGATGTTTGGATGCTTGGAACACAAGTTAATCAAGCCTAACCAAGAATTTGAATCCTAAGGCAGTTTTGCAAGCATAATGACCATGGCATGTAATTTATGGTTTCTAGCTTAGTTCATGTTGCTTTTATGTTTTAGACAAGTTTGATATTGATTATGAAATGTGTTTGACACCAAAGTTCATCATAGTTTTCACTAAATTTCAAAATTGCAAGTTATCCTCACTTTGAACTATAATTCAAGAAATTGGAGAAAGTGGAAGGAAAGCATAAACTTGCATTGCTTTGGTGTGATTTGAACTTGAAAAGGATGCTCTATTTATAGGTCAAAAATTCTGAAATGTTAGGCACAAGTACATGGCATTTGTAAATCAAAGTTGCCTTAAAGGGCAAGAAAGACATTTGCAAAAGGAAAAGGAAGCTTCCTTTTTTAACCATGTGTTATTTTTCCAACTTGATCCAATCCTACAATTATTACCTCTAGCTGATATTTATCAGCCCTAATCTTCAATTTTGGCAAGGTGGCATTGCTTCTAGATGAAGAAATCAAAAAATGACCTATAATTTGAAGTTTTGAACTTTGAAAATCATGTTCATAAAGCCTTATGTTTCAATTTCAAAAGTATATCTAGACTCTATGGATTTGAGAGTTCTTGGACATTTTGGAAAGCTTGTTTAAAAGGCTACAACTTTCATGTTTTGAGTTTTTTCCAAATCAAAGTGGAACTATGTGAAAAAATGCCATGAAGTTTGGAAAAAATAAGAAATTTTAACACTTAGAAATTTTTCTAAGTGTTGGAACTTTTGACTTTTTGTTGACTTTTCCAAATTCTTTGATTTTTTATGATCATGATGGATCATTTGAAGTATTTTGATGTTGGAAAAAGTTTTGTTTTAAAAAATTTGACCAAAAGTCAAAGTTTGACTTTTTAGTGCAGATGAATTTTCATCAGATGTTTCTGAAATTGACTGATGAAGTCTGTGAACTTCTGTGATGTTTTGAATTCAGAAATTAGGTCAAGATGTTGTAAATAAGATATGATGATCAATCTCTAACCAAAAAAGTCATTCATTGTTCAAAAAATCAGAGAATACTCATGCTCGATCAAAACCCTAATTGGTCGATCCTTGATTGATCAGTGAGAAAAGATGGATATCTGATGATCAGAGGTTGATGATTTGATCAAGATAGATCAAATGAGGTGAGTAAAACTCAAACCCTAATTGTTTGCCTCTTGAATCAGATGAAAATCTGATGAAACCCTAATTTTGACCTATGAATGCTACACCCGATTAATGTTGTCTGAATTGTTAGTGATGCAATGATGCAAATGTAAGGTGGTATATTAGGTCAAAAATTGGGGTATGAAAGATTTTCCCTTTAATTTTGTCAGACAATCAAATTAAGGCATTTTTAATTAATGGTAATCATCAAATATATGTGATTGATTGAGAGAAAAAGAAAATTTTGTTTTTAAATGTGAAAATGTGTACATTTTTGTGTGTTTATTTATTAACCATTATGGTTTAACGTTGGGGTTTGACCACCGTTTGGATAAATAGACGAGTGAATGTTGTCCAACCTAGAGGGTGCAGTCACGTTGTACTACTTTTTTAATATTTTATTGTTTATTTTTGTTCTTTTCTTTCTCAATAGATCAACAACAACAAATGAATCAAATGTATGTCAAGCTATCTGTATCAACAAAATAGAAGGTGCTTCCCAAAATTAGAGTACTATGGTACAAAACACGTGCTAAGCTCATGACCTATTTTGGGAAACTAAGGGTTTTCGAGTAATACATATCTTGTCGGTGTTCCAATGGTCCATAAACTTAGCCAGTTTTCTAACACTAGCTCTTATATTTTTTTCTTAACAAAAAAATCAATATTAAGAGCTTTTACTGGAAAAAGATGTTATCGTTCAATTTTTGGGTGATTTAATAGAGGTACATGCAACTTTACTCAAACAAAAGCATAAAAGCATACAACAAATAAAAATACAAAAAATTAAATAAGGGAAATATCCCCCAAACTTAAATCGGACATTGTCTCTAATGGTCTAATTCAAGTAAGGAGAAGTTTAAGAGAAAACTCACAAAATGCCTCATTGAGGAGACAAGAATTGCAACAAAAGGTCTTATCAAGATCTCTGTATGTCTTCCACCATGGTACTCTAATGTGTTTGCTCTGTCCCCTGCCTCCTCTGTTCCTCCTTCAGATATTCCATTTTTGATTGCATCCAACCCATTGATCTTGATAGTGACTAAATGTTCTTGTTTCTTGAAGGGTACCGGGGTATGAATGTATGCATCTACATCCTCATCTGTATTTTTACCTGTAGGGTTAGTTTCATAACTAGGGAAACCATCTTCCTCAGGTTCTTCATCAGAGTGGTTTTCAATAGTCTATAATCCATTTTTCTTAGCTCCTATTTTTGTTCTCTTTTTCGGGAGGTAAAAAATAGCCTTCCCGTGCACAATCAAGCCATAATTCTCACCATCTCAGTAAATCATCCCCATATTTACGAGGGAGTCCAAATCACAGCGTGATCAACCCCTAATACGATGCTTAGTGTCCTTATTGAAAGAGACTTCCAATTGATCAGCGACAGGGGTAATCAATCCACTAATCGTGATTTCTTCAGTGGAGGAGTTAGCTATGTGGGTCATCCATCTGGCCAGGAAATTAGGAACGTTAAGAGAATAACCACTAATGATGGCATGGAGGAGATACATTTATCTTAGCAAAGCATTCCATATATTATCTCCTCTAGCAAATAAACACTGCATCAGGACATTGTGAATATACCTGAAAACAAGGTTTTGGATGCGGGAGACTTTTTCCCTACTTGTAACATAAGGGACCTCACCAGCAATTTGGTCCCAAAACTTATTTGCGTTAAAACTCTTAGGGACCCCTTGTTGTACCCCAATTTTTGCCCCTAATATTCACTCAGACTTCATACCATTGCATGGCACAAAAATCATATTTGTGTGTGATGATTGATACTTGGCTAACAATGATATGTGTACACTTTGATTGTTAAATGTTATAGGTGAATGGTGCACAAGTTTCTTATTCAAGGAGTCAATAGGTTCATGTGTTTATTTCCATGCCTTCTCTCCTCAATTCTCAATATTTTGAAAGTATTGTCTCTCATTGAAGACCTCTCTTGTCACCAACCATTGTCTCTTATCTTGAGTGTATGCTTCATGTTTGAAATAGATAATCAAATTCAAAGAATTATCCATTCTATGGCCATCTATCCTGAAATTAGGGTTTTGGACTTTTGAGGATCATATCTTGGTGTTTGTATGAAGTTTTTGGATGTTTTCAAAGTCGTTTGGTTCTTAATAGGACTTCTAATATGAATATTCTTGTATCAAAAGAGCTTGATGAATGATAATATTGTTTTAGAGGTCTATGATTGCTCACTCTCTATGTTGATGCTTCAACTATCTTGTATGACTTCAAAGGATCATAACTTGGTTATCCCTTGTCTTCTTGAGCTTATTTTTCTTTCACAATGAACCTAAGGATGTCTAATACAACTTTATTCAATTTGTGAGAAGAGAAAATGATTGGAAATTTTCCTATGAAGTCAAAAGATTACAAGTCTTTGATGAATTTCTTAATTGTTGGTCAATCAACTTCAAAAGATCATATCTTGATCATCACTTATCACCTTTAGGTCATTCTTTTTGCAAAACAATCTTGAATATGTGAACTTTATCTCCATATAAGTTTTGAAGATTGAAAGTGTTTTGAATTTGCTTGAAGAAGTCAAAAGATTATAGGCCATGTAAGTTCCAAATTATATGGATTGGCTAAATTTTAATAAAACAAATAAAAGCAGCAACAATGATTTGTACTGTAGGATTTCTAAGTTATAATCCTATGTAGAATTCCTAAACATGTTGAGTTGAAGAGTTTCAACATCTGGAATAGCATGTCATATGAGATGTCGAGACATCAAACATCTAGACATCACGCTATTGAGCTGTAAAAAGTTTGTTACAGTTCTGTTTTAATTAGTGCAGAATATTATGGGAATATTATGCAACATAAGTGGCGTGACTTTGAAGACATATGCGGAGGTCCAAGATTTAAGGAGAAAAACTAGAAGGGACTATGATTGTAGCAGAAGTTATCTGCGATTTTGTTTCTGCAAAAGTTTATTTCTGCAAAAGTTTGTTACAGCTGGAGCTGTTATTTTGAAGGCCCAAATCCAGTTGGGTAATCGGTTATAAATAAGCAGTTGTAACCTAGTTTTAGTAAGATAGCCAGTTTTAGAAAGATGTAATCATTAGGGTTAGCCATTTTAGGTGAACCACCCAGTTTGTGGGATGGTCACTGATTTGTACCTCGAAGCCCGTAGGCAAGAGGATTATTTTACTCACTCAGAAGCTGTGAAGCAATGAGTGTGGGTATGTTCTTGGAAGAAGCTGTGAAGAAATTCCAAGTTTAGTTTGTGTCACTTTAGTGACTAGTTTTAATTGTGTTTGAAGTGTGGTATCTTCAAACTGTTTTAGTTATGTTTGGAGTAAGGTATCTCCAAGATGATTTTAATAGGAGCCAAGTAGTTGATGCAGTTGCTGGTGTGATAGTAGCTGATAGACATCAATAAGATGATTGGAAGTGAGGGGAGGTTCTCATATCTAACTGTGGTATCTTAGGTATAAGCGTCATTGGGTTGTCTGATTAAGTGAGGAGTGTAAACAGGGTGGTTTCCCTATGAATTAATACTGTTGATAGTGAACTTCATTCCTAGCATGGTATGCCACCAGATGTAGGTTGGTTAGAACCGAACTGGTTTAAAAATTCCTTGTGTTCTTTATTTTCTGCACTGTTATGATTATGCCTACCTTGTCTGTTTTGTAATGTCGGATCAAATGTCACGACATCCTGAGTCTGGCCCTAACCAGAATTTCAATTGGTATCAGAGCAGGCATCATGTCTATTTCTGGATGAGGTCCACATGGGATGCCTTCTGGTTGTATACAAGGTTGAAGAATGTTTGAACAAGGAATGTTTATATTGTATGGTCCCTAGAAGTGGAGGATGAACCTATTTTTGGAGAACTAGACCAACCTGACTAAAGAAGATGAAGATGCTGGAATAAGAAAGTTAAATTCATAGACTTCATGCAGGAGTGAAGAGTTTGGACTGTACTATTTAGCCTCAGCACAGAGATAGGAGTTATCAAAACCTTTATACGGGAGTGAAGACATTGATAAGGTAATCCTTGTGTTTATGCATTACCACATGGTCAGAATTTTTGGTTGGGCCTAGATTGTTGCTTGATGAAGAAGCAAGCAGATTGTAGGGTTGATTTATTTTCAATCATTGTGTGTCATGCTTACAATCAAATTATGGAGTAAGCATTGTGTACATTCTGTTGAGGTATGGCCATATTCTGCTGCATAGCCTCTTATGCAAACTCTATAGTGAAAGAAGAATCCTAGGGTTATTTTACCAACAAAGTATATGGCAGATTATTACAACTATTGTAAAAGTGTCAAAGATACTTGAGACCTCTCTCAAGTCCACTCATAAAGGCATGGATTATTAGAGTTGATGGGCATCAATTAATCAATGGTACTCATATTCATCTGCAAAGTGTTTTAACTTGAAGTCCTTCAAGGATGATGTGTTCCCAGAAGATGGAACAGATGTTCTACTGGATGTTAGAACTTTAGTACTAGTATGCACCTAACATTTGAAGAACAAATGTTCTGGTGCTAAACTAATGTAGTGTGAGTACATATGTTTGGAAACTACTCCTGATCTGGAAGAGGAGACATCTGCTCATCTGTTGATCAAGACACGGTCAAAAAAAGCTTCTACTCCAGATGTCAGTTTATTTTTGACCTAAGCTTATGGGAGTATAGAAGTAAATAACGATGCATAAAAGAAGATTCATAAAGGTATACCTTCAGTTACTTTATGTATAATTAACATGAGCTTAAATCTGGTATTTTCTTCTGATCAAAGGAACCAGGTATATGAATTCTATTCATGACCATAAAGCAGACTTTGGAGCTGAATATTGTGTCTCAACCACAGTGAAGTATGGTCTTGAATGTTGACTACCCTAGTTATTATCCAGAAATGGTAGTGTCAATAAGAATCAAGGAAGTCAGATTGATATGAAAAATTTGACTACTTAAGTGTCATTCCGTAATTGAGTCTGTTCTAGAAACCTAGATGAAGGAATCTCCTCTATAGGTACAGACTATGGCATCCATCATCTCAAAATTAGAAGTGAAAGCCTGAAGAAAAGATAATTGAGATATGACCTACACTTTTCCTTGATATGTCTGGATGTAAAGTGGCTTATCACTATGTCTATTTAGTTCCACCCCATGTATTATGAATAAAATGTTATGGATGTTAACCAAGAACCATAGTGGAGGATGTCGTATCAAATGTCAAAACATCATCTTATTGTCTTTAGTTATTGAAATTTTTTTATTTCCAAGAATATGCAAGCGTGAAGAGGTAATCAGTCAAAATAATCTAGTGTGAGTAATTAATTCTAACTAACTAACTGATAAGTGCTTTGACGGGAGACTTAGTACTTATTAGATATGCAACCTGAATGCAAGATTCATATACTCTGTCGGGAGTTGAGTATTTGTATGAAGAATTCATGGACTAGTGTGAACTGAATGTTAAAGTTCATTGTTATCTTCACAAGTTTAGGAAGTGTGGCAACATTGTCTGGTGATTATTTGAAGAGTTGATTCAACCCAAGAAAAACATATAGATGCTGTTAAATATCTTGATGGAAGCTGGATATTAACAATAATTGTGTGGATACCTGAATCAAGAAGAGAAGAAGTATGTGATGTATAAAATAGAATGTTCTACATAAATATATAACATCACAACCATTGAAGACACCAGAGAGATAAGGTTCAGACTTATCTGTTGAAGACAAATTTATGGTTATACACATAACGTTTCTTCTATTACAAGTCACAGAGTATGGCAATCTGAATCTTGTGTGGCAAGCAAACCAAGGATTCCTAATTTAGAAATTGTGGCAAATTCCAAATAAAAGAATGCTTCAAGGACAAACATCAAATATGTCCTTAATTTATATATCTCAGGGGGAGTAAAAGGTATGGAGATAAGCAAAGACATGTAATTCTGTTTCTAATGATATGGACAGTCTTTCAAAGACTAATCCTCTCAATCCAAAAGAACAATGTCAAAGAAGAAGTCAGGACATAACTCAAGACATGTCTTATCCTTGAAGACCAACAGGGATAGTTCTTAAACTGTTTATCTAAAACATGTATTGATGGAGTGCATCACTTGTTCTGACTTAGTGCATATTTCAAACAATGCACAAAACCACCTGAAGCAATTCTTATTGAAGTAACATCCCTTTATCAAGACAATTGTTACGGTCTAGGTATGTTATTGTTGCTTAGGTATTTAGAGTCCTTTTTGTTTTCGTTTAAGTCCTTTTTTGTGTCTCTCATGTCCTTCGTTCAGATATGAGTAAAGTTAGAGTCTATATAGGTTATGTCTGTCAACTTGTGACAAACATAGGGAAAAAGGGTAGTGTTCAGACATTGTTAAGTCTGAGGTCTTATCTTTGCAGTTGTTTTTGCAAAGATGCTAAGTCTGCTTGAGTGTTGTTTTGAGTCTTGAAAATAAATTGTGTCTTGTGTTATGAATTATCCAATATAGAGATCCGGTTCTCTATGTCTGTAAATGGATAGTACAAGTATTTGTATTAGTTAATCGAGTCTCCTCTTATATCGAAAAGAGGAAGTTGTATCAGTCTGTGCCATAGGTAGTCTAATATTGAGAGGGAGTATTTCTCATTTCCTTCCTCATACTGTTTGAATGCAACATAAAATGTTGAAACATCAATGTCATTGAGAATTTGAAGTAAAGAAGTTATGGCACTATATGGTCAAAAAGTGAAAAGTGCCCCACGGTAGAAAATCCATTATTCTGAAAAAGTGAAGTAAGAGGACAATGTCTGATTGAATGTCAAGACATTACTCAGAACATGTTTTTTCATGGACAAGTTAAATGATGTGATCTATGCATGCATTGGGACTATTTTTTATCTCAAAAGAAATAGTCAAGGGATATTAAAGAAATTCAAGGGTAGACTTGTCGTTAATTTCGAAGAAACTGCTACCCTATTTATAAGAGATCTCAGCTATTCTCCTCCCACAAGCAAACACTGAACCATTCTCCATTATGCACTTCATCAAGGTTTGGGTAATCTGTGCCTGGATTTGGTTCTATAAAGGTCCTCATTGTCAAATTCTAGCTAAAAAGGGGGAGAGAAATATCATCACACAGTAGAAGAAAGAAAAGTAGTAGAGAGAAAAAAAATGTCTGAATCACAAATCATGTTGTCATAATTCTTAACTACTTGTGACTTGTGATCTGGGTTGTGAACACAATTGTGACTTGTGTTCTGAGTTGCCTAGGGGAATTTCAGATTATCTCTTAAGAGATAGTATGTCTCCCATGGCCCTCTTTTACCACCCCCAGTGATAAGAATTGGTCTATATCTTAAGGGGGTATAAGTTATCTTCTACCTCATGTACACCAGGACTTTTCTTTCATTTATCCTTGACGGGCTTAATGGGAAAATTCAAAAGCATGAGGAGAAGTCAGACTAGATGTTGAGACATCACCTTCAACAGGCAGGCCATCATCTCAAACTGGCAGACCATCTGATGAAGAAGTTGCTCGTCTCAAAGATCAAGTTGTGTGACAGGACTACAAGACATAAAGGGTCCTAAACTGAAGACTGCTGAAGATCCTTAAAATTGTTAATTTTCAATTGTAAATTGTAAATTGTATATTGTTGCTGCTACATTAAACTGCTTGTATTTGTAATTCTTTGTTTTAGCTAAAATTTGCCAAAGGGGGAGTTTGTAAGTTCCAAATTATATGGATTGGCTAAATTTTAATAAAACAAATAAAAGCAGCAACAATGATTTGTAAAGTAGGATTTCTAAGTTACAATCCTATCTAGAATGCCTGAACATGCTGTGTTAAAGAGTTTCAACATCTGGAACAATATGTCATATGAGATGTCGAGACATCAGACGTCAGGACATTACGCTACTGAACTGTCAAAGTTTGTTACAGTTCTGTTTTAATTGGTGTAGAATATTCTGGGAATATTATGCAACATAAGCAGAGAGACTTCGAAGACATATGTGGAGGTCCAAGAGCTAAGGAGAAAAACCAGAAGGGACCTTGATTGTAACAAAAGTTATCTGCGATTTTTTTTCTGCAAAAGTTTGTTTCTACAGAAGTTTGTTACAGCTGAAGCTGTTATTTTGAAGGCCCAAATCCAGTTGGGTAATAGGTTATAAATAAGCAGTTGTAACCTAGTTTTTGTAAGCTAGCAGGTTTTAGAAAGATGTAACCATTAGGGTTAGATATTTTGGGTGAACCTCCTGGTTTGTGGGATGGTCACTGATTTGTACCTCGAAGCCCGTAGGCAAGAGGATTATTTCACTCACTCAGAAGCTGTGAAGAAACGAGTGTAGGTATGTTCTTGGAAGAAGCTGTGAAGCAATTCCAAGTTTAGTTTTTGTCACTTGAGTGACTAGTTTTAATTGTGTTTGAAGTGTGGTATCTTCAAATTGTTTTAGTTGTGTTTGGAGTGAGGTATCTCCAAGCTGATTTTAATAGGAGTCAAGTAGTCGATGCAGTTGCTGGTGTGATAGTAGTTGATAGATATCACTGGGGTGATTGGAAGTGAGCGAAGGTTATTATATCTAGGTGTGGTATCTTAGGTAGAAGGGCCATTGGGTAGTCTGATTAACTAAGGAGTGTAAGTAGGATGGTTTCCCTCTGAATTAATATTGCTAATAGTGAACTTCATTTCTGGCTTGGTATGCCCCCAGATTTAGGTTGGTTAGAACTGAATTAGGTTAACAATTCCTTGTGTTCTTTATTTTCTGCACTGTTATGCTTATGCCGACCTTGTTTATTTTTTAATGTCGGGTCAGATTGTCACGACATCCTGAGTCTGGCCATAACTAGAATTTCAGGCCACTTCACAAATTTTCATCAAATTCACAAGATCATAACTTTCTCAATTTTTGGAATTTTTGAGTGATTCTTTTTGCCAAATAATTCTTGAGAGGTCTACTTCATATCATCTTTGAAAATCAAGAGCAAATTTTGAGTGGAAGAACATGTTTGAAGGAGAAACAGTATAGGTCAATTTTAGAAAATGGCATGCTTGACCAAGGCCTGGCCAAGAAAATCAGTGATTTTTCAAGAATTCTAAAGGCTCAATCTCTCAACTCAAGCATCCATTTGATTTGATTCTTTTTGAATTGTGTTCTACTCTTTGAATACTTCATTTGGCTCAAAGAAAATCAAAAAACACACGAGGGAATTGGATTTGGCCTCAGCTCAAAGTTTGTGCAAAATTATGATTCGAGCTCACCATCAGTTTGTGCATTTGCGCGTGTAACTTGTTTTTACGCCAAATTAAGCCTTGCTTTCGTGACTAATTGTGATTAGGAACTTCCCAAGATTAATTAGCACACCAAAACACAAGGAATGATTGAGTTTTAATGCACATAAGGTCACACTTTCTTCATGAACACGGGTGTGCATGATTTCCACTCAAATGTCATCATTTACCCCTCATTTTGATTCCATTCGCCTCTCCTATAAATAAGGGACACATTCCACTCATTTCCTCGAGCTTTGATAGCCAGAAAAACCTTTCCAAACTCTCTCTAGAATCCAATTTTGTGCAACTTCGTTTTCACTCTCAAAGTCATTCCAGTTTAAGATTAACCATTCATTCTTCTTCCTTGAACTCCACTGAAGCTAACAGAACAAGAATCGTGCCTTGAAGCCTCCTGAATGTGACATGCAAGTCCAGTTTCAAAGCTCTGAAAGTGAACTTCATTCAGGTAGGAATCTCCATTAAACCTTGTAAAATAAAGCACCATTGCACTTTCCTCATCTCCCTGATCCTTGTGATCTTCACTATTTGCATTTTCATCAAGTATTAACTGAGAATTTCTGGAAACAAGTGCTCGCTATTATTTCTGTTTTTTTTCAAATTGTTCATGATAGAAGTGAAATAAATTATTCGCGAGGGTACCATTAGAATCGTCTTGAAGAGACGAAGCGAATGACACCGGTTTGAAGAATTTATTTCACAGTTTAAGATTCGAGCAAGGATGATGGTTGCAGGTTGAAGACGACCTATGTGTCTGTCTTCAACTGATGAAGGCTTTACATGTAATTTTTTCAAACTCGATCCGGTGTATTTGCTTCACCGTGCACACGTCTCTGGAGCCCTTGAATCTGATTACTTTTATTAGTCAACATCGATCCAACGTGTGATATTTTTTCTTGTTTTATTTTTTAATTTTGTAATCCGATGTGAAAACCAAGGAGGTCTATATCAAGCACGGCACGCCATGTCCATTGGATGTGATTACTAACGCGTTTTGACTATGATCATATGGTCCACATTTTTTTGCCTTTTATTTTATTTTCTGGATTTATATTTTAAATGTTTTAAACATCAAAATATCAAATAAAATTCATTTATGACTTAAAAATTATGAAAAAATTCACAAAAAAATTTTGAAATATTATCTTTCAGAATTTTATTTTTTCATAATTTTATTTTTAAGATTTGATATTTTTTATGAAGTTTCCCTTTTATTTGAGGTTTTTAATTTGTTTTAAAATACTTTCCAACATTTTAAAATTCTAAAAAAAATATGGAAGGATCCAATGGTCATTTGACAAATATTAGTGACCTCATTTTATTTTTATTTTTTATTTTACTATTTTTTTCCATTATTGGTTTATTTCACATTTCATTTTATTTTCTAAAAATATTTTCTGACTTAAAAAAACATTCTTAAAATTTTTGTCAAGACTTGTTGACCTCTGTTTGACTTTGGGTAATTTTCTTGGAATTTTATTTTGATGAAAAAATACTATTTATGTATTTCATCATTAAAATCCAATTAAATAACCTAATTTTAAAAATTATTTTTGATCCTTTTATTTGACCTTATTTTCATTTTAATTTTGCTGACTTTTGAATTTATTTTGCAATCACAAATTTTCTCAACATCAATGAAATTGGAGTGTTCATAGGTCTCTTGACCAAATCCACCAAGAAAGTTGATTGATTTTGACGAAGTTGGACCAAATAAATTCATCTGATACAAAATAAACTTGGAAATTACTTTTTCTTCTCCATCTTCTTTTTCTTTTGTCACGACTCGGAAAAAGTGATCAATTGGAGGCATGAACTTTAATGTTCTGACATAAGCCCCAAAAGATGACGTGAGCTTTGATCTTGGTTCAACACTTGTGAAGCTTGTCGTGTGGTCGCGTTGATTTCTAATCAAGCTTCTGACAAGTTTCCACTAACCTTGTCCATTAGAAATTATGAATCATCTTTGATCAAGTGATGTGATAATTCCTAAACTGATGGTATACTTGACAAAAAACAATTGAAACTTGTCATGTGGTCACGTTAATTCTAGCAAGCTTCTGGCAAGTCTTCATGCGTAAGTTTCAAGATGGTCACCTTGCTGACGAATAACAATTAACAATTCGATGATATACTTGACAAGTTTCAAGAAGGTCATCTTACTAACCTTTATTAATTGCTTTTTATTTTTCTCTCTTTACTTTCCACATTTATTTTTATGCTCTTTATTTTTATGCACCTTTACTTTTAGCATTTACATTTCATGTCATTTTTGCTTTGCTCACTTGAGCATTTTATTTCCTATGTCATTTTTCCTTTGCTCACTTGAGCATTTTATTTTCTTTTCATTTTGAATTTGCTCATATGAGCTACATTTTCCTTTTCCAAAACACTTAATAATTCAACCTAAACATAAAAAACTTCTAATTGGACTTGGTTACTATCCTTGTGCTTGGAGCTTGATCTTTGGAATTAGGATTAGGACCTCTACCTCAGCTTGGAGATTTCTGTGCCCTTGGTGTTATTATGTCTTGTCTAGTTATTATCTTTGTATGCAGGTTATTCCGTTATACTAGATTAAGAGTGGATTTCCTCCAAATACAGTCGTTACTCTGTCCGTTTTTCTTAAGACAAGAGTTCACCTAAAGGCTTTGATTTATCTGGAGCTTGATTTTTTTGTCTGGTTATTTGTTGTTTATGTGGTAATCTTAAGGATGGGATATGGTATTGACTCTTGATGTCAAGTACTAATCTTCTCACCCGGTTAGATCTTTCTTTATCCTTACCTCCTTACCTTTTACTTTATGCACTTAGGTTAGCCTCTTCATCTCCTCCCCATTCTTTAATTTTCAAAATCTTCCCTCTTTTTCAAAGGATCCTTGTTTTCAAAACTCGAACCGCTTTCATAAAAAACTTGGACTTAGGTCCATGAATTTTCAAACTTTGCTTTCTTAATAAATTTTCAATCCATTTAATAATACTTTCACTTTTCCTTTCATAAGATTAAATAACACCTAACCTCATTTAAATTTTTTGAGCTCTTTGTAGCTTTTCTAAACTAACATTTTCTTAAAATCAACTAACACACAATTTTTGTCTTTTTTTAGCCGAACTACTTGGTATTGATTTCAACATTGCACATTATTGGTATGTAGGCCTGGAACTCAATGGAAGTTCTATCAAACCAAAAATTATAAAAATACTTCTTTTCTCCCACAACCATCCATTTTGTACATATACTCTTTTCAAGAAGGTTCATGCAGAGTACTATAGATGCTTTGGGTGCCGAACACCTTCCCTTTGCATAACTAACCCCCGGTCCTAGATCTCTGATCTTTTTTTTAGGATTTTATTCGCTCTTTTTCCTAGTCCTTTGGATAAAATAAAAGCGCGGTGGAGACTCTTTTGTTTTTTGATTTAAGTCAATTCAATGGCTTATACTCGCAGTTTTTTGCCGCTATGAAAAAATGGCGACTCTGTTGGGGATGTTTGACCTATTGCTGGACCATCTCTAAGTGGGTTGACCCTATTTTTGTTTATTTGTATATATGTGCTATATTGTTTGTGTATATTGTATGCTTGTTTGTCTGGATGTTTTTTTCTGGTTTTCAGGGGTGTTTGGTGATCTTCTTTGTGAGTCTTATAACCGGACTCGGACAAACTTAAGATAGGACGGGCGGAATAGTAATTTTAACTTTTAGGGAGTAATCCCGAAGAAGGAGACATGAAATCCCCCACTCAATGGAGACCACATTGAGTGTGGTATTTTTTTACTGAGCGATCGGGAAGACTTGATTGCTTTCGACTTGAGAGTCCCTGAAGCTGAGCAGCCGTAGAACCCTTAACCCATCCTGACCTTTTTAGGGGTAGTGCGAGGACTATTACGAATCATCCGGAAGTAGTTGCTACACGATATTGCACTCAGACGAGTTTCACCTGAAGGTATTGCTAATTTCCGAGTACATTGGGAAGTTGGTAGTATTGGATGGAAGAATTAAAACTCTGGGGATTCCTTTAGAACCTTGATCTACAAGTGACAAAGCTTAGAATACCTTGTGGGTAGTACCTTTTGACTCCATGCTCATGACGTCGAACCTATGGACCCCCATGTTTATGATCTTTGCGTGTGCTTGTTGCATCATGCATTCATGCACCCATGTGCATTTTTTCAGACAGTTGTTCAAGGAACTTAACATTGACCTTTGCAAATATCTCAGGTATACTTTGACCATGGATTTTGGACAGAGGAGGACTCAGAAATACAATTTCAAGGAACCTAAGATTGAGGGACTGATGAGCTTGATTGAAGAGATTGAGAGTCCAGAGGATTTCAGGAAGAAGTATGGGACTATTATACCTTTGATGAAGACAAAGATGAAGGATGGTTTTCTTTTCACCTTGGTGCAGTTCTATGATCCATTGTACCATTGCTTCACTTTTCCTGACTATCAGTTAGTTCCTACCTTGGAGGAGTATTCTTATCTGTTTGGGCGATCTATTACTAGTGTTGTTCCTTTTACTGGTTTGGAGGAGGAGCCTAAGTATCATGAGATTGCTGCTATTACCCATCTGAAGAGGTTTGAGATTAAAGATAACATGACTACCAAGGGGTGCATCATAGGATTACCAGTTGCATTTCTTTTGAAGAAAGCTCGTTATTTTGCTAATATGAAGAGTATGCATGCTTTTGAGGCCATCTTTGCCTTGCTTGCCTATGGTTTGTTCTTGTTTCCCAATGTTGACAACTTTGTTGACGTTAATGCTATCAGGATCTTCATGATTGGGAATCCAGTTCTCACACTTCTTACTGAGACTTATTATTCTATTCACCTTCAAAACTTTCATCGAGAATGAGAGATTATTTGTTGTACGTCATTGCTATACTGTTGGTTTACTTATCATTTACCTACAGTTGATGCTTTTTGGGATCCTAGAAGGGGATCTCGTTGGGTGCCAAAGATCATGGCTCTCACTCATTCTGATATTGTATAGTATCGTCAGGTTTATTATGATGTAGAGATTATCGACAATTGTGTTAGCTTTCCCAATGTACCTCTTCTTGGTACAAAGGTATATATTAGCTACAATCTTGTTCTTGCACGTTGTTAGCTTGGTTATCCGATGGAGGCAAACCAAAAAGGATTCATCTGAGTGGATTCTTTCTTAAAGAGGGTGAAGACCATAGTGCAGCTATAAAGGATATAGAGAAAGATTGGCATCATATTCATAGGAAAGAAAAAGAGAATCTAGGACAGAGAGGAGTTGTTTCTTTGGAGCCTTATCTTCTATAGGTTCAAGCAAGAGCTATTGAGTTGAAGATGTCGTATTCTCGAGAGGAACCTCTTGCTGATTTGTCCTTGGCTACCAATCAGGGTTCATATGACATAGATGATCTTCATTTTGCTTTCGTTCTGATGCAACAAGAGAAGGAAGCTTGGAAGAATAAGTATCATACCTTGAAGATGTCTCATGCAGTGGTGTTGAAAGAAAAGAATGATTTGATTGAGATTCTTGAGAGTCGTGTTGTGGAGATAATGGAGAAGCAAGAGGATTTACTTTCTTCCGGTGTTCACCCAATTCTTAGTGCCCCTATTCATTCTCATACTTCTCCCAAGTCTGGTGCCTGGAAAGGTTATGTTGATAGGTACATATTGGAGAACGAACAGCTGAAGGAAGAGATTAGGAAGCTCAAGAGGAAGAGGTCATCTGAAGAAGGGTCTTATACAGATTTGATTATTTAGGACTTGTAGTTTTTATCTTGGTTTCTCTCTTGTACTTGGGATCATTGAAACTTGTATTGAAGAGTTGTAATCCTCAAAACATTTTATTAATGATATGAGTTTATTTCAATATTCCAAATGTGTTATACTATGATATTTGTAAATTAAATTGTCTTTATTAAGTTCGTCGAACAATAAAAATAATTATGATAAAATAAATCGTATGCATTGTATGTCATGCATCATGACACACATTCGTGCATTTTCATACTTTCCCAGGTGTCTTATTTGTTTCTCTACTTCGTTCAGTCTTCAAGTTGTTGCATCGGTATAACACTCGAGCCAACTCCAAGAAGAAGATGGAAAATCTAGAGAAAGAGAATTGCGAGCTGCACAAAGAGGTTATCTCCCTGAGGATCGGTATGACCAATTTGACTACTATGATGGAACAGTTGGTGGCTGCTCAGAATCAGCCACTACCTCCTCTGCCTTCTTCTCATATCATTCCACCTCAACAGACAACTATTATCTTTGATATTCAAGATGCTCATGTTTCTGTCGTGCCAGTGGTTTCTACCGTCCAGCACCATATTCCTCCTGGTTATCCTTGGGGAATGCTAGAGAATTTCATGCCTGAACGTTACAACCCTACTGCTCAAGTAACCTCCTTGGCCTAACACGTTGTTTTTTCTGCACCTCATGTGGTGCATGCTACTCCAGTTTTCAACAAAGAATTTGACAATCCACTTACTCCTCTAAGTGAAAGCTTAGACTTCTATGATCGAATGGATGGTTTCTAAGAACAATTTGACAAGATGTAGAAAGAGATGAAAGCCCTCAAAGGGAAAGAGCTTTTTGGTGACAATGTCAATGATCTGTTCTTAGTTCCCAATGTGAAAGTTCCTGCTAAATTCAAAAGTTCCAGAGTTTGAGAAGTACAAGGTCAATGCTTGTCCTCGTGACCATTTGATGATGTATTTGAGAAGCATGTCCACTGAAGATTAGTGTCTTCTCATTCACTTCTTTCAAGATAGTTTGACTACATGAATTTAGACAGCAGTGACATCCATACGTTCAATGATTTGGGTGAAGCTTTTGTAAAGCATTACAATTACAATATGTACATGGCACCCGATCGTGATCAGCTAAGGGAAATGGTTCAAAAAGATAAGGAAACCTTCAAAGAGTATGATCAGCGATGGCGTGAGCTTGCTGCACAGGTTATACCTCCACTAAGTGAGCAAGAGATGACCAAAGTTTTCTTGAAGACTTTGGGTCCCTTCTATTACAGAAATATGGTGGCCAATGCACCTAATGATTTTGCTGAAATAGTGAGCATGGGAGTTTGGCTAGAAGAGGCTGTCCAAGAAGGACGATTGTCAAAAGAAGAAGGATCAGGTGGAGCTAAGAGGCCATCTTTTGGATTCTCCAAAAAGAAAGAAGAAGTTAATGTTGTTGTCCAGGAAAGGAGAACTAGACCTCCTAACAAGCATCCTCAGAACCAACAAGTTGTTGTTGTTACCCTTATTGTTGCTACAACTCCAACTACTATCCCTTATAACAAAGTATCTCAATAAGGACAAGGCCCAAAGAGAGAACCGTTTGATCCGATTTTGATGACTTATGCAGAGTTGTATCCAACATTGATTTAGAGGCACTTGGTGCAACCAAGGGAACCTCCAGCTGTTCCGAATCCTTTGCCATGGTATTACAAGGCTGATCAGACTTACGCATACCACCAAGGAGCTCCAGGGAATAATATTGAGAATTGTTATTCATTGAAGTCAGAGGTGCAAAATATGGTCAGATCAGGTCTTTTGTCTTTCAAAGACATGGGTACTAATGTGCAAGGGAATCTGTTGCCCAAACATGGAAATGCTATGAGTATAATTGACAGAGAAATCAGGGTTTATTATGTGAATTCGATCATTGGAGATCTTGTGAAGATGCATGCTGCTCTCTGTAACGTTGGTTATTGCACTCATGATTATGCTGCTTGTAATTTGTGCTGCGAGGATGCTTGTGGTTGTGATAAGATAAAGAGTGATCTTCAAAATATGATGAACATGAACCTTATTCAGGTTATCAAGCTGAAGGATGAGCCTAAAGTTGAAGTGAATTTTGTCTATGGTCCTCCTAGAGAAGTTCAAATTCGTGATGTGAATGAAACTAATGCTAATCTGGTGAATTTGCACGCTGAGTTCAATTTCATTGAAGGGCAAGAGGTGCACCAATATAGTGAATGCTCAGTATGTAGCACAAATCATCGTTGTTGTGATGTTGTGAAAAGAGATATTCAACGTCTTTTAGACGAGGGCATTATTCAGATTGTAGTAAGCAGGGTTGTTTTCAACAATGGCGTCAATATGATTGAAGGATCGTTTGATGAATCTGATGATGAATACATTTCTGCTGATGAGTATTTCTCCGTTGATGAGTCTGGTGAAGAAGCAGATGTAAATGTCATTGTTCCACATTTTTATATTCCCACTCCTATGGAAGTGACCTATTACAGTAAGCCTCCAGTTACTCCTTTGGTTATTAGCTTACCTGGACCTGTCCCGTATAGTTCCAACATGGTTGTGCCATACAAGTACAATGCCACCATTATGGAAATAGGTGTTGAGGTTCCAATTCAACTGTTACCTCAAGTAGGAAATATTTTTGATGCTATTCAAATGACCAGAAGTGGTCGTGTATTTGCTCCTGTGTTTTCGATGATGACTAATGATGGAAAAAAGATTGTAGAAACTAGTGTTGAACCCAAGAAGGTTGAAGGGAAGACTAGTGGGGTAATCCAGGAGAAAGAAATGGATGATTTGTTGAAAATTATTAAGATGAGCGATTACAAGATCGTTGAGAAATTGCTGTAGACACCGTAGAAGATTTCAATCCTAGCTCTGTTAATGAATTCTTTAGCTCACAGAGAGTCTCTAATGAAGGTTTTAGAACAGGAATTTGTTAATTATGATGTGCCTTTGGAAAATTTAAATAGTGTGGTTGGAAATATCAATATGAGTTTCAGTGATGAAGAGTTGCCCGCTGATGGAAGGAATCATAATATGGCTTTGCACATTTCCATGAATTGCAAGAATGATGCATTGTCCAACATGGTTATTGATAATGGTTCCACGCTGAATGTTATTCCCAAGAGTACCCTTTTAAAGCTTAAATGTCAAGGTCTGACGATGCATCCTAGTGGTATCATTGTGAAGGCGTTTGATGGTTCCCGTAAATCTGTTATTGGGGAAGTGGATTTGCCCATTCACATTGGCCCACATCTGTTTCAAATTACCTTCTAGGTGATGGATATATTTCCTGCTTATAGTTGTTTGATTGGACAACCTTAGATTCATGAGGATGGTGTTGTGACTTCTACTCTCCATTAGAAATTAAATTTTGTCCGTGAAGGTATCGTGATTATTATGGAAGGAGAACAAGCTATGCTAGTTTCTCATTTATCCTCCTTTTCCATAGTAGAAGCTGATGAAGTCGCTGTTGGAACGCAGTTCCGAGCTTTGTCTATTGACAGTGTTCAAAGGATTGAAGATTCTATTGCTCAATTGAAGGATGCCTGTAATGTGGTTCATAAAGGTCCTAACAATGTTTGGGGACAAGTTATTGAGCCAAAGGTGGATAAGAATGGTTTTGGTTTAGGTTTTCCAAGAAGATCAGAAGAGAAATGCTGAAGTCAAAACTTGTTGCTGCCAAATATCCAGATGTTTTCCGAAGTGTTGGTTATCTTGACCCTACTATTCCAGGAATCAACACCATTGTTGAAGATGGACCAGAGCAGGAATTTCCCAACTTTGTGAAGCATGGAACCAGAGTTTGTAATTGGAGTTCTATTGACATCCCCACTTGCATTCACGTGTCTAAGTAATTCACTTTTGCTTGTTTGAATTTTCAAATAATGATCTTTTCACTCTGCCAAAGGTGAAAGTGATGATGTATGGGCAAAATCTGATTGTTTTAAAATTTAAGATCATTAATAAAAGTTTGTTTTTCATTCCAAATTGTGTCTTTTATTTTCCATTTTTTCTTGAAAAAATGGTAATATAAAAAACCTTTCACAAAAAAAATTGAATTGAATATGCATAATCACTTGTCACATGTGTCAGTTTCTAAAATCAATCATAATCACATGTGCAGATTAATTCATAAAACCGTTGAAAACAATGACCCCGCGCCCTCTTCCAACTTTGAACATCCTGTATATGTAGCCGAAGAAGAGGAATTTGATGAGATCCCTGAAGAGGTTTCTCGGTTGCTTGAGTGCGAGAAAAACACCATTCAGTCGTACAAAGAGTCGTTGGAAGTCATTAACTTGGGTTCTAAGGAAGATGTGAAAGAAGTCAAGATTGGAGCATTGCTACATCCTGAGGTGAAGATTCGTTTGATTGAGATGCTGAAAGAATATGTGGATATCTTTGCTTGGTCGTATAAAGATATGCTAGGGTTAGATACTGATATTGTGGAGCATCATTTTACCGTTAAAGCCTGAGTTCCCGCCAATCAAGCAGAAGTTAAGAAGAACTCATCCCGATATGGAGATAAAGATTAAAGAGGAAGTTTTAAAATAGATTGACGCATGATTTCTTGTGACATCAGTCTATCCTCAATGGATTGCCAATATTGTGCCAGTATAAAAGAAATATGGAAAAGTCTGCATGTGTTCTGATTACCAAGATCTGAACAAGGCTAGTCCGAAAGGTGATTTTCCTTTGCCACACATTGATATGTTGGTGGACAATACTGCAAAAAATGCAAAGTGTTCTCGTTCATGGATGGATTTTCCAGTTACAATCAAATTAAGATGACTCCTGAGGACATGGAAAAAACAACGTTTATCACAAACTGAGGAACATTCTGTTACATAGTGATGCCCTTCGGGTTAAAGAACGCTGGTGCGACGTACCATAGGGCCATGGCGACCCTATTCCATGATCTGACGCATAAAGAAATTGAAGTGTATGTTGATGATATGATTGCTAAGTCCCAAACTGAGGAAAATCATTTGGAAGATTTGTTGAAATTGTTTCAGCGTTTGATGAAGTATCGCCTCCGTTTGAATCCTAATAAATGTACATTCGGTGTCCAGTCCGAAAAACTGTTGGGTTTCATTGTTAGCCAAAAAGGAATTGAAGTTGATCCTGATAAAGTTGGGCAATTCAAGAAATACCGACACCAAGAACTAAAAAGCAAGTCAGAGGTTTCCTTGGACGTTTTAATTACATTTCCAGATTCATCTCCCATATGACTGCATCATGTGAACCAATCTTCAAGTTGTTGAAGAAAGATCAAGGTTGCATATGGACAGATGATTGTCAAAGGGCATTTGAGAGTATCAAGGAGTATTTGCTTGAGCCTCCTATTCTGCTCCCTACCGTTGAAGGAAGACCATTGGTTTTATATCTGACTGTATTGTAAAGCTTCATGGGTTGTAATTTGGGACAACAAGATGGAACAAGAAGGAAGGAATATGCCATTTATTAGCTGAGTAAGAAGTTCACCGACTGTGAGTCCCGGTATTCTATGTTGGAGAAGACTTGTTGTGCTTTATCCAAGGCTGCGAAGCGTCTGCGACAATATATGTTGAATCATACTACTTGGTTGATCTCTCGAATGGATCCGATCAAGTACATCTTAGAAACGCCTGCGCTTATGGGAAGAATTACTCGTTGGAAGATGTTGTTATTTGAATATGATATTGAATACCACACCCAGAAGGCTATTAAAAGCAGTGTACTGGCAGAATACCTATCTCATCAACCGATTGAGGATAATCAATCTATTAGATTTGACTTTCCTGATGAAGATGTGATGTATTTGAAAATGAAAGATTGTGATGAACCCTTACCTGAAGAAGGTCCAAATCCAGAATCCCGATGGGGAATGGTGTTTTATGGAGTTGTGAATGCTTGTGGAAAAGGAATCGGTGTTGTGATCATCACTCCTCAAGGAACTCATATTCCTTTCACAACAAGATTGATGTTTGATTGTACAAATAATATGGCAGAATATAAAGCCTGTATCATGGGTCTTGAAGAAGTCATTGACCTCAGAATCAAAATTCTTAATGTGTATGGTGATTCAGCTTTAGTAATAAATCAGATTAAAGGAGATTGAGAGACTCGTCACCCTGGCTTAATCCATTACAAAGATAATGTGAGGAGACTATTGACCTTCTTCAACAAAGTGGAGCTTCACCATATTCCTCGGGATGAAAATTAGATGGCAGATGCCTTGGAAACTTTAGCTTCTATGTGTAAAGTAAATCAGTGGAATGATGTACCTTAGATCACCATTGAACGTCTTGAGATGTCAGCTTATATATTCTCCATGGAGGTGGCAAAGAATGATAATCCCTGGTATCACGACATTAAGCACTTCCTGGTGACTCGAGAGTATCCAGTTGATGCGACAAGAAAAGATAGAAATACCTTGAGGAGATTGACTGATAGTTTCTTTCTCAATGAAGATGTGTTATACAAAAGAAATCATGACATGATCTTGCTCAGATCCGTGGATAGACATAAAGTAGACATGTTGATGCATGAGATTCATGAGGGTTCTTTTGGTACTCATGCTAATGGACACTCTATGGATAAGAAGATGCTAAGGTCAGGATACTATTGGTTGACATTGGAATTCGATTGTTGCAAATTTGCGAAGAAGTGCCATAAGTGTCAGATTTATGCTGATAAAATTCACGTTCCTCCTACACTTCTCAATGTTATTTCTTCCCCATGGCCTTTCTCTATGTGGGGTATTGGCATGATTGGGATGATTGAACCCTAGGCTTCTAATGGACATTGTTTCATTTTGGTAGCAATTGATTACTTCACCAAATTGGTTGAAGTGGCTTCTTTTGCCAATGTTACCAAGAAAGTGGTGGTTCGTTTCATCAGGAACAATCTCATTTGTCGGTATGGTGTGCCTAGCAGGATCATCACTGACAATGGCTCGAATTTGAATAATAAAATGATGGCGGAACTTTGTGAAGAATCCAAGATTTTTCATCACAACTCTTCTCCTTACAGACCCAAGATGAATAGGGCAGTTGAAGCTGCAAATAAGAACATTATGAAGATCATCCAGAAGATGGTCGTCACCTACAAAGACTGGCATGAAATGCTACCATTTTCTTTACATGGACATCGCACTTCGGTACGCACTTTAAAAGGGGAAACCCCTTTCTCTTTGGTTTATGGGATAGAAGCAATACTCCCCATTGAAGTTGATATTTCATCTTTGTGTGTGATAATGGAAGCTGAATTATCTGATGCTGAATGGATTCATAATAAGTTTGACCAGTTGAATTTGATTGAAGAAAAGAGAATGACTCATTTATGTCATGGTCAGTTATACTAGAAAAGAATGAAGAAAGCTTTTGATAAGAAGGTCAAACCTCGTGTATTTAGAGAAGGCGACCTCATGCTCGGAAAGATCATTTCTTTAAACTCTGATTCCAAAGGCAAGTGGACTCCCAATTATGAAGGCCCATATGTTGTCAAGAAAGCCTTCTCTGGCGGTGCACTGATTCTTGAAAATATGGATGGCGAGGAGTTCCCACGTCCTCTGAATGCTGACATAGTCAAGAAATACTTCACCTAAATAAATAAAAGAACAGCTCGCTAATTTGAAAACCCGAAAGGGCGACTTAGACAAAAAAAAGCGTCTTAGTGGACTGAAAACCCGCAAGGGCAGTCTAGGCAAAAATTAGAGACATAAACAGAATAAATCTCCTGGTAGGATGAAAACCCGCAAAGGTAGTCTAGGCAAAAGTTAGGGACTTATATGGCAAGTAACTACATCAGACAAGACTTGATCATAAAAGCAACAATCTGAATGGATTATCTTCATACCTCAATTGAAAACTATAATACAGGAGTTCAAAGTTGTTAGGGAGAATAGTGTTCATTGTTCTTCGATGTACCTTTTCCATGCATTTACCAATTTTCAAAACTTTGTAATCATCTACGGAGTCATGCTATTGGAAGACTACCATTCTATCAATAAAATTTGAGCCTTTATCCAATTCCTTGGCAATCTTATTTATATTCAGTTTATAAAAATATTCTTTTATTATTATTGAAAATGCATTTCAAACAGATTTGTTAGAACATACTTGCGAAAATTTTGCAATTTAAGTGTATTTACTTCGGGTGTGAAGCAAAGGAATAAGATGGCATTGTCCTAATAACGAACAAGATTGATAATGTTAAAGTTGGTACCATCACGACCTCTATAACATTTTTTTCATTCGGATATGAGATATAAGTGCAAGGCGGATTGTTTCCACAGAATGTCCCATTTTCACCAGAAGAGTTGGTAAGAGTAACACTCTGATAAGACATGGTGACAACCCCATGGGATGCCTCCGTCAGAAGGAACCTGGGAATGTTTACGACATGCCTACAACTTCTTTTGGAATTTGATGCGATGAAGAGCTACCCTTTGGTTGATAGTTTGTGAAGACTTTATTTTGGCCGAGTGTTATCCATGCATTAGTAAACCTCCCATGTTGATACTCAATAAAATGTCCATATGTATCTCATGTACATTCACTCATACATTATGCATAATTAAACTTCATTTGCATATGTTGATAACAAGAGTATGTTTCATCTTTCCAATAGAATGTCAGCTTTAAGCAGAAAAATTTCATCTTTTCGCTTTCCCCTAAGATTCACTAATACTTCATATCATTGCATGGCACAAAGATTACAATTTGAATCTACTTCTCTCTCCTATCTTTGGCTATTCCCTTAGGATATCACCAAGCACCTTGTATATGTGTGTGATGATTGATACTTTGCTAACAATGATATGTGTACACTTTGCTTGTTAAATGTAGTAGGTGATTAGTGCACAAGCTTCTTATTCAAGGAGTCAATAGGTTCATGTGTTTATTTCCATGCCTTCTCTCCTCAATTCTTAAGATTTTGAAAGCATTGTCTCTCATTGAAGACCTCTCTTGTCACCAAACATGGTCTCTTATCTTGAGTGTATGCTTCATGTTTGAAAGAGATCATCAAATTCAAAGAATTCTCCATTCTATGGCCATCTATCCTGAAATTAGGGTTTTGGACTTCTGAGGATCATATCTCGGTGTTTGTATGAAGTTTGTTGATGTTTTCAAAGTCATTTGATTCTTAAGATGACTTATAATATGAATATGCTTGGATCCAAAGATCTTGATTGATGAAAATAATGTTTTAGAGGTCTATGATTGCCCACTCTCTAAGTTGATGCTTCATCTATCTTGTATGACTTCAAAGGATCATAACTTGGTTATCCCTTGTCTCTTTGAGCTCATTTTTCTTTCACAATGAACATAAGGATATCTAATACAACTTAGTTCAATTGGTGAGAAGATAAAATGCATGGAAGTTTTCCTATGAAGTCAAAAGATTACAAGTCCTTCATGAATTTCTCAATTGTTGGTCAATCAACTTCAAAAGATCATATGTTGATCATCACTTATCACCCTGAGGTCATTATTTTTGCACAACAATATTGAATATGTGAACTTTATCTCCATATAATTTTTGAAGATTGAAAGTGTTTGGAAGTTTCTTAAAGAAGTCAAAAGATTATAGGTCACTTCACAAGTTTGAAGAAGAAACATTATAGGTCATTTTTAGAAGGTGGCATGCTTGACAAAGGCCTGGCCAGGAAAATCAGTGATTTTTCAAGAATCCTAAAGGCTCAATCTCTCAACTCGAGCATCCATTTGATTTGATTATTTTTGAAATGTGTTCTACTCTTTGAATATTTCATTTGGCTCAAAGAAAATTAGAAAACGCATGAGGGAATTGATTTGGCCTCAGCTCAAAGTTTGTGCAAAATTCTGATTCGAGTTCACCATCAATTTATGCATTTGCGTGTGTAACTTGTTTTTAAGCCAAATTAAGCCTTTCTTTCGTGACTAATTGTGATTAGGAAATTCCCAGGATTAATTAGCACACCAAAACGCAAGGAATGATTGAGTTTTGATGCACATAAGGTCACACTTTCTTCATGAACACGGGTGTGCACAATTTCCATTCAAATGTCATCATTCACCCCTCATTTTGATTCCATTCGCCTCTCCTATAAATAAGGGACACATTCCACTCATTTACTCAAGCTTTGATAGCTACAAAACCCTTTCAAACTCTCTCTCGAATCCAATTTTGTGCAACTTCGTTTTCACTCTCAAAGCCATTCAGTTTGAAATTAACCATTCATTCTTCTTCCTTGAACTTTACTAAAGCTAACAGAACAAGTATCGTGCCTTGAAGCCTCCTGAATCGTGCTATCCAAGTCCAATTTCAGAGCTCTAAAAGTGAACTTCGTTCAGGTGAGAATCTCTATCAAACCTTGTAAAATAAAGCATCATTGCACTCTCCTCATCTCCCTGATCCTTATGATCTTCACCATTTGCATTTTCATCAAGTATTGACTGAGAATTTTTGGAAACAAGTGCTCGCTATTATTTCTGATTTTTTCAAATTGTTCATGATATAAGTGAAATAAATTATTCGCGAGGGTACCATTAGAATCGTCTTGAAGAGACGAAGCGAATGACACCGGTCTGAAGAATTTATTTCACAATTTGAGATTCGAACAAGGATGATGGTTGGAGGTTGAAGACGATCTACGTGTTGGTCTTCAACCAATGAAGGCTTGACATGTAATTTTTTCAAATTCGATCCAATGTATTTGCTTCACCGTGCACGCGTCTCTGGAGCCTTTGGATCTGATTACTTTTATTAGTCAACACCGACCCAACGCATGATATTTTTTCTTGTTTTATTTTTTAATTTTGTAATCCGGTGTGAAAACCAAAGAGGACCATATCAAGCACAGCGCCCCATGTCCATTGGATGTGATTACTAACGCGTTTTGACTATGATCAGATGGTCCACATTTTTTTTTGCTTTTATTTTATTTTTTGATTTTATGTTTTAAATGTTTTAAATTTCAAAAAATCATATAAAATTCATTTCTAACTCAAAAATTATGAAAAAATTCACAAAAATATTTTGAAATATTATCTTTCTGAATTTTATTTTTTCATAATTTTATTTTCAGATTTGATATTTTTATAAATTTTCCCTTTTATTTGAGGTTTTTAATTTGTTTTAAAATACTTTCCAACATTTTAAAATTCTGAAAAAAATTATTGAAGGATTCAATGGTCATTTGACAAATATTGGTGACCTAATTTTATTTTTATTTTTTATTTTACTATTTTTTCCATTTTTGGTTTATTTCACATTTTATTTTATTTTCTAAAAATATTTTTTGACTTTATAAAAAATTCTTAAAATGTTTGTCAAGACTTGTTGACCTCTGTTTGACTTTGGGTAATTTTCTTGGAATTTTATTTTGTTGAAAAAAATACTATTTATGTATTTCGTCAATAAAATCCAATTAAATAACCTAATTTCAAAAATAATTTTTTATCCTTTTATTTGACCTTATTTTCATTTTTATTTTGCTGACTTTTGAATTTATTTTGGAGTCACAAATTTCCTCAACATCAATGGAATTTGGGTATTGATAGGTCTCTTGATCAAATCCACCAAGAAAGTTGATTGATTTCGACGAAGTTAGACCAAATAAATTCATCTAATACAAAATAAACTTGGAAATTACTTTTTTTCTCCATCTTATTTTTCTTTTGTCCCGACTCGAAAAAAGTGATCAATTGGAGGCATGAACTTTAATGTTCTAACATAAGCCCCAAAGGATGACTTGAGTTTTGATCTTGGTTCAACATTTGTGGCGCTTGTCGTGTGGTCGCGTTGATTTCTAATCAAGCTTCTGGCAAGTTTCCACTAACCTTGTCCATTTGAAATTCTCAATCATCTTTGATCAAGTGATGTGATAATTTCAAAACCGGTGATATACTTGACAAAAAACAATTGAAACTTGTTGTGTGGTTGCATTGATTCTATCAAGCTTCTGACAAGTCTTCATGTGTAAGTTTCAAGATAGTCACCTTGCTGACGACTAACAATTAACAATTCGATGATATACTTCACAAGTTTCAAGAAGGTCATCTTGCTAACCTTTATTATTTGTTTTTTATTTTTTGCTCTTTACTTTTCGCATTTACTTTTATGCTCTTTATTTTTATGCAGCTTTACTTTTAGCATTTATATTTCATGTCATTTTTGCTTTGCTCACTTGAACATTTTATTTTCTTGCCATTTTGAATTTGCTCATTTGAGCTACATTTTCCTTTTCCAAAACACTTAATAATTCAACCTAATCATAAAAAACTTCTAATTGGACTTGGTTACTATCCTTGTCTTTGGAGCTTGATCTTTGGACTTAGGATTAGGACCTCTACCTCATCTTGGAGATTTATGTGCCCTTGGCATTATTTTGTCTTGTCTGGTTATTATCTTTGTATGCAGGTTATTCCGTTATACTCGATTAAGAGTGAATATCCTCCAAATACAGCCGTCACTCTGCCCGTTTTTCTTAAGACAAGAGTTCACCTAAAGGCTTTGATTTATCTGGAGCTTGGTTTTTTTGTCTGGTTATTTTTTGTTTATGTGATAACCCAAAGGATGAGATATGGTATTGGCTCTTGATGTCAAGTACTAATCTTCTCACCCGGTTAGATCTTTATTTACCCTTACCTTTTACTTTATGCACTTAGGTTAGCCTCTTCATCTCCTCCTCATTCTTTAATTTTCAAAATCTTCCCTCTTTTTCAAAGGATTCTTGTTTTCAAAACTCGAACCGATTTCATAAAAAATTTGGATTTAGGTCCATGAATTTTCAAACCAAAAATTATAAAAATACTTCTTTTCTCCCTCCGCCATCCATTTTGTACATATGCTTTTTTTAGCACACATATACAAATTTTCACAAAGGTTCCTGCGGAGTACCGTAGATACTTTGGGTGCCTAACACCTTCCTTTTGCATAACTAACCCCCAGTCTCAGATCTCTGATGTTTTTTTAGGATTTTATTTGCTCTTTTTCCTAGTCCTTTGGATAAAATAAAAGCGCGGTGGCGACTCTTTTGTTTTTTCGAGTTAAGTCAATTCAATGGCTTATACTCGCAACTTTTTTTCCGCTACACATCTCCTTTTCCAAATATAGGAAAACACAAAATATCCCTTAAGGTTTCAACAAGGATTTCAAAATCCGAATTATGCATCCGAAAACTAATGGTACTAGTTGTTTTCAATCTAACAACTTCATCTTTGGGTCATTCAGTACTATAAATAATTTAACCTCGAGAGTACTAAGAACCCTAAGGTAATGTTAGAATAGATCGGGAAATTACAATTCACAAGGTGGTGCAACCCCAAACTTTTTAGAAGAAAATTAACATCAAATTTTAACCCAATTTGACAAAGGTTCATCATCTGTGTACCATGATGGTATTATTCACCTCCGAGAGAAAAAACTCATAACTTTTATTGTGGTCTTGGATAGTGAAAATGAAGCCATGAATGTTAGCATTTGACGAGCTCCCTACCTTCTTTTTTGGCCTCAAAGTCTCTGGTTGCTTACCCTTGTCTGCTTTTTTTAGGTACCATGGTTGAGATTCTTTGAATGATTTTTAAGGTGATTAGAATGGGTATTTGTTTTAGGTATGTGGTTTATAAGATGATTTTATGAAGGTTTTATGAAGTGGGTTAGGGATTTGGGTATGTGAAGTCGGTAAAGTTTGAAACATTGTTTTTGGGTTTTAATAGAGTTCTAGATTTTTGGTGAGAGATGAGAGAGGTTGAAGATGAATATAGAGAATATTTTATAATTATGAGATGGAGAAAGATAAAAAATCAGACTTATGGGGCACATGAGTAAGTATAATTATCAATGATTGGGGGAAATTAGGTGGTTTGGGGTCCATGTTAGACTAGAGGGAATTTTTGAAAAAACATGGGTTGGTGACATGAGCCATGTTTCCCAACACGGGTAGGCTGTGACATCCCCTGATTTTTGTACGAGGGTGTGATTGATTGGATTTTTGTAGTTGAGGTCCAACACGAATTGTATTTCTCAACACGGGCAATCTTAGGGGCCTTTTTGGATTTTCTTGCCCTTGGTTCAGTAGGTTTGGTTTGCACTTCGATCAATCTCCAAAATTCTCCTTGCTTTGAGGACTTTTTAATGAGTTTTCCCTTTTGTTCCTACAAAAACAACAAACAAACACACTATTAGATAAAAGGGTTAAGAGGAATTTTGCCCCATGTCGTACAGGCGAGTTTTAAAAAATCCCCCAGCAAAAAAATTTGATTCGGTCCTTAACATTTGAAGATTCTCTTGTTTTTGACCCTCTTGAAGCCCAATCATCAGAATCTATGACATAACAATAATTTTTTTATTAATGTGGATGCTTAGTTGGCTTTTTATTATTATTATTATTATTATTATTATTATTATTATTATTTTAAATCATGTCAACTTTATTATTATTATTATTATTATTATTTTAATTTTATGGTTAATAAGTATTTTAACTTCTGCGATAAAGGTGTGTTTTGAAAAAATCCATGTAAAAAATAACTAAATTCGATCCTTGACATTTAAAAACTCGGTGAAGTCTAGGTGAGAGTTCAATTAAATCCGTCACCGGAGCACCACTAATTTTTACCATTGGATCAAAATGATCCTACTTGATCAAGTTAGTCACAATTATAGTGGATTAAATATCTTCCATTTACTTTCACTTTCACTTTTATCTTACTTTTTTTCATCTTGAACTCGATCCTATCCTATGGTAAACTACTCATTGTTGTTGTCAAGCTGTTTAACCTCACTTACCTCCTTTGTTGAAATTGTGATAACGAAATCTGAAGTCAATTCGCCTCAAGATTCCGCTCCAACCTTCATGTCCCGCTATTGACGTTTTCTCCTAAACTGAACTTTAGTGTTTCATTTTCTCTATGACCTTGTGCATTAGAAAAGGCAGTTTTCCATTGTCTTTGCAAGTTGTTAATATTTTTTCTGTAGATATGAATGCAATTTTAAAGAAAATATATAGGTTTGATTTCTTCAATTTCAACTTCAATCAAATATCGACTTGGGACAAACTTTAATATGGGTTTCATTTATGATAGAAATTTCTTTTTCAGAATTTCATTATTGAAGACAGTCACACAAATGAAATATTAGATCCAGTATGGTTTTGAAAACTCTCTAGCTAAAATTTCAAAAATTTCTACTAATAGGCCTTGAACTCAAAACACTCCTAATGAAATTGAATTGCTAAACAACTAGACTATATATGTTTCCTTTACAAATTCTTGCAACAAGTTTTCAAAACACATATGTTTACAGTATTACAAAATAAATATTTTAATTTCACTTTAATTTTCCATATATTTTTCTTAACTTAAACATTTATTTCATTAATTTATATTTCATATTCAATAATATTAGTTTTTAAATAATAATAAAATTATATTATTAAATGTTAATTTGTATAGTAATATGAATAAATATATATGAATTTATATAATAATATGAATAAATATATTATTTATTAATATTCATATGAATAATACATTATATAAATTTAGATAATAATATGAATAAATATATTTATTCTTGCATATTAATACATTATTTATTATTTAATATTATATTTATTCGAATTATTAATTTAATTATTATTTATTCGTATTATTCATATAAATATTTCTAGAAATATTTCTAGCTTCAATATACACTACTACAAATATCACTTGTAATGTCAGACGTGAAATGCTTTTTATCTCGATATCGGAAGCGAGGTAAATAAGATCGTTATGAAAAGTAAAGACTTATCACCTTGTTGCTTAAAACATCGAGGGGTATTTTATAGCATATGAGTTCAATCCACAACGTCTGTATTTTTATTATTTTCAATAATAGCCCCTCATTTGTCTCGGTTTTTAATAAAATCGAGGGGTAAATAGTAGTTATTTTAAATTTAAACTGGTTACATTATTTACACGAAAAAATAATAAAAAATATTTTACTTAGAAAATACAATGTTTACCCAGAATATTAAACTAGTTACATTGTTTACGCAGAATATCAATACAAAATTTAATTTTTCCATGAAGAATCATATGTTGGATCTTCAAATCTTTGATATCGTGGGAAGATCAAATGCTGGAAACAATAGATGAAAAAAGGGTTAGATAAAAAAAGAGTTAGATGGAAAAAGGGTTAGATGAAAAAAGAGTTAGATAAATAAATGATTAGATTAAAAAAGGGATAAATAAATATTTAAGTAAACAAACCTTAAACGCAAAATAAATTTTTGCTCTTGCAATCCATCATAGAGAACACTTCATAACAGTACTCTTGCATATCTTAAAGCGGGGGATAGTTTCAAGCGATTCATATGACATTCTATTATGAATTTTTGATATTCATAATGTTCTTATAATTGAAGTTAACCTAGGTTTCATGCGGATCACTAATAAAAGTGTCTTGACCATTGATAGTGATGAAATGGACGTCATTAATTTAGTTAAAGGCGGTGACAAACACCATCAAATTTAATGCTAACATATCCCCTCGGTTTTGTGGAAGATCGAGGTGCAACTATTTTTTTAATTATATTGTTTATAAAGAATATCAGAAACACAATAGATTAGAACAATTTTCGACTACTGCTCAAGGCTTATTGAATTTAACAAAAGCATAACCTTTATTCAGTCCAGTTCTGCAAATTAATAGTAAACCACACAAAATCATCAATCATCATTATTTTTAACGTATATACATTGAATGTTCTTGAGAAGGAATTTGGTAGCGTACGTGAAATCTATTGGCAAGTAGACAAAATCAAAGGAGAAAGTGTTTTCAACAACAGGTCTTTGGTGGAATCCAAATTTTGTTACATACCTTTATGTTGGAAATAAAAAAAAACCATAACTTATCCATCTTCGGATAAATTATTTTAATTTATGCACTTCCAATCCATCTCTAAGATCTGTTCTTAAGCGTATCTAGTTCAAAATATTTCATATCAAAGACAGTAGTAAATATTTCATGTATCTGGTGCTGCTACATATAAGTTGAAATTAGGGTAAAATCTTATAAATTATGGTATTTGTATTAAAAGCTGACCACTTTACCCCTCGAATTTAACTTATAACCGAGGTATATTATATTATCTATCACACCGGCTTTATGGAAACACCAAGGTGAAATGTTTTTTTTACATTTTTTACACAAAAATTAAAATAAATAGTTTAAAAACAAATCTTTGCTCCTTTGAATGAATATCTTCGCTGATATCCATCATCCGATTAGTTAAACTTCTTTCTTTGCATAACTTTTGAAAAGAGAGTGGAGCTTAACTTCCTTCATTATCTACTTGAAGGGAGAATGAGTTTTTTGCACTTGTAATATATCAAATGAGCCAAAATACAACAACAACAACACCAAAAACAACATCACCACCACCAACAACATCAACACCATTATGTAAGATAAATTGCAAGGGCAAAAAAACGTTTCATTCTAAAAGAACAATGAAGGTTTTTTCTATCTTGCAATTCATTCCAAAGAATGATACAATTTTGAGTTTTGGGCGACTACAAATAAGTAAGAATTAGGGTAAAATTTGTTGACCTTTTATATTGTAATCTTATTAGTAGAGCCCTTGGTTATATCGTAACATCGAAGGGTTAGTTAATTTATATTACAATTTTAATCAAAATAATACATAATCTACAAAAGTTAGGATTCGAAGCGCGTCCAGAATAATTTTACCCTTCAAATTTATTAGAAACCGAGGTATTTGATATTTTTCTAATTAAAAAAATATAATACATGACGCGCCTAGCCTTAATACCTCGTTATTTTTCTGGTTGACGTGAAAGCTCTGTCATGAAATGCGTTATTCGTTGTAGTGATAGTCCGGAGACAAATAATATTTATTCATAGTCCGGAGACAAATGTTTCTAAAAATATATTTATTCATGTATATTAATACATTATTTATCATTTAATATTATATTTATTCATATTAATTAATTAGTAGTATTATTTATTCATATTATTCGTATGAATATTTCTAGAAATATCTCTAGCTTCAATATAGTCTGGAGACAAATATATTTATTTACATTATTATTTAAATTCATATAATATATTATTCATATGAATATTAATAAATTAACATTTAATAATATAGTTTTATTATTATGTAAAAACTAATATTATTAAATATAAAATATAAATTAATGAAATAAATATTTAAGTGTAAGACAAATATATAGAATTAAAATGAAAGTGCAATTGAAATAATTTATTTTGTAATACTATAAACTTAATATGAATTAGACAAATTTCTTGCAAGAAATCTTAAAGGAAACACTCCTAGCCTAGTGGCCCAACCACCTACTTTAAATACAAGGTTCTACAGTTCGACCATAATTGGTAGTAATTTTTTAAATTTTTGCCAGATTCTCATGACGCGGCTTTAAGAGGGTCCAAAACAAGAGAATCTTTAAATGTTTAGTTTTAACATCGCTTAACCTCAACGGTCCCGAGTGTATAAACACCCAGAACAATTCTTTTGTCTTCTTAGGGTTCCATGTCTATTTCAAATCAACTTATAGGATGGTAAGTATAGGAAGGTAAGTATCTCTCAAACTCTTTTCAAATGTTAAGGACCGAATCCAAATTTTCAAGAGAATCTTCAAATGTTAAGGACCGAATCCAATTTTTTTTACAGGGAGATTTTTCAAAACTCGCCTATATGGCAGGGGAAAAAGTACCTATTAAACCTAGATAAAATATATTATGGGTACTTCCCACCCAACACTTTGTTTAACGTTAACGTCATTTAACCTCGACGGTCTTGAGTGTACAAACACCCAAGGCGATTATTTTGTCTTAATAGGGCCCCATGCCTATTTCCAATCAACTTATCATATTTTCCACTCCCCTTTTATTTTTTATTATAGGGTGGTAAGTATCTTTTAAAATCTTTTTCATTCACCTGGTCCTCTTCTTTCTTCGTGGTACTCTTAGTTTTTCAACCTTTCCTTCTTTCTCTTTCAACTCATTATTTTCCATAGGTACTTTTCACTCATCTTTAGTCCTGGCTATTTCAGTTAGGTATCATGAGATCTCTGTATAGAGGCATTCCATCATGGTGGTAGTTATAAAGTCAAGTCTCTCATTTCCTACTTCCATACTCAAGGTTCCTATTTTAACATCAACAATGGTACCTGCAGTACATAAGAGTGGCCTACCCATAATGATAGGCACATGTAAATCTTTCCTAATGTCCATGACAGTGAAATCAATGGAAATATAAATATGTCCTACCTTGATAGGAACAACTTCTAATATCCAAATCAAAAACTTGACTAATATAGCTGCCATTTACAGAGTCATGTTAGTAGGTTTTATTATTATTCATGCTCCTAATTTTCTGCATATGTTAGGGGCATCATGCTGACGATAGCTCCTAATTCAGGCAGATACTTACCAATTTTCATTGTGCCCAGTTGGTCCGAGATCGAAATATGTCTAGTATCTTTTTGTTTATGTGGTATATTTTGTATAACTTCACTAGTTGTTGATATCTTAGCTATTATTTCATGCTCTTCTAACTTCCTATTTTGTGAGAGGATCTCTTTCTTAAAGTTTACATGTGTTGGCATTTGTGCAAAAACCTTAGTAAATAGCACATTCACATAAAGTTGTTTTTTTTTTATCATTTTCATAAACTTAGACTATACCTTGGTTTTGATGATCCATTGAGGGAAAGGAATCTTGGGTTTGTATGAGGAGGAGCAATATACGATGATTCCTTATAAACCTCTTCGACTACCTCATATTCGGGAGGCGTCGGGACTTCAACTTTAACTTCCTTCTTTGTCACTCTCTTTTACTTTTAACACTTCCTCAATCGTCACTAGACCTAAGTTCCCATATTTATCACTGATACACATGATTCATATTATGCAACAATAACTTACATGTTCAATAATCACCATTGGTTCATATTTGAACTAGACTCAACACATATCAATAACTTACCTTCTCAGGGCCATTCACCATGAAACTCAACACTAATTATTAAAATCATGTAAAATAATTAAAAAATAATCAATCAACATCAAATAGTGCTAATCGGTACCTAAATATACTAAACATTTACCAAATTAGAACTCTATCGAAAAAGACCAACTCTGCACTGTCATCCTCGCTAAGCAACCCGTAGCTCAATGGGAAAGTTCTTGCTGAGTGTAGCTATCGCTCGCTAAGCGCAAGTCAAAACCAAAAAAAATATCACACTAAACATCGTTGGTCGAGGCCCTTCTTCGCTAAAGCGAGAACACCCAGAACACCAGAACCAAAAAATGTGAATTCTACCATTGGAACCTTATCAAAGCTCTGATTTCAACCCCAAACCACCCAAATCACACATAATTCAATATATATATATATATATATATATATATATATATATATATATATATATATATATATGTTATGCTTCTTACATAAATCACTCACAGGTTAATCACTTAATTCATCCAAATAGCACAATTTCATCAACATGTTCATCATGCCCAAAACATATTAACATGAACAAAAACATCCAAATTTATACATTCAAATCATGCAAAAATTTCACATGGATTACATAAAACATGATAGGTTTTACATCAACCTTATCCAAACACACCAAATTCGACAAGGGAGAAAATATAATTGAAAACAAAGAAGAGGGCGAGGATCCCTCACTACCCTTTAAGAAGTACGCACCCAATAATGAACAATTCCCCACCCCTTTACCTAAATTTTCCAGCAATCAAGGTTGAATTTTCAGCAATGGATGTCTTCTCCTCTAGGTTTTCTTCTTGTCTCTACAACTCCTCTTTTCCAAATTTCACGTACAATCATTCTAACCCATTTTCCTATTTTTCTTTTTAATGAAAAACCTAATTTAATATTTTATTATTTCACATTCCCCTTTAACTCCAAGGCAATTACTTACCACACAAATTACTTTATTATCCTATTTTCACCCCCATCTCTCAATATTTCATACTTTATTCAATTTTTATTATTTTTAATAATGAAAAAGTGATAAATCATATAAATTCTACCCAACCTTCAACAACCCCACAAAATATATAAAATGTTAAATCCATGGTTGTAGTTTTTGTATGATTTTTTCTAAAACATGGTTCTGGACTGATGTTGACCAAGATGTCACAACATCTTAACCAACTGTCATGACATGTTCTGCTACCATGCTTATGAAATAGATGTTGAGCCAGATGTCCTGACATCTTGGAATGTTATGCAGCATGCACTGCTGTTTTGTTTCCTTGAATATTTGATTGAAAAATATAAGATTCTAAAATATTTTGGTACTTATATAGGTGCAATAATTCAAGGATATTTTAGGAACATGTACATATTTTATTTGATCCCTTAAAAGAATCTGATATTTTTTACAAAACCTTGAATATTTGTTCCTATTTCTATGTGAAGATCTTGCAGATGGTTTAAAAAGTGAAGATTGGATTTGGTTTGAAGAGTCTATCCCATACTGCAAGAGTATATAAATAAAGACGTGTTAAACATAAATTAGCAAGTATTTACATAGAAGAAACCGTGGGTGCAATATAAGTATTAGGGGTTTGGGAGTCTTTTAAGTTCTTTGTGTCTTTTGTTCTTTGTATGTCACTCATTTATCTTTTGATACATTGAGGTAGACTGATTGTCACTTGATAATTTATTAAGTTATTATTCTCACCCATGAGCTTTTAAGCAAATATTTGAGTATTGTTCTTAGTTGAAACTTTTAAGTAAAACTAAGTATTTCTATATTTGAAGTGTAATCTTCTATTTGGTTCTTTTGGTTTAGTCACAAGGTTTGTGACTGTAGGTATCAATGAGGTAATTGAAAGTGAGAGGGGTTCTCATATCTATGAGGTTCCTAGGTAGAATTTGCACAAGGTAGTGATTAGGAGAGAAGTTGTAATTTAGGATTTCTTAGGCTGTGAACTAATATTATCATAGTGGGCTTACTTCCTGGCTTGGTAGCCCCCAGAGTAGGTGACACTGCACCAAATTGGTTAAAACTTGATTGTGTTATTTAAGTTTCTATAATTTATTTTCTACATAATCTTTAGTTTTTTATCATCAGATGATGTCATAACATATGTCCTGACATTGTGCTCCAGTGTTAAGAAATCAATCTTGACGTTTGTATTGCAAGTGTGTGAATTTCAATTGGTATCAGAGCAGACAACCTATTTTGGTTATTGGGTGAGCTCCAGGGAGTATATTTTCTGGTACTATAGATTCTAAGAAACGATTTTCAAACACTATTGTGTTACTTGGAAGTCAATTGGATAAAGTTTTAAGATACATGAAAGGAAGAAAAGATCTAATGTTAAGAACATTCCATCTAACATCAGCAACAATCATGATTTCCAAAATAAACTCAAAATTAGAGATATGGATGATCATAATAAAGGAACTCAATGCCATTAATGTGAAGGTTTTGGGAACATTAGAAAAAAATGTACTACTTATATCAAGAGATAACCTAAATGAATAATTGTTTATTGGTCAAATGATGAATATGTTGAGGAAGAAACTGCTAATAATGTGACTGCATTAACAAGAAGATGGGATTCTAAGGCATACTTTAAAAGTGAAGAGATATATCATGATGAATTAACTACCTCTTACAGAGAGCTATGCAACTAAAGTGAGAAGGTATATCAAATAGGAGAGAAACAAATGGTGGTCATTGTTAAACTTCATACTAAGAAGGATGAATACCTAATTGATAATTCTAAACTCCAAAATAGAGTGACCATAATGACATCCAAACTAGATAATTTGATAATAAGTGTTGGATATTAAACAATTAATCTAATGTGCTAGATGATATTCTTCAAGATGTAGAAGAAGGAAAAAGACAAACTGGAATTGGGTTTAACTATCAAAACTTGAAGAATAAAAAAGAAAACTCATAAGATAAAGTTTTTCCCTACTAAAATGAAGGATGAGAGTAAGATGTCTAGTCAGATATCACAACATCTTGTCAGGTCACAAAAAACTCAGACTATAGTAGAGTCTTAACATTGGAGATGTCAGTTTTGTTGAAGAAGTGGACATTATGAACAAGTTTGACATAGGCTTCATGGATATCCAAAATAACCATCTCAACCTAGTGAAAATCCCTAAGTGACCAGGACTAAAAAGGAATGGAAAGTGAGAAATTTTGTCAAAAACTCATTGCTCATACATATATAAAAGTCCCATCTAATGAGGATTGGTATTTTGATAGTGAATGTTCTAGGCATATGAAAGGTGTGGAAAACTTATTGGAAGAAGTTAAACCTCTCATGACTAGTTATGTTACTTTTGGAGATGGTGCCAAAGGGGTAATTAAAGGTGTTGGAAGACTATCTTGTGAAGACTACCTTGACGTAGATTGATTGTTACTTGATAGTTTATCAAGTTATTGATCTCACTCGTGAGCTTTTAAGCAAAGAGCTGAATATTGTTCTTAGTTAAATCTTTTGATAGTGAATGTTCTAGGCATATGAAAGGTGTGGAAAACTTATTGGAAGAAGTTAAACCTCTCATGACTAGCTATGTTACTTTTGGAGATGGTGCCAAAGGGGTAATTAAAGGTGTTGGAAGACTATCTTGACGTAGATTGATTGTTACTTGATAGTTTATCAAGTTATTGATCTCACTCGTGAGCTTTTAAGCAAAGAGCTGAGTATTGTTCTTAGTTAAATCTTTTAATAAAAACTAAGTATTTTGTAGTTGAATTGTACTCTTCTATTTGGTTCTTTTGGTCTAGTCACAAGGTTTGTGACTCTAGGTATCACTGAGGTGATTGGAAGTAAATGGTGGTTCTCATATCTAGGAGGTTCCTAGCTAGAAGTTGTACAAGGTAGTGATTAGGAAAGAAGTTGTAAATTGGTATTATTTATGCTTTGAACTAATATTATCATAGTGAATTTCCTTCCTGGATTGGTAGCCCTCAGAGTAGGTGACGTTATACCAAACAGGGTTAATAATTGATTGTGTTGTTTAAATTTCTGAAATTTATTTTTATGCATAATATTTAGTTTCTATCAGTAGATGATGTCATAACATCTGTCCTGACATTGTGTTTATGCGTTGAGACATTAGTCTTGACATCTGTATTGCAAGTGCCAAAATTTCATAAAGCTCTCTCATAAATCATTTAAGTTCATAAAACTCAATAAAATTAAAATATTAAAAAAACATGGCATTACAAAGGTCATACATGGAAATACAAGATGCTTATATAAGGATGGAGACGATGTAGTCATCTGAACTTCAACCACACTGATTATTAGGTTCACTTTTGTAAAAATGCACCCTTGTGATATTGTTATACTATAGTTTGACATGCATCAAAACATTCCAGATCCGCCAATGTGCTTCAAAGAAAAACACAAAAGTAAAGTCTCAAACCAATGAGCTTTTGACAATTGGAAATACTTCAACAAGGTATAGTGTCTTCAACGAAGGAACTACCGTAACTATGTCATGGTCGACTATGTCAGGTCAACCGAATGTAAACCAATTCCTCAATATATGGCATGGTATATAACAATTTCAATTGGCTTTCTTTCTGAACCTAGATTGTTAGTTGACCCACGCGAATAAGCATCATCGTTAAACTTTCAGCAAAGCCAATGCCGAACATACACCCATTTACCAAAAAGAGATTCCTATTACCCAACACAATGATTCACACTAAATGCACCAATCCAACAATAATGATACTTTCAACCATTACAATATCAGCCCAAGCAACAAAACAAAGCTTTGAAAGCATGGACAACAAATTACAATACCCAACCACGACGAATTTTGATAACCTCCATTATATTTTTCCCACCACAAGGGCTTCTTCTCAGCAACCTCGACGAAAATGAAAGATGCATCAATGACAATTAGGATGTTGCTAATGTGGAATCGAAGATCACTTTGATGGATTGCGTCAATAATGTAAAGAGTTTTAATATAATAATTATTATATTTGATTAATATTTAATTATTTAATAATTTATTAAATAATTGTCTTGAGTAATAATAATTAAATAATAATTTTATGTTAAATAATTAAAAATAATAAATTAATAATTATTAAAAAATAAATAAGACGAAGAAAAAAAATTAGGGAGAGGCTTTTGGAAAAATGGTTCTTTCACTAAAATATACAAGAGGGCGTCAATCCAATTGGCGACCTTATAATGTAAAAATAAAATAAAATTTCAAAATGGAGTACATTGAGGTAATTGGAAGAAATGTGTGTATTTTGTGATATTTGGTAGGAAAAATGGATAGCGTGGTAAAAAAACTTCATGGAACTCATTAAATCCATTTGATTAATGGTTTTCCACCCTAAATGTCATGCCATTATCACATAATTTGTTTCATTAAGATAAAAAAGAAGTCCAAAAATGACAACCCCTTCACCCGACCTTAAAGGAAGAAAGAGAAACCTCACTCCTCCAAAAGCTCGCCAGTCAGCGTGAACGGGAAATGAAGGAAAATGTTACTTAAACTTAGTTGTGGAGACATAATCCTCTGACTTCTCATATCCTAGATGGAAGGATACCACAATCCTGGAAAAAAACCCTTAAAATCCTAGGTTATAATGGAAAATGTTCCACTCGAGGACTAGAATTGGAGGTTTTATCTCCAAGAAGGAAGCCGAAATAAAGAGAGATAGATAACTGTTAATCTTGAACGGTGGCTCCAATCTCTTTTATGGGGCGTAAGGTGGACACGCATGGTTAGCACTCCAACACCTAAGTTAGTTCAAGATTCAAGATTAATATAGTAAAATTAGAGATAAGAGGTTGTGTACCTTGCTCTTCCCACATGAACTATTTTTATACTTTGAATCGGGTGGAGTGAATATGAGAAGGAACGAGCATTGGTTATTTGGGACTTTGGCTGGTCCATATTACTTTCCCATAAGGCTTGGTGGACACTAAAAGAGCCGAGAGAAGCCTTAAGTGTCATTGACCAGCCTCCATGTCGTGATCTGAGGAGAGATAAAAGTGAGTCATATGGGATAAATTTTTCGAAGAAGTAATGGGGAACACTCACACTTAATGCGGCCCCATCGATGAAACGCTTCGCTATCCATTCCTGACATGTGTAGAGACCCGATCAAATAGCAAGTGTGATTCCATGTACGTAATTCACCTTGGAAGGATGTGAAAACTTCAATCTTAGCTTAGAAAACACCCAGGAATGTTACTAAATTCTCCCTAAATATGCCACCATCTGCTGATATTCAGAATTTTCTCTTAAAAATCCATCAATGTTGCACTTAATCCAATTATGACTAAAAAGATACCAATTAACTTGTATGATTTAGGTACAACAAGATGTCGTCATTTAATGTCAAACGATTTAATACTTGTAAACTAGTGAATTGAAGAATGCATGTGACCCTTAAAAAAGTAGATATCATATAAATCAATTGTTTAACACAAAGAATGTCTATATCAAAGTCAATTTTTCCATTTTGAAATCTAATATCAATTTTGTGTGCCAAGTATTTTAAAGAATTGTTATGATAAGAGTCGTGTTCAGATTCTTTTGAATTTGAGAGCTCAACTTCTACTAACAATTTTGAATAAACTTTAATAAGATTTCTATCAATGTTCATATCAAACAATTTCTTCATCCTTCTCGTACAAGTAAAGTATTTATGTATTTAAGAAATAAATGATATATAATTTCTACATCATAATTACATAGAGTACATCTAAACCATATGCATTTCCCTTGAAATTAAACTGTTTTCTATTACAATGACATTATACTTTTGCTTCCATTTGATGAGTCTATCTATAAGACGGTTTTGGTATAGTCATATCTCTCTTTTGTGTTCCAACCTTTTTAGATATACATGCTAAGTCTCAAAATATAATAAAACTACATAGCGTAATATTTAGTAAACTAAATTATTCTGTTACTAGTATTTTCTTCTTTGTCAAGATTGTACTCTAACATTTTAGAATCTTTTATTTTTAATGCCTCTGCATAATTAACAATCTAGATGATTTCATAACAGATGATTGGCATTTCCTAAAAACAAAAGAAAGTTAGAATTAAACATATAATCTAAGCTAGTGGTGAGATAGTTTCGATAGGGACTCGATCCTCGTATATAAATAAAAATCCTTACATATTAACTACACACACAAAATCTAATTAATGGTCTAGAATAAAAGCCACATTTTTTAACATTAAGAAGAAAAGATGATCTCGTATCAAACAAACCAGACAAGATATTAAAACTCAATAGCCATAAATTGAAATTATTTCCATTTATTGTCATAAATTATGAGAAAAAAAAAATTATTATGATATAATCACGAGCACAATAAATATCTACATATTTATTCTCATTTGATCTTCCAATCCTACAATACATGCGTATCTTTTCAATAACCACCAAATAATGTCTACAATTTTTCTAAATTCAATTATACTTATCATTTTATTTTCCCAATTTGTAATTAATTAATTTTAGAAAAATAAAACAAAATTAATTAGTTAGTCCTAAAATTATATTTACAGGAATACATAAATAAAAGTATACAATAAAAGCAAAAACTACCTTACTTTTACAAGCATGAGTATTATTTTATACGTATATGACTTGAATAACCCAATTAATTAATTTGGAATATTAAAATAGATAAATAAATATATTTTTGTTTTTCATATTCGCAATGAATGAGAATATTTGAAATTATGAGCAATTATAGACAGATGACATAATAAAGAACAAAAGTGATATTCTGAAAACTTTGTAGGGGTGAATGGGACCCATTTATGTTGTAAATTGTATTGGAAATTGGAAGCTAGGTAAAGAAAATTGTACTATCTACTAGTGAATCTTTGTTTTCTTGTCCCTAAAATTAAAAAATGAAAAAGATTTAAACAATATTCTATGGTTATAAAATTAAATGTGATATCTAGAAGATTACAAATTACTATATTAATATAATACTATTATTATTATTATATTAAAGAAATGATTGGAGGTGAAAAGGAGACAAGACAAACCTGACAACAATTTTTGTTTGGTGTTTTTGTTTTCCACTTTTATTCCTTTGACACCCATTGTGTTGTGTTTTGTTTTAACACTTAACATTTCTGTGTTTTCAAGTGAAAAATATTCACCAATTTTTCTGTTCATCGTTTTCATATATGTGTATAGATAGATATTGAATACATAAATAACCATTTACTTAAGGTGCAAATGGAAATGACAATGTCGGTTAGTTTAAGGAACAAGCTTAAGACTCTTTGTGATTATTGTGACGGTTGGGCTTATGCCATTTTGTGGCGGTTTCATCAAACAAATCCTATGTAAGAATCTTGTTTCACATTTCAATGTTTTTGTTCTTTCTTAGATGTTACTTGCATGTTTGAAATTGTTTATTCTTTTAGGTTGTTGAATGTGGAAGAGTCATACTATGAGGAAGAATTAAGAGATGAGATTCAAAAAATGGTTCCACAAGTGCATTTGCTTGGTGAAGGGTATGCTTTCACAGGAAATCGTTTATTCGACTTTGTCGATGACTAATCTCGGTCGAGAAATTTCGCCTAGTGTGTGATTAATCGCTTTTTCTAACCATATTTTTTTATGTAGAATTGTTGGTGAAGCTGCTTTCACAGGAAAATATAGTTGGTTGCATTCAGTTAGTTATGAGGTAAAATTTTCAATTTCAGATTCAATTTTTCTAGGGTTTTTAGTTCACTTATAACTTGAGAATTTCATTTCTTTTTCTTTTTCTTTTTCTTTTTGCAGAATGATTTTGGTATGTATCAACAATTCAACTCTGGAATAATTAAGGTAATGAAATATATCAACAGGGAAAATCTATTTGATGCTTTTGGTGGAATGTAATTATTTAGTTTAAACTCACCAAATCAATTGTAATAATAATGTATCACATGTCAGCGATACTATATTAAGTATCTGATATCTCTGCATAGTTGTCAATTGATTTGGCTTAACGGAATTTAGCGTATTAAGTATCTGATGTCTCTGCACAATTATCTCTGCACAATTATCAACTGATTTGACTTAATTGGATATAACATATTAAGTATCTGATGTCTCTGCGCAGCAGACCTGAAACTTTTAGTTAGAAATTTATATTGATGAAAAATTCTGTTTTATAGACAATTGTGGCAATTCCTGTCAAAGCATTTGGAGTGGTACAGTTTGGATCAAGAAAGAAGGTTTTGGAGACAATGGATTTTTTGGATCAAGCACAAAGTTTGGTCAAGGAGATATATGAAATCGAGTTACTAAACGACTCCGAAAATGCAGTTTTATCGATGGATTTTACAAATGACAATCTCGATGGATTGCTAGCTTCCTTTTCCTCTGAACATTCATGTGATTGGAATCTCAAATCTGCTAATGATGAAAACTATAAAGATCTGACAGAAGTTTTTTCTCCTTGTGAAGAAAGGATGACATCGCTAGAATTCGAGGAAAATTCTTGTTTTGATTCATTGTTGCAACAATTTCTATCTGAAACAATGGCACAAGAAGTTCATGATTCATCATTGGCCTCATTGCAGAATATAGACCAAGTTTCGTTTCAAGAAATAACACAAAATTCAATGGATAATCTTGTGACAAAAGTTGATTTACCATCGAGTTCAAATACACTAAATGAAATGTCGAATAGTCTAGAGTCGGTCGATATGTTGGAAGAGATTTTGAAGTTCGGCTCCGCGGATGATCTTTGCGAATGGTTCGCTCCTTCTCCAGACGAGACTACTATCTGCAAAACAATGATTCAATTGGAAAAAACCCTTTCCGAACCAATAGAGTTTAAGCCTATTAGCTTTGATCTTGGCCTGGCCGAGAAAGAAATGTCTGTTGTGATCCATAGTTCCGAGAATGGTTTCTTGGACAACAGGATATTTGATTTGGGAAGTGATCAAGGTAGCGAATTGTGGGGGAATTTACTTACACCAATGGTGAATGCTGCAGGTACTGATAATACCGCGTTTTCTGAATGCGTTTCAGAGTTAAATACCGGTCCACCGACCGATAGTACTCGGAAGAGGCTATTTGAGGAGTTAGGAATTGAAGAGCTTTTGAGAAGTGAAGCAAATCACAACAATTCTTTTAGCAGTTCGAATTTCGAAAAAGAGTTATCGTCTAATAAAAAACAGATGATAGAGTCTAATAAAAAACAGATGATAGAGTTTTCGGCTACGAATAATAGAACTCAAGTTCATTTCGCAAACCTTACCGGATCAAACTTGATGCATCCTGTTTCTGACTTGGAAGAGTCAAATAGTGTTTTAACTAAGAAAGATACATTCTCAAAATCACAAGTTGGCATACTGGTTAATGATAGAAATAGCATCAACATCAAGAGGGCCGTCCCGGCACACGCGAAAAGACCTGAACATCCTGCAAAGCATACCAAGAAGAAGGCTAAACCGGGGGAAAGCACTCGTCGACCAAAAGATCGGCAGCAGATTCAAGACTGTATTAAAGAGTTGAGAGGAATCATCCCTCACGGTGGAAAGGTAAATAAAGCTTCAATTCATAAACACTCCAATTCGTCCCCTTGCCATATGGGGCGAATTGGAAAAACACCTCTGGAAAAAAAACACAGATTTCATCCTTGTCGTTTGAAGATTCCGTCTTTTCTAACAAAGTTTCCTAATTTTTTTGACAGTGTAGCATCGATTCGTTGCTAGACCGAACGATCAGATACATGCTTTTCTTAGGAAGTGTCATCAAATATGCAGACAAATTACAAGAGCCTAATGAGCCAAAGGTAACTAACTCTAATCAAACTATTTTATACTTTTTAAAATTAAACATATGCTTAATCTTCATTAGTCATCATTATAAATGATATTGGACTTTTGTTTTGTATGATTAGCTTCTTGATCAAGCAAATGGAGTGGTTCCAAAAGACAAAAATCATGGTGCTACATGGGCATTTGAAGTATCAAACCCAACAATGTTATGTCCAATTATAGTTGAGGACATGAATCCGCCTGGCCAAATGCTTATCGAGGTAAGAAACCGAATAAAATTGTATATGTGGTTCGAATTTTTTTTACAATCTACGATTTGCGAATTCATTAGCATTGTTCTGTTGCAGATGCTTTGTGAGGATCAGGGTTTCTTCCTTGAAATAGTCGACATGATTAGAGGTTTTGGACTGAATATCTTGAAAGCAAAGATGGATTTAAGGAAGAATAAACTATGGGCGCGCTTTATCGTTGAGGTAACTAAATCGAATAACGGTTGCATGCATATGCATATGTAAATTTTTCTTAAATTTCATAGGTAATTTTATTCTCTACTTCAACTAAAAGTGTTGGTTTACATATTTTGCAACAGGCAAATAGACATGTGACTAGGATAGATGTGTTTTGGTCCCTTCTCCATCTTCTACAACAACCAAACTCAGGCGGAATCGATTCTTCTAGTAAGCATAGCAATGTTGTTGATGCCAACCGTAGAGATTAAGATGTGCAATGGTAAATGGTAGGTTAGGATACACTTAGCAAAAACTGTGATTGATAAACAATGGTAGTTTCTTCTTCTCTTGGGTTAACATGGAAAATTAAAGCTTCATCCTTTTAACATTATGATTCTATATGGGCCAAAAGTTAGTGTTCTAAAGTGAGCATATCCACATAGTTTAGTTATACTTGAAGAAGCTTTTACATGTTTAAGAGTTTATTGTTAGATTCCTATGTGTTCATAGGAGAAATAAATTAATCTAGGATTAAATAAGTTTTCATTCCTTCTAAAATTTTTAAATTTCGTTTTTACTCCTTCTAATATTTTTCTTTAAGAATTGGTCCCTTCAATACATTTTGTTTGAAGAATTAGTCCCTTACGTTAAAAATCAATAACTTCTGCTGAGTTGGCAATACAAGTGATTATATTTTTTATTTTCTTTAACTAAGATGGAATTAGGTGGCGTAGAAACTCAATTTCTTTCACGAAGGACTTACCTATCAAAGTAGCTTTTATGATACTGATAAATAAATGACCATCATAAATTAATTTAACCAAACAATATATTAATTTAACAATAAATATATATATATATATATATATATATATATATATATATATATATATATATATATATATATATATATATATATATATATATATATATATATATATATATATTATCAGTCACTTTTACTTTCTTTTTCTACAAATAAGCCATGCGTTTGTTTGGAGCATTCAATTTAAATGATAAAATTTAAATATTTTATATATTTTAATATTAGAACAATATCATAAATTGCTTATAATGTATGATAAAATTGTACAGGTACATATTTGATCTCTAAAAATTAATTAAATAAGTTAAATATTTTATTTAATATTGTTGACTAAAAATGAGATTATTGTAATTCTGTTTTGAAAATGAGTCACTAGAACATACGATTCATACAAATGAAAACTATTTATCATTAATTAATTAAATATAATAATTTCTATAACTTATAAATAAAAATAAAAATAAATAATCCTAACGAGGCGATATTGAAATTTCCTTTCCTTTTTAAACGACAAAGCAATATTATGTATTATTATATAAATTCATTTTCATTCATAAACGGAAAACAACAAATAAATTAAAAATAACTTTTATTTTGATTTTCTATTTGGTTTCTCTACACTATTATGTGCTAGATAGATTGAAGAAGAAATAAGAAAATTAAATCTAACAATATTTTAATTTGAAATGAAATCATTTATCATGTTTTTATAAATCCAAATCAAAATCAGTTTAATCTTATAAATCATCTAAACCTCCGATTTTTTAAGTTTTGTCCAATTTTCTAATTTAAATATCAGTTTTTCTGCAATTTGATTTTTAGTTCCAAACAAATCTGTTAGGATTTTGGTTCTTTGTCATATAGGGTGTGTTTGTTTCAAGTTATCAAATTATATTCTTTGAAATCATATTCCTTGGATTCATATTTCTTGTAATAATATTTCAACTTATATTTTTGAATAAAAATAAACATTCATAGGAATATTTACAAATTTATTTAATTTAAAAATTATGAAAAATAAAAATAGTAATAATTTGTGAGTAGAAGTTAGTGGGAGTTAGGTTTATTCTCATGAGAATGTTGGATTCCCACTCTTTAACCATAAGAATAAAAAGAGAAAAATTATGTGTAAATAAGATTCCCGAGAATAAAATATTTTTTGAAATAATTTTTTTAAACTTGAATCAAACATGAGATGTTGCATTTCTATGATCATATTCCTTAAAATAATTTTTACAACCTTAAAACAAACACACCCATAAGTTGAATAACCCAATAGGATTCAATTTTAATTATCTTAATTTTAGACAAAACCATTTAATCTAATTTATTTATATGAAGTTAATGCCCCATTTTAAATTTAAATATTTTTTCTCTCTCTATTTTTTCTTAACCGAAAAATAAAATAGATACACCATAAACTTTTGGTGCGAAAGAGTGAGAAGAGGATTAAAATTATTTAAATTAATAATAACTAAAGAGATTTTCAGAATTTGAATTTTTGGGTTGTGTTTTCAGAAATAATTTACTAAAATACATTAATTAAGCTAAATTTTGTATCGGTTAATAGTTCATTCATGACATAAATATTTACATTGATTAATTAGTATTTAAATTTATATTTTGTATTAGCTAAATTTACATTCGAAAGTATATTTAGAAGGCATAAATATTTAACATTAATTAATAGCTAAATTTTGTAATGATTAATAATTTTCAAATAAAATTAAGAACATTTATAATAAAATAAATATAATGTATGTAAAAAATCATACATAAATTTTTTTGTTGAAACCTATATTTCATAAGCGAAACTATAATTATAATAAATTAAGTATTTGTTAATATCTTCACCATAAGTAAATAAAAAAAGAATGATTATAATAGTTTAACTATAATTTTCACAATTTTGTTCATGTTACATTTTTTTGGCATTTAATAGTTGTTAAAACATTCATTCATACAAAAGATAATTTATATGTCACTAATTGATTAATTAAAATTATGTTTTCTTTATATATTTAAATTTATAATGTATGATTGTATTATTTTGATCACAATCCTACCAGAAACATTGGTGTATTTTAAATTTTTTTTGTCAATAATTGATATAAAAATGGGACAAAATTTTATTTCTAATACAAAATATTGGACAAATATTTGTTAATAATAAATATAATAAAAAATATATAATACATCAATACTTATGGAATAATATTTATGTTTGATTAAAATTAAAAGTAGACAAATATGATCAAAAGAAATTGGGTTTCTATGCCACCTAATTTCGTCTCAGTTAAAGAAAATAAAAAATATATTGCCAACTCAGTAGATGTTAGTGATTTTTAACGTTAGAGACTAGTTCTTCAGACAAAATATGTTGAAGAGACTAATTCTTGAAGAAAAATATTGGAAGGACTAAAAATAAAATTTAAAAATTTTAGAGGGACAAAAACTTATTTAACTCATTAATCTATTGATATTTCAAATCTCAAGTGCTAAATATAGCTTGTTTCATCAGCATACACCTAAAATGATTTCCAATTATAGTATCTCAATTATTAGGTTATTGTTAGGTTGATTTAAAACTTTTAGAATTTCTTTTGAATCTAAATCGTAAAGTGAGAGTTCCTTATAAATTATCTTCTGAATTTTATCTCTTTCGGTATAAATTTTTAACACACTCTGTCGAAAATTGAAAATCTGAAACGAAACTTAATGATCCACTAAAAAAATCCGATAGTAAATGATTTAATGAGTTTTTTTATAAATTATCCGCACTCCATTATTCTACATCGATTATAATCTTAAAACTAAATAAATTGAATGGAAATATTTGTGTAATTTGAGCCATCAAAACAATTTTGTTTTTGGCAAAGAGGTCGGCATGCTAACATCAATACTAAGCCTAGTGACATAAGATTGTATAATTAGAGATATGTTAGGATTTCAAATATTTTAATCTAGAGAATATTCAATGATGACAAGTCCTAACAAATTGTGACACATTCATTGTGCTAATAAAATAATGAATTAAAACAAGCTGCATACTTTTATTGTTGCCATTAAGAATTAAAATAAACATGGTTAAGAGAAGTTGGGAGTGGAAGAAAATAGTGACCAAAGAAAGATGTGAAAAGTACTTATGATAAGTGCTATACAATAAGCAGGAGTGTGGCCATTATAAAAGCTACCAACCTTTAATTTTCTTCCCACTAAATTTTTTCAAATTTTTAATTTATAAAATGAAAATATCATTAACTTTGCTCTAACTTGTTGATTCCATTTGGCCTCCTTGTAGAAAAAATCCATAGTTTTTAGTGACACATAGAATCTCTACTTTAAATTATGATCATTCTTTTACCTCCAAATGTTACAAGCTTATGTAAAATAATAAAAGGTCCTATTCATGACCTAATTCAGTGGGTTGTTGTGCATGTTTTTCCTTTTCATTTGACTAGGGAACTTCAAACTATATTAGATAGTTTCTCCAGCAGAATTCACCTAGTTACCATGAGAGGGACTATTGGATTAAGATTGTACAGGATAGATTTTAAGAAAATTGTTATATAACAAAAACTAAAATCCCAACCTTATAATATGACTTCGATCCAGCGGTCACTGATGCAGCGATTGTATGAATGTGGAATTTTAGGAAATATAGAAAATCCAAATTCTTTGATTTATTTTTAAAATGTGTCGGGAATGATTGTAGCCCCCCACGTTCGGCTCAATGTTTTCTATTATGCAGCAGATTATGTTGATCATATTCTTATATATGCAATTGTCTTCAGATCATGGTTCAACAATATCGACCATCTTTGATTGGTGACTCTATCAACATGGAACATGATCGTAACACCCAATTATCTATTTATATTTCATTTTAACTAAATCTAATGTCTTGGCAATATTGATAGCTCTTAGTAGACTGTAGAAGGATTTGGTTCAGTAACATTCGGGTGTATTCATACCATGTGACTTACTCTCGGTTGAGGGAAGTTCAAATATCTATTAAGAGTGTGTCTTGCCAAATTTGATTGATATGTAATTTACTTTTATGTCTACACAAATGTCCCTGATGCGTGATATTATTGAATATGTTTGAGTCGTAAGAAGATGCTACACAACCAATAATTAATTTGTATAAATATGCTCAACATTGTAGCATAAAACATAAAACTATCTAATAATTGAGTCTCCTCGCATTAGGGTTTTTGCACATCGATGGCATTTTAGCAAGTGTATTAAACGTTGTTGAAGTAATAAAATTTATAAGTTTGAATCTGCATGGATTGTGTTATTTTAACAAAGCGATTTGTGTGCTATTGAAAGTAAATTGGGGGATTTTTTAAATTTGATTTGATAAAGTAAAAGCGTAAATGAAGTTGTTGGACAAGTTGATCAAATAAAGGCAGTTAGACCTTCTTTCAAATCTCATGTATGTTATTGTTGATGTCAGTGTCTAATTGTCATATATTGATTATTCATCGATTACGATGATTTAACATAGCCTTTATACCCAATCTCTTTGTGTATACCTCACTATTCTACTCGCTAGCTATAACAGAAAAGTTTAAGAGCATTAAAACCTAAGTCATAACTTATAATCTCTTATTTACAATTGATTACTAAGTAGAATAGTTACTTTAGATATGATTCGCAAGGTTATCGTTAGGAATAGATATGAGTTATGAGTTTTTATCAACACATATAAAGTAATCAACATAAAAGTAATTGAATAACAATATTGAATTAATGAAAAGTGCAAAGAGCACAAAACATAAACATATTATCCAACATATCTATGCATATTCATATAACAAACCATAATCAATAAAAACTTAACTGCTCGTACTAATAGGAATCATAACTAAAGTAATAATGAAACGATACATGAATCTTTAGTTAGAATATTACTTTCGGTGATGAAAACCTTCGCTCTAGACAATCGGAGTAAAATATCATATTTGTTGTAAGAAGTTTAGTGGGCACATCCTTGTAAAAATTCCAAGACATGTTATAGTGGAACTTTGGAGATAAAACTCTTGGGAATAGGAGTACACCAAACGATAGGATAAAATTTTATAAATCTTTAGTGCAAATAGAGATTATACCAGCTAATCTCAATAACCAAACATATATTTTAATTGGCTAAGTTCTAGAACCAAGTACAAATTTTCATTGGCTTATCTCAAGATCCAAATATAAACCTCCAAGAGAATTGCACTCTTTAAATAAACAATTCCACAACACCAGTACACCCAATTTTTTGTCATTTATTTTCTTTCCGATATGATTCCATCTTCTATCTTCTCTATGTTTTATCTCTATTGGACTAATATAAACTAATTTCTAATTAAAATATTTTCAAATATGTTTGATTTTTGAATATCACAATTTACTCATCTTGTGTTTGGAGTCATTTGGTCAACAAGTGACATTAGATCCAAACTCCTATTTTAAGACTAGTCTTCCCAGGAGGAAGGAATGACTTCAAACGATTTACTAAATAAAACCACATTCTTTAATAGAGAAGAGCATAATTTGTGGAATCGTTATAGAGGGGATGTATTTTTTATTTGAAAATTTATAAAAAATAGTCTTTTTGTTCCCACACATCAAGTTGATGATGTTGTGGTAAACATGGAGGAATATGATTGGGGCAATGAGGAAATAATAACAACAACTTTAACGCCCGACTCAATATGCGACTCAACTATGCAAATGCATGTGGTATCATTTGGAGCAGAACTCCAAACTTAAACATATGCCAGTTTATCGAGGCATTAACAAGGCATAAGCCTTCAACGTGGTGCCATTAAGGCCAAGACATAAGCCTTCAACTTTCATCGTGGTGCCATCAAGGCCAACTTAATAGTGCAATGTATGTCATGCGTCCTCAATATCAACAACAAATACACAACAATGCAACAACAACAACACCTTAAAATATGCATCAATGGCATCAACTTAGATCAACATTGGTCATTCGACCTACAACTCAAATATGTCCATAAATCGGGACAATTCAACTTATTAAATATGGCCATAGGCCTACAACTTCATCAACATATCAACAACAATTTATGATAACAACAGCTCAACAATAACAACATATTCAACAACAATAATAGTTTATCAACTACGACCTCGCAATTATTAACAACATAAGCAACCAACAACGGCAATTACTACACAAATTAACGGTTACGATTCTCCGCATAAAACGATTTATCTTCCGCTAATCCTACTTCTTAATTAAACATTATGTACTAAATTTATTGATTCAACTACTTAATTTTCCCTTACTAAGATACCTGCTATATTCAACATACTCGACGCCGTTCTAATTCACCAAACAACAAACAATAACTACACGCTTATATGAGTTACTCCGACAATTTCCATTTAATTTCGGATGATTCATTTTACTGCTTAAAGCTACTACTATGGCTATACGGTACTTATTTCCTCGACTTCCTTTACTATTATTTCTACTGTTTCTCTTTATTCAATTCACTGAAATTAAATCCCAAATGCTGCTAAATTATATTCCTATTATTAACCACACTACTCTGTACAATCATTGCTTTTCAAATAGTTCTCTGTCAACATGCTACGACATTATTCCATTAGTTCTATATTAAAATGAACAAAAGAGTCATACCCTGGAAACACAATTCAATCCTACTGCTACTATCAACTTGGTCTAGTTGTTATTCACTTAATAACTTACTACTAATTACCAATAATTCGGCGACTTTAACTATTATGTAATTAATTAATTGCATCTGTTACCTCTCTTAAATATTCAACTGTTAGGGTTCTATGAACTATTCAATCTGCTAACTTAATAGACTCTACTAAATCACTTTCCAAATTCTACTACTGCAACCTCTACCAACCATTTGCCAAGTCTAAAATTATATTAGACTAAGTAACTAATTGAATCCATTGACTCCTGCTATGGGATGCTACAGTATTACTATTCATCATGTACTTATGTTTTATCAGCTTTCTACAATTAATATTATAAGTATTAACATGTATTAAATGGGCATATAAGGATAACTACTTACTACTACCATATCTTATAGTAAAAATTAATTGAAACATGTTGCTACATGAACGACACAAAACAAAACAAAATTGAAGCTAAATGACTGTTCCCCTCGTTATGGACTTATCCCGGTCGCCACACCCTTTCCCCATCTCTTGTGATGTTCGTCACACTTGGTGTGTTGGTTGGCACACCCTTCCCATATGCCTGCCGTTCGTCACCTGGTGTGCTCCTCGGTACACCTTCCTTGCTCCCAGTGCATCTTTCAAAATCCGACCAACCCACCATGTACTTCCAGGGATGTAATCAATTCGCCAATTCACCAACATCAGCATAAAATAATTCTCCCCATAATGAAGTTATCAATTGTTCTTCTACAACTTAATTATTGAAACACAATATTGCAGTAGCCACAAAAACAACAACCTTTGCACACAAATAAAATCAACCATACGCACACGATAATTTCATATAAACCAATTCTCACGGAATAAAATATACAACAATATTAACAACCAATTCATGGTACAATTTATACAACCCAACCCCACATGTGGTCTATCCTATACCCGGTTATAGAGATTGAACCCCACCCTTACCTTGGATTGACGGTCTCTCTATAATTTCCAGTCGAATCCGCTTCGTCGCAACTTCCAACTTTTGCCTCTCTAATTCTTCTCTTAGCAATTCCACAGCAAATGAATCGTAAAAGCTTTTTCTCCAAAACCCTTGTTTTTGTTTTCTCCTCATGTACAACCACCAACAATATTCTATTAATCCTTATAATTCTCCTTTTATATCTCTAACTTATAATGATAATAATATTAATATTATTCTACTGGGCCTATTATTCACACCCCCAACTTTGCTATTCCTCATACAACAATTAATCCCAACTAATAATATTCTAATATTCAATTATTTTCTAATAATAATTTCTTCCGACTAATCCGATCAATTACTCAACTATCAAGTTAACCGCTCAACTAACATATTGATCTAATAACGCCTCTTATAATAATTTCGATAGTTCCCAATGCGACAATTCCAAAAATTTAATCCTTAATTAGTTTAATTAAATGATTAATTAAATTCGGGCGTTACATCCTCCACTTCTAAGCCAACATTTTGCCCATGCATTTGAAAATTAAAACCTATTGGAAGAAATAAAAAGTCTTAAAGAGAGACAATTTTCATGGGCCTAAGTTATATCTCAAATTACGTCTTGTTTACGTTGTCTACAAGGTTAGGATCCAAAAACAGTTGTCCAAGAGCTCTAGCCTCTATTATAGTTGGATAGAGCCACACATTATCTAGGAGGTTTTGGGTACTCTATTTATATTGAACTCGAGGTGGGTGATCTCTCCATTTCTTCTCTTGGTTCATATTAATATGTTTTCTTGTAGGAATTCCAAGTATCATATGTACATCATATTAGAAATGTGGGTTTGTAATCCATGATTGTTATCCAACATAACCAACAATTGTTCTAGGTGTCATCTATCCACTTGGGGTTGAACTTGTACATCATAATTACAAGTATATTGTAAGATTATCCTATATTGGTGGATAAGTTACCCATGACTGTTGAATTAAATAATCCACAATTGACCTATGGATTTATACTATTGGATTGAAGGCTTGTTCTCCGACTTAGGTCAAGTTTTACAACATAATGTTTCCATAAAGGAAAACTTGCAAAATACATGTTTGTATGAATACTTTATATGAAATGTTTATAATGTATAGCATGCTTATATGGATTCACCAATGGGTTCCCTATAGGGTTTTCAGTGACAATGCTAAATTGGAAATTACACAGATTAAAAGGTATCTATTGTATAGGTATAGATTGAACATGAGATGGCCCTCATGTTTCATTGATCAATTAATTTTAAATAACAATACATGTATTAACTTGATTCCCTTGAACTCACAAGCTTGTTAGACCTCATTATGAACAATTTATCTTACAATTTCAATAAGTTATTGATCGGAAATATACATGATAACATGTATTCCTATGTCAAATTTTTCTATAATAAGACACATTAGCATGATCATTGATTTTTCAAATACAATAAATTAAAAAGCTTCATCAGTAGTGGGAGGAGCCACAAAATGTTAGCATTCCCATATTTTGTTGAGTTTGAGTAAGTTTTTTTAGCTTGGCCTTATCGTCTATAATGATGATGGTTGGTCCATACTTCTAAGGATCTTTCAACATAATAATGGCTTGGCGAATGAAATTTTTAGGGTTCCAATCAAAATGTTCTATCAACCGTGTAAAATTTATAGTTGAACTTAAAAGTTAGCCAAATGATCGATTATCGAATCTTAATAGTGATTTTCATTTCTTCAAGCAACGACGTCCATGAAGAAACTTTTTTCCCTTAAATGATGGGGGATATGAAGTAAAAAAATTACAAAAAAATACATATAACTTGACTAGCTAGGTCTTTAAATTGATTACATAGTTAAGTATTGATAAGAAAACACTAGGCATATTGATTAAATTCATTGTGGCATATAGAGTTTAGTCTTGCTTATCTATCTACACAACTAATGATTGAATTCCCTTTTATGAATGGTTGTGTCATTCTGTGTTCGACTTACTATCTTCTTTTTTAAGACATGTTTCGATGATTATATCTATCAATGTGTTTCTGTTTTCATATCGTGGTGGTGCAATCTCCACCCTTTTTGGTCGGTGGAGACATCACCATGAAACATGAACATTGTTGGAAATCCACCAAATATCTATGATGAATTTCTACCAATCTTGATGAACAAGATTGATATCACCACACAATGACAATGAACAATAAAAAAAAAAGAAATAATTATTTTCTGCAGAGTAACTCTCTGCCCACAAACTGTGGAAACTTCTTATTCACTTTGCAACTGTAAAATTCTGTGAATGAATTGAATTACAAAAAATAGGGGTTACTCCCTTTATTTATAGATTTAGGTTAGCTTTCTCCCTAATCCAAATCAAATATATTTTATTTTAGATTTCAATCAAATCTATCTAAATCTAAAATCATATATGTGTGTAACAATCTGTTTCCACACTCCTAAATCAAATCAAATCAAATCAAATATTTTCTAAAACAAGGAATTACTTTCAACACACCACCTAATTCATTGTGTCTAAGATATCTACATTCATCAAAGCTCTTAGTCTTCGAAATACTTTGACCTGCACACTCTTCGTCATGATATCTGCAATTTGGTTCTCAGTTCTACAGTGTTCCAAGTTCATCTTCCCATCAGCTATCTGCTCTAGAGATAATGGAACCTCATTTCTATGTGCTTGCTTTGACCATGAGCTATCAGGTTCTTTTCCAAGTTGATAGATGACATGCTGTCGATCTTCATGGTAATTGCTCCATGATTATCACCTGTGATTTCTCAAACCAAGTTCATTATCCAAGTTGTTTGACATGCACAAACAGAAGCAACTATGTATTCTGCTTCTCATGATGATAATGCCACAACTGGTTCCTTTATCGAATTACAAGCAAATGGCGCACCACTTAACATAAACACATATCCTGCTGTGAATTTTCGATCCTCAACATCACTACACCAGCTCGAATTTGTGTACCCCACTAACTTGCATTCTTTTCCTTTATCAGCTGCTGGAAATAAAATTCCATAGTCAAGAGTTCCTTTCAAATACCTCAATATCCTCTTTGTTGCTGCTAGGTGGGATACCTTTGGATTCTGCATGAATCTACTTACCATACCAACACTGTATGCTAAGTCAGGCCTCGTATGACAAAGGTATCTTAAGGAGCCAATAATTCTTATAAATTGGGTTGGGTCGACATCATCTTCTTTTGAGTCTTTCAACAGTTGCAGTCTTGGTTCTACGGGTGTCGAAGTCGAATTACATTCTTCCATCTCAAATCTCTTGAGAATTTCTCCTACATATCTTCTTTGATGCATCATCAAACCTCTACTAGTCTTGTAGGATTTGATGCCAGGGAAATATGAAATATCACCCGAATTAGACATTTCAAATTCCTTGCTGAGATCATCTTTGAAGTCTTCAATCTCCTTTTTGCAGGTACTTGTTATCAACAAGTCATCGACATAGAGACATAGTATAAGCAATTCACTATTTCTTCTTCTTACATATACTCCATGTTCAGTTGCGCACTTCACAAATTCCTTCTCCCTTAGAAAACTATCAATCTTCTTATTCCAAGCTCTTGGAGCTTGTTTCAATCCATATAGGGCTTTATGAAGCCTGTACACATTTCTTTCTTCCTTATGTTTCACAAATCCAACTAGTTCTTTAACATAAACTTCTTCTTCTAAGGGTCCATTCAGGAATGCGCACTTCACGTCCATTTGACATATGTTCCAACTGTTTATTTATGCTAAATCAACAACCAACCTGATTTTTTCGATCCTAGCCACAGGTGCAAAAACCTCATCGAAGTCAATTCCTTCTTTCTGGAGAAATCCTTTCGCCACTAGCCTTTCTTTGTGTCGAGTTACTTCCCCTTTATGATTCATCTTCACTTTGTATACCCACTTGACATCAATTGCCTTCTTGCCTTGAGGCAATTCGACAAGTGACCAAGTGTTGTTGTCTTCGATGGACTTCACTTCATCGTTCATCTCTTTCACCCACTTCGAATCTTTCAATGCTTCAGCTGCATTGACAGGTTCGACATCCGCATAGAAAACATAATGTACCAGCTCACCTTCGTCATCAACCACATCATCTGATGTAACCACACAATGTTACAACCTTGCAGGTATACTTCTTGCTCTCTGAGCTCGGCTTGTTCTTGGTTGATCAATAACTGCTGGTTCCTCTTGTCGAACTTCTCTTTAGACTTGAGTTTCTGGTTCTTCAAGTAAGATTCTCACTGAATCTTTCTTGACATTTTGAGTACAATCCCATTATTTTAACTCATCTATGATCATGTCCCTGCTTATCACAATCTGCTTGTTCAATAAGTTGAACAACTTGTAACCTCCTGTCGAATGATATCCTACTAGAATCATTTGACTCGACTTGACATCAAGTTTTCTTCTCAATTGATCTGCACATGTTTATGTGCAATAGATCCAAATACCTTTAGATGGCCCATGCTAGGTTTTACACTAGACTAACATTCTTCTGGGGTAATTCCTTCCAGCTTCTTTGTCGGATATCTGTCCAAATATATGTTGTAGTCGACATAGCTTCACCCCAAAAATCTTTAGGAAAATTCTTGCCTTTCAACATACTTCAAACCTTATTCATGATGGTTTAATTCTTCCTTTCTGTAGTCCCATTCTACTGTGTACAATCCCTTCTTTTTCACATAACCTGTCAAAATCTTTCGACACATACTCTCCACCACCATCAGTTCTCGAAACTTTAAGTTTTCGACTACTTTGTCTTTGGACCATAGACTTGAACTTGGAAAATACCTGAATCACTTCACTTTTCTTCTTGATCAGGTAAGTCCATAATTTTTGACTGAAATCATCTATGAACGTGACAAAGTATTTATTACCTCCAAACAAATCCACTTGGATTGGTCCACATACATCTGAGTATATGACTTCGAGAACAACCTTCGACTTGATTCCCGCATCCTTGCTGAAGCTATTTTTGTGTTGCTTCACTTGCACACATTCTTCACACACTTCGTTTGGAATGTCGATTTTTGGAAATCCTGAAACCATATTGTTTCTCTTTAGATCACTGATGTCTCTGAAGTTGAGATGGCCAAGTCGATAGTTCCATATCCATTCGTCTCTGCTAGCTGCAGTCAAAAGGAACTTCTGCTCCATCACTATGAGTTCGATCTTGAAGGCTCTATTCTGGGACATAGGAGCCTTCAAGATTAGCCTTCAATTCGGTCGACGACTCTCATCATCTTGTCTTAGAGAATCATCTTGTAATTCTTTTCGACCAACTACCCTATACTAAGCAATTTGCTCTTCATGCCTGGAATGTATAGTACGTTCGAAATTACTGACCTTTTGCCATGTTTCCTCATGATCATAACATCTCCAATACCTTCAGCTGCTAAAGTATTATCATTTGAAAATTTCACCATGTTCTTCATTGAGGGCTTTAGATTGACAAACCAATATTTCTTTCCAAACATATGTGACGAGCATCCTGAATCCAAGTACCATTGATCCTTGAATTTTTCTTCATCTCTTGTTGTGACCATCAACATCATCTCTTCTTCTTCATACTTAGAGATTTTTGCATCACTTTCTTGATTCTTTCGCTTCTCTGGACAATCACTAAAATAATGACCATATTTCTGACAATTGTAACATTGAATGTGACTCTTGTCAGGTTTTTGACCACCACCTCTTCCTCTATTTGCAACACCACCTTTTTGGTTGTCTTGGTATGATCTTCTCTGATTCAACATGTTTCCTTCGTTCTGGTTTCCTCTGCCAGTCGAATTGTTGTAGCCACCTCTACCTTTGTCGAACCACTTTCCTTTGCCTTTGGTTTCTTTTGCTGAATTTGCCTGCAGAGCCACATCACTCTTTGTCTTGCTTGAAGCTCTTTCATTCATTCTCTGTTCATGAGATTCAAGCGTCCCTTGAAGCTCTTCCTTTGTTAATTTCAACAAATTATTTCCCTCTTCGATAGCCACCACCACGTGGTCGAACTTGGGAGCCAAAGATCTCAAAATCTTTGAAACAACAGCTCTTGTTGTTATTGCTTATCCATATATCTTGATTTGATTAACTAGTTTTGTAAATCTAGTGAAGAAATCAGATATACTTTCACTGCCTTCCATCTGAAGTAATTCATACGTTCTCTTGTGAGTTTGTAACCTCACCTCTTTCACCTTTTCAGCGCCTCTAAAAGATTTCTCAAGAATATCCCAAGCTTATTTTGCAGATTCTGTATCACTGACCTTTTCGAAGTTGTCTGGACTCAAACATTGATGAATTATAAAGAGAGCTTTATAACTCTTCTTCTCCAATTCTATTTGTTCTTTCTTTTCTTCTTCTGAAGTGTCTTGTTCAAGCTCTTCTACTCCGTCCTTTACAAGATCCCAAAGACCTTGACAACGGAATAAAACCTTCATCTGCTTGCACCAATTCTCATAGTTATCTATTTTCATAATTGGTTGACTTGCTGGATAATTCGCATTCTCATAACTAACTGCCATCGTGAATTCTTATTCTTTAATCGTTCTTGATCGCTTCTTCCCTTCAATTGATTAATCGGAGCTCTTGATACCAGATGTTGGAAATCCACCAAATAACTATGATGAATTTCTACCAATCTTGATGAACAAGATTGATATCACCACACAATGACAATGAACAATTAAAGAAAAAAAAAGAAGAAAGAATTATTTTCTGCAGAGTAACTCTCTGCCCACAAACGGTGGAAAACTTATTCACTTTGCAACTGCAAAATTCTGTGAATGAATTGAATTACAAAAAATAGAGGTTACTCCCTCTATTTATAGATTTAGGTTAGCTTACTCCCTAAGCGAAATCAAATATATTCTATTTTAAATTTAAATTAAGTCTATCTAAATCTAAAATCAAATATGTGTGTAACAAACTGTTTCCACACTCCTAAATCAAATAAAGTCAAATATTTTCTGACACAAGAAATTACATTCAACAAACATATAATCCAGTTCTACTATGTTTTGACTAAGTCTAAAGTCTTAACGACTTTAATTGATCATATTAAGCTTAAAGATTGATACTCGCATTTGTCAATTGTTAATGGTGTCGCAATTTCAATTTTAAAAATGTTAGGAAAGGTGAACAAAATATTATAATACAACAAGAGATATGGTAAACATATATAAGATCTATGATATTAGTCATAAGCACATATATACAGTTCTTGATAACTACTCCCTTCATCAAAAACTAAAAACTATATGATTCATCCACAAGTAAACTGGATCCGGACGTGTTCTTTGTACGAATGGTTTACTAAAGTAGAAAAACTAAGTTATGTTGCTACAACATGTAATTTAAAACGTTTAATTAAGTTAGGACATCTGAACAAAAGCAACTTTCTACTAACTTTTTAATATGTATAGTGCTCAAGATAAGGGCTCTTTTCTAAATGTTATCGGAAGAGACCAATATTTAATCTGTATTTTAAATTCCACGGTACTCATTTGTTGTCAAAATGTTAAAGCATTTTACATTAATGAAGTTCTATTCATGACCTAATTCATTCCGTTAAAGTCCGAGATTTGTTTTTGTAAAAAGAGCATAGAAGAGCATCTACTCAAAGAGCCACTAAGATTCAGGTGAAGGCTGTGTGCGTTACAACAGGCATGCAATGCTAGACATGGTGCTTCATCCATTTATGCATGCTTCTCTCTATATATATATATATATATATATATATATATATATATATATATATATATATATATATATATATATATATATATATATAATTAAAAAATCTTGTTTTAGGTACTAAAGGAAAATAAGAATTCGGCTAAAAGGTAAATAAAATTTGACCTAAAACTAGTCAAATACCAATTTGAAATCAAATTCTCTTGAACTCACTAGTAGAGAAACAACATTAAAATTATTGATATCATACCTTATTTATTAAAATAAGATATAAAAGTTACATTCAATGGCAATTTTATAATTAAAATAAAAAATTTAGTTTTAATATTAATCTTTAACATCAAATTTTTAGAAAAACAAGTGTCTAATATATGTTACTTTAAAACATATAAACTTGTTTAACATAAGTTACTTGATTTTCAGAAAAATGAATATAAAAGAAAAGATAATAAAACAATGTATAAAAATATATAAATCAATACCTGATATTATAAAAAATAAATGTGATTACAAAATGAATCTTTATATCTAATTTGGAAAGATTAAATATATTCCTAAAACAATAAAGAGAATCAAATTACATTAAAAAATTATATAGAAAATTACATAGTTGTTTAGTCTTTGATTTGATTGTATTTTAATGACTATTAAATGACAATCAAAACTCTTATTGAAGATGTTTCATTCCAACTTTTTGTAATAAAAATATGACTATTTTAAATATTTCTTTAAAAAACAATAAAATTCTTAATTAATTCTAAAAATAAAATATACCTAATAAAAAATAGTTTTTTTTAATATTTATAACCAAATCATAGTTTTCTAATATTTTTTTAAATTAAATTTTATTCTTTTCACCTAAAGTAAATAATGAATCACGATTAGAATTTTTTTTGAAAAAATAACATTTCTCAAGAAAAAATGCTTCATATTTTTAAACAAATGTGATTTTTTTCCTTCAAATTATATTAACTTAAAATAAAAATTAAAACTTAATTTATCAAAAGTGAAAGAAGAAGACTAAATTTATATGGTAATAAATAAAAACACAAAATTTACAAGTTTTTAATAAATAAATAAAAAGTTAAATAATGAAAAATGCGTATATAATAATTATGTTGTATTAAAATTCATTTTATATTATTTTTTGGTTATCTTATTCAAAAATAAATTATTATACACTCTTTACTATTTATTCAATTTTTTTATACATGTTTTGAATATCATTTCATACTATTGTTTAAAAAGTATTAGTTTCATTATTTATTTTAAGTGAATATAATAGAACATAATTTAAAGAAGGTTTAAAAAATTTGAAAAGAATATGCTTTTTTTATGAAATATTTATTACTATAATTTATTATTTATCTTAATCAAATATAAGAGATATCAATTTAAAGAAGAAAAAAAAGAGATATTTGAGTAATTTGATATCTCTCCCCCGCCTTCTCATTATATATACACGATATTAGTAAAAAATAAATGTCATAGAAAAATTAATATTTGTATATGATTTGGACTTCTCATTATATATACATGATATTAGTAAAAAATAAATGTCATAGAAAATTAATATTTGTATCTGATTTGGAAAAATAAATATATATTCCTAAAACAACCAAGAGAATCCTGCAAATAAATATAATAGCGAAATTTTATAAATGAATGATTAAATTTTGAAATATGTGCACTTCTGAAAAACTTAAGACCTTATGACATAAAATCCTCATTCTATCGTATTAGGGTTTACTTGTATATTTTCTCAATCCTTCTCTCAATCAAACTTGGAAAATCCACTTCAATCTTTCTTCAAATTGAAATTATTGATTAGATTCACTATCAATTAGGAATATATATCTCTTTTGTTTGCAACTCATGCCTCCGTATCAAGATTATTGTAATACAAACTCACTATTTCAAGCACTCTCCTAATGTATTTTTTTTATTATGGCTGTGAGAGGTTATAATATCACGAGAGGTGTATGATAAAAAACCTAATTTTATATTTATATCAAGGTAAGTCAATTGTCTTAAACTTATTGATATTTCATATAAATTATATATATAACTGATTATGTGTTTTTTTATTCAATTACTTTGTAGGCACATCAACAATACGATAGATGGGTTTGTGGTTATCATGTAATGAAAAATATATTTGACATTATCTAAATGGATATATTGCAAGCATTACACGAGGTAATAACAAAATATTTCAATATTTAATATGTAAATCATATCACTTCATATTTTAACATGCTCTTGTTTAATTTATTTTATTGTTTTCATTTGTAGATATATGAAAATCCATCGTCATATAACAAAGATGTTATTGAGAATATTCAACAACTTTAAACTCAATTATTTTTGCAGATAGTTGAAGAACAAGATCAACTTGAAGAGAAAGAAAGAAGGAGTTAGATAAAAAAAAGTTTTATTAGAATTAATAATGACTTATTAATTAACATTGTTTTTTAATATAATTTTTTTCTTGAATTTGAATTTAGATTTACACTCTTTAGTATAATTTGTTAAATTTAAATTTGGTGAGTTTGATGTTCCTCGATTGAAACAATAATAAAATTTTTGCCATATATGACCTAAACTTGATTTAAGATTAAACAGTTATGCTATATATTTCCCCCATCCAATTTAGAGAATAATATTTGTTGATGTTTCATTTAAAATTAAACTGCATTCGATGTCATTTATAACACTAAATTTAATAAAGAACAGATGTGATACATACGTTATACAAACATTATCTAAAAAAGTTTATACATTCAATTTAAGAGGAAAAAAAACAGGTATGAAAGGTTTGTTTCTAACCAAATCACACTTTATTAAAATTTTAACACACATTTTTTTGGAAAAGTTAGTGTCATAAGTTGGTTTCTAATCAAGCAATTCTCCATTAAACTTTAACACCGATTTTTGGAAAAAATAGGTACAATATATAAGTGTTTACACCTCTTTGAAAAAGAAAAAAGGTGTTGAATGTTAGTTTTAATACCTAAATATAACACTTATAACACCACTTTATCATCAGTGTTAAATCGATTTATTATACCTTTTTAAAAACCAATGTGAAAAATTATACTTACAATAACGGTAGCAACAACACCCAAAAAAATCAGGTATTAAATCTCAAAAAAGTTGGTGTTAAATCTCTTATCTACACTAGTGACTATTAGTCCCAATCAAAAATAGATTTATTGATTTATAGTTTTAGGTATAAGCACCTTCTGACTTGCAATAAATATCATTTATGTATATATTGTTAAATGTAGTGTATAAGTCAAGTGTAATCGGATCCAGAAGTTATTTTAGAAAACAGCTTAATTGGATAAGCTTTTTTGCACTGAAGTAGAAAAATAGAAATTCGAAGAGGAAACTAGTTTCCAGTTTTGGAAAAATCGGTTTCTGCTGCGAAACAGAATTTTTCTGTGTTGGCAGTTTTCTGTTATTTTTGTTGTTGTTTGTTTTGTGTTACCTTTTGCTGCATATAAGAAGCACTCCCTCTATTGTAATTTGTAATAACATTGAGTACTGCCATTGTGAAATAATACATAATATTTTCTCCTCAATTACTCTCTCTCTCTCTCTCTCTCTCTCTCTCAATTTTACCATTTTCTCTTTAAACTTCATCTTCTCCAATAAGCCATTTTCACCACTGATTCACCTCATCCCAATTGTTCATGTTCCAACATCTGGCATCAAGAGCTCTGGTTCCGATCCGTTAATCCACTGCAAACATGTCAACCACTGATCGAATCCCTACCAACCTTCTAATTCTTGATTTCAAGAATTATGACAAATGGTGTAAACAAATAAAAGTGTTGTTTGGGTATCAAGAAGTCCTTGAAGTGGTGAATGATGGAGTTACACCACTTATTGCAGAGGCTACAGCTGCACAATAAGCTACATTCAAGGAAGAAAAGAAGAAAGACTACAAAGCCCTCTTCTTGATACATTCTTGCATCGACAACGGCAACTTTGAGAAAGTTGGTGACTATACGTCGGCAAAGCAAGCTTGGGAGATTTTGAAGAAAGCATATGAAGGTCCCGAAAAAGTAGAGGTGGTGAGGTTACAAACTCACAAGAGGAAATTTGAGTTGGTACAAATGGAAGAGAAGGAATCGATCAACGACTACATTACGCGCATAACGCGTTTGGTGAATCAAATGAAGGCTTGCGGTGAAATCGTTACAGTGCAAAATATAGTGGCTAAGATCTTGCGTTCTTTAACGTCAAGATTCAACAACATAGTGGTATCCATATAAGAGTCAAAGGATCTTCTCACCATGAGCAAGGAGGAGCTTCAAAGCTCATTGGAGGAACATGAGCAAAGATTGGATGAAAAAGGAAATGACAAGGCCAAGGCGGAAATTGCGTTGCAAGCAAGGTTCAATGAGAAGAACAAGAGATCGAAAGACAAGTGGCCTTCGAAGGGAAAAGCAAATTTCTAGAATTTCGGTGGAAAAGATCCACAAAATTCAAGGGGTTACACGACTCAAAGAGGAGAGAGCAACTCCAATGGTAGTGGTCAAGGCAACAACTACAAGAGAGGTGACAAAAGTAACATGAAGTGCTATAATTGTCAAAAGTTTGGCCATTTCGCAAAAGAATGTAATGCGAATGGTTGTAGGCAAGAGGTAGAGGATGATGATACGCTTCTTGTTATCATCACGGAGGAGAGCAATGGCTGTAGGGAGGGGCTAGATAGTAGCCCTAGTGTGTGTCGAGGGTTGGACAACAACTCTAACAGTGCAAAATTTTTTGCACAAACGCGTTCGGAGCGAAACGCAATGGTAACCGTTCGAGGTGGAGTTCAAAATAGTGATGACGGGTACTTGTATTTAGGTTGTTCAACTCATATGAAGGGTATAAAGTATTGTCTTGTGAAGATCAATCAAGCCACAAATAATAGAGTAAGATTCGCGGATGACACCACTTTAGCGGCCGACGGTGTGGGTGGTATTTTGATCAAGAAGAAAGATGGGAGCCATTCCTTGATCAAAGATGTGTTGTACATTCCTGGAATTAGGTGTAATCTCTTGAGTATTGGCCAATTACTCAAGAAGAATTGCATAATTCGGATGGAAAACAAGGTTTTGGGCGTTTTTGACCGAAAATGTGTTTTAATCCTTAGAGCACTCATGGTTGAAAATCGTACTTTCAAGATAGAGTTGATAGTAATTGAGCACAAGTGTCTTGCTACAGAGGCAAGTCGTGATGAATGGTTGTGGCACTACCGTCTTGGATACCTCAATTTTAGAGACCTCGACGCATTGCAAAGGCATGGTATGGTGACCGGGTTGCCCAAGATTAATTTTCCAGCTGAGTTGTGTGAAGAGTGTGTGCAAGGGAAGCAACACAAGAACAATTTCATCAAGGATGTTAGTCATAGGACCAAGGAACACCTTGAGGTGGTGTACTCCGATGTGTGCGGCCCAATGCAAGTCAACTCATATGGTGGAAATAGGTACTTTATCACTTTTATTGATGATTTTAGTAGGAAGCTACGGATTTACCTCATAAAGAGGAAGGATGATGTGTTTGATTTGTTCAAGCGTTTTAAGTCCATGGCGGAGCGGTAAAGTGGTCACAAGGTGAAAATTCTCAAAACGGATGGTGGAGGTGAATATACCTCAAGTGAATTTGGGAATTATTGTGATGATGAGGGTATAGTGCGTGAGGTTGTTCCACCTTATACGCCTCAACAAAATGGAATTGCCGAAAGGAGAAATCGCTCAATTATGAATATCATTCGTAGCATGTTGAAAGGGAAGAACTTGCCAAAGGAACTATGGGGAGAAGTGGTTTCTACAGCAGCCTATTTGTTGAATAGGTGCCCTACTAAGAAGCTTGATAAAGTTACACCGGAAGATGTATGGTCCGATCATAAACCGAATTTAACTCATTTGAGAGTTTTCGGTTCGATTGCATTTCGGCACATTCCGGGTCAGCTTCGAAAGAAGTTGGATGATAAAGGAGATGTGATGTTACTTGTCAGATATCATCCTACTGGAGGCTACAGGCTATTTGATGTGAATAGCAAGAAGATCGTAATTAATTGAGATGTGGTGGTGGATGAGCTGAGGCTGTTTGACAGCAGATTTTTTCTAAGAACAACAACAGAAATCGGTTTCTCAGCAGAAGAAAATCGGTTTCCCTCGCGATATTTGACAGTCTGGAATGGGATTTCTGGAAGTAGAAACCAGTTCCCCTGATCCTGGAAACCGATTTCCACCAAAAAATGCAGAAAATCAGGAACAACAGTAAAATGCAGAACCTGTTCCGATTCCGATTGAAGGTGGCAATGATGAGTCTAGTAGAAGACCGACAAGACACATAGGTCTACCTCAACGGCTCCAAGATTGTGAAGTATTCCATGATAATGAGATCAACAATGATGGAAATCTCATTCACTTTGCACTTATGGCCGAATCCAAACTGATGAGTACGGAAGAGGCATTGAGCAATGCAAAGTGGGTGTATGCGATGAAAGAAGAACTGTAATCAATTGAGAAAAACAGTACTTGAGAATTGGTTGATTTACCAGAAAGAAAAAAGGAAATTAGAGTAAAGTGGGTCTATAAGGTGAAGGCAAATCCCAAAGGCAAAATTGTCAAGCATAAGGCTCGACTAGTGGCAAAGGGATTTTTGCAGCGAGAAGACATAGACTATGATGAGGTATTCACTCTGTTAGCTAGATTGGAGACCATACGGATGGTTATTGCCATCGCCAATAGAAAAAATTGGCGGATGTCCCAAATGGATGTGAAATCCGCATTTTTGAATGGTCCACTTGAGAAGGAAGTCTATGTAGAGCAACCCCCCGGTTTTGTGATAAAGAACCAAGAGGGAAGAGTCTACAAGTTGAGGAAAGTACTCTATGGTTTGAAACAAGCACCTAGATCTTGGAACAAACGCATACATACTTTTCTTATTGAGGTTGACTTCAAGAAGTGTGTATCCGAACATGGTGTTTATGTTAAGTCGGATGCAAGCAAAGGTGTGATTATACTTTGCTTATATGTGGATGATCTTTTGATTACGGGCAGAAATGAGGAGTTTATTTCCAAGTTCAAAGGTGAACTCAATGGAAGAATTTGAGATGAGCGATCTTGGTATCATGACATACTTCCTTGGCATAGAGTTTCACAAGTCAAAGTTGGGACTTCTCATGCATCAAAGAAATTATGCTTGTGAGATATTGAAGAGGTGTGATATGGAGCATTGCAATGTTGCCAATTCACCAATGGAACCAAGGTTGTAGCTGTCCAAGATTGAGGATGAGGGTGACGTTGATCCAACTCAATATAGAAGGTTGATTGGATTATTACGTTACTTGTGAAATACGCGACCGAATTTGGCATTTAGTGTCGGTATTGTTAGTAGATTCATAGAGAGACCAAAGGTGTCTCATTTGGCAGCGGTCAAGAGGATCCTTCGTTACATCAAAGGTACTCTTGGCTGCGAAATTCTCTTTCCTGCAGCTGATATGGGCAACATGTGTGAGTTACTCGGTTATACGGATTCCAATTGGTGCGGAGATAAAGATGATCGAAAGTCTACAGCCGGTTATGTCTTTATGTTCGGAGGAGCTCTAATCTCTTGGTGCTCTAAAAAGGAACTCGTGGTGGCACTCTCTTCTTGTGAGGCCGAGTATATCGTAGCGTCAATGTGTGCTTGTCAAGCTGTGTGGCTATGAATTTACTTAAGGAGTTGGACAACATTGAGGTAAAAACTGTCACACTCTTTGTTGACAACCTCTCGGCTATCAACCTTACAAGGAATTCTATAGCACATGGGAGGAGCAAGCACATAGAGATGATGTTTCATTACTTGAGGGAGCTAGTTTGTGAAGGACAACTGAAGCTAGCTCATTGTCGAAGCCAAGAACAACTTGTAGATTTATTGATGAAGGCGGTAACAAATGAAGTATTCAAGAGGCTTGTGAAGAAATTGAGCTTGAGGAATGTGGAGCACTTGACTTAAGGTGGTGTGTTGAATGTAGTGTATAAGCCAAGTGCAATTGGAGAGCTTCAGAAGCTGTTTTGGAAAACAGCGTAACTGAATAAGTTGTTCTGCACTGAAGTAGAAAAATAGAAATTCGAAGAGGAAACTGATTTCCAGTTTTGGGAAAACTGATTTCTGCTGCGAAACAAGATTTTCCTGTGTTGGAAGTTTTCTCTTATTTTGTTTTGTTGTTTGTATTGTGTTACCTTTTGATGCATATAAGTAGCACTCGCTCTATTGTAATGTGTAATAGCATTGAGTAATGCCATTGTGAAATAATACATAATATTTTCTCCTTAATTACTCTCTCTCTCTCTCTCTCTCTCTCTCTCTCAATTTTACCATTTTCTCTTTAAATTTCATCTTCTCCAATAAGTCATTTTCACCATTGATTCACCTCATCCCAGTTGTGTATGTTCCAACATATATTAAGGGTGATAAGATGACTAAATGAGTTGGAGAAATAACAAAGGGTTAAAGTGATAAGTAGGTAATGGTTCAAATCCTCCCACTAATAAAGTAACTATTACAATATAAAAACAAAGAAGAATTACCATATTAACATTTGACATTTCAAAATAAATAAAATAAGAGTAAATAATATTTAGACCATTAAGTCGATTCTCTCTTCAATATGCGACTTAAGTGTGACTTTGTCAAGAGAGGATTTATTGATGTTAATGTTGAGTCGAATATTTTTAGATTTGACAAATGAGTTTCTTTCCCGTCAATGATATTCCCCCCTTTTTAAGTATTTTGACTTTCTAGATGTCAATCCTTATTTTGAAGAAACTAGAGGGTCGCTCATTAAATTGATATATGGACGATTTCTCTATTAGAGTCATTGCTGTTCCAATTTAGAATGGAGGGTGGTTCTCTTCAATTATATTTCGACCTCATGTTTATCAAGGTCTGGAAAGTAAATGACAAGATCCATATACATTTTATTTAGGGAGGGGTTAAAGGTGAGTCTAAAATCTATTTATTTAGACAAGCCAACACTTTCAAGCCTAAGCAAAAAGGTCGATTTGGAGTTTGAGATCTTCGTCTAGTCAATTAATCATTTCCTAGGAAGTTGTGGTGAAGACTAGTATTAGATGTGTCTTTATATGTGGTGTGGGATCCTTGTTTCCTGATATGGCTCTCAAGTGGTTTTCTCCCTTGAAAAGGGTATGTCGTATGCTTTGAGATCGACCTTCCCTTAGTGGAAAAGGGATCTTTATTTTGAGATCAGTTCTACCCACCAAGTTTGATTGTTTTTTGGAAGGTATGACTAAAAAGGTGGTATATATTTTTCTAACTTCTTTTAGGATGATATATGGATTGACCATAATCCCTTGAAGATTACTCTTCCTAGGATCTTTCAGGTGTCACTTCACCAACATCAAAAAGTAGGGGTGGTGAGTCATTGGATGGATGGTGTTTTGGTTTGAGAATTTTAGTAGAGAAAAAGCCTATTTGTTTGGGAACACGAGATGGTCAATATTCTTCTTATACTTATTTAGGGTATTACTATTTACCGAGCTAAATATCACATGTGGCTAATATTAATGAAGGTACCTCACAAATTTTTATTAACCCGGTCAAGTCCCTTATTTGGGAGAATCCTCCTCCCTCAATCGTCGTTGCCTTTTTATGGAACCACCCAACAATATTTTTTGTAGTAGCAACTCATGAAATAGACAGTGGTAAATATTTCCTCTCTTTGAGACGGCTAAATATTTCCTCAATTTTATAAAAAAACTGAGGTAGAGTATCTTCTTATTTTAAGGCCGGTGAATATCCAAAAATAAAACACTTAACTATCACCTCAGTTATGACAAAAATTGAGGTGAATAATTCTTTTTTTTTTTTTTAAATTACATTAATTACACAAAATATTAAAATAAATTGTTTGCATCAAATCTTTCTTCTTATTGCTGAATATCTTTGGTGGTATCCATATTTTGTTATATATCCTTTGTTCTTCCCCAAAACTCTATAACTTATCCAACTCAGATAAGTTATCTGTTCTAAGAACGGGAAATTTTATTTTACAAGGTTAAGCTCCCTTATTTGTTTAACATGAAGCAATAATATTTTCTCCACTGTTCAAAGGTTGAGCTTCCTTCTTTGTGTAACTTGAAGTAATAATGATTTTCTGCACTTGTAATCTATCAACTGAGTATTTTTCAAAGGTTGAGCTTTCTTCTTTAGTTAAGGGTTGTCTAAAAAATACAACAACAATAACATTATGTGAGATAGATTTCAGGGGAAAAATATTTTTTTCAAGATAGAAGAATATTGGAGATTTTTTGTGTCTTGATATCCATCCAAAATAGTGATGCATGCGAGTTTGGGGCGGCTTCATATACGTAAGGATTAGGGTAAAATCTGTTTAATGAGTGTTTTTATAGTAAACATTAATTATTTTATCTCTCGGTTAAATTGAAAGTTGAAAGGTTAGAATATTTAGTTTACATGTATAAACAAATAAAACCATAAACTGCAATAGTTGAGATTCGAAGCATGTCTTGAGTCGCTTTCCTCTCGGTTATATTAAGAACTGAGGTGAAAGCTTCTTCATGAAATATATTATTTGTAGTAGTGAATTAATACTTAATAATTGGTCATATTGAAGAATAAATATGATGCATGGTTGGTTTTTCTTCCCAAACTATCTACCCATAAGTATATAATAAAGTTGCATGTTGCAAGTCTCTTCCTAATATGTTAAAATTTTGATTGCTTGTCTATTAAGGTTTTGATTTTTTTTATTTACCTATTGAGTCTCCTCATCGATTGCGTATTTCTGAGTTGATTTTTAAATCCATTTTTAGCATGCATAAATCAAAGTGTGTGGTTATAGTTTAAGCAATATGATCTAAGTTACGCTATTAAGTTTTGGAATTAAGAACTATATGTGAGAATGGTTCAAGTCATGACCATTGTAGAATCTTATATTGAAATTTTACAAAAATGAGATTGTAGTATTGTGACTCAAATCACATTATTCACATGACTTGAATTAGACTTACAGAAATCTCAAGGATCGTTTTCAAGTTGATAATATTTGAATCACATACTTTATGATTCGAATCACATCACTATAGTTTGAATATCAAGTCTGCTTGATTCGAATCACACTGAACTAAAAACTTCATTGTTTACTTTTGGAACTCTTATTTGAATCACCATTTCTCATGACTCGAATAATGTGAATCGAATCATAGTTTATGTGTCTCGAATCACACAAATGAATCATATTGTGGCTTCTTGCCTATGACTCAAATCATATATCATTTCCATACATTTTTGTGCTAGATCACCATCACGTATAAAAACATTTTGATAACCCCTCATAATGTTAGAAAATATACACTTCCATTACTTATTTGAAAACTCACAACTCACTTGTTATCTTATTTTTAAAAAGAGTTTTGTATCTTTATTGAGTGCTTGAAAACAATTTATTTCATATTCTACCTCATTCTAATTCCATTTTCGTGTTGATCTAAATCTCATCTTTGAATATTTGTGATTGTTAAGTAGATTCATTTATTGTGTTTAATGTTTCTTAGAAGATTCTCTTGAGATTTGAGAGGTTTCAAAGCACACAACTATAAAAAAAACATTTAACCTCGAACACGAAGTTAATTTAAGTTATAGAGGTGAGGTAACGAAGGACGTCATGATAAATTGTCACTTAACCCCTCGTGTTTTAATTAATAGAGGGGATAGTTAAAATGGTCATTTGTTAGATCCCCAACAATATTTTTTCTATATTTTCAAAACTAGTGTCACATACATACCTCTTGGTTTATGACCAATACCGAGGGAAATTTTTTTTAATTTTAAAATACTCATTACATTGCTTACGCATAATATTAATAAATAGTTATTTTTAGAAACTACATTGATTACACATAATATTACATTATTTACACAATATTCAAGTAAAAATATATAACAAATTATGAATTCGATTCATCCTTATCACTGTAAGTGAAGATCAAATGTTGGGTCCTCGTTTCATTGAAATCTTGGAGAAGATCAAATGTTGGATGCATTGTATTCTCTATGGATTTTGCATTAATTTATTTATGATATAAACAAAAAAGGGTTTGATAAATAAAATAAAGATTCAGTTACATGATTAATGAAGAACACCAACCTTGAACCCAAATAATTTCTTATCTTGCAATCCATTATAGAGAAATTTACCAAGCTTCTTTACTTTTCAAAGTTTTCATGTCAAATGTTTCGTTATCAATTTTTGATATTCAAAATGCTTTTATAATGGATGTCTTTTAGGTTTCACGTGGATCACTAATGATAGTGTCTTGAGTGTTGATACTCATTAAAAGGACGACAAATATATGTTTGAGGACGGTGAATAAGGTAATAAACACACTTATATATCTCTTCAGTTATTAGGAAAAGCCGGGGTAAAATGTATTTCATTTTCAATAAAAAATACAATGAAATATATTCCATCCCAAGCGCCACTTTCCTCTCGATATCTTTTAAAAATCGAGAGAGAGATATATATTTTTAATAAAAAATTAATTTTTTATATAGAATATTAAAATATATTTTATACAACAAATCCACATTTTGACAAATCTGATTCATCATTGTCGTTGTTATTCTTAGAGAACAATACATCTTTTGTTGTTATCGATATTTTGTTATATACTCTTTGTGCAAATTCTTTTAAAGTTCAATGGTTTGCATGCATCCAATTTTTGAGGAGTTATTTCTTTCAAACATGAGACTTTTTTCCCGCACTTCCAATCCATCACAGAGATCCGTTACAAACATGACTTCATTGTCTTGAGCAAATGTTCTCACGCAAAAAGTTTTCTCAAGAAAGAGATCTTTATAAAAGAGATATGCACTTGAAATGATAAATAGTGCATATAATAACTTCATGGAAAATATATAGAGAATTTCTTGTGGATTGATATGTTGACAATATCTTGAGCATTATTACTTAAAAAATGTAGGGATCCCTTGGTTCTTATTTAAAACTGAGGAGCAAGGTTTCTCTTTTTAAATTAAAAAGTAAAATAAGAACTTTGCCCTCAGTTTAATAGCAAAACCGAGGTAATATATTACTTTAAAAAATTGTGAATGACAAAAAATTGAAAGCAACATGTCTTGTTTCCTTAACAATTGTTTTACCTTTAACCATTTTTTGCTTTCAATTTTGTAGCATGTTTAAGAATAAATTTGTCAATATTGTCAACCGAAGAAATCAATAAATTATGAAATTTTTTTTTGATTGACAACATAGGAAGGTTATTCCAAAATACAACATCAACACCATTATGTGAGATAAATTGTAATGACAAAAAAGTTTTGTTCAAGATAGAAAAATACAAAACATTGAAGATTTTGTATGTCTTGCAATTCATCCTAAAAGAATGATGCGTACGAGTTTGGAGCAATTACATATAAGTTAGGTTTAGGGTAAAATCTATTTAACGAGTGCATTTATAGTAAAATATGACTATTTAACCCTCAGTTATTAAAGAAATCAAAGGAATATATCACATTCAATTTACAAATAAAAAAAAGAAAAAAGAAAGACACCACTTTTAAAGAAATAAAAACATAAACTACATTTGTTGGAATCCAAAGCATATCCTGAATTACTTTCTCCTCGGTTATATTCAAAAATCGAGGGAATATTTGGTTTTTATTTTTAAAATAAATAAAAATGAGGCTCCTTGACATTATACCTCTGTTTTTTGTTGGGTAAGGTGAAAGTTTTGTAATGAAATATATTATTTGTAGTAGTGGTTTGTAGTATTTTGGTTGGATTTAAAAATTCTAGTGAAAAGAAAAATGATCTTCACTCCATATTCACTTTGTTAGTGCTATGTGAAACTAGGGGTGGAAAAACGGGCCGCCGGCCCCGCCTGCCTGAAGCTCGCTTAAAACAGAGTGGGACGAGCAAGTCTGCTAAGTAGAAATGGGTATAAAAATCTAGCTCGTCCCGCCAAGGTTGCGGGTTGGTGGGATTTCCCGTTTACTTTTTAATTATTTATTTTTCAGTTTTTTTAATATCTTAAAAGGTTTTGTTTATTTTTTTAAAAATTTCAACTAGATTTTTCACTTATTTTTTGGAATAATTTTTTATAAAGCATTTTTTAAACAAAATTTACTTAAAATAATATTGCATATCTTTACAAATAAATGTATAAAATAAAACTATCAAGAATGAGACCTACTAGAATTAATTAAAAAAATGGCGAGCTTAAGGTGGGACAAGTTGAACAAATAGGAGCGACGGGTTTTGACAGGGCTGGCTTTGACATGCGACAATCTTTAGCATGGTGGACTTTGATGGACGATGGGTCCAACATCCCAACCCAATCCATCATTTTATAGTGGGTGCGCGGGCCGGCTTGGCGGGCCACTACCTATTTTCCCACCCCTATGTGAAACCCTACCGACAACGTGATAGTTCTTATCAATATTCAAACAGAACAATGATCAACGTACCGGTAGGATCGAGGAATAATATCTATAGTACAAAGACTTTGGAGCAGGATTGTTGGGGATGGAAGATTCAAGAAAATTTCGAATAAAGATTTCACAAGAGTTCAGCTCGAATATTGTGTTCAATTCAAGGGATCCAGATAGAAGATTTTTATATTTTCAACATTATTTGGATATTGCGATTGTAATAAAACTTGTGTAATTTGTCATAAACTATATTGGAACATCAAAAAATTTCAATGGGAAACCATTAGAGAGAAGTAGGCTTAGGTAGGATGATATTCAAACCACTATAAAATTGGCATACACTTCTCTCTATCTCTATTTTAATTTCGTACAAACTTCATGTAGGTTGTTTTTATCGCTTTATTAGAATTACATGCCATTAGGTCTTTGCCTTGATAGGAATTTATTGAATAAGTGTAGGTTTTGTTAGAATCGACATTTTTTTATTTGTGTTGTTGTTGATTAAGACTACAATCTATGATATTTAATTTGTGTCTGTATTGATTTTGTATATTTACACAACTTTTTTAAATTTGAAATTAATTAAATATTTATAATATTGTGTACTGATTAAGGTGTCATATGCGTATACCGGTCAATAACATAATTACTTTATATGCAATTTGCTTCTGCCACAAAAACTATCTTTGTTTTTCTAACTCTGATAAAACTTTTCAAAACAATTTTTTAATTGGTCATTCATAAACCCCAAGGTAGTTAGCTTGGACAATGCTCTAACTGATTTGATCTAAAGATGACGAGTTCTAGGCTTACCTTTGAATATAGGAACTCTAAGATGGTTAAATTGTGTACGCCCCACAATGAATTTAAACATATTTCAAATGTGCCTTAACCTAGATCCAAAACTACTTCTACCATATAGCTCACACTTAGTTGGACTAATGTGTTGACCATAATTGTGACCATATATTTTTAAAAGGATATGGTTAATGACCTAAGTGTTTTTCTGGTAGCTTTGCAGATTATCATAAGGTCATATACGCAAATAAAGTGTGTATATGAATGTTTGTCTTACCAACTGATACACATGTCAATTTACCCTCATCCAACAACATAGATAATTGTCTACTAAGTGCCTCTTCAACAATATTAAAGAGCAAGGAAGACAGAGGATCTCCTTACCTTACTCCTCTAGAGAAAGAAACATCTTACTGCTTTCCCATCTACCAGGATTGATAGTTTGAATGCATGGAAATTAATGATAATCCAATCACAAAACTTTTAATCAAATCCAAATTGAATAAATGTGATTTATGGTTTATCTCGTGTAAAAATTTATTTTGTTAAACTAACCTTGCAATTGAAGATTCTGTTGTTTTAAATGTTGTAAAAATTTTCTTTTTAAAACCAACCTTGCCACTTGAAGGATTTTGTCATTTTAAACCCTAAACCATACCCTAAATCTTAAATCTTTAAGTGACAAGGTTGGTTTTAAAAACAATTTTTTTACAAGGTTTAAAATGACAGAATCTTTAAGTGGCAATGTTAGTTTTACAAATAAAATTTTTACATAGGGTAAACCAGAACTCACCTATATGACAGGGCGTAAAATGGTATTAACCCTAACATTAATATAAGATATTGTAAATCTAAATTATCAGAGGCTTTTCAAGTCATGCTACTGTTTTACCCCAATTTTCTCCCTAAGATTCTAAAAAAAAAAACTTCATACCATCACATTGCACAAAGATCACAAAGGGTGTCTCCCGCTCTTTCCTATCTTTGGGTTTGCCCTTTAGGATATCACCAAGCACCTTATGAATGTGTTTATTTCTTGTGTGTGATGATTGATTTTTGGATAACAATGATATGTGTACACTTTTCTCTCTAAATGTTGTAGGTGAATGATGCACAAGTTTCTTATTCAAGGAGTCCATAGGTTCATGTGTTTATTTCCATGCCTTCTCTCCTCAATTCCAAAAGATTTTTGAAAGCATCATTTCTTATTGAAGATTTCTCTTATAATATCTCATGGCCTCTATTCTTGAGTATATGTTTCATGTTTGAAATAGATCATCAAATTTGAAGAATTCTCCATTCTATGGCCATCTATCTTGAAATTAGGGTTTTGGACTTTTGAGGACCATATCTTGGTGTTTGTATGAATTTTGTGAATGATTTCAAAGTCATTTGATTCTTAATAGGACTTATAATATGAATATGATTTTATTTAAGGAGTTTTGTTGATGAGAAGATTGTTTTGGAGGTCTACGATTGCCAACTCTCTAGATTGTTGCTTTATCTATCTTGTATGACTTCAAAGGATCATAACTTGGTCATACCTTGTCTCCTTCAGCTCATTCTTCTTTCACAATGAATCTAAGGATGTCTAATACAACTTATTTCAATTGGTAAGAAGAGAAAATGCTTGGAAATTTTCCTATGAGGTCAAAAGATTACAAGTCTTTGATGAATTTCTCAATTTTTGGTCAATCAACTTCAAGAGATCATATCTTGATCTTCATTTATCACCTTGAGGTCATTCTTTTTGCACAATAATATTGAGGATGTGAACTTTATCTCCATATAGGTTTTGAAGATTGAAAGTGTTTGGAAGTTGCTTAAAGTAATCAAAAGATTATAGGTCATTTCACAAATTTCCCTCAACTTCATAAGGCCATAACTTTCTCAATTTTTGGAGTTTTTGGATGATTCTTTTTTCCAAATGTTCCTTGACAGGTCTACTTCATATCATCTTTCAAAGTCAAGAGCAAATTTTGAGTGGAAAAGCAAGTTTGAAGAGAAAACATTATAGGTCACTTTTAGAAAGTGCAGCATGCTTGACCAAGGCCTGGCCTGAAAATCAGTGTTTTTTCAAGAATCCTAAAGGCTATATATCTCAACTCAAGCATCCATTGGATTTTATTCTTTTTTCACCGTGTTCTACTCTTTGAATACTTTATTTGGCTCAAGGAAAATCAAAAAAGGCACGAGGGAATTTGCTTTGGCCTCAGTTCAAAGTTTGTGCCAAAATCCGTTTCAAGCACACCACCAGTTTGTGCAATTTGCGCTACTACTCGTTTTTAAGCCAAATTAAGCCTTGATTTCATGACTAATTATGATTAGGAATTTCCCATGATTAATTATTCACATCAAAACGCAAGGAATGATTGAGTTTTGATGCACATGAAGTCACACTTTTTTCATGAACACAGGTGTGCATGATTTCGCTCCAAATTGCATCATTCACCCTCCCTTTTGATTCCATTCACTTCTCCTATAAATAAGGGACACATTCCACTCATTTCCTCAACCTTTGATAGCCATAAAATCGTTGTCAAACTCTCTCCAAACCTCACATTTTTGCAACTTCGAATTTGTGTTTAAACGACTTCCAATTTGAAATTAACCCTTGATTCTTCTTCCTTGAACCTCACCGAAGCTAATAGAACAAGAATCGTGCCTTGAAACTCCCTAAATCATGCTATTTAAGTCCAGTTTCAGAGCTTTGAAAGTGAACTTCGTTCAGGTAGGAATCTCCATCAAATCTCTTCAAATAAAGCATCATTGCATTCTCCTCATCTCCCTGATTCTTGTGATCTTCACCATTTGCGTTTTCATCAAGCATTGGCTGAGAACTTCATCAAAATCCTATTCGCTATTATTTGAGTTTTTTTTCCAATTTTCTCTTCACTCAGTTTAAATAAATTTTTTGCAAGCATGTGGTTGAGATCGTCTTGAAGAGACGAATCCAGGGATACCACTCATGATTATTGATATTACAGTTTGAGGAACTCCAATTTTGGGATGGCTGGAGGTTGAAGACAATGACATGTCTCGTCTCAACTAATAAGAGCACGCCATGTTATTTTTTCAAATTGGATCTTGTGATAACGCCTTACCATACACGCGTCTCTTGGGCCCTTGGATCTGATTACTTTTATTAGTCAACATCGATCCAATGCGTGACATTAATTCTTGCTTTATTTTTTTAATATTCAATCCGATGTGAAAACCAAGGAGGTCTATATCAAGCACAACGCGCCATGTCCATTGGATGTGATTACTAACGCATTTTGACTATGATCAGATGGTCCACATTTTTTGGTGACCTCATTTTATTTTTGTTTCTGATTTTACCATTTTTTTTTCATTTTTGGTTCATTTCACCTTTTATTTTATTGTTTAAAAATATTTCCTGACTTACAAAATTTCTAAAAATTTTTGTCAACACTTGTTGACCTCTGTTTGACTTTGGATAATTTTCTAGGAATTTTATTTTGATGAAAAATACTATTTATGTATTTCGTCAATAAAGTCCAAAAAAATAACCTAATTTCAAAATTACTTTTAACCCTTTTTATTTGATTTGATTTTCATTTTATTTTGCTGACCTTTTGCATTGATTTCGGAATCACAAATTTCCCCAACATCAATGGAATTTGAGTGTTGATAGGTCTCTTGACCAAATCCACCAAGAAAGTTGATTGATTTTGACGAAGTTAGACTGAATAAATTCATTTGATGCAAAAATAAATTTGGAAAATATACTTGACAAGTTTCAAGATGGTCATCTTGCTAACCTTTATTAATTGCTTTTTATTTTCCGCTTTTTACTTTTCGCTTTTACTTTCATGCTCTTTATTTTTATGCACTTTATTTTTTTTAGCATTTATATTTCATGCCATTTTTTCCTTACTCACTTGAGCATTTATTTTCTATGTCATTTTTCCTTTGCTCACTTGAGCATTTTATTTTTTTGTCATTTTGAATTTGTTCAATTGAGCTTTGTTTTCCTTTTCCAAAATACCTAATAATTCAACTTAAACATAATTTTTTTTAATTGGACTTAGTTACTATCCTTATGCTCGGAGTTTGACTTTTGGACTTAGGATTAGGACCCTTACTGTAGTTTGGAGATTTTTGTGCCCCTGGTGTTATTCTGTCTTGTTTGGTTATTATCTGTGTATACAGGTTATTTCGTTATACTTGATTAAGAGTGTATTTTCTCCAAATACAGCCGTTACTATGCCCGTTTTTCTTGAGACAAGAGTTCATTCGAGACATTGACTTATACGAAGTTTGGTTTTTTTGTCTGGTTATTTGTTTTATGTGGTAATCCAAAGGATAAGATATGGTATTGCCTCTTGATGTCAAGTACTAGCTTTCTCACCCGGTTAGATCTTTCTTTACCCTTACATTTTACTTTATGCACTTAGGTTAGCCTCTTCATCTCCTCCCCATTCTTTAATTTTCAAAATCTTCCCTCTTTTTCAAAGGATTCTTGTTTTCAAAACTCGAACCGCTTTAATAAAAAACTTGGACTTAGGTCCATGACTTTTCAAACTTGTTTTTTTTAATAAACTTTCAATTTAGTTAATAATACTTTGACTTTTCTTTTCATAAGACTAAAAAACATCTAACCTCACTCAAATTTTTTGAGCTCGTCGTACCTTTTCTAACAAACATTTTCTTAAAATCAATCAACATACAATTTTGGTCTTTTTTACCCGAACTACAAGGTTTTGATTTCAACATTGCACATTATTGGTATGTAGGCCTGGAACTCATTGGAAGTTCTATCAAAACAAAAATTATAATAAGTACTTCTTTTCTCCCCCACCATCCATTTTGTACATATACTCTTTTTTAGCACATATATACAAATTTTTAAAGAGGTTCCTGTGGAGTACTGTAGATGTTTTGAGTGTACATCTTCCATTTGCATAATTAACTACCGGTCCCAGATCAACCCTATCTTTATCACAATGGTGAAGAATAAGGTAACGATCAAAGCGAATCTTGAGCAAAGTGGAACAATTGAATGTATTCAAATTATGTAGCCAAATCATATTACAAATGACTGTCAAGCCTAACAAAAGAGTATGCATGATCTTTCTTCCCACTGGTCCAAATGTAATAACATAAGCTTATTTTGATGTCCAACTAGGAAATTTATCAGTGAAAATTTTGTTTAGAAGACATCTACCAATTTTTTTCATGGAAATCAATAACTACATTGAAATCACTTATCATGCATGCACCAAGGGTTGGGATTGACATGTTGAAGATTGGTTATAACAAGTTTGATTAGACATTTCTAACAATATTTTTAATTGACTCAAACAAATTAAATTAGATTACCTAATTTTCTTAATTATTATGAATTATGATTTTTCTTACTTTTACTTATATTGACACGAGGGAATACTATATTATACACTATACACAAGAATCATCCATGTCCAAGCAATTTGAACTCACTAAAAAATATAGCACTTAAAATTAGTTGCGCTCTTACATCATCTTAATCTAAAAATTGAAATTATATAAAGGTTAGCACATTCTATTATCTTCAATTAAACTAAACTTAAAAATAGAATATTTTGTCCTGAATCTAATAACTATTAATATTCTTATGTTGTGACATGCCACACGCCTCTATGTTTCTATATAAATACAAATCATACTCCTCTAAGTTTAAGTAAATCTTTACTTAGTCATATAGCATTGGCTTTGGGGTGCTTAGTGGTTATCATTGACTGTTCCAGCAACATAAAAGAGTGCAACAAATAGCTGGAACTTACAGAAACAAATACTTATAGCTAGCTTTAGTACTATCAACTAAAGATGACTAATGACAAGGGAGTGGCAAAAGAAGTTGAATGGAGAATCAAAGTTGAAGATGGTCCATGGAAAAAAGCTGTTGTTTCTTGCAGCATTTGGAAATTTATAACTAGTCTTTATTTCAAGCTGTGCAAATTTTTTAAGAAAGCTTGGGATATTGGTGTGAATGATCCAAGAAAATTCATTCATTGTTTGAAAGTAGGAATAGCACTCTCAGCTGTTTCACTTTTCTACTACTTAAAGCCTTTGTATGATGGAGTTGGAAGAAATGCTATGTGGGCTGTCATGACCGTGATCGTAGTCTTTGAATACACTGCCGGTACGTAGTGTTATCGTCGATAAAATTATGCATTGTCATCCAGTTGAAATATATCGTTCTGCCTTATCAGTAATTTAAAATTTTCAATGAGTTTGCGGGAGACATGATCGTGATTAATTGACAGTGTAAAATAACTATACAGATTGTCACTGTATCACCCTTATATATCTATATATTAATACTATATGTAAAATTTGCAGGTGCTACAATATATAAAAGTATCAACAGAATTTGTGGAACTACCCTTGCTGGCCTACTAGCCCTTGGTGTACATTGGGTTGCTAGTAGAGCAGGAGATCAATGGGAACCTATAATTGTTGGAGTTTCACTCTTTCTATTAGGTATACTATTACTATTATGTTCACATCACAATTAAATGTATAAAGTGATTACACACTATGGATCTTAACAGATTACATATTATTTGCTCTATGTTTTCAGCTTCTGCAGCCACATTCTCAAGATTCATACCAACTATCAAAGCTCGTTTTGATTATGGTGCTATGATATTTATCTTAACTTTCAGTTTAGTTTCTGTATCTGGTTATCGAATTGACGAGTTGTTTGACATGGCACAACAAAGAATTTCTACTATTATAATAGGAACTTCGTTGTGCATAATCGTTAGCACGACTGTTCGCCCGGTTTGGGCTGGTCTAGAACTCTATGTTTTAGTCACCGGAAACCTCGACAAACTCGCAAACTCCTTGCAAGGTCAGTGTAAATACCAAAGTTTATTTCATACAGTCCCATGCATGCATGCACTATACTAATTATTGAAAATAATTATTGTGGTGTGTATGTGGTTAATTCAGGTTGTGTGGCTCAGTATTTTGAAGCCCAAATTGCTAATGAAGAGTCTAACAAAAAGATGATGGGTTACAAATGTGTGCTAAACTCCAAAGCAACAGAAGAATCATTGGTATATAAAAACATTGAAGATATTAACTTATGTAGAATACTTTTAACTAATAATATTTTGAATGTGACTAAAATAATATCATTGATATTCTCAGGCTAATTTAGCTAGATGGGAGCCTGCACATGGAAGATTCAATTTCCGTCATCCATGGAAACAATATCTTAAAATCGGAGCCACAATGCGTAGATGCGCTTCTTGCGTTGATGCTCTTATCGGATGCATACATTCAGAAAACAAGGTAATATATCAAGATGCTTATCAGCTATCAACTATTTTTACCGAATAGAGTCTATGTAATAATAAAATATTCCCGAATGATTTTTTGCAGAGCGCAAATGACGTAAGGAAGATTATGAGCAAAACCTCTATGCAAGTTGGTGATAACTCTGCAAATGTTTTGAGAGAGTTAGCAATAACAATAAAGAGTATGACAAAATCTAACAAACTTGATATTTTGGTCATGGAGATGAATAGTGCAGCACAAGAGCTACAAAGTTTACTAAAATCTTATCCAAACACACAAAATAATGATGATGCAAAAATGGAAATTCCAATAATGGATATTATTCAAGTGGTCACCATGGTTTCGTTGCTTACTGAAATTGTAGCACGTGTGGAAGACATTGTGAGTTGTGTTGAAGAACTATCAGATTTAGGTAAATATAAAACAGCAAAGACCAAGTGTGACAAATCTAAACAACACCCTACAGATTGCAAGATTTCTCCTGAACAACCAAATGAAGAGGAAGCAATAGTCAAAACACTTCAAATGGTATGAATAATGAAGAAAAAATAAGCAATATATGTATTTGTGTATACAATCTTTGATCTATGATATATTACATGTTACATGTATAAGAGATCAGTTATATTATGTATACATTAAAAGTGGAAGTAAGAATTACAAGCCAAATTATGTGTATGTATCTATGTGGGTATATGTACTTACCTCCAAAAATCATCAATATTACATTACTGATGAGTTTCATTTTAACAAAATAATGAATTAGAATTTCAAAGCAATAATGATTATTAATGAAGTGATATTTTGAGATATACATTGTAAGAGATGATTGTTATGAATTTAGATATTATTAAAAAAATTATGTGAAATTTGATGGTGGAGAGTTCAAGGGGTCAACAACAAATTAATGATTTAGGACGATAGAGTTGGAGATACAATAGTAAACTTTAATAAGTTGAATAAATGGATTCTTTCTCTATAGATATTATAACTAGAGTTTTAAAAATCGGCTACGGACTGCGAAAACGGCCGCGACAAAACAATATCGATATCACTGTTTTTACATTAAAGAATGTATTTAGGCTATTTTACACCGCGACATTCACAACGAATGTCACAACACATGTACAAATCGAAATTACGAAAAACTATTAAGCGACCGCGACTATTTTTTAAAACTCTTACTATAACGATCTCTCATATAAGTGTGAGCCCATCTATTCATTCTGGATTGTTCTAAAGCATAAGCCTTTTTATTGTACTTGCATTGTCGTTGACTCGCAAAAATAACAAAACACATCTCATAATCACGACATTGTTATGAGAATATATATATTTGATACAAGTAGCTAATCATCTTTTCATCAATATTACGTTATAAAGGAGATTGTAATTGCTAAAACATAATAATAAGGGTTACCCGCCTCGCGTCAGGAATGCAATAGAGGTTTTTTTTTTAAATAGAAGACGGGCCTAGGTTCGCAAAAACTAAAAAAAAAAACTATAAAACAATAATACGAGTGGCACTATCCCCTGACAAATTGTTTGTTAAGGAGTTAACCAATAAAGCCAAACAATCCTGGAAGAAACAGAGGCCCGGATTATGAGACGAACTTATCTTGGCAATAGTGTCAGCACATCTATTAGCCTTTCGAAAAATATAAGTGAATCTCACTACAATATCTTTTGTGATAGGGGATCGAATACTTCTAAACAAACCATTTGCTGCTCCACTATTACTACTCATATCATTGAGCCTCACAACGATGTTTTTGTTGTCTGACTGAAACTCAATTCTACTTTATATTTTATAGATTGCAAGTTTGATTCATTCCAAAACATTCTAATGAATTTATAAAAGCCTCGTCTCCAACTAACTCCCTTTGTAATCGCGCAAAATTCCTCCACACCTAGCAACCAAATTATGATTGATCATTCCATCCACATTAACACAAATCCAACCATGGGATGGTGATTTGCACTTTACATTAATATTACCCTGTTGTTGCCCAATAAAAGCCTTATGAGTTTCTACGCAAGCTCCATATTCTCTAACATAACGGAGCACTTGTCTGTGAAGATTAGAAGGCATCACAAAAGAATCATCATGAATTCTTTTATTCCTCCAAAACCAAAGAGTATGGCCGGTTGTGACCCATATGTCCTTCCACTTGAAATCCTCAATCTGATTATACTTTTTTGATAGATTCCTTTGAATCCAACCATACACATTTAACTCGAAGAATTCATGCCAATGGTCCTCATGAACAAGATGATTCCGAACTATTTTAGCAATTTGACATATCTCTAAAAACATGCATAAAATCTTCTATTTCATTTGTACACCGATCGCACCAAGGAGCTCGAACAAAAAGCTGATGAAAGTAACTATTTGTTAGAAGTCTACTATGTTTCATTAACCCCACAAATGTTGTGATCCATTTAGGAAGTCGCTACATATATCGATTCTTATGGTTCGAGAATTAGAGATGATCGAACAATTCAGAGATCTCATTCCTTTGAACACCAAGAATGAGGATAATTGAATTCACTTTGATAGCCATTATCCTCAATTGAGATTCATTCTATTAATCAATTATTCACCTTCAGACCATGATTACCCAACTCCAATCATCATCATATTAGATGTCAGACCAACCACTTCCTCCTTTTATATTAACCCTGCTAGGTTAATCTTAAATTTAGAAGGAATCTTGAGAGGGACATGCAAATTTATACAGAGATACCAGATATGGCCAACCACTCCATAGAGAATATATTTTCAAAGCAGGATCCTTTCTTTATCAAGAGTCTTTCAGATGTCTTATCATGATATTGGGACATTTATTTTTGAGATCCTTGATTGTGCCTACTTCCTTGGGAAACAAAGTTTAAAATTATATTTTCTCGTGAGAACATTGATAATTAAAACCAATCCCTTCTAAACTCCTAGTTATCTTCCCATAACATCATCGTATACCATAAATCAGGACATAATATTCTTCTTTATGTACTTCTAGTTGTTGATAACTTGAGCACCTTCAAGAGATATCACTTCTGAAAGAGATACATTGAGGATCTTCCAAACCAATTTTTCTCTAAGAACACTTCTTCCAAAGAGCTAAAAGCATTTTATATGACCAAAGAAATCATGACATGCTTTCAAAATCCTTCATCTCCAGGCTTTCAAGGTGAGATGTGAGCAGCTAGACATCTACACATTAGACACGCCTTCAAGAGAAGTCTTGAGAAATAAAATCAGGAAATTTAAACCATAATACACATCCATATCATCCTCACAAACCTTAATTTTTAGATACAATGTTATTCCAGGTTTTGAGAACTAGATCAACCACTTATGGCTTCTAAGAACAGTTCTTTCTTTAAGCCTTACACCAAAAACCCTACTTTGAACTTCTAGAGTTATTACATCAGAGAAATATGCAACATAAGAAAAAATAAAACGACCTCAACATATTCCAGGAAAGATGTCATGACATCTTGTAGGACATCATGCATAAGTACAACCATCGGTAGTTGTAACAACATCAACATACAAGCAACCAACAATATTGTTCTATCAGCAACACAACCATGAGTAGTTGTGACATAGGGCCAACCATCAGTAGTTGTCAAACAGAATCCAAGATAACTATCATTCTAGCCTTCCAATAGTCAAAAAGTATGAAAAATATCCCTAAAGCTCACTGTTAGCTGAAATTTTGTAAAGTGACTTAGGGGCATGGTTCAGAGGCAAAGGACCAATCTTAAGTGGAGGTAGCTTTTGGAAACTTTTTAACAAAGCTGAGTCAGAAGCTCCAGAAGAAATGCTTGTTAGTTGGGAATTTGGCTCAGAAGGCCAAGCTATGTCGACTAGAGCAAAACAGCGTTAAAAATAAGACTATGTCGACACATTATATGATGGTCGAATCAACAAAGATTTGAATCGAATGAGGACACTAGTCGAAGTGTTGTTGCTGTCGAAGTGGTTCGCTAGTGGACTTAGGGAATTTTGTTGTGTCTCAAGGAAGTGGACAGACTCTGAAGGCCGTTTCTTCTGAAGACACAAAGCGGGAAAAAGTCAAAAATAAAGAGATCGTGGGTAGTTGCCTCAAAAGTTCGTGGGACACGAGTTTTAAATGGATGACGAAACGTGGGCAGAAGTTGCTTCTGAAGATTGGATCTCAACCATTGATTAGTTCTAGCAGTTACCTTGTAATTAGTATAAATAAGATAGAATGTTAGAAATTTTGTGTGTTCATTTGTACTCTCAAATTATTTGCTAACACTGCTGAATTCCGCGCTAAAGGAAACAAGAGTAACGCAAGCTTTGATGTACGTGAATCACCATACTTTTATTTCAATACAATCATTTTACGTTTAGCTTTGTCTTTACCGTTTTTCATTTTACTTCTGTTCACATGCTTGTTGGTCACGAGTCACCACTAGCCTTATTTACCAAAACATTTTAACGTAAACTGTTGGTCACGAGTCACCAATAGTCAGAATCCTTCTTGTGTGGAAAGCCATTGCACTATTTCCCTAGGCTCTAGAAACCGTTTATGGGCCAAGGTCAGTTTCGCTTACAGAAGTAGTGTAATGTACCTGAAATCTTAGCACGTGTCTTGAGATCAACGGGTCGATCTCGCTAGTAACCCTTAGTTTTAGGACTTAGGGAGGACCAACGGTTGTTTACCATTTTCCACAGTAAACAAATTGGCACACTTGGTGGGACAAAGTAATAAGTGTTAAGAATTTTATTAGAATTTGTCTTAGAAGTGTATGAAACTTAGGAGTGGAAATTCAGCAAATAAGAAACCACCACCTCCTAGGAAACATACAATTAAGATGACAAACAATACCTCCACGTCGAACGTAGACGAAGTCCCATCCAGAACGCTGGGTACTGCCGACACAGTTGTGTCGCAAGTAGCGTCATTTCCCCCTTTAAGCAGCACAACTTCCTCTGGGACAACTGCTTCAGTATCAATTCATATTCCCCAGACCATACCGATGAGTCCAGGGCCTGTGGTGGCCACGAGTGCCATTCTGAACACAACGATTCCTAGATTTGGTACTGCTGCAAATCCCCCTTATGGAATGCCATATTCTTTAATGGTGAGATATCAGTCGACCCCTAGTGTAGCAATAGTGTCTAATAACTTACAGAATGCTAACGCCCCTTTACAAGGATCTGTAGTGGGGGAAAATAGGGAAATGCCTACGCAACACTTAAATACTACCTCTGTGGCAGTATTAAGGCAACAAATGGATGATAACACCCGTGAATTAGTCAATATGTTAACTAACCAAATGGGAAATGTGTTTAATCCCATAGTGCAAGAATCGTTCGAAACTAATAGGCAGTCTGCTGAAATAAACCGACAGGTTATATCACAATTAACACGTCTATGCAACTTCTTAGGCGCCTCTAAGCGGTTGGCCGACAGGTCCATCCAGTTCGACAACCTGTACATGTCCAAGGAGACATGGGGGCAGCAAAAGAAGACACTGTGTATCAAGGTCAAGCTGCAACGCCTCAGAGGAATGCTGTTGTCAACCCACCTAGAGTCTTAGTACAAAGACACCAAGAGGCTGACCAAGTCCTTGACCAGGTTCGACAGGATGAATTGGTTGTTGAGAACAATGTAACCAACATTGTCGAGAGAATTATGGCCAGAAATGGTATGAATACCATACCAAAGCTGTAATACGGTGAACTGACTTTGTAGAATTTTGTATCGCAAATGTGCGGATAGCAAGAGTCGCCACCGACTTTTCTTTTATCCAATTAAGGGAAGGTGAAAAGAACAGGAAAAGACCTTCGTTAGATTCTGAGTAAGGGAGAAGGTTATGAAAAGGGAAGGTATTAGCACCCCTTTCCATCCGTAGTTATCTACGGGCTCTTAGTTGCTCTTAGATCACTTTAAAAATTGTGCTTTCTGTGTGTTTGACAAAATGTTTTGAAAAGGCATTTCGCTTTGACTTTGTAATGATTCACGTAGGAATGTATACAAAGTGTTTGGAAATCGAAGCGAGTAGATTACAAGCACGCGTCTCATCCCCATTGCCTCGTCTCTGCGAGCTTCGTCTTCCCGATTTGAATTTTGAAAATTCAGCGGCCATTGTTCGACCTTCGTCCTCGCAAAATTGAAAATCACACACAGATAATATAAATGAATTCTAAGGCCATGGTTCGATTCCAGACATCATTCCGAATGCAACGGTAATAGTCTCGTGGTCCAATTTTCCGTTTAAGCAAAGCCCTAAATCGTGGTCAAGAACCCTAGTTATGGCATATCACGTTTCAGGCTATGGAAATGCAATCAAACAACCCAGATCGCTTGCAAACTTATCACTGATCACAAAAACAACAATAAAACATGTTAATAATGCATGATTATGAGAAATCGAATTTTGAAAAGATGAACAAACCGAAATCGGTTTCGAGTTTCTTGATGGTTTTGGGCAAAGTAAGAGTGCGGAATGCTTCGGGGATGCCAAGCAATGTGTTTGAATCCTTAAAAGCAATTGAAAACATGTCGATGGCGCTAGTAGCTTGTATAGCACGGTTTTCTTGAGCTTCAATAGGGTTTCTCGGTCAATTTTCTACCCTAATTCGTGTGGCATGAGTTGTGTATATATATTAGAAGGATTCAGAGTTGTTTTGAGAGAGAATCAATCACTAATCAATGCAAATCAAATTTGATTTTGTACAAAATCAAATTTTCATTTTTTTGATCAATTTTCAATCAAATCTTGCCATATCAATCCAAATTTCGAAATTTGCTGGCTTTATTGAGTTGCTTGGCTCTCAAGGAAGAGAGAAAAATCAAGTTTGCATTTAATTTTGATTTTATACTTTATTTTTAAATTTAATTTGTATTTAAATGAATAAATTCCAAATTTAATAGAAAAATAAAATAAAAATTCGTGGCACTGGGCTTGGATATTCCTAATTGCATAAGGAACAAGTTTGGATAAAGAAAAAGTAAGCCCATTTGCAAAGTTTTTGATTTTTAGAAGTATTTCTCTTTGTGCACTTCTTCAAAATTGCCCAACTTGTGAATGGTGTATCTTGCTCAATTTTCCACATTTTTGAGTGTTCTTGGACTTTTTGGAAAGCTCTAAGAGTCCTCTATCCAACCTTTTTGGTATCATCTCAATTGGAGTTTCCATTCTCAATATATCTTCAAAACAAAAAGTTGACTTTTTGTTGACTTTGAAAAGGACCTGTAATGTTTTGATCCATACCTCTCAAATGAAGCATTTTTTGGACATTCTTGTGAGACATGAAGTTGTAGAGAATTGAATTTTCTTAAAAACAAGAGTTGGTGGAAAAATTTCTGAGAAAGTATGAAGAAGTTATGATCAGTCAAAGTTCAGTTGACTTTTCTTAGAGAAACCCTAATTTAGAAAGTTTGACTTTTGAGCAAATCTTGAGTTTTCTTGATGAATCATGATCAACCCTTGATCAAATGATGAATGTAACTTCAAAAAGAGGATGTTGACCAAAAAATATGAAGTTTGACTATATGTTGACCACAGTTGACTTTTTGTCCAATACAACTGATTTTCAACCATCTGAGCAATTGTCTGAGCAAACTTGGCTTGTGAAGCTTGAAACTTGACATGGAGAACATTTGAAGCATATGAGGAGGCATGATGAACATTGGAGATGTTGGAAATCCATTTTGATCTGAGAATCACTAAACCCTAGTTTGGGTTGATTGTCTAGGAGAGGGTTTGTCTGATCAACCCTTGAGGAATCCTTGAGTATAGATGCATGGAATGCCTTGAGAAGATGGAGGGAAAATTTTGGGCTATGAAAGCTGCCCCTGTTCAATCTTCTTGTACTGGAAGGGTTAGATTGGCATGCGTGCCTTTCGCGACCTGGAGGTGGAAGATGATTGAACACTCGAGTACACCTGAAAATTTGCACTCGCTGTTGATTGATGATGCGGGAATGGGCTTATAGATGCCATTTGGAGAAGGTAGAGACTTCGTTGGGGAATGAGTCATACGCTAGACTCAAGATTGTTGTCCGAGTAGGAGAACTGCCGGAGATGGGCTTAAGATGCCATCTGGAAAGATCGATACTGGGAAGTGAGCCACACGCTAGGCTCTGTAGACGTTTCTGGAAGGAGCATGGACATGGGCTTAAGATGCCATCCTGAGGGAGTCGTACGTTAGACTTCGTGCTTGTCTTTGAATGGAGTTTATTGGTTTGTATTGGTTTTTAACCAAATATGCAGCATTCTGAAGGTGGAGAAATGTTGACAAGTAGTCGGAGATGGGCTTAAGATGCCATCCAAGGTAACTGAGTCGTACACCAGACTCTGTAGTTGCTGTTGATAATAAGAATGAGTCAGAATAGTTCTTCGTGCTGACTAATCTGAGGGAGGTAGCAATTGGCAAGAGGTGGATATCTTCCCTGTTGTGCATCGGGTGTTGATCCACTGCCTGTTATCGGAGGATAACTTGTGATCGTTTGGATAAGGTTTCCCGTCCGGCTTCGGGTATTAATCCTGGATCTATTGTCGGAGGACAACGAGGGCGGTCGTTCAGATAGTTTTCCCGTCGAGATTCGGGTCTTAATCCTGGACCAGTTGTCGGAGAACAACTAGGGCGGTCTTTCAGATAGTTTTCCCATCGAGATTCGGGTCTTAATCCTGGACCTGTCTACGTCTGAAGTGATTTTCACCTGTTTTGGAGAAAACAAGAGAAACTTTGATGGAATATTGTTAGTCGTATGCAAGGAATGATGCATGACAATGTGTATGAATGACATATGCACAAATTATGACTTTTATGAGCAATGTATGAATGATAGATGTTGTGGTATTTCAAAACATATCCATCTTGAAGAAGATGCGGATGTTCTGCTTGGAGATTTCTGGCTTCTGTTTGAGGAGGAAGATCCTGAGAAGAAAGATAGCTTTGATTCCTCCGGTGCACTATCTGACCAAGTTTCAGGCCTAGATATTGTTGAGGACGGTAGAGGTACGCTGTGAGGATCTTGTGTACAGATCCTGTTGGGGAGAATCTTGGAGGCATTCTACCGGGGATTGTGTGTAAATCTTGCTGGAGAGTATTCGGTAGTTGCTGGGAGACCGGGTTAGAAGAATCTGGAGCCCGTTGGAATCTCTGACTGAGGAATAAGAGGTGTAGGTTTCCCCCGGTGCACTACCTGACCAAGTTTCAAGTCTAGATACTGCTGCTGGAGAAAAGGGGAACGGTTGAGAGATATCCGCTGGGGATAAATATCTTAGTTGGGGATGAAATGTTATTGCTCGAAGGCAGGCGTAATCCGGTTAAGTTGAGTGGAATCATTGCTTGGGGACCGACGCGTACTCCACTGGGGAAGATTTGTGGTGAGCAACATCTCTGTGGGGATCAATGCTCTGCAGGGGAGTATTTTGGTGACTTCCTTCGTCATCTCGATTCCTGGAGTCTGTAGTAATTACTTTTGCACGTTCACTTTCGCATGTCTGTAAATAGATTTTTATTGTCACATGCATATAATCATTCAAAGCAAACATTGGACTTTATGCAAACAACAACAGTGAAAATTGTAAAGAGAAAGAACCCGTATTTATTTGAAATGTGGCGTATGGCCAAATAGTTTGTACACAAGAAAGGTAAAAAGCTATGCGGAAACAATCTCGTTAAGTTCCAACTATGCTAGTACTCATATATTTCAACTATCTCATCTCCTTCGTCGAGAAAGTGAGTGAATCGATATTCGTCATTTGAATCTTGAATCCGATAGTAGTGCGGAAGTAGGTGACTGGAAGAGACATAGTCGACGCTTAAATCCCTAACTTTGCCTAGACCGCCTTTCGGGTTTTCTGTCGGGATACCTTTTTGCCCAAGCCGCCTTTTCGACTTGCCGGTGTACATGTTTTGTATATATCCTTAACTTTTGCCCGAACCCTTTTGGTTCGCCAGGATGCCCTTATTTTTGCCTAGGTCAGTTGACCTAGTGGGTCTCTTTTATGCGTAGTATTTTTTGACTATGTCTGCGTTCACAGGGTGTGGGAAGTCTTCGCCATCCATGGTGCTAAATATCATAGCTCCGCCGGAAAATACTGTCTTGACTACAAACGGTCCCTCGTAGGTGGGAGTCCATTTGCCCCTGGGATCACCTTGTGGAAGAATGATGCGCTTGACTACTAGATCACCGACTTGGTAGACTCGATGCTTGACCTTCTTGTTGAATGCTCTGATCATTCGCTTTTGATAGATCTGTCCATGGCAAATGGATGCGAGTCGTTTCTCATCAATCAAGGTAATCTGGTCGAGGCGAGTCTGGACCCAATCGTCTTCGCCTAACTCTGCGTCCTGGAGGACTACGGTTGAGGTATCGAACCCGATGGGTAAGACGGCTTCCATACCGTATCGAGAGAGAAGGGTTGCCCTGTTGATGTTCGTTGTAGTCGGTAACCATGAAGAGCAAATGGTAACATCTCATGCCAATCTTTGTAAGTCACCGTCATTTTACGTATAATCTTCTTAATGTTCTTGTTGGCGGCTTCCATGCCATTCATCTTAGGCCGATAAGGAGAAGAATTGTGATGCTTGATCTCAATGCGTGCAAAGTTCGCGATCATCTTATTGTTGAGATTGGAGCCGTTATCGTGATAATCCTTTCGGAGTGCCATACCAGATAAGATTATGCTTAATGAATCGAGCCACAACATTCTTGGTAATGGATGCGAGGTTCTACCCATTTGGTAAAGTAATCAATTGCCACAAGGATGAAACGATGTCCATTGGAAGCGTGGGCTTGATTTCTCCAATCATGTCAATGCCCCACATTGCAAAAGGCCAAGGAGCTTAGAACATTGAGTCTTTGGAGGTACGTGCACTTTGTCGGCATAACCGCACTGTGACAAGATCGAGCGTAGCGATGACAATCGCTTCCATGGTGGACCAATAGTAACTGTTCTCAAAATCTTCTTAGCCATTGTATGTCCACCGGAGGGTACCAAATGCGCCTTCATGTAACTCTTCCATGATAGGTATTCTTTGTTTTCGTACACCAGTAAGCACAAGTCGTGGTTGCGCTTGTATAAGATGTCGTTCTTTGAGGAAGAATTTGGATGCAAATCTTCTCATGAACTTCTTATTATTGATGATGCCCTGGATATTCTGAGTCTCAAGATACCTTTTCACGTCATAGTACCAAGGTTTCTCTTCCGTATCAAGCTCATAACAATCTGTTGGTTCGTCAAACTTCTCATGATGATGCGGGAGCCTCGTTGTCCCATCTAACCTTGAACATAGATGACATAGTAGCTAATCGTCTTGATTCTCTTCTCGTGGAATGTGATTGAAAGTGATTTCTTTAGTAGGGGTCAAACTCGAACATGCTCGATCACGGAATGAGATTCGGATGCTTCGTATCCCACTCGCCTTAATCGGTGATCACCAAAGAGTCTCCATACACTTGTAAGAACTTGATTCTTAAGTCAATAGACTTTAATACCCATGATGCACGCTTCATATTCGGCCATGTTGTTGGTGCAATTGAAACATAATCTGGCGGTGAAAGCGTATGTCACTTTAGGGGATGTAATGATGGCGCCAATGCCATTGCCAAGTGTGGTTGAGGCTCCATCAAAAACCATGGTCCACCGGATCCTTGTTCGGTCCTTCGTCCGGCCTGTTCTTCATAATCATTAACTAGTAAAACGTCTTCGTCGGAAATTGACGCATAGGCGATAGTCATCTACGGCTTGATGAGCCAAATGATCGGCTACTACACTTCCTGTGATCGCTTTCGAGAAGTGTCTTGGATGTCATACTCGGTCAAGATCATCGCCATCTTGCTATTCTTCCGAGAGAGCGGTTTCTCGAATATGTATTTTATCGGATCCATCTTGAAATCAACAAGGTAGTGTGAGTCAACATATATTGTCTTAGTCGGCGAAAGCGTTGCAAGTTTTCTCGAGTGAGTATCTTGTTTTGCGATCGGTAAACTTTTGCTAAGGTAGTATATTGCATGCTCTTTTCGACGGACTCGTCATGTTTCCCCAACACACCCCATTGAATTCTCTAGCACAGTACATGATAAGAGGTCTTCCTTGGGCGGCATCGGGATAGGAGGATTCTGGGTACTCCTTGATTTTGTCAAAAGCGATCCGGCAATCGTCGTTCCATTCTACTACTTGATCTTTCTTAAGTAACTTAAAGATTGGCTCACAAGTAGCGATTAGATGTGCAATGAATCGGCAATGTAGTTCAATCGGAGAAACCTCGACTTCCTTCTCGGTGCGGGCATCTCTTGAATAACTTTAACTTTGGTCGACTTCAATACCTTTACCACGACAACAAACCCTAGGAGTTTTCGGATCGACTCCAAAAGTTCACTTGTTAGGATTAAGTCTTAGCTTTGTACTTCAACCTATCAAACAGTTTACGCAAATGATCGAGATGTTCTTCTTGATCGTGATCGAGCTATCATGTCATCGACGTAGACCTCTATCTCGTGATGAATCATGTCATGGAATAATGTCACCATAGCGCGATAAGTGGCGCCAGCGTTTTCGATCGAACGGCATAACCTTGTGCAGAATGTGCCCCTGTGTAACAAAATAGTCTTCTCCATGTCTTGAGGAGCCATTTTGATCGATTGTGGCGGAGAAACCATCCATGAAGGAGAAAACCTTATCTTGGCGGTGTTGTCAACGAACATCAATATGAGGAAGTGGGAAATCGTCTTCGTACTCGCTTTGTTCGGATCTACGTAATCCACACATTCGTACTTTACCATCCTTCTTAGGTACGGGTACCACGTTTGCAACCCACTGTGGATATGAAGTAACAGCTAAGAAATCGGCGTTGAGCTGTTTCATAACTTCGCTTTGATTTTCTCGACATCTTAGGACGCATGACGAACCTTTTCCTTTGGGAGAAAACCTTCTTTATCGATCGGTGTACCACAATATCAATGTCCAAACCAGGCATGTCTTCATATGACCAAGCAAAAATCTCAATATAGTCTCGTAGCATCTGGACCAATCTTCCTTTAACACTATTCTCAAGACCCGCTCCTATCTTGATCTCTTTTCTGTCTTCATCGTACCCAGTTCACAATCTCGACTCTTTCTTGTGGTGTATAACTCGCTCTTCTTCTGTGATCGGACAAGTTCTCCTGGCACTTCACAATCTTCCTCACTTTCGTCTTCAGCTTGGTAGATCGGATTATCGAAGTCATATTTAGCAATAGCATAGTTGTTATCAACGAGATTGAGTGATTCTGCGTATCACGTGGGTGTGTAAGAAACACATAGCTTTTTGAAGGGTGATAAAGTAAAAGAAAACAAACAACGAATGCAAAAGTCCAACGATTTTATTGAATGAAAATATGCAAATGATGATAATAACCTCACAACGAGCCATGATGCCCAGGCAAGGCACTAGGCTTTCAAAGTTTATTGTTCAAAACATAGAAAATACGAAAAGCAAAAAAAACAAGAGCAATTACTCCTGACTAAAGGAGATTGGTATGATGTCTTCAGTCTTCCAATTGCTGAGTCCGTTGTCGGGAGTTGGGAAGATCCAATTGCTGATGTTGAAGTCGTTGTCGTCGTCTTCTATAGCATGGATTCCACTCGGCGATGCGAGAAAGGAAGTTGGCCGCGTTCGCGTATCATCTTCGACCTTTGATGGTGAAGCCTAAACCGGTCTTGTCGGTTTGAAAGGAAGATCAGGGAGCTGACCCCAAATAGAACTACCCCCTCCTTCAACAGCAGCTTGTGCATCTTTCAGCGAGGCCATCCTAGGCGGAACTTGTGTAACTTCAGGAGTGATAAGAGAGCCAACAGGCGTGACTCTGGGGATTGTTTCAAAAGCTTGACAGGGAGTCTCAAAGAATTCGCCTTCCATCTCGAGATATCGGAATGACTGTAGATGACTGACCATATATTCTTCTTCACCACATACTGTAACAATCTTCCCTTTCACTGGGTACTTCAACTTCTGATGCAAGGTAGAGGTAACAGCGCCCGCCCCATGTATCCAAGGGCGTCCAAGTAGGCAAGAGTAAGCTAGGCGGATGTCCATGACAAAGAAAGTGGAGTCAAAAGTCTGGGAACCGACTTTGACAGGCAGAGTGAGCTCTCCAAGCACTATTCGCTTAGAACCATCAAAAGCTCTCACAATTACATCACTGGGTCTCAGAACCAACCCTTCGATATCAAGTCGATCAAAAGCAATCTTCGGGAGGATATTCAGAGTCGAACCGGTATCCACCAAAATATGAGACAATGTAACGCCCTTGCATTCAACAGAGATGTGCAAGGCTTTGTTGTGTTTCTTTCCGGCAGGAGTCAAATCAGCATCAGAGAAGCCTAGGCCGTTGTTGGCAGCCAGGCTAGCAATACAAACTTCAAACTGGTCGGTGGTAGTGTCTTGCGGCACATGAGCATTTTTCAGAAACTTCACCAAGGCGTTAGCATGAGCCTTAGAGCACAAGAGCAGAGCAAGCATGGATATCTTGGACGGAGTCTGTCCCAACTGTTCCACAACGTTGTAGTCACTCTTCTTGATAATCTTCAGAATTTCCTCCATTTCTTGTTTGGAGGTGTCTTCAGTAACTTCCTTTGGTACTTCTGGCTGAGCAGGATGAGTCACTGGTTCTTTGGGAACTGGTGGAATAGCTAGAATGCGAGCTGGAGTCGCGGTGTCTTTTGGAGGAGATATCTCTAGAGAGAAAACCCTTCCGGTTCTGGTCACCTTACTTGATCCGGTGATGTTGTCAATGTCAGGAATGGTAGCTTCAACTGTAAGATCTTCAATGGTCAGAGGGTCTTGCTTGACGCCATGATAGTAAACATCAGCTCCGTAGTTCCAAGGAATAGCTTTGTCAGAGGAATATGGAACTGGTCTGGGAGAAGTAATGATGAGGGGTGCCACTCTAGGCACAGGATCAGCAGAGGAAATCCTTATGGTGTTAACATTAGCATAGTCTTCTGGGAAATCATCACCCCATCCGGTCGCTTTAACATCTTCAATAGGAATTTTGTAACTCTCAGGAACAGTGTACTTCACCATGTAATCGTACTTACCACTTGGCTGCCCCAAGGTATCCCACACGGATGGTGCGGCTTCATTCGCATTGTCAATCTTCAACTTAGACATATCTTCACACAGCTTCTGCACAGGTGGTTTTAGAAATAGTATCTCACGGTTATCCATCATGCACTGAACACGTCTTCTCAACCAAGCACAACCATCAGGTGCAGATGGGCACCAACAATTCTGGGCATCTGGATTGACACCGCACAAATTCTTCTTAACGGTCATCAGAGGAATGGTCAAGTCATCTATGTTGAAAACATAAGTATCTTCACCAACAACATTGGAACTCTTGTCATGATTAGGCATAGGCGCGTTAATCACATTCGGGGTCTCAACAGGAGGGTCAAACTCAATCTGCTTAGCTTCAATCATATCTTGAATTTTGTTCTTCAGAGCCCAACAATCATCAGTACTATGTCCTGGGCTATTGGAGTGGTAAGCACACTTAGCATTAGGATTGTATCTCGGAGAGGAAGTGTTGACATTCTGAGGAGGACCCCTCAAGGTAATCAATTCTGCTTTCAACATGTGTTGCAAGGATTGCGACAATGGCATGTTGATCTTTGTAAATTGTCTTCGTGGCGCGTTCTGGCTACGCGCGTTGTCTCGCGGAGGTTGTGCTGATGTAGGGTTGGAGATCACAACTGCCCCCACAGATTGAGTGCGGTCGGTCTTGGCTCGGCTTTTCTGACCATACACAGCATTAGCTTCTTTCTTACCACCAAAAGATCTCTTCGCAGCATTTGATGATGATTTTACATGAATCTTCCCACTCTTGATACCAGCTTCGATACGCTCACCTGTCAGTATCAGCTCGGTGAATCCGGCTGAAGAGTTTCCAATCAGATGATTGAAGAATGGGCCTGTCAATGTTCCCATGAACATATCAACCAACTCCCTATTGGATAAAGGTGGTTGAACTCTGCCTGCTAGATCTCTCCATTTCTGAGCATACTCCTTGAACTTCTCATCACGACCCATAGACATGCTTTGTAGTTGCATGCGAGTGGGTGTCAATTCAGCATTGTACTCATATTGCCTATAGAAAGCATCTGCCAAATCACTCCAGGTACGGATACGATCATTCTCTAGCTGATAATACCATTCCAATTGAGTTTCGGACAAACTCTCCTGAAAATAGTGCATCCACAACTTTCTGTCATCAGTGTGGGGGTTGATTTTCTGAACATAGGATTTCAAATGCACCTTAGGACAAGACATGCCATCGTACTTAGCAAAAGTTGGAACTTTGAACTTGGGAGGAATCACAACACCAGGAACAAGACTCAGATCATCAAAATTCAGCCCGGACATCTTCAGGTTTTCCACAGCATTCAGACGGTCTTCAAGTTGTTTGTACTTGTCATCTTCATCAGAGTATTGGCCATCATCATAGTCTTTCTCAGGCTCATGCTGACTACCTTCGCCATCACCCTTGTTACTTTGCACATCCTCCTTCTTGACACTTCCTTCAGAGAGCTCAATTCGACTAACCACTCTAGGACCACCTTTGTAGCGTCTGCCCATGTTGAGAAGACCAACAACCTTCTTCTTCCAGTTGATGAGCTTCTTCAAATCTTCTTGGCCTTGGACCAAGCTGGTAAACATCTGCTGAAACTGAGCATTCTGAGCTTAAAGATCTTTGACAGACTGTTCAAGAGCCATTTCTGCTAAAATAAATAGCGAGCAAATGAGAAAACCAATCTTCAATGTACCTGTGATGCAATGTTATGCTATGATATGCAATGTTTATGCGAATGCAATGCAATGTTTTCAAGGACCTTAAAGATTTAAATTTTTTAAACAGGCACGAACAAACATTTATTAGTTTTCTTTTTATTTTTTTCTTTTTAAGTACAAAAGATAGTTCAAACAAATAAAAGAAAACATATAAATCCTAAAGCTCTAAGTCTTCCATGGGCGCTTCCTCTTGGTGCCGAGATAGGCGTTGATGCTTCGCTCCTCGTGAAGTAGCTTGGTCAACTCTAGCACTTTCTTCTCACTTGCATAACACTGAGCTTCGAAAGTATCTCTTTCTTCTTTTAGTTGAATCCAGGATCTCTTCAAGTCTTCAAGATCAGTAGGCATGTCAGGATGAAGAATAGTATAGGGTACGTCACCTATAGCAATGGGTTCCATAATTACTGGTAAAACAGGCGGCGTGAATGGCATCATGAGGTTTTGAGCTCGAGCTCTCACCCATTTGAGGTAAGGTTCCCAAGGAATGGAGTTCTGGTGCCCCAAAGTCTTGGTATCAGTCTTCTTTACCATGCCCCAATCGTGTATGAACCTTCGTCGGTAATTCTGGAGATCGTGATTGTAGTCGAACACAATATCTTGGAGAAGCATATCATGCGGGCCATCTCTTCGAGCAAAACCAAACTGACGTAGAGCTAGAGAAGGGTTGTAAGTAATACCTCCCCTTATACCAAGTAGTGGTATATTAGGGAATTCTCCACAACGCTCGATGAAGGTGAAGTCCTTTTGAGAGAGAAGACTCCAACGGATATCTGAATGAGAGAGTGACATTAACCTTTGAGACCATCTCAACCTTTGTTCGTTCTTCAAAACTGATGGAGGAAGGTGCGAAATAAACCACTTGGAAAGTAACGGTATACAACACATGAGAGTTCCTTGTCTCTTAGTAGTACGAGTGTGGAGAGAATGTAGGACATCCCCAAATAAAGTAGGCACGGGATTACGGGTAAGAAACAACTTGATGGCGTTGACATCTATGAATTGATCCGAATTAGGAAATAGAACCAAACCATAAATCAGCAAGGCCACAATATCTTCAAATGAATGGAAACTCATAACTTTGAGGAATTCTCGGGCTTTCTTAATCAGAAACTTAGCAAGTAAACCTTTAACTCCGCTTCTTATTTCCCAATTGGCTTCAACGTCTGAGCGCTTTAGATGTAAGGCTGATGCAATGTCTTCGTACTTAGGGACCTTTTCCAAACCGGTGAATGGCATTTGATCAAGAATAGGTATCCCAAGTAGCTTAGAGAACTCTTCCAAGGTAGGGACTAACTGATAATCTGGGAATGTAAAGCAATGGTGTTTCGGATCGAAGAACTGGAATAGGACATGCATCATATCTTCTTCAAAACCGGAGATAACCAAATCAAGTAGACAACCATGTCTTTTGATGAACTGAGCATGGTCGGGAATTTCTGAAACCAATTCTTTGAGCTGAGAAGGTATACCCATAAAGTTGATTCGGATAGTCTTTCTAGAAGCCATGATCCCTACAAAACAGAGCAAAGATAAATCCATAGGTCCTTGAAATAGTTAGAAATGATATGCAATGCGAATGATGTCATGATGTCATGTTTAGCACACACAAACAATTCACACAATGAGCCTAGGTTTAAGGCTTGCATGAGGTATAGGTGATTACCCTACCAAAAGTTTGAGTTGGTTCATCCTGTCCTATAATAGTAACCGGGTTCTAGGAATCTCATATCATTGATCTTTCTTGTAGGCGTTTATTTCAATACGACTACCAAGTGGTCGACCGAAAATATCCCAAAAGTCTGATCTTAATGAGCGTAGCATCGGTATCAACCAACCTTAGTCGCACCAAAGCCATCTCACTACCTTCTAATGGCCAAGATGGGTCAATTAAGGTTCTAAAAGTTTAGTTAGTGCTTGATGACACCACGCAGAAGCCAAATACTATCCTCAACTTGGAAATGAAGAGTATCAGGACATCCAAAGTGTCACACTAACGTAGCCATCATGTTGACCGTTTCGATATATGTCTAACGGTCGCGACGAGTTATTGCTACTTACCTAAAAGGAAACCCGGATCCGGGTGTAGGATCCCCCATAAATATAATACCCAAGCAACCCTTAAAGATAAAGTAAGCAAGTCAAACAGAAAACAGTAAAAATGATCTAGAAATCCCTAAGGCATTCTCTCTTTAGGGTGTCTCCCCGGCAGAGTCGCCAGTTCTGTAATACGGTGAACTGACTTTGTAGAATTTTGTATCGCAAATGTGCGGATAGCAAGAGTCGCCACCGACTTTTCTTTTATCCAATTAAGGGAAGGTGAAAAGAACAGGAAAAGACCTTCGTTAGATTCTGAGTAAGGGAGAAGGTTATGAAAAGGGAAGGTATTAGCACCCCTTTCCATCCGTAGTTATCTACGGGCTCTTAGTTGCTCTTAGATCACTTTAAAAATTGTGCTTTCTGTGTGTTTGATAAAATGTTTTGAAAGGCATTTCGCTTTGACTTTGTAATGATTCACGTAGGAATGTATACAAAGTGTTTGGAAATCGGAGCGAGTAGATTACAAGCACGCGTCTCATCCCCATTGCCTCGTCTCTGCGCCAAGCTTCGTCTTCCCCGATTTGAATTTTTGAAAATTCAGCGTCGGCCATTGTTCGACGCTACATCCCTGGCAAAATTGAAAATCACACACAGATAATATAAATGAATTCTAAGGCCATGGTTCGATTCCAGACATCATTCCGAATGCAACGGTAATAGTCTCGTGGTCCAATTTTTCTGTTTAAGCAAAGCCCTAAATCGTGGTCAAAACCCTAGTTATGGCATATCACGTTTCAGGCTATGGAAATGCAATCAAACAGCCCAGATCGCTTGCAAACTTATCACTGATCACAAAAACAACAATAAAACATGTTAATAATGCATGATTATGAGAAATCGAATTTTGAAAAAGATGAACAAACCGAAATCTGGTTTTCGAGTTTCTTGATGGTTTTGGGCAAAGTAAGAGTCTGGAATGCTTCCAGGGATGCCAAGCAATGTGTTTGAATCCTTAAAAGCAATTGAAAACGGCTGTATCGATGGCTGCTAGTAGCTTGTATAGCACGGTTTTCTTGAGCTTCAATAGGGTTTCTCCAGTCCAATTTTCTACCCTAATTCGTGTGGCATGAGTTGTGTATATATATTAGAAGGATTCAGAGTTGTTTTGAGAGAGAATCAATCACTAATCAATGCAAATCAAATTTGATTTTGTACAAAATCAAATTTTCATTTTTTTGATCAATTTTCAATCAAATCTTGCCATATCAATCCAAATTTTGAAATTTGCTGGCTTTATTGAGTTGCTTGGCTCTCAAGGAAGACAGAAAAATCAAGTTTGCATTTAATTTTGATTTTATACTCTATTTTTAAATTTAATTTGTATTTAAATGAATAAATTCCAAATTAAATAGAAAAATAAAATAAAAATTCGTGGTATTGGGCTTGGATATTCCTAGTTGCATAAGGAACAAGTTTGGATAAAGAAAAAGTAAGCCCATTTGCAAAGTTTTAGATTTTTAGAAGTATTTCTCTTTGTGCACTTCTTCAAAATTGCCCAACTTGTGAATGGTGTATCTTGCTCAATTTTCCACATTTTTGAGTGTTCTTGGACTTTTTGGAAAGCTCTAAGAGTCCTCTATCCAACCTTTTTGGTCTCATATCAATTGGAGTTTCCATGCTCAATATATCTTCAAAACAAAAAGTTGACTTTTTGTTGACTTTGAAAAGGACCTGTAATGTTTTGATCCATACCTCTCAAATGAAGCATTTTTTGGACATTCTTGTGAGACATGAAGTTGTAGAGAATTGAATTTTCTTAAAAACAAGAGTTGGTGGAAAAATTTCTGAGAAAGTATGAAGAAGTTATGATCAGTCAAAGTTCAGTTGACTTTTCTTAGAGAAACCCTAATTTAGAAAGTTTGACTTTTGAGCAAATCTTGAGTTTTCTTGATGAATCATGATCAACCCTTGATCAAATGATGAATGTAACTTCAAAAAGAGGATGTTGACCAAAAAATATGAAGTTTGACTATATGTTGACCACAGTTGACTTTTTGTCCAATACAACTGATTTTCAACCATCTGAGCAATTGTCTGAGCAAACTTGGCTTGTGAAGCTTGAAACTTGACATGGAGAACATTTGAAGCATATGAGGAGGCATGATGAACATTGGAGATGTTGGAAATCCATTTTGATCTGAGAATCACCAAACCCTAGTTTGGGTTGATTGTCTAGGAGAGGGTTTGTCTGATCAACCCTTGAGGAATCCTTGAGTATAGATGCATGGAATGCCTTGAGAAGATGGAGGGAAAATTTTGGGGTATGAAAAAGGCCAACGTATTCTTCTCCATTTTCAGAGTATATCTTACAAACTGAAAACCCTAGAGGATGGAAAATACCTAAGTATACCAAGTTTGGGGGAGAAACGGGTGAATCGACAGTCGAACACATAGCCAGATACCTGACTGAGTCGGGAGATATGGCAAACAATGAAGGCTTAAGGGTGAAACATTTTCCTTCATCCCTTACTAAAGCAGCCTTCACATGGTTTACTACCTTGCCCCCTGATTCGATTGACACATGGTCAAAGCTGGAGAAGTTGTTTTACGAACAGTTTTATGAGGGGCATTCAAAGATTAGTCTGGTCGAATTGTCGAGCATTAAGAGAAAACTTGCTGAGACAATAGATGACTATTTGAATAGGTTTAGATCCCTAAAAACGAGGTGTTTTACCCAAGTGCCTGAACATGAACTTGTTCAAATGGATGCTGGAGGTTTGGACTATTATATTAGAAAGAAAATAGATCCAACATTTGTTAAGAGTATGTCACAATTGGATGATAGAGTTCAACACCTTGAACGTCTTAGAATAGAGAAAGTTAGACATACTAAGGCTAAATCTAAAAAAGAGAAAGTAGCCTATGTCGATTTCGACGATACAGATCCCATATATGAGGTCGACTGCATGTCGCCGACAGAGGCAGACGTGGATGTGGCTGAGTTGAAGTCAGGGCCAGCATATGAATGCAAATTGCTATTTCCTGTTAAAGGAAAAAGCCCTACAATCGAAACTAGTTCTAGAACTCTTGCAAAAATACACACTTTTGATGTTAGTAAGTGTGAGGAGATTTTTGATTTACTAGTTAAAGATGGTCAGATTTTAGTACCCCCAAATGCTAAATTGCCACCATTGGAACAAAGGCAAAAGAGAGGTTTTTGTAAATATCACAATTATCTTGGTCATACAACCTCTCAATGTTTTATTTTCAGGGATCTGGTGCAGAAAGCTCTCCAAGAGGGGCGTCTGGAATTTGCTGCCAGAAAGCAAAAGATCGACACTGACCCACTCAGGCAAGAAGAGGCTTTATTTGTTGAACCTGTGGCCATCAACATGGTCGAAATTACTGAAGTGCCCGACAATGCTATTTTGGAAGAAAGCACTGACGAAAGCCCTCATGTCAACTTAGTTGACGTCTACCCCAGGGATGACGAAGATTTGCTAAGCTCTTTGTATCGCTGCAAGAACAAGGGCGCTCAAGTGGGTTTGTGCCCCAGATGCAGTGCACTAATTGATAGGGTTGCTGCTGAAAAATTCCAAAATTTGCAGCTGGAAAGAGGAAGAGCCCAATGGAACAAGAGGGATCCAAGGCGAAGGCAATCTTCCCAGTTTAGGCCAAAAACATTTGTTATGTCGGCTGTTGTGCCCAAAGGAACATGGCTTAAACCTCACATGGCTGCTAGGCCATCCAATGCTACTGGCGTCATCAGAGAAGCCAAAGGAAAAGCTCTAATGAGCTACCATCTTGAAGTGCGCTCTGAGAAAAAGAGCCACGTATCTGAAAACTATATGGGAAAAAATCCAATGAGTCGAACTCAATGGAGACGTTTCCAAAGGAAAAAGCAGGCTGAAAAACAAGCCGCTGTTGCTAAACAGAGTGTTGTCAACAAAGGCAAGATTCTTCGACAGTACAAGCCCAAAGTCCACCCGACTGTTAGCCAACAGATCAAGGAGTGCGTGAATAAGCCAGTCGACCATGGCTCTGAGGAGGCAACTGATGATTTTGCTTCTGACTCTGAAGCAAGTTTGGACATTTTGGTCAATGTGGTCTCTATTCTCCCAAAGGAATACAACATAACGACAAAGGTGGAGAACACTAGTGACCTTGATGCTGCTGAAATGACTTTATATAAGCCAACCTGCTATTTTGTAATGAACAATGGCTCTGTTGAGAGCCAAAACGCTTTCTTTGAGAAGCCTGATATGGCAATGAGAAGCCATTTAAAGCCTGCATGAAGTTGGTGTTGTACCTTCTTCTATGCATCAGCGCTTGATCATATGGCGTGAGGACGACATTATGGAAAACATTGAAGTTTATCAGGGGTATTTCATGGCAGACATTAATGTTGTGGGCCAAAACCTATTTAACAGGAAATTGGCCAACATTGCTCCTTGCCACCCAGCAGAACACACGTATGCCAATTTACACGAGGCATTCGTTTTATTAAAGCTGCATGAAACCCATGGGTTTACATGGGATGTTGAGTATCTGGAAGATCTATATGCAGAGGAACCCGCACCGACAGGATGGGGAAATCATCATGAGAATGATGCCTGAGCTAGAGGCTCGCAAAGTTTCGTATATTGAAAATAGAATGAATTCGGCTGTGGAAGCTGAAGAAGCAAAGATGGCAACAAAAGTTGCTAAACTTCCAGCCCAAGAGGAAGTAATTCTGGCTATAGAGCCAGAACCACCAGACAGAAGTATCATGGTCAACAGAAGCGTCGATGAGCAGAGTCTGAGCGTCTGGACTGCATATACGACGAAGAACCACTAGGTTTCAAAAAGGATCCTATGGCATCTGGAAAAATGCAGCCACAAGATCCTTTGGAGGAAATCGACCTTAGCGCAGAAGGTGATAAAGACCTACTTATATCGGCCAACATCGACCCAAAGCTCAGATCTGAGGTAATTTCTTTATTAATGTCATGACAAGACTGGAGCAGTGAGCTGTTAGCACTAAGGTAGTGTAAACGGCTAGACCAACGCAAGGTGAAAATTCATAGATACCATTGTCTCATGTTCGAATCGAAATCGAAAATGGTATCTCAGGAAACATTTTGTTAGCAGAAATTTTGTAAAGTGACTTAGGGGCATGGTTCAGAGGCAAAGGTTCCTACAACATAAGGACCAACCAATCTTAAGTGGAGGTAGCTTCTGGAAACATTTTAACAAAACTGAGTCAGAAGCTCCAGAGAAGAAATGCTTGTTAGTTGGGAATTTGGCTCAGAAGGCCAAGTTATGTCGACCAGAGCAAAACAACGTTAAAAATAAGAGTATGTCGACACATTATATGATGGCCGAATCAACAGAGATTTGAATCGAATGAGGACACTAGTCGAAGTGTTGTTGCTGTCGAAGTGGTTCGCTAGTGGACTTAGGGAATTTTGTTGTGTCTCAAGGAAGTGGACAGACTCTGAAGGCCGTTTCTTCTGAAGACACGAAGCGGGAAAAAGTCAAAAATAAAGAGATCGTGGGTAGTTGCCTCAAAAGTTTGTGGGACACGAGTTTTAAATGGATGACGAAACGTGGGCAGAAGTTGCTTCTGAAGATTGGATCTCAGCCATTGATTAGTTCTAGCAGTTACCTTGTAATTAGTATAAATAAGATAGAATGTTAGAAATTTTGTGTGTTCATCTGTACTCTCAAATTATTTGCTAACACTCTGCTGAATTCCGCGCTAAAGGAAACAAGAGTAACGCAAGCTTTGATGTACGTGAATCACCATACTTTTATTTCAATGCAATCATTTTACGTTTAGCTTTGTCGTTACCGCTTTTCAATTTACTTCTGTTCACATGCTTGTTGGTCACGAGTCACCACTAGCCTTATTTACCAAAACATTTTAACGTAAATTGTTGGTCACGAGTCACCAATAGTCAGAATCCCTCTTGTGTGGAAAGCCATTGCACTATTTCCCTAGGCTCTAGAAACCGTTTATGGGCCAAGGTCAGTTTCGCTTACAGAAGTAGTGTAATGTACCTGAAATCTTAGCACGTGTCTTGAGATCAACGGGTCGATCTCGCTAGTAACCCTTAGTTTTAGGACTTAGGGAGGACCAGCGGTTGTTTACCATTTTCCACAGTAAACACTCACCTAATCAAACCAGTGTGTCAGCTCTGATGCCAATTGAAATTCTGGCACTTATACACACCGATGAACACACTGATGTTTTTCAACATCATATGTCAGGAAAAATGTTACGACATCTATAGATAGAATGAGAAGCAATATCAAACTGAACTAGTATGCAAAATTTAAATGTAGAATGATAAACAACACAACTATATGGTAACACAATTCAATGCAACTCACCTACTCTAGAGGCTACCAAGCCATAAAGGAAATTCACTATAAGTAGTACTAGTTAAAAACTAAACTCCCCCGTTTAACACTTCTTGTCTAACCCCTACCCAGTGCAACTTCTACTTAGGCACTATCCCAAGTATGAGAAATCGACATCCCACTTCCAATCACCATAGTGATAAAAACTCCCAATCACAAAGAAGACTATTCCAATAACAAGAACTTCCAGGAAGTACACATTTCCCAATTACAACCTCCCAATCACATGGAAGACAATCCTAATCCTACAAACTTTCAGGAAGAACATACTTCACAATTACAACAGAAGACCATACTTTCATTCCATAACTCCGTTAAGGCTCTTAACTAAAAATAATACTTGTTTTTCTTAAAAGCTTCAACAAAGAACAATACTCACATTTGCTTCACAACTTTGAGGATAACAATACTCAACTCATTACCTAAAGGTTTCTGAGTGAGGACATTACATCTACCTCAAATATCAAAAGACACAAGGGTGACTTACACCACAAGGACCACAAGAGACTTTCAAAATTAAACCCTTATTTTACAATAATGTTAAGAACTATTTTATCCTAGGTCTCGGTCTTATTTTTATAAGCCTTAAACTATAGATGAGATTATAATTATATGCCCATTTATTCCTTGATCCATAAGCTGATTGCTTCAAAAAATATCTCCCTAAATCTTGGAACAAATCTTCAATTATCCTAAATTAGCTTAACAACTAAGTTTAGAAACCTCAATGATGATGGAGATTTGATTTTCTTGTTCCAAATTGCATCTACTTGACATGCGAAAATAACTAAGCTATATCCGGAAAGAATCTCATAAAATCAAAATAAATCAGTCAAGAACTAACACAACAAACTGCAGTTGTATCAGACCAAGATGTCATGACATGGTCTTCGACATCTGGCTAAAAACTCATAGCAGCAAAACTGATGTGATAGTTTATAAAGATGTTGCAACATCTTACTCAACATCAACATAGAACCATTTAGAACCATGCTGAGCCAAAATTTATCCAACCATAGAACCATGGAACTAACACTCGTGAACATTAAGGTCAACTACGTTAGACGCTCCAAGCTCCACCTCTTTATTCAAGAACGATGGCTACTGATAAGGGATTCTTCAAAATTACTTCGTGTATTTGGCATTCTCCACGAAGGTTAAATTTGACTACAATAGGTATTCCAAAATCGTTGTTATTATATATTCAGGTGAACGGGGGAAGTCGTGATGTCTAGAGCCGCCACGAATGGTCGACCGAGAATTTAGTTGTAGATAATTTCACATGATATCATAAAGAAACCAACGTTCATGGTCCTCTTGTTATGAGACCGATAAGTACACCTCCCCACACAAATCGAGTGGAAAAATCATTGAACGACATGATTTTTGGCCTCTGCACGACCTCATATCTTGTTTCCTTAAGCCAAGCTCGGTGAAATATTTGAAGTAGATAAGATATTGCAGTAACTTTCGTCATCTACAAGGGTCCATGAGACATAATGATTAGGGATGATAGCGTTAATGATCAGCGGTAATGTCGCCTTCGGGATCTCATCAACCTTCTCATGATCTTGAAACACTAGGAATTTTCTTTCATCTTTGTGCCTCTTATTTAGAGAAATTGGTGTAACATATCCTTGTAGCGGGGTTCTACCTTCCTGAATGAATCTCCTCCAATCTTGTATATGGTGAAGGTTGAAAAATAACTTGGTCTAGATAATTTCAAAGGATCTTTTAGAAAGAGAATTTAAGATACTTTCATCTTAGTGTATTGGTCAAAGCGGTTGAGGTTTAAATTGGAGGATATATGATTGAATTTGGAGATCTAATTGTAGAAATTTGTAAGAATCAAAATTTTATTCCCACAAATAGCGTCATTACTCCATTCAAAAATTATAATTGTTGGTGTGAATCCAGTGCAGTTGCGCGGATGAACCTATAAAACTAAAACTACAATATCCAAGTCATTTTGTCAATAAAACTGATAGAATGAATTATGGATCAAATCGTACATTTTTTGGCTTATCACTCGATATATTACGCCGGGGGCCGTTCTGATATCAAGTAGGTCCAATATTCTCCTAGTCGGTTTAAAGGTCGGTTCGACATCAAGTAGATCAATCCTCTCGATCGTAGTTGCGGGGATTCATTTGTAGTCCTCCCTATTAAGTTCAACGTCAATCACCACAAAATCAACTACATCGTAAATTTTATTGTTCATGTTATGCTATTTATGCAATGGACAAATATTAAACTTATATTTTATTGGCTTGTGGCCGACCCAATAGAATGTTGCTTAAACTTGACGTGGTGTGTAGAGACCAATTATGAAATCAAAAGAGAATAGTTTAAAGATTCCCCATTTCTATGCTCTTGTGAATATCATGATACACCCTGGGCAGTGTCATAGACATGTATAATGTGCCATGTGATTTGTGACTCAGGAACTGCAACGCATGTGATTGCTTGCTTTGTGCGGTTTTGCAACTTCCATACTTATTTTGGCGCTTTTGGCACACAGAAGAACATTCACTAATCAAGTACCAGTCACTACTGCCAATACATATTCTCAAACGATATTCTCAAAACCTTGGAAAATATGTATATGTTCTGTGGAAAGAAAAGTGGGATATGAGCTTTACTATGCTCTTTCTGTATATATGTGTACTATAATACCCTTTTAATTTATACTCCTCTGTCTTATAAAAAAGTAATGTGCGATTCTTAAAAAAAATAATTGAGTGTGTTAATTTTAATAATAAAGTTATATATTTAAATTAAAATATTTTTAATTATTATACATAGAAGAGAGAATATGACATAACATAAAACAGAAAATATGAACATATATGTGTTGTAATAAAGATAATATTAAAAAAAATAAAAATTACATTGATATTCTAAAGAAACAATTATTTTGAGACATGAAAAAATTGCAAATAAGACATTTTTCTATAACAGGGAGGGAGTAATATTGGAATATAATGAACTAAAGATAATTATAGATTATATAGAATTATTAGTGACATACGTTTAGTTTTTTTAGATGTTGAATTTGAGTATAATAGAATACTTATTCACTATTAATTTTATTGACTTAATTTAGATAATCACTGCACTGCAGCTATAAAATATTGTATGTTTTGTATGTGAGATTACAATAGATTTTGTCATTTATAAAAGAAAACCTTGTAAGATTTAAGAGTTAAAATATTGTATATAAGTTATTCATAATATCGATTTTAAAATAATAAACACTTTTTGGTGTCTCAATAATTCTTAGTTTTATCCATCATAAACACACACTTATATCTATTATAGTTTTCTTTAAATTAAACAATCAATTTTAAAAAAAAAACTATAAAAATTAGTTTTTATAATAATTTAATTTTTAGAAGATTATTATTATTATTATTATTATTATTATTATTATTATTATTATTATTATTATTATTATTATTATTATTATTAATATTACTATTATTACTATAGTTTAGGTTTTTCCTATAAAATATATAAAACGGATATTTAAATGATTATATATATATATATATATATATATATATATATATATATATATATATATATATATATATATATATATATATATATAATTATTTATTAATTCTAAACATATTGTATATTAATTTTTATATTTAAGATAAATTTATCATAGCAATTAGAGTCATGTTTACTAAAGAAATATTATTAAGATATTATCGGCCAAGACTTGAATAGAGAGGATGAATAAAGGACACTTTTAAAGATTAAGGTATTGTCAAGTAAAATAAATAGAAAATTTCTTCACCCACCTAACGGGTTTCTTCCCACCCAAATGAAAATAAAAAATATCCTTAATTTTATAAGTGTATTTACAAAATAATTCACGATTTTTAAAAAATAAGGTGAATTCGTAAATGCATTTACGAATTCACCTTATTTGGGAAATTCGTAAGTTAACTTACGAAGTCTGCGTATTGTTTTAAAAAGCACATAATTTTCCCCAACACTCATTCATTTCAAAATACTCAAATTATAACCTCTCTACTCCAAACTCTAATATTTATACTTCTGCAAACTCACTCAAGTCAAGTCATTCTCATCATTTCAACTCATTCCAACACATTTCAACTCCTTCAAAATCAATAAATTTGTGTAAGTTTTCTTCACTTTTTCCTATTCAAATTCTGATTTTTTATTAGATTATTAGGTTAGGTTGTAGAAATTTAGTAGTATATGAAATAATAGTAGGTAAATGTAGTAGGAAAAATTGGATTTTGGGTGTTTTGGGACTGAGTATTTGGTTTTGTAAAATTTTTGGGCGAAAGGGGTTTCGCAAGTTAATTTGCGAAGTGAACCAGAAGAGACTTTGCAAGTGAACTTGCGAATTTACCCAGGATGGGTGAATTCATGTTAACTTGTGAAATTTTATCGATTTGTTTTAAATTAGTATGCTAACAATGTAATGGTTTATTTCTGGAAAATGGCTGAGAATGACAACCAGATGACACGTTTGAGACATGGAAGGCAAAGCTAGACAGCGTCGGCTCGTTGAGAGCGAGAGCTAAGGGAAAAAGGCACAAAGGGAACAAAGGGCCCGACTTTATATATCATCACTTGCACGTCTTAGAGGAGTCGTCTCCATGAGACGTCTTTCTTTGGTGCACATGAGGAAGAGGTACGAGAGGTAGAGGTGTCGGCGGAGGAGGCCCAAGATGCCCAGGACGCCGAAAATGCTGAGGTCTCCGACGACGATGTTGAGGAACCTACAGAGGCGGAGGATGTTGGCTATCCAGGAGGGTCATCTGACAGATCCCTCTTTATTTACTATCAGGACTATACTTCCCGTTATGTCTAGGGTGGAAAGGTATTATAATCTTTATCGTTACATTTCGTATTATTTATTTTTGTTTACTTTCTGTTCTTTTTTATTTATTTTCGTATACTGCTCGTTCGTATTATTTATTTATTTTTGTTTAATTTCGTATACTTTCTGTTATTTTTTATTTATTTTTGTTTTGTTCTTATGTTTCAGGAAAAGAAGGCCTTGAAACATGTGAACCACTCCCACAAAATCTTTGATCTATATGTTCCAAAGACTCGGTGGTTCCACATGCTCTCCTCTTGGGTCTTGCCGAATTATTGATCTTGGTTATGGTCCCATTAGCATCGGCGTTCAGGGTGCTTTTGCTGAGAGATGGCATAGGGAGACGTCATCTTTCCACTTTCTAGTTGGGGAGTTGACAATCACCCTCGACGATGTTGCCTTCTTGCTCGGCTACGAGGTAGGTTACTCAACCATTCAAGATAACCAAGATTGAGGCGGTTGAGTTGATGGTTGAAATATTGGGAGATGATTCGTACCAGGCTGCTGAGGACTGCGACTCCATAAATGAGGAGCATGTGAGGTTCTCCTACCTGAAGGAGTTATATGGGGAACACCTCTGTCAAGCAGCTCTTGCAAAAATAGCGCACCTGATTAGGGGAGCTGTGGAGGCAGATATTTTTGTTTAGTTTCACTGTGGCTGTGTCATCCGGTGTTTTCTGGTTTACTTGGTAGGCACGTCCGTCTTTCTGAACACAAGTGGCCTTACACCGGCGTGGCCTACGAGATATTTTGAGACCTATATCTGATTCGTGATTGGAACTGGGGTGTCGTTGTTCTTACCTACCTCTACCAAAAGCTGAATGAAGCTTCCAGGTGGATGGCTAGGGCGCTTACTGGCTCGTGCACACTCCTCACAGTACGTTTTATTTTAACGGTAAATTTTAATTAGTTTTAATTAGTTTGTACTTACACATTATATTTTTGTTATTGTAGAGCTGAATTATATTGTACTTTCACTGCATCCATGGTTACACTATAGATGTCGACTATTAGGACTTCATGCCCAGGGCTGCCAGGTTTATTCTCAACAGGGGAAACCATAATGTGGTTCCTTACCGGGTGTTCCTTGATCGCACCAACCATGACAACATCAATTGGACCCCGTTTAAGGACTACAGGAAGGTTGTCCCCTTCGATACCATCTCGTTATACTCTGGGTGGCTAGCCTGTGGGGGCTAACATGATGGTGCAGTATACGCCCGGTGATTATGGGCCAGTTTGGCTTTGTGCAGATGATACCCCGATCTTCTTTCTAGGATGCTCCCGACACCATGAAACAGAGGGCTCTAGATGATGTCTTCCAGGATTGGGAGAATCATGTCGTGCCAGAGGAGTATCGGTTGATGCGGGCATCCCATATGTGGAACTTTGTGGAGGGTGCCACATGGTTATTTAGAGTGTCTCACCCTTACATGACACGGAGGTGAAGGGCGTCCGTCGAGGCCATCACATAAGGAGCTCTTGGAAAATGAGCAGGCCGAGGATGATCATGCCATTGATCTACTGCCCAACTATCAGCGTATTCGCCACATTGGACAATAGGCGTTGGATGACGGAATTGTCGTGGGGCGAACCGATCTTGATTGCCGTGGTGGAGAGGATGGTTCTTGAGGAAGAGCATGTAACACATTACCATAGGAAGAGGAGGCGGCGGGGTCGAGATCGGCATACCGGTAGCCTTTATATTTTTTTAGTTGATTTTGTTTTATCGCATTTTTTTTCGGAACAATTTATGTAATTTGTTATTTCTAACAATTTTTCTCTTTAATATTTATAACATATTAATTTTTACATGGTTTGCCTATATAGATATTGCGTATATTAATATTTTCTGACAATTTTTCTCTTTAATTGAATTTCTAAAAACGGAAACATAATCCGAGTTATTGTCAAAAAATATAGTAGTTTCAAACATGGTTTAACACATTCAGGAAAGGTTTCGTAAGTTAACTTACAAATTCACCTTGTATGGTGAATTCCTAAGTTCACTTACGAAACATTTCATGAATAACCATATTTAAAATAATAAAACATACAAGAATAAGGTGAATTCGTAAGTGCATTTACGAATTCATCTAGAAAATTTAATTCGTAAGTGAACTTACGAATTCATCCTACAAGATAAATTCGTAAGTTAATTTACGAATGACATTTTTAATTTTTAGAGGTGTTAGAGAAACCGACTAGGTGAGTGAAAAAATTCCCAAATAAATAATGCTCTGAGTAACAAAATTAAAAGGTTAAAAGAAAAGCGAGAGACAAGAAAAGATAGTAGAGTTGAAGGAGCAAAATTCAACTTAAAACTATTTATAAGCGAAAGTGAATTGAATAATTGACATGGACATCTCTAAATCAAGTTGAGAAGATTAAAATTCTCGGTTAAATAATCAAATCAATTATATTTAATGTGTTTTCTCTCACATAAACCTAAGCAGTATAGAACTTTAATTTTCTATTTTGTGATGAAATAATGAAATTATTTACATGCAATAATAGTTATCAATGTCGCATGATCTCACTTCTCAAAGCATGTCGACAAAGAAACATATTGAAAATTTTGTATAATTTACTTTTACTTAAAACATATTGTCGCACCAAATTTTCCCTTTATTTCACCTCATTGGTTCATTTTCATCATAGATGTTCAATCATTGTGACTTGAGAAAGATTCTATAGGAAATTTTCATGGAAAGGATTGTGCCGGATTTCTAAGAGAACTATTGTTTTGTTATTAATTCAATTTTTTTGATTCAAGCTATCATTGAGTATAATTCGAATTTTAAAAGGAATTATTTGTTTTTTGGAATTTGAATTCAAAAATAATTATTTAATTTTGGAATTTAAATTTTAAAAGGAATTCTTTTTTTTTGGAATTTAAGTTCAATGGAGGGAAAGATGTTGTTCTTGGATTTTGAATTCATTGGCAGAGAAAAATAGTTGCAAGGAGTTTCGGTTCGTAACGGGTATGTTACTCATTTCACTCGTTTCAAGTAAAAAATATCAAAGAGGATTCAAGCTAAGATTAATTCATCTTTTGAGTGCAATGCGATATTCATTCAACTGAAATGCCACAGATGTCATTCAAGTTTGTATTCATTTGTATCAAGTTCTACAATGCCTTTGGCGAGAAGGATTCGGAATTGCAAGTTTGAAATTGAAACACAAGTGGTTTTATTAATTTGATATTACAAAGTGTTCCAATTCTTACAAAAAAATTACAAAGTGTTCTAATTCTTACAAAAAAAATTACAAAGTGTTCTAATTCTTACAAAAATTACAAAGTGTTGTAATTCCACTCTAATGCTACAAGTTTCTAAAATTCGCCCCGATGTTACGAATGAATTGTCGTCTTCCTCCAAGCTGCTTCTTCTCGTCCAAGCTTCCCTTTTATCATCCAATTCACCATGTTACATGAAACAACAAGAGAAAGATAGTTAGTAACATAATTCAATCGAAAGGAATTAAATATGGTATGGAAGCAGTCCTGCCAATCGAGGTTCAGATACCCTTAACCAGAGTCCTCCAGGATGCAGAATTGGGCGAAGACGAATGGGTCAAGACTCGCCTTGACTAGATCAACTTGATCGACGAAAACCGGCTCGCAGCCATCTGCCATGAATAGATCTACCAGAAGCGAATGATCAGAGCATTCAACAAGAAAGTCAAACACCGAGTCTACCAAGTCGGTGATCTAGTAGTCAAGCGTATCATCCTTCCACAAGGTGATCCCAGGGGCAAATGGACTCCCACCTATGAGGACCATTTGTAGTCAAAATAGTATTTTAAATGGAGCTATGATACTTATGGATGAAAAAGACTTCCCACACCTGAGCGCGACATAGTAAAAAATACATGAGCGAGACCCTTAGGTCGACCGGCCTAGGCAAAAATAAGGGCATCTGGCGAACCAAAAGGTTCGAGGCAAAAGTTAAGGATATATATACAAAAATATACCGTGCAAGTCAAAACTTGCAAAGGCGTGGGCAAAAAGGGTATCGATAGGCGAAAACCGAAAAGGCGGTCTAGGAAAAAGTTAGGGATTTAAGTGTACGACTATTTCTCGTCCATATCACCTACTCACAGACTACACTACTATCAGTTTCAAGATTCAAATGGCGCTAATCAGTTCAATCACTTTCTTCTGACAACAAGGAGATGAGATAGTCGAAAATATATGAGCAATAGCATAGTTGAAACTCGGCGAGATTGTTTCCACATAGCTTTTACTATTATGATAATTTCCTCTTACTAGGATATTTGTCTCTTGTATCGAACTACTAACTATAGGCCACCCTTCAAAATTCAATGCAAATTTCTTTTCGATTACAAATTTTATTGTATGTATGCATAAGTCCAATGATTGCTTTGAATGATTATATGCATCGACAATAAACATCATTCAAAACATATGAAAAGCAAAAAAAAAGTAATTACTACGGGCTCTAGGAATTGAGATGGCGAATAAAGTCACCATACGTCCATAGTCATTTTCATAAAAGATACATTCGCGGGAGTACCAATCCCACGAGACATCGCTCTCCTTACAAAGGCAAATCTTCTCCAACAAAGTATTACATTATTATCTCCTCCCGACAGTGTTCCAACACTCCAACTTCATCACGTTAGTCCCCGAGCAATGATCCTATCAGCCTCATCAGCTTCAACGATCCTATCAGCCTCATCGACTAGCGATCCTATCGATCCTCACCGACTGCGATCCTATCAGCCTCATCGACGGTGATCCTATCGGCCTAAAACTAGCGATCCTATCGGCCTCATCATCAACGATCCTATCGGCCTCATCACCCGTCGGCTTAAATCGACTTTCACCTATCAACCACCACGTTCGTCGGTCTCAGCATAATAGATTATGCCATATCCGTTGCCCTAGTAGGGTCCATGGACAATGTAATCATCCGCATCGAGATCTACACACAAGATCCCCAATCGAGCATCTCTCATCATGATTACTTCAATGGCACCAACATCCAGACTCGAAACTTGGTCAGATAGTGCATCAGAGGAATTTGAATCATCTCTTACTCCCCAGCCAGGGTTTTCAACAACTTCATCCCCAAGCAGACATCAAAGATCTCCAGTAAGCGTTCCTATCTTCTTTAAGATGGATATGTTTTGAAATACCACAACATCTACGTTCATACATTACTCATAAAAATCATAACGTGTGCATATATCATTCACGAACATTGTCATATACTCGCATACATCATAATCTGCATAGAACTAACCATATCCTGTCAAGGTCTATTTCCCTAACAGGTAAAAGCTATTTTCAAGCGGAAGGTCAAAGATTAATACGAAAGCAAGGCGGAGAACTATCCGACGACCATGCAAATTATTTCAAACAACAGATCATGGATTAACACGAAACAAGACGGGAAAATTATCCGCATTCTTCAAGTATTCATCTCGAGTAGCCAAGATGAAGTTTTATTAAACTCTCCACTTATTATCAAGCCGGATGGCATCTTAAGCCCATCTCGGCTACATCTTCACTCTCTGGATGGCATCTTTAAGCCCATCTCGATATCTCTCATCCAAAGCGAATACAGAGTCTAGCGTATGACTCACTCTCCATCATCACTTTTCCTAATGGCATCTATGAGCCCACTCCAAACAGCAGCGAGTGCAAATTTTCAAGTGTACTCGAGTGTTCAATCATCTTCTACCTTCAGGCCATGAAAGGCAAGCATGCCAATCTAACTCTTCAGGTACAAGAAGATTGAACAGGGACAACTATTATATCCCAAAATTTGCCCTCCTACTTCTCAAGACAATCTCAGGATTTCACAGGGTTGATCGGACAAACCCTCTCTTGGCAATCAATCGAACTAGGATTTGAAAATCTCAAGTCAAGATGTATTTTCAATGCTTCAAGTGGTCATCATATCTCATCATATGCTTCAAGGGGTTACCATGTCAAGTTTCAAGCCTTACAAGTCAAAATTGCTCATCCAATTGCTCAAATGGTTAAAAATCAACTTTATTTGACAAAAAGTCAATTGCGGTCAACATACAGTCAAACTTCATAATTTTTTTTATCAACATCAATATTTTGAAGTAGTATTCATTATTTGATCAAGGGTTGACCAAGATTCATCAAGAAAAATCAAGATTTGATCAAAAGTCAAAGTTTCTAAATTAGGATTTTCAAACAAAAGTCAACAGAACTTTGACTAAGCATAACTTTCACATACTTTATCAGAAATTTTTCCACCAAAGATCATTTTAAATGGAATTCAGTTCTCTACAACTTCATGTCTCACAAGCTTAGGCTGGAAATGCTTCATTTGGAAGTTATAGATCAAAACATTACAGGTCCTTTTAAAAAGTCAACAAAAAGTCATCTTTTTGCAAAGAAGTGTTCATGAGCATGGAAACTTCAATGAAGATGAAACCAAAAGGGATGTTTATAGTACATCTTGAGCTTTCTAACAAGTCCAAGAACACCCAAAAATGTTAAAAACTGAGCAAGATACAAGTTGTGCAAGTTGGGCATTTTTGAGGAGGTAAAAGAGATACTTGAGAAAATCAAAATTTTTCAAATGGGCTTAACTTTCTTGGTTCAAACTTGTTTCTAATCACAATTAGAACCTCCAAGCCCAATTCCGCCCTTGAACTTTTTATTTTTTATTTTGATTTTATTCATTTAAAATTAATTTAATTAAAATAAAATAGCAAAAATAAATCAATCAATGCAAAATTTGTATATTTGACATTCTTGAGGTCAAGACACCTATTAAATGTCCTAAAATTCAAAATTGAGTGATTGGTACAAGATTGGAAATATTTGATCAAGATTAAAGATTGACAAATCAAATATACTCTCATTAAATGAGATATATTTTCTCATCAATCTTACTGAATCCATCCTCTATAAATTCGGGGGTTCCTAAACCCTACAAAGTGTTTTTGGGCTGGAAGAACCTAACCAAGCTTGAAAAACCGTGGCACACAAGCAACTTGTAGCGAGTTTAGCTCGATTCAAGCCATTCAAGGCATCCCAACACGTTCACAAGTCCTTTGTATCGATCCGACCATTCACGAAGCCTTGAAACATCCGAAATCACAATCCAAAATCACGGTTTGCTCTTCAAAACTCAAAATCGATTTCATTGATTCATGCATTTTTAATATAATTTGATTGCATATTTGTGTTTAGACTGATGTTTGTAAACTTTCTTGACAGTTTGATTTCAGTTTTAGCACAGGAATGAGAATCTACCATTGCTAGGGTTCATGAGCTCGAATTAGGGATTTCTAAAATAGGATAAATTGGACGAAACCAGTGACCCTATCACACTCGAGGATCAAACGAGAGTTAATCCATGAGTATAGTGACGAAATAGAATCGTGGGTAAAAGTTTGAAAATTCAAACGAAGAAGATTACACCTTGGCGCGTTTTGGTTCCAACTTTTGGACCCCTCAAAAGCAGATCTCCAGAAATTCCAATTTGGACCCTTCAGAAGCAGATCTCCAAAAATTCCAATTTATGGACCCTCGGAAAGATATCACCTCGGAAGCTCCGACACGGATCGAAGGAAGCATCACCGAGCTCATTACGGATCCCCTTTCGACAATAGAACCCCGAGCTCGACACGGGCGTCCCAGATCGATCTCAAAAGCCCGGCACGGACCCCCGACAGCAGGGGCCCATCCGAGCTCCAACCGGCGTCCGTGATAGAATCTCAGAAGTCGACCGAGGACCGCTTTCGGATCTGAAGCTCCAGCTTCTAGACACGCTCAACAGATTTTTCACAAGAAACTCCAGTTTCTGGATGCCCAAGGCGCGCCACTCACAGAAGGCTTGGCTTCTATGGCAGCTTCCGTCAGAAGCTCTGATGGGTTTCCTTTATTTTTATTTTTTTTCTATTTTTATTATTTCCTTTCTTTTTAAAATAATCTAAATAAATAATTAGTAATTAGGTTAAATAATTAGTCTAATTAGGTTTAATTCCACAAATAATTTTCATCAAACTTTTTCTTAATTAAAATTAATTAGAATTAGGCTTTTCACTAAAATCAACCTCGAAAAAATCCAAAAAATATATTTTCTATTATTTATTATTCCATTTTAAATTCTAGAAAGGTTGTATAGGTTTGCATTTTTTATCATGTAATAGCATAGGACCTTTACATTTCTACCTTTACTTATTGGACTCCTATATTATGTATATTTCCCAAGTACATGTAATAAGCGTAGGACCTTTAAATTCCATGATTTTCCGCACCTATTAGCGCTAGGAATTAGGCGTGTATGGCAAGATTAAAACAACATAGATCACCTCAACCATAAGATAAAATGTCGAATACAACACAAATTTCACGCACCCTTGGGGTATCCTCTCAGTTGTCTTACAAATAATGGTGTGTCCCTCGAGCATGGGGATATCTTGCTTGTTGCCCTCTGATATATCATAGTCCCCGACTTAAGATCATAGTCCTCGATGTTGCCCTCACGAATATATGATCTAGTCCCTCGATTGTTGCCCTCTGAAAGTGATGATGTCCCACATGAATATGCTGGGATATCCCTAAGTTGCCTTCTATGACCATCGATGTCCCTTGAATGTCCCTTCCATCCAACGAATAAGGTTACTGTCGATCAAGGATATGGATAGTCTTATTCTAAAGGAAAGCAAAATAACCACGAACGGCGTTACGGTGAGTAATAAGTCTCTTTTGCTTGCTCCATCAAAATCATTTTCACACCTCACTTTTCAAAGACATTTTCAACACTTTGTATACATTCCATTGTGAATCATTACAAAGTCTTTTCAAAACATTTCGAAACACTTGTCCATTCAGGCGTGAATCATTACGAAGTCAAAGTGAAATACCTTTTCAAAAAATCTTTTCAAACACACACAAAAAGCAATTAAAGTGAGCTAAGCAATTAAGAGCCCGTAGATAACTACGGATGGAAAGAGGTCTAAAACCTTCCCTTTTCATAACCACCTCCCATACTCGAGAATCTAACAAAGGTCTTTTCTTGTTCTTTAGCCTTCCCTTGGTGGATAAAAAGAAAAATCGGTGGCGACTCTTGCTATCAACAACATTTGCGATCAGCATAAAACAAACATCATTCTCCAGGTGTTACACTCGCATATTGGATTACTTTGTTGTTCTTTGAGAAGCAATGTAAACTTTTCTTTCCCTCTCTCTGAACAAGTAAACCACACATCTCATCGTAGGTTGGTTAATGATTGGATCCCTAACTCTAGCGGTTCGTCCCATTCGGTTTGTCTTGAACTTGAGAAGCTCGTTGATGAAGATTCTCAACTCTTATTGCCCACAAGGCTAAATTTTTGGATAAAACTATCACGAGCAATCATCACGGATTCTCATCTACTCTATCTCATCGTTCATTTATTCCAACTAGTCATCCTTGTTGTCTTCAAGATTCTTCTTGGTGATGACTCTTCGGATCTATACGTCCTTGGACCAAGTTGGTGAACATCTCTTGGGTAGCGTTACGAGCTTGGATATCTTTGAGTTTGTTGAGGCCATTTATCTTTGAAATAAGCAATGAGAGAATAGAAAAGCGATCTTGATATGAAATGTTATCGTGATATACAATGTTATACAATGCGATGTTTTCAAGGACCTTAGGAATTTAAAGTTGATAAACAAAGCACGAACAAACTTTTATTAATTGACTTAGTAAGTACAAATAAAAGTTCCTGATAAAATGAAATTCCTAGAGCTTAGGTCTCAGTGGGCCTTCCTTTTCATGTTGAAATAGGCATTTATATTTTCTCCTTGTGAAGTAGCTTTATCAACTCCAATACTCTTTTCGCTTGTGTAGCATTGAGCTTGAATGTATCCCTTTCTTCTTTGAGTTGAATCTAGGATCTCTTTAATTCTTCAAAATCGGTAGGCATATACGGATGAAGAGCGGTATAGGGTTAGTCACCTGATAACGACTTCCATGATAGCTGGCGACATAACGGTATCACAATGACATGAGGTTTTGAGCTCGAGCCCGCCATTTGAGATAGGTTCCCAGGATGGAATTTTATGCCCCAAGATTTTAGTATCGATCTTCTTCACCATGCCCAGTATGCAAAAATCTTGACGGTAACTATGGAATCGTTTTCATAGTCAAAAATGATGTCTTGGAGAAGTATATCATGAGGACCATCTCTTGAGCATAACCATACTAACGTAGCACTAGAGAAGGGTTGTAAGTGATACCTCCTTATAAGGAGTGGTACATTAGGGAATCCTCCACAGCTTGATGAAGGTGAAATCCTTTTGAAAGTAAAGACACCAGCGGATATGTCTGAATGAGAGGGACACGTGACCTTTGAGACCATTTCAACCTTTGTTCGTTCTTGATCTTGATTGAGAAAGGTCTGAAATAAACCACGGATAATAATGGTATGCAACACATAGAGTTCCTTGTCGTTTCATAATACGGGTGTTGAGAAGAATAT